>OY776678.1:52838199-54092848 GCA_963675555.1 Leptura quadrifasciata | reverse complement strand
AGAATTTTTCTTCTTATTTTACGTAACATAAGGTTTACGTTATAGATAGTGAAATGATACAATTTCATTTACAACAATTTCTTTTATAGATATAACGACGTCGTCGCTGTTAATAAAATTGCATCTAATAGTGAAACTTCTCTCTCATCTCTGTTCAATCAGATTTAAGAAGTTTTTAATGTACTCCATCTGTGTAGCCTTTAAAAATAATATATATAATTAAGTCGACTAAACGGGGTCGTCCGTGTAGTTAACCTTTTGACATTGACATTTTAATTTTATTGTATGGATAACTCTGCGTACCAACTGTTTAATTTCTTATCAACTAATAAAACAACAAATTAGGGCTATATACAAGGTGTTAGAAAACAAAAGAATTTTATATGGCGTCTGTCGACGCCATATGCGCCAGCGTGCGGCAGTGTAGTAGCATTCGATATTTTGGTGCAGTAACTTGGTGCTCGAAAATGTCTTGATACTCCCTCTCAATTCAATTCAAAGATTTTATTAAAATAAATACATAATATTACCTCCCCGGAGACTTACTACCTTGAACCGACAACGTGCTGTGCTGTTCGCTTTAAAACTAAACACAAACTCGAAGCTGTTGCACTGCACTGAACTAATTTTGCTGCTGACACAGGTACCCAAATCTAAAACAGGAAACCTTCATCGAAATGAGGTATTGCATGTCTCCGCAAGGCTGCCTAAACGCTGATTTGTCGAAATTTTGCTTTTCTTAGAAATGATGTAGTGAAGCTACTTTAAGTGAAAAATACACAAAAAGAGAACGATAACAAGAACAAAAACAAAAACGCACAAAAAGAGATAAAGAACACGAGACAAAATGTACAAACAGAAAGGACGAGGGGGACAGGAAAGAATTAAAGATACAAAAGGTATAAAATATCAGTAAAGGTGGATAGGGTAAGCAGAAGTTATAATAGGTGAAGGTTTGACTATAGTGGTTGCCGGAAGATTGGTAACGTCTGATATGGTGTATTTGATCCGAAATGGTGCATTATGCTGTCTAATTAGTGTAATGTTTGCGGTTAGCTTACTGTCGCTCAGTTTGAAGGAGTAAAATTTTTTGGAAATTTCCTGGACGAAGTCCGCTATTGGGGTTATGTTGTTACAACGTGCGTAGAAATCTCTGAGGGAGGTGTACCTTCCGGAGTTTGAAATGAGGCGCATAAATTTATGCTCGAGCACTTTTGGTTTTTTCATTGTCGTGACTCGTGGCCGGTATGCTGCAACACACTGGCGCTGCGTACGTGATGGACGGCCTGAGCACCATCGTGTACAACAGCTTTTTGTTTTTTCTGTTAAGTCTGCTACCCCTGACCATCAGTGCATACAGACTTCTGGACAGGGAAAAGACCCTTCCGTACAGTTTCGTTTATATGTGCATTGAACGTAAGTCTCTAGTCTAGTCTGATCCCTAAATACTTCACGCACCATTTTATTGAAATTTGATGCCCCTTGACCGAAATAAGTGCCAAAATTCTGTTCTCGGTGAACCGGCGCGGCGCGTGAAGACTATCACTTCCGACTTCTCGGTGTTTACCCGAATCTTCCACCGGTCGTAATACGCCGCGGCACGGGCCATGTGCACCTTCAGCAGCATGTGAGAATGCGCATACATGGCCGTGTTGTTGGCGTACTTGGTCAGCTTCACATTTGGGAACTCCGGGAGATCAGACGTACAAGTTATATAGCTTTGGTTTGGCGGGACTTCCGCACGAATATCCCGCTATGATGATAGTTTATCATTCACTCGAACCTGCAGAGATCTGCCCGTCAAGAACGAGTTTGATGATGTACGTCGGAGAGTTATAGTCGTACATCTTCTGCAGTAACCCCGGCATCCAGATGGTGTCAAACGCCTTCTCAGTATCAAGTAGCACCATGGTGCGGTGCTTTTTCCGAGGTTGTATTGTACCTTGACGTCATTAACTGTCCTGATGACTTGTTGCACCGTACTCCTGCTCCTTGTGAAGCCGAACTGGTACTCATCGTTGATGTGGAGCTCCTCCTGGGTGGCGTCTACTCTGACCAGGATGAGCTTTTCCACCAACTTGGAGATCGCCGACAGTAGCGATATGGTGCGGTAGCTGCCAGCGAGCTTCGCGTTTTTGTTCGGTATACTCCCTCTCGAACAATTTAAAATAAGTAGATTTTAGAATAGGCCCACCTCGAAAAATCATGGTGGCCTCCGTTGCATCCAGTGGCGGAACAAAAGTGACGGGGCTCCCGCGCAAAAAACTTCACTCATTCCATCGAATTTTTGCACGTAATTTATGTACACAGTTATATAAATCAATATGACAAGTAAACGTTTTTTTTTTAAATAATTTATTACTGACAAAATTAGTTACCATTTGCGTATACTTAAATTATAAACAATAAAAAAACTTACTATAAAAATTAATATAACAAATTGCCCGTTCTTCGAGAGTTATTAGTAATACGGTCCATATCTGAGTTTTTTATACATTTATGTTCTATGTTTATCATAGATAGGTCTGAGAGACGCTGCTGTTCCATAGTATTTCGTAAATAGTTTCAGACGTTGGACGTCGGGGCCGCTAAAAGTGGCGCCCTCCCCCTCGTTGCGAGGGCGCTTGCGCCGTCCCTGCTTGCACCCCTCCAAAGGGGATACTTGTTTCTACCTAAGAGATGGAGACATGATCTGGACGCCAATTGATGAAGCATAAGACTGGTATTTTATATTTTCTCTCTTGTAGTGTCCCATAGGAAGAAAATGGGCGGATCCTTCCAAAAACGGCACATGTTTGGCTATATCTCTAAAAGACCCAATTAATAAATATTCTGCAATACATAAATACATACCATTATTTCTCCATCGGCAAACATATAATTTGTATATGTTATTTATTTAAAGAAATTCACCATTGGCTTTATGATGGTCTATGATCTTCAATGAATTTTGCTAATGGTTACAATAAACCGCAGCAAGATTAACCATCTTGCACCAAAAATATAGCAGTCCAAATATTGCCCATGTTTTGACAATATCTACTTCAATTGTGCAGCAGTTTAGTTTTGATTGACATTTTGATTGGATGAATTTTATCAGCTTCGATTTAACCTTGACATTTTTCTCTAAAATGAGTATTTTAAAATCACATTAAAATAAAAATTTATTGTTTTTTTTTATAGAAAACTGTAAAAATTAGCTAATCTCAGATACGCATTTCTTATATGAAGTACATCTAGTAGTCCAGGAACGGCGTCATCGAAAGGGGGTGATAGTTATTTTAAACGAGGTAGTACATTTTTTTTATAATCTTGTATATATTGTAGAGAGTATGTATAATCCAAGTTTGAGATCTCCAAACCCTTGGTAAATTTTTGTGTGGCCGAAGAAACCACGAATTTTTGGCAGTTTTTCCAGTTTGTGGCCTATAACTTAAAAACAATGCATCTAATCGAGAAGTCATCTATTATCAAAATTAAAGAGCATTAAATTTCTCTTGAGTACCCCGAAGTTGAAATTTCAAGGGAAAGAGCAGGTATATGGTACTCAAACATAAATTTTTATTCTTGGGTTAATAAACTTTGGGCATTTCTTTACTACACTATGCTTTTATTTCGATTTTCTCAAATTAATGTTGAAGAATTAAATAAAAAGGTATACAAGAAAATAATAAATATATATGTAGCACAAACTGAAAAAAAGTCCCAAAATTTCATGTTTTTTTCGGCCAGACAAAAATTTGTGAAGGATTTGGAGGTCTAAAACTTGAATTCTACATGCTCTCTACAATATATACAAAATGATTAAAAAATCTACTACCTCGTTTGTTGTAACTATAACGTACCCTGTTATTAAACTATAGGTTTAGAAAATTGTATTTTCCTAAAGAAACCAGTAAACGTATTTTGTGCGAAAAAATATAACTTTGATCTTTTCTTAAAAGTATAACTTGCAAATACTACTTCTAAACCGTAACATAAATGCATGTTTTGAGATGGAATGAAAATTTAGGAGACAATTCTTTAAGTTTTATTGTGCACTGATTTTGGACAGTTTATGTGAAGAACCACTAAATTTTATGTGAAGAAAGAATAAATACAGAGACAGGACGTTTAATTGAATTCATTTTTCTATATTCATACTGTAAAAGTTTTAATGTTCAAACAATAAATTGAGGAATATGAGACATTCACGTCATTTTATAATAAAGGTTCGTAATAAAACGGATATTCAATAAAAGCGAAGGTATGTTTTTATTTAAAAAAAGTAATGATTCTATTTATTTAATTTTTTTGAAGGATATTTATTTACGGCGACTAACGTCACACTGTCAGTATTTTAAAGTTTTGTAAATTAAAAACTAATTTATTATCAGCAGAATGTAAGACAGTTAAGATAATACTGTTTGAAGAAAAAAATTGTGAGTATTATTGCATGTTAATGTCAATTTTAAATTAATTATTGTATATGAAAGTAGGTTGAGTCAGCAGAATTTAATGACTTACCTATATTAGAATTGTATTATTTTTTAACATTTTAAAAGCAAAAAGAAGGCTAATGTTTCAATTTGTCTATATAAAAATCATTATATATGGCACAGACGTTAAATTCTTTGAAAGTAAAATCCATTTTATAATTCTTCTTTGGCAAATCTAGTTAAATAAAAATACGTCTTACATCGGTTTCTCATATAAATGAGTATATCAGTATTATTCTTTGTTGTGTAAATTTATTGCATAGGAAACTTACTTCGAGAAAGAGAAATGGTCAAAATATATTTCAAATGTAATAAATGTCTAGCACCAAAGGCGAACATTAACAGTTTACTTCTCAAAATAACTACTAACAAATAACTGTAATTATAAACTTAATTTATTCCCGCATTCTTTTTTTAAATTCACTAGTACACACAAAATACGCAGTTTCGGAACGTTAGAAATACTTATCGCTTTATAATAATTGTTTCTGTAACCTTTCGAACCCATTAACGTCAGACTCACCTTTAACCAATAAATAATAATATAATCTTAATAAAAAGTTGTGTGACTATAGCAGAAATTAGTTCGCAAAAAAAATTTTTCAGGTTCAATTAAAGCCCCTTTTATTTAAAGTTATTCGAAGCATCTTAAACTTTGGTCCTTTTTAAGAAAAAACGTTAACTTTACAAGTTGTAGAGAACAAATATTTAAGATGTGTTAATAAGAGTAATTAATGTTTCTGTTTGTTGAAATTAAAAGATGTATCTTTAATAGAAGTTTACATTTTTATTCTCAATGAATCATTTGATCAATTTTACTTAATACACAATTATATTTTTATGCAAAAAATCATTCTACTTAAATAGAAACGTTAATAACTGGTTTAATGAACATTAAATTGAAACTGGAGTCAGTAAGCCTCACATTTGTGTATTGGTTTGGAAAATACTTGCATGTATTTTAAGAAAGTTATTAGATTTCACTTAGTTTCTACCAATTCGTGTAACACGAAAAACTGTTTTGTTTTCTCTTTACTCGGGAATAATCAATTTTCTAGATTAGTTTTCACGAAGAGCAGGTCAGGTATTAATTCAAGGCATATTTCATCATCCAAGTTGGTATTATTGGAAGAAAATTAATTGCGTGCTCTGATGTAATTTTGGCGGGGGTCATGCAATGAATGATTATGGAAACTACTTGTATTTGTCTATATTTCTTAAGAGCGCTCCGGATATAAGCCGGAAAGACGGTACAATTTACTCTTATATAAATCATTATTTAAAAAAACGGCTTCCACTAAAAGACATTAAAAACATGTCACAATGTGAGACGATGTAAGAAAAAAAGTATATATCAAAAAATATTTTTTTCTTCTATTTTCGATTTGCAAAAATAATTCTTATCATCCCACATAGGTATTGTTAAAATAAACATTTTCCCTTTTGTAGAACTAAAATAAAATTAGCCCTAATGTCCTCAAGTGCACCGAGAAATTTAAAGATTAGGTATAATAAATTTGTCCAATGTCATATTCTATTACATCTCCACTCTCTTTCCAAGCACACCGTACATTAGGCTGCATCATTTTATTGACGTGAAGTCATTTACAATTAAAACTGGAAGCATGGGTGACTAATACACTCCGAACAACTCTTAATCGTATTACTTATGCTAAAGTCCTAATGAAGTTTAGTCACAACCATTTCACTACTCAACCAAGACACATGTATACACAGATAACTATATAACAACCATTTCCTGTAATAATTAATAATTGTAATCTGTTAGGTGATGTTCGGATTCCGGAGAGTTAACAACGACTAGCTAGTAACTCTCACATAACCTCGTGTAGCCCATTGATATTATCTTTGTAACAGGGTATGCATGGGGTGTTTTAATGTGTTACCATTAACCATTAACCATTTAATGGTTAATGGTTAATGGTAACACATTAAAACACCCCATGCATACCCTAGCCAGAATTCGATCCCGAGACTCCTTAATCTCACGCCTAACAATTCGTATCATGACACAAATTTTTTTATTTATTTATTTATTTATTTATTTATTGAGTTACAATATTCAACAGACCGAGGTCCATTTAGAGGATAAGGTTAGAACAAAAGCAGATGTAATACAAAAAAGATAAAAGAAACAGGTAAATATGAACAAACAAACTCTAACAAACATGAAATTATAAATTACATGACAAGTATCTATGGAACAAACAAGCGAAGTATATAATGATAAACATCTAGCATTAAATAATTATAATTGTTTAATACTGTGAATGTTTGTGTTGAAAATATCTACTATAGTATTGACATTATTGTAATTAGAAAACATTTCAAAGAATTAAGATGTTAGTTCTTGGAGTACTTATTAAAAAAGTTTCACAATGTCTTGAGTTAAGACGAGGACAGCGCAAAAATACTGTTATAAAGGTCTTCACATTTAATAAAATTATGTATAATTTTATAGAGAAAAATTATAGATTGCGTCGCCCTCCTCTTTAAAAGACAAGTAAAATTAAAAGCAGAAAAAAGAATATCATGTGGATACCTTCTAGGCGTATAGTTGCCAAATGATTTAAGGTGTAAATTCTTTAGGAACCGACATTGAATATTTTCTAATGATGTTATGTGACAATGATATATTGGATTCTATATAATCGAGGCGTATTCTAATTTTGATCTTACTAAACAATAGAACAATAATTTGCACGTATCTATATTTCCCAAATCTTTAATGTTTCTTAAGGCGAATCCTAATGTCTTAAAAGATGATGTAACAGTAGAGTTAATGCGATCAATAAATGTTAACTTTAAGTCAAACATAACTCCGAGATCTTTAACATTGTTATGTCTATTCAGAGAGATACTTTCAATTTTATAATCAAATTCATAAGTGAATTGCTTTCTTGAGTACGACATATTATATTAGCCGTTACTCGAGTCCGAGTATAAAAATGTTACAGTCGATAAATTGTGTACAATAAAAAACAAGTAAAAGGTGTAGTCTATTGTAATTCCCATTCATCTACGGTGCAACGACTATGGCTATAGAGGCCAATTCGGGAGAGCACATGTCGACCGCAGTCAGGACAAACATAGACCTGGTTAGGTCTTGGATTCGGCGAATGGTCAATGAAGGCCATGTGAATTTCTCCTTGAGTTCGAGTGCTTTTTCTTGAAGCTGTTTAAGTGTGAAGATTAAATCCGATGTGCCTCGGTTTGGTCTAAAGCCACTCTGTGTTTCAGGAAGTAACTTTTCCATAACAGGTGTTAGCCTATTTGCCATCGCTTTAGTGAGTATCTTCCCTCCAACAGCCAGGAGAGCTATACCCCTGTAATTTCCACAGTCCGCAGCGCTCCCTTTGTTTTTGAAGAGGTTGATTAAAAGTGTATCACGAAACTCCTGCGGAGCTTGACCACTTTCCTACACGACATCAAACAGTTTCTTGAGGTAGGGTATGAGCTCTGACGACACAGCTTTAAAGATCTCAGCTGGGAGTGAGTCGGCGCCGGGAGATTTGTTATTGTTTAGCTGCCCAATGGCGGTTAAGATCTCTTCCGTTGTTAGTGGTTTATCTAAGTCTTCGAAGGTGTCATATTGAGGGATAAGATTTATAATACCGTGATCGGCTTGACTTTGCTGGTTAAGAATGTTAGAGTAGTGTTCTTTCTATCGGGCTCTTATTTCCTGGTCTTCTTTGAGGAGATTTCCATTTAAATCTTTAATAGGGCACATATTTTTCCGACTGGGGCCGTACACTGCTTTTACTCCTTGAAAGAAATTCCTGTAGTCGTGTGAATCGGCGTACCTTTGAATTTCTCTAGCCTTGCTTGCCCACCACTCATTCTTTATTCTTCTGATTTCGCGTTGCGTTTCATACTTAGATTGGGTAAAAGCTTCTGCTTTTGAAGAGTCATTAGGGTGGTTGATAGCGTTTTGGAAGGCAGTATGTTTGCGGTCAAGAAGTTCTTGTATAAAAGCTTCATTATCATTGAACCAGTCCTCCTGTTTTTTACTTGCTGCAGTGCCAAGAATTTCCTCACTCGCACTTTTTAAACTGTCTTTAATTTGTGTCCAGGTAGTAGCAACATCTACAGAATTGGTTGCTTCTAGTGCACTCAAATTCTCTTGAACTTTTTGCTTTAGCTGTTCGACGGTTTGTTGGTCACGCAATTTACTAATACAGAGACGGAGTCTACGTTTTACTTGAGTTCTTCGGTGTTTGGGTCTCATAACAATTTTCATTTTAGAGACAACAGGACGATGATCGGTCCAACATTCGCTATCAATGCGCGCCTTTGTAATTTGGACGTCCTTGAGATACTTCCTACGTACGATAACATAGTCCAGTAGATGCCAGTGACCTGATCTGGGGTGACGCCAGGTGCCTTTAAATTTATCCTTTTGTCGGAAAATGGTGTTTGTTATAACTGGATCATGTTCGGCGCATTTAGTTAGGAGTAGTTGACCGTTAGCGTTCATGTTGCTCAAACCGTTCTTGCCTATGATGCCTGGCCAGGTGTCTGCATCTCTCCCTACTCTAGCGTTAAAATCGCCAAGAATAACGAGTCGTTCCGTTTTAGGTATTCTACAGAGGGTTTCTTCCAGCTGTTGATAGAAGCTTTCCTTGGTTTCGTGACTTGCATCCAGAGTGGGAGCGTAGGCGCTTATTAGATTTACCGCGTTGCCATCTGATAGCTCATAGCGTAGCAGCATTAGACGCTCGGATAGGCCTTGTGGTACTTGTGTTAAGTTGGATACAAGTTGATTCCGAACGGCAAATCCGACATAACGTTGCATTTGTTGACGTTTAAAAACAGGTTATTTTCCATACACCATGTATTTATGCGATTTAGGTTGATCTGCAAGTGTTCACAATCGACCACCGAGTCAATTTGACAGAATATTTTTAAATCGTCAGCGTATAGAAGGTATTTTACATCAATATTGGCGATAATATCATTTATAAAAATTATGAAAAATAAAGGACCTAGAATGGATCCCTGTGGGACTATTATGGTAAAAATTTGTTCGACTTGTAACCTCTTACTTGAACATATTGCCAACGATCACTTAGGTAGGTTTTTATTAAATTTAAGAACTCTGTAGGTATATTCAAATATTGAAGCTTATGTAATAATATATTATGATCTAACTTATTAAAGGCCTTAGAGAAGTCAGATAACGTCTACCTGACCTCTCTGATCTAAGACTTCACTAGTATATTGAGTTTTTCTAACCAAATTTGTTACTATTGATCGACCTGAGATAAACCCGTGTTACTCAGGTAATAGACAATTATTAACGTGGGCATATAAAGGATCGTATAAAATAATTTCGAGTAACTTACTAAATTTGCAAATTATAGTAATTGGTCTGTAATTAGTTGCGTTGGTATTATCACCTTTTTTTAAATATGGGTGTAACTTTAGATAATTTCCATAAGTCTGGAAATACAGAATTCTCTAAGATCGCATTATATATAATAGATAGCGGATATGCAAGAAGCATGGCACAATCTCGAATTAAAAATGCGGGGATGTTATCCGGTCCCATAGTCATATTTGCTTTTAACTGACTAATAGCGTTTTTTACATCATCCAAAGTAACTTTCTTTAAATGCAAAATATTATTTGGAGTGATGCCATCGAGTTTACACGGGGTAGAGTTAACTTTGGTATCTGCAAAAGATTCAGAAAAGAAGTCGGCAAATGCTGAAACAATTTCAGTTGAATTATCGAGATTGGTATCGTTATATTTCATATTAGACGGTATGCCCGAAAGAGATCTTTTGGCTTTTAAAAAGGACCAGAAATTATTAGGATCCATATTCTTGTCATTTCCGATTTTACGTATATACTGTCGGTATGCCAAATTATTTTCACTTTTAAACTCGGCTTTCAGTTTTTTAAACACTTCATAATTTTCGTCGTTCTTACATTTTTTTAAGCATCGTAGGCTTTATGTTTATTTTTCAGCAAAATAATTAAATATTAACTAATATTAATTATTGTTTGATATTAAAATTTAATAAAGAACGGATTAGCTATGTTTACACTTACTGACGACAACCTCATCATGGTAGATTCGGTTCGATGATTTTAAATGACCTATAGCTATATTTTTGTGATAAATTGGTAAATAACGTTTTGAAAATAATTAATGTACCTGTACCTTAATAACAAAGCAGCACTAAATTATATAAAATGTTACCGACATTTGAAATAATGGGATACCTACACATTCAAATTCAATTTATTCAGGAAATTACATAAACAAGTATGATTTTTCATTTTATATACGTATAACATTATTATTATTTTAGAATGAGTCACCTAGATATCTAGGTACCTGTGTTGTAACTCATTCTACATAAAAATATCATTTTATAAAAATTAAAATATATAAATGAAATGAGAGAGCATATTCACAAAAATGTAAGTACTAATCAAAATATCAAAACTGAATTGTATAATAATTTCAGGAGAAAGTAATAATAATTACAGAATAAGGCACGGAGAGGAGACACTGCGTCGCCGATGAATGTACTATGGCATTAAGGAGAGAAAAAAAATGAAAATAAAATAAGTCAGGATAATCAGATAATTTAAAAGTATTGAGCATAGGTTTAGATTAAGTATAGTCTCTAATATTTAAGACATACATGTATAAATATCTAATTAGATGATATTAAGTATATTGAAATTATCAATTACAAAGGTTCTTAATTTCTTTTTGAATACGGTAATATTTGATATATTTTTTATGCTTACAGGCAACATGTTATAAAACTTAGGGCCGAGGTAGAGAAATAATCTTTGTATATGAGATCTTGTACAAAAGGGTACAGCTACTAGCTGACTTGCTATTGTCTTTGTACTATACGAGTGGTATATAAAAGACCATGTTATGTTTTTTGCATCCTTATTAAGCAATGGTAAATGTACAATTTTCTTATAGTAAACAAACCTGATCCTTTATAAAGAAGCTCAGTAGAATAGATTTTCTCTTTCTTAAGCATTATTTTAATTAATGTTTTTTGTATTATATCTAAATTATTCAGTGCCTTATTATATAATCCTCCCCAAATAATAATCCCATATCTCATTACGGATTCAGCTAAAGCATCGTACACCATGGTCATGTTTTTTGTTAAGGATATTCCGAAGTTGATAAAACTTAAAAATTAATTTTCCGAGTTTATTTGTAATATATTCTATATGAGCTGTTCATCGTAGGTGTTGATCTTCGACACCTAGATATTTAGTTATTTCAGTTTTCTCAACTTTAGAGCATAAGCAGTTTATCTTTATGCTACAGTAAATATCATGGAGAGTGATGTTCTTTTTTTCTGGTTGATCCTTGATTGATATCGAAAATGTTATACATTTTGTCTTACTCGCGTTTAAACTCAGAAGACTAATTTTAACCAGCTGTTTATAACATAAAGTTCAGTTTCTGCACTATCATATACCTCGGTCCAGGAATTACCGTCATATACTATCGCTGTGACATCAGCATAAGAAATTATATGACCTTTTATATCTTTTAATAATGATATGTTATTAATATATAATAGGAACGAAATAGGTCTCAACACAGTTCCTTGCGGGACATCCACGTTAACAATTAATGGATCGCTAAGACATTCATTTATCCTTACTTTTTGTACTCTAAAACATAATATTTTTAGTCGCAAACTCCTCTATAAAATCTTTATTTTACTATAAGGAACGTAACCAGACTGCAACCAACAGCTACTCTCCGGGCTATGTGCCCCGCCGAGCGCTGAATTACAAGTTCCAAGCCTGGCGCGTTAAGTGTAATAATTGCATATTACACTTAACGCGCCATAGTATAAGAATTTTAAAATTATAGGCCTAGGTTTCTGCAGATTTTATTTTTTTTCCAATTCTGTGAATGGATATTATATTTTCGGGTTTACAGATTAACTTTGCCTTCTCCTGGATTAAATCAGCTATTTTTAACTTTAATTTTTCATTACACTCCTCCTTAGCGCCATATATACACATATTATTAATTTTCTCAGCTTGTTGGTAAGAGTCGATTTTTTGTTATAGGTTTTGTATTTCCTGCTGTTGGTTCCTTATCACTTGTTCCATATTATTTAGTTTTTCTTCAACTTTTTCAAAGAACTTCTTTGTTATTGAATTGATAAACTGTTCATCGGCGAGGAGTTCATGTATTGCTTCTTTAACTAAAGATTTTGCTTCAGGTTTATTTCTTAAAGACATTGCCATTTATTTTTACACTGCACCCTTTAAAAATGATCACCAAACACTATCCAAGTATTTAATACACAATGTAGTAAATTTTGAAATCTGCAGTAGTAGTTTAAATGTTAATTGTTGACGGAGCAACTTAAATTGTGACTGTCTGCTCTGCGACATAGACCCGAATATTATTATGTTTCTTCATAAAACAATTAATTTCTAATAAGTAAAGTACGATCACGTCAACAGTTATTTTCACTTGGATTAAAATGTCATTTCCATAAGCATATTTTTTAAATTTCTTTATTTAGAACAAGCATTGTAATCGTTCAAAAATTCGACTTTTAGGTCTTTAAAGGATTGATTCTATAACCCTCCCATACACTAAAAAAGAGGTTTAGAAAAAATGTATGTATATGTATTGTGTATGAATGTCCGTCGCTTAGCCTAGTGCCGAAACCAATTGACCAATTTGCTTCTGTTTCGATGTCTAGAGTTTTTTTTACAAATATCTTAAATTTTTTTTACCTACCTTTAAACTTAAGGGCAATTTACTGATAAGGAAAATCTAAATTCGATTTTGTCCGTTAATAGTACATTACTTACAGACCTGTGCCATTTGTAGCACCTCACGTGCTACGTAGCAGCTCGCGTGCCCACACAAGTTCAACGGATTAGCAGGAAACCCGTGACAGTTACTAGGAAGAAAAACAAAAACATGATCCGTATTAGAATCTAATTATCAACAACAATATTTTTAACTTGATGTGTGATAAATTGAATAAAACTCTAATTATTGTCTATCTCATCTCTTTATTTTATAGTAAACTACTATAAATTGGTGACGCTACTTAAATTGGCTAGAACCTCTGACATTCAAAGCTCCATCCCCGACGATCCCGAGATTCTTCGACCGAATCTCGTTTCCCGTCCCAGCAGCTCGATTTTCCCATTGTCCTACCCTGCACCCCACCCCGTACACCCTCCGATTCCAGTGGGCTGCCCTATTTCGCTATCCCAATCAATCCAGTCCGGCCCTTCAAACCTTTTTTTATATGTAAAAATTATAAGATTCGTCCTGTACGACCGTTGAAGGAGCTCGGAAGGCATCTACTTCAAGGGCAAGGTAAGTGAATTGTGTATTCATCGTCTCTAGTTAAAAGATATATAACAGTCAATCAGTCCCGATGTCGCAACCCTCAAGTGAAATTTTAGTAGATGATTCAATAGTTCCGATTCATGATCAGTACGTCACAACCGTCAGATATCCATCTTTTTTGGTCTCGAAACCCGAGGTTTGGTTTGCCCAAATTGAGGCGCAATTTGCCGTGATTCGCATTACTAATGATCGCAAGAAATATGACCAGGTAGTTGCACGTCTGCCTTTAGAGGTTATCAACAATATTTATGATATTATAGCTAACCCTCCGAAAAAGGATTTATATATTAATTTAAAACAAGCGTTGATTTCCCGCTTGACTTCGAGTGAAGAGAAGCGTTTGGATGACCTACTCTCTGGTTCCCAGATAGGAGACCTCAAACCTTCCGATTTTTATCAGCCTATGTTGAGCGTGGTAGGAGGATCCCATATGGTCAAACAGAAGTTACTTATTAAGTTATGGAAAAGACTTTTGCGATTACCGCTTCTCTCGATGATGGCCTCTGTATATTCCCAAGGTCCGAATGGAAATTCATCGGCCTTCTATTTTAGCGTGGCACCTACATCTACTATGTCGAATTTAGTAACAATATTTGGGAAATTTTCAACTACTTTTCAGAGTACTTTAGATCAGGTCTTACAGCGATAGGAAGTTTTTAATTCCCAGCTACGTGCCATTCCTCACTCCTGTAAGTTCTGATCCACCAGCCTCTTCTTCATTTTGTAGTAATTGTAGAAGTCGAAACAACTCTAGGGCCCGTTCCTCAAATTGAAATAATGCCCGTAATAATTTTGACCTTACAAATAACACAACTTGTTATTGGCACCAATTCTATAAAGGAAAAGCTTTTTGCTGTGGTGGGAGCTGGTGTACTTTTAACAGAAACGCATGTAGTACTTTAGTTAATAATTCAGAATGACTAGAAGTCGCTAATATTTTGACACCTGACGTTAGCATATCTGACAGTGGTCGTCGATCTTTTGTCTATGGCAGGTCAAATAACTTGCGTTTTCTAATAGATACTGGGGCGGATTTGTCTGCTGTTCCTCGCAATCTGTTTACTGTTTTTAATAAAAATCCAGGTGTGATTTTGACTGCAGCTAATGGCTCTATTCACACATATGATAAGAAATTACTAAAAGTTAATTTGAACCTACGCAGAGTTTTCCTTTTGTTTTTAATATTGTTGGCATTGAATTGCTCATCACTGAGGCCGATTTTTTATCTCATTTTAGTTTGGTGGTTGATTTAGGAAATGCACGTTTAATTAATAGCATAACTAGTTTATCGTTAAATTGTCTTGTACAAAAAGGACCATTAAATTCTCCTAAATTATTTCCCCTGGTAAACGAATACAACAAATTATTTTTAGAATTTCCCAGTTTAATAAGTTCACCGAATTAGAATTTACCAGTAAAACATTCAGTTGTGCATTATATTAGTACGGAAGGTCATTTGTCATTTTCACGCCCACGTAGACTAGAAAATGTTAATTAAGTTCAGATTAGCTCAAAATGAATTTAACCATATGTTGGAATTGAGCATTTGTAAACCTTCGTCTTCTTCCGTGTTTTCGCCGCTTCATATGGTAGCTAAGAAAGAGCCCAATGACTGGCGTCCTTGCGGAGATTATCGGCAATTGAATATGGTTACAAGTCTTGACAGGTATCCCTTCAATTCCCAATTGTATGGTTGCACTATTTTTTCCAAAATCGATTTGATCCGTGCGTATCATCAGATACTGTATAACTACCCCTTCTGGTTTATTCGAATTTTCATGAATGCCATTTGGGTTACGGAATGCTTCTCAAATTTTCCAGCGGTTCATGAGCGAGGTACTTTCAGGATTGTCATTCGCTTTTGTCTATTTAGATGATATTTTAGTAGCAAGTAATCTGGCTCTCAGCATTTGAAGCATTTAAGAATCATTTTTGAAATATTGGACAGATATGGCATAAATATTAAGCCGTCTAAATGTATTTTAGGAGTTGACAGTCTGACATTTCTAGCGCATCATATTTCTTCATCTGTTATATTACCATCCAATGAGCGAGTAGATATTATTAATGATTTTTCTCTGCCAACTACACTTAAGCGGCTCCAGCGTTTTATAGGTATGGTAAACTTTCATCACCGTTTTGTACTTAATTTCGTTGAAATTTTAGTTCCCTTGCATTCTTTTAGTACTCGCTTACTGCATGATAATATCAAGGTGATAGATGACTGGCCTGCCATCTGTTTAGACAGTTTCTCAAGGGCTAAAACTACTATAGCTAGTGCGGCAATGTTAGCTCATGTTGTGCTGATGGTATATTATTGGCAACAGTTGACTGTTCCAATAGCTCCATGGGAGCGGTTTTGCAGCAACGGGACAGCAATGGAGTTCTAACACCTTTAGCTTTCTTTTCACGTAAACTTATCTCTGCTCAAACAAAGTATTCAATATTTGACAAGAAACTTGTGTCCTTATATACCACTGTAAAGCATTTTAAATTTGTTCTTGAAGGTCGCGAGTTTGTTGTACTGATCATAAGCCTTTGGTTAATGCATTATTCACCCAGGCGGAAAGATCTCCACTTCAAATACGTCATTTGGAGTATATTGCACAATTTTCGTGCAAAATACATCATATTAAAGGAAAAGATAATGTCATAGCTGACACTTTAATCACGTGTGCATGATACATCTCTCAATCAGTGTATTTTTTCGGTCCAAGTTGAGAAATCCTCTTTAATTGATCGAAATTTCAGCTTGAAGTAATAACTTCAAGCTCAATAGAGCGATGCTCAAAAGAAGAATTCTGAGTTGGATTTTTTGTTGTCGAATCAGGCGTTAGATTCCAAATCCAATTTCAAATTAGCGAAAATTATTATCCCAGATTTGGATGTTTGTTTGGTGTGACGTTTCCCAAACAAATATACGACTTTATGTTCCGGATTTGTATCGACAAACAATATTTGATATAGTTCATGTTTTATCTCATCTTGGCATTAATGCCACTAGCATAATTAGTTACAAGCAAGTATTTTTGGCCCAAAATGAATTCTGACTGTAACTTGTGGGCAAATAAATGCGTCAATTGTCAGACTGCTAAAGTTAACCGTCACACAAAAAGTCCGATAGGTCATTTTACTATCCTTAAAGGGCGATTCGATCACATTCATATAGATTTAGTTACCCCCTCCAAGAGGTATTCCTACGTTCTGACTGTGATCGAACGTTTTACCCGATGGCCGGAGGCTTATCCGCTCTCCGATATTACGGCCGAGGCAGTAGCATGCACTTTATTTCAAAATTTTGTTAGTCGTTTTGGTGCACCGTTATATATGTTACTACGGATCAAGGCGTTCAATTGGAATCAAAGTTATTTAGTGAGTTTGCAAAGCTTTTAGGGTTCCATAGGATACGTACCACTACATACCATCTTCAAATTAACGGCATGGTGGAGATGTTCCATAGAACTCTTAAAACTGCGTTAATAGCTAGAGCTAACACGTCACATTGGGTAGATGAACTTCCTGTTGTACTACTAACTTTTAGAACTATCCCCAAAGACGATTTACAATACTCTTCAGCTGAGCTTGTTTTTGGTCAGAATTTGCGGCTACCTGGCGAATTTTTCACTCGATCATATAAATGCCCTGATGTTCCTTATTTTATGGACAGGTTGCGCATTTATTTTAATAATTTAACTTCGGTTTCTGCATTTCCCCACAGTACTTAAAAATCATTTGTCAGTCCTGACGTTTTGACCTGTGATTATATTTTTGTTTGGAGAGAACCTTTTAAACCTACCTTATCTCCTTTGCACAGAGTTCTCCCCTCCATATCTCGATAACTATTAGGTTGATCAAAAATATGAATAGGACCAATTTAATCAGAAATTTTATGTACAACAACTTTATTTATGTTCATGATCTTGATAAACCTAATAGTTTGGGAGATATCAGAGCAAAACTGCGGAAAAAGGATAGTCAGTTACTGTGAACTATCCCACCCCCTCCCAAACCCGACACCACAAACTTTGGGATTTTTCATGGCGTGCTGTACTGAGGATAGTGAACAACCTGAGACAAGAATTGCCTATAACTTTTGGATGTTTAGGTTTAGGTAATTTTTGTTCTATATTTACTGCACTATTAGGGCAAATCTTGCAATCAAAATTTCGATAAATTCTTTAACATTTTAATGTAAGAAAAATACAAGATGGCGGATGACTTTATTGATTATGATCCGATTCCACTCAAAATCGATATCTGGAGGTTTTCGAGATCGTCAATTATGAATTCTTGGTTAAAATTTAGAAATTCAAAATGGAGGTGCCAATAAGGCGGACTACTTTTGTCATTTATGGTCCAAATCGATCAAAATCGATATCTGGAGGTTTTCGGGTTCGTCGATTACGAATTTCTAGTCAAAAATTTAGTTCAGGATGGCGACTTCAAGATGGCGGACGACTTTATCGCTTATGATCCGATTCGACTCAAAATCGATATTTGGGGGTTTTCGAGACCGCCAATTATGAATTCTTGGTAAAAATTTAGAAATTCAAAATGGCGGTGCCAATATGGCGGACGATATGGTCCAAATCGATCAAAATCGATATCTGGGGTTTTCGGGTTCGCCGATTACGAATTTCTAGTCGAAAATTTAGTTTAGGATGGCAACTTCAAGATGGCGGACGACTTTATTATTTCTGATCCGATTCGACTCAAAATCGATATCTGGGGGTTTTCGAGATCATCAATTATGAATTCTTGGTCGAAATTCAGAAATTCAAAATGGCGGCGCCAATATGGCTAACGACACTTTTGTCATTTAGATCCAAATCGATCAAAATTGATATCTGGGGGTTTTCGGGATCGCGGATTACGAATTTCTGGTAAAAGATTTAGTCCAAGATGGCGGACGACTTTACCGCTTATGATCCGATTTATCTCAAAATTGATATCTGGGGATTACAGCACATCAAAAGACTAAAAAGTAAAAATAAAATTATATAAAAAGATATTTTAAAAAATGCTTTTAATTAAATGCTCTAAAAAGTAGAAAATAAACTTTGAAGTAAATCAAACCCATCATTTTGTTACATTATATAATTTTTTCATGATATAAAAGCTTGTCGCGAGAATATATCTTGGCACAAGTAATTAAAAGAAAGGAGACTGCCCAAAATAAATCCGCTATAATACAACAATTTTTTTAATTACTTACATTCTATTTAAAAGTAGATGAAATCGCAATATCTTTAAATTAATGGTATTACAAAAAAAGAAGAAGATCTATGTTATCAATTTTATTTAAATGCAAAAATTATCGTATTTCCTAAATGGACAGATGAAAAACTTGGGGGTCTTTCCTCCATACAAATTTTGGCAATCTCCTTTACACAGGAAAATCTCGCGACAAGCTTTTATATCATAAAAAAAATTATATAATGTAACAAAATGATGGGTTTGATTTACTTCAAAGTTTATTCTCTTCTTTTTAGAGCATTTAAATAAAAGCTTGTTTTTAAAAATGTTTCTTTACTATTAAATTTTTAAAGTGATTACCAACAGGCTGAATTATCGTGAGTGGCTTCGTTTTGACGAGTCTCCCAACAATAGTGTAAAAACGAGTCCGTTAGTAATAAAATTTCAGACCTCATTATTTTTACATATTTGGGGCAGAGAACTCGCCGGTCCAACCCATCGCTTTTGTAGGACCAGAGCAGCTCCCTGTTTCTTTACACTTTTCCCACTTGCTAATTGTCAGTATCTTTTGATAGTTCTTGTGTTGCTTATACGTCTATGAAGTGCTATAATAAACGATGTTATACAAATCGGTAATGCCAATTTTGAAAGTTATATTAACTTATCATGTACCTTTTTTCTACAAATATGTCATGTTAATTTTTGGTTCATAGTTGCTCAAAATTATATGACTTTTAAATCTAGTAATTTTTAATGTTATCCTTTCTATATCGTGGTTGACAGTACTTATTCTAAACTAAATTGCCCGACTTAACAAAGTATCTGTGACTGTTTCAATTCCTTTCCAGGTTTCAGTCACGGAAAATTGAAGTCAATTCACGATTCACCAGGAGCATAATTCGACATTTTCTTTTATTGAATACGTTGATAATTACAAATGTATGTATCTAATATAAGTTCTTACACACTAAGATTAACAAGAAGCTTGCCTTGTGAAAGATTGATTCATACATAATAATAATAATAATATAATAAATAGTACGTTATATTTGTTGAATGATAATAACCTCTCATGTCATTGGACGAACATTAAGGTGAAATAGAATTGAAAGAATATAAAGATGCTAATATTAGGGATATAATTTAGTCGAAGATTAAATAAAAATATTTTTACAAAAATAATAAATGTGTAAGTAAAATACATACTACGAAAGACCAAATATTCTACAATTTCCTATGAAAGGAAATAAATTCATTACCACCCATCAAGGCGCACAATGTGCGTTTCCTAAACGATTGAAAATAGTGTCCTATAACTTGCGACATACTACGTCTTCAATCGAAAAACTCAAAATAAAATCTGATTGCAATAAGTCCCCCAACAGGTACATTAGCCCTGAAGAAAGGACTACAGTGCAGGGCCGTTGTGCATCGCCAGTTGCAGACTAGTTTCGAGCTTATTAACTCTCATCAGTATGGCATAGGCGAATACACAACAACCTTACACTGTTCCTCTAGTCTATCAAATTACAAACGAAAGGAATCCGAAACTTATCTAATAGCTTCATCTGGTTGCGACTTATTGCAATCAAAGTTGATGAAAAACTCGGACTAAGTTATATTAAAAATAATGAAAAAATAAAGAGGCTAAGAGCATCTTCAAAAGAGCACTCATAAAAAGTCGAAACATACTGAGACGCTGATGACATCAATGCGCCTTCTCTGTGGTATCACGACCTAAAAAAGCAACTTCCTCCATTCTTAAATAGTTTAGGAAATCTTTCGGTTCCGTTGAATTCGGTTCCCACGACAGATTCATATGATTGATTTTCTGTTTTAAAGACCACTATTTTTCCCTCATTCTTGTTTTACTTTTACCCTTTTACATCACTATATTCAGCCCTACTGGAATTGCCAGTTTCTGTTGCTTTGATAACGCTGCTATAATCCGATATGGTGTGTGGCCAAAATGGGATACGTGTACGGACCGGACCGTTGGCGAGCATGCTCTTTAATGAAAACATGATGTTCACCAAATTTAAAATTACGTATATAAAACTCTGAAGGTTTTATATGTTAATTATTATATGATTGAAAAACGGTATAATTATTAATAGTTAAAAAAGAGATAATATTCCTCTTATAATTTAATTATAAAAATAAATTTGTTGACGTAGTTCTATAACTAATAATACGTGTTTTATCAAGTAATGACGTTTATAATGTTGAAGAAACGAGTTTTAAAAAATATTCATATAAATCTTATTATTTACCTAATTCTTGATTAATTTATTTGCGAGTAAACCAAAATAAATAAAGTATATTTTATAAGGCAGCACACCAAGTTGACATCAAAAATGAGGAACTACAAGATAAAATTGTTTAAAGTCATAAAAGATTGCTATCTCATAAGAAAATATATAGAGCAAAGGTGTACCATCATGCATAGTCGGGTCAAAGTATATATTCAAATCATATGATTTAGATAATTTGGTTCTAAACTCGAGGGCCCGAAAACGTGTGTTCTTTTTGTGTCATTTTTTCAAGAATAATATCACTCTTTCTTGGAACTCGATGAATATCAAATAGTATATTGTTTTATTAGGAGTAAAAGTGATACTTTTGTGACGAGTTTGTAGGTTTGCCGTACGAACGAAATGAGCCCGACAATTTACTCCAGTCGAAGTAGTATGAAAATGAGGTGATTTTGAGAAAAAACGTTTCTAGGTATAAGCTGAATCCAAGATGTTCAGAATGATGGTAGGAATGTAGGGTTTCTTAGGCTTCAATTTTTTTGCCTGACAAAATGTTTTATTAAACAATTAAGGTGTGAGAAAATGGTTTTTTCGAGTTTTAGAAAAATCTATTGATTGTAGAAAAAAGTATTCCTTAAAAGTTGCGCGCCTTGAAAAAACCTACAAAATGAGACCTATTCATCAAAATTGGTTAATTTGTTTATGAATCATTGCAATAGAACATGCTAAAATGGCTGTCTTTTCAATTGTTAATAAATAATATAAAAACATGTTTCATATACTTCTTACCACAGGAAAAGAAATTATAGCATAGAAAAGGCATAGCACGCGAAATCGGGAGCCATATGGTCTAATAGTTTTTGCACAATAAATTTGTTAATAACTTTTTGACTTTTTTTACGCTTATTTTTCAGCGATCCTACAGCGGTTCTACAGCAATCTGCGGGTGCGTAAATTAAAGTTCATGATTTACTATTAATATCAAAAAAGAAGCAAAAAAAAATATTGAAGCCTAAGGAACCCTATATTCCTACCATCATTCTGAACATCCTGGATTCGGCTTATACATGGAAAAAATTTTTTCTTTTCAAAATGCTAATTCGACTGGAGTAATAATTATAGACGAGTCACAACAAGTGGCTTTTACTCCAAATAAAGTATGCTATTTTTGCTTCAATTAGCTATAAAAAAAGGAAGATAAAAAAATCCCGAATTTCACCACCAAAATTTTTGAAATAAGGAAAAAGTAAATTCTTAAATACATAGATTATTTTGTTCTTCGTACTAGATATTTTTTCTTAATTTTCATAAATAACCGAATAAGAGCGGATATACTAAACTCCAACGACATCTGGGTTCTTAAAACCAAAAGTAATGATTAATCCTAGAATCATATCTAATATAGGCTCCCGGGAGCTATCTCCAAAGTGACGTGGTAGTGACTAGATCAAAACTAATCGCTAATTTTGGTCATACTTTATGTTTTTGAGGAGACTGAATCCGAATATGAAGTTTATTTTCATCTAAAATTGGGGGAGCATTGTCAACATTGACGTTTTAGTAAAAAATTAGGAAGATAAATTTAATAAATTTTCGTATTTTACTCACAATATCTCAGCGTAATATTAATATTTCTCTTTGAAATTTACAGGGTATGATTTTCAATCGATCCTTCGAAAATTAGACCGAATTATCCAAAGCATTTTCCAGTTGAATGGCAATTTGAAAAAAAAATTAAAACATTTTCATGACTTTGCGCATATCATTGCAAAAGTTGAGTGATTAAGTTTGAAATTTCAATTCACTGCCTATAAAGTATTACGTCACTCGTGAAGCATAGTCAACAAACAGTCTTTAAACCTCTATAACTTTTTTTTAAATATTAATAGCTGAAATGTTCTAGAAAACTTCTTTACACCTTCGGGATATTCTTGAGTTACGCGATCAACGTTCTGATGAGAAAGTGGGCGGAGTTCACATGAAAATTTGACGCACAGCAAATTTACTATTCTTGAATCAGGGGAACGATCGCATCACCAGTTTTGCATGGGAGCACTGTTTCCCATGCTATTTTCGTGTGATGAGGATGATCGCGTGAAAATATTTTCTTTGACGTTTGTTAATGTCACAATAAAAATTTAATTTCGATGTCAGTTATAATTATTAGTAACTAATTTATGGTATTGTGGAAATTAGTCAAAGTAAGTACCTTTTTTGATTAAGAAATTGTCTAGCCTTACAACATATTGATTTATATTCTGGTTTGTAATAAGTAGTGATGAACACCAATTTTAATTTCTCTTAGCATGAACTCCCATAAGAGATAAAAACTTAGATAATGTAATAAAATAAATCATCAAATGGTTAGTAATGTCTCGATATACAATAGAACGACTTTTTTAATTACAAATTTTCCTTCTTTCAGATTTTGAGAATGGAAATTATTGACCAGTTCTTATTTGATCACGTCTTTGTAGATCTAGAAGATACACAAGAGCAGGCAAATGAATCAGGAAAGGAATTTATTAAGCGGTCTTTTTTTAGCGAGAGGTAATGGAAGTAGCACGAGTAGACATTTTAAGGGCTTCATGACAATCCATAATTGAGTAACACCCAACAAATGAAACAATGTCAGCAACAGTGAATTTTTTATTTTATAATGGAATAGATTGACTCATTCAATAAAACTCATGACAACTTATGGCCAGTTTCTGAAACGTTAGATAGAGTTAATTATTCGTTTACTGTCATAGTTACAATTGTAACAACAATTGTTACTATGACATTTATTAATAGATAACTTTATTTTACGTTTCAGAAACTGGCCATTAACCTGTCTATTATTATTTTTAATACAATTACATTTTATAAAAATATCCGTAACTATAGCAGACAAAAACGTGCCGCATTTAAATCTGATTCCAATTGATCCAAATGCCAGATTAAAAGTGGCAACCATGTACATTTCGTTCTCACGAGAACAGAGAAAATATCGCATCGCGCCAAAGTGACATTTGTTCAAGAATACGCATTTTGTCTGTCAAGGGAACGTCGTGTGGTGCGATCACATCGCGTCAACTGCAAATTGATGGCATCACATAAACTCGAGAATAGCCACCCTTAAATTTTAGTGGTGAGTTGAAATTCAAAACTTCATCACTCAACTTTTGCAATTATATGCGCGAATTCATGAAAATGTACCTAAATATTTGAACACTTTGTCGGTCTGATTTAATTAATTAAGGATCGGTTGAAGATTATACCTTGAAAACTTCAATGAAAATAATTTTCTTCCTATTTTTGACCAAAATGCTAATTTTGACAGTTTCTCCAATTTAAAGTGAAAATAAACTTCATATTTGGATTCAACACCTTCAAAAACATAGAGTATGACGCAAATTATCGATTAATTCTGATCTGGTGACTATCTCGTGCGACTTTTAGGGGGAGTCCCGCTCGCCGAATAGCTCCCCAGAAGCACAACACTGTAGATACACCTCAGTTCTCAGTTATATCCAAAATTAAATTTGATGCTCTGGGTTGTCGACGAATTTTTTAAAAATGGTGAAATATGGTAGTGGAGGAGCTAATTTCATCACGCATTTAATTTAGGTTGAAGATTCTAAACGCTACGTTTAAAAAATGTTTAAACTTCAGCTATTTAAATCTATCGCAAATGTACTTCATAACCGTACTTAGTTGTGAACTCATATACAGTAAAAAAAAAAACACGAGTGTTGTAAGATAAGAATAATAATAATAATAAGAATAATGCACATACCAATGCACAATAATTATGATTTAAATTTTAACACAAAAAAATTTGAACAAGCAAATCATCAACCACTAAAGATTATTGCAATTGGGAATAATATCAAATGAATTTTGACCACTTGCGCTATATACCAGGTATGTTCTCATAACAAGCAAATGCAATAAACAAGCATAACGTGACTGTAACTATAAACATATGCAAGAGCAATATTATTTGTCACACCTTTATTTTTACAAAATAAATTAAGCACAATAAACCAGGG
Source organism: Leptura quadrifasciata (assembly GCA_963675555.1). Classification (NCBI taxonomy): domain Eukaryota; kingdom Metazoa; phylum Arthropoda; class Insecta; order Coleoptera; family Cerambycidae; genus Leptura; species Leptura quadrifasciata. The sequence continues at coordinate 54,067,473 of OY776678.1, read as the reverse complement.
TTTATTAAATAGGTACAACATTTATAGTATTTATTTATTTGTCCATTAGCACTAAGAATCAACTACATCTGTACACTGTATAGTCGAGTTCATGTATTATCAGCACTCAAAAAACGCAACAAAAACTTTACGACCTCATTAAAATACTGGTACTCTCTATACTATTCGCAAATTCACTCGCTTACCGTTATAGGTTTTTAATGTGCGTAGGATTGTTTGATGAGAGCTTGCCGCCTGACCTAACAGTGATAATAATTATGTCGTAAAGTTGCGTTTTTTGAGTGCTATTAATAAATGAACTCGACTATACAGTCTTGTAGACAAACAAAACCAATTTAAAATTCATGCCTTTTATGAAGAATTGTATTTTAAATATTAAGTATGTTATAGCGTAGGTATACGAGCACAATTGAAACCGTATAAACAGTCGGCATCTCTTTATTCTTTTATGACAAGTTTTTCTATTTACCTCCGCAAGAGATGCCGACTGTTACGAACTCATATTACCGGAGCAAGGACTATAACTGTATAAAAAAAAAATTATGTATATATATATATATATATATATATATATATATATATATACATATATCTTAAACAAAAATTAACCAAGAACGGAGAGGGTGAAATATATTTTATCAAATTTACATCAACGCAGCAGCCAGGCCAGTAATAGAAAAAATTGTTTTTAGTTTTTAGCGATGGGAGCCACGCACTCCGGTCAACTAGTCGACTTTGGTCCGACGACGCGAGTACGCTATCTGGTTTGCTGTGCATCGTTTCGTATTTGTAAAATTTCAAAAAAGTGCAACATTTAAAACTTCTAAAGCTGAGAAAACGAAATTTAAGGCAGTAAGTGTTACACAAGTGGAAATGTGAAGCCCTGGAGGCCGGGACGGCCCCAAAAAACAATTATAAAGTAAGTGTATGACAGTGACATTTAGTAACAAAAGTAAATATAGACACAAATAATTTTAAATTACCAGGCAACCCTTTTGAACTTTTTCAGAAATTCTAACTTAAAAAATTTAAAAAGTATAGTGAACATAGACGCAAGTGCGAGGTGTTTCAATACCGAGATCGTCGGTCGGAACCGGTCGAGAAAAAAGACTAATTTAATTAAAAGAGTCAAATTTACAATTTCATAAATTTTAATCGAAACCTTTACAAGCAAGGCAGTGGAGGGGCAGAGTAAGGCTACTACAACAGCGGCAACTGACCCAAAGGACCAGTTTTATAGTTACATAGGGGGAGCCCTCACTCCCATTGCAACATCATCTATAGCCAAAAACAGCAGTTCTCCGGTAGCGAGACAGATCGCAGCTGCGTAAGCCTGGACAGACAGGTTGCACGCAGAAAAATAAAAAGAAAAACACAGCAGCCCTCTCCCTCAAAGATGTCTCAGGGCAGCCCTTCTGAAACGAGCCAGAGTAGTGTAAAGGCGGCACAAATCAAAGAGCAAGAAGTCGAAATATTCAAACTGAAGCCGAAGAGGCAGAAGTTAGTACTCAGAGATGAAAGCAATCCCGCTTTCACACATCCAGGGAGTAGCAAAAAGCACATAAGTACCATAGCAAAACCCCAAGAAACTACAACCAAAAACAGGTTCGAAGGGCCAGTCTCAATTCTGAACGATATGGATGTCACACCCGCGCCTCAGCCAAATAACGAGAACGAAAAACAAAAAGAAGTGAATAAAAATGAAAGGAGACCCCCTCCCCTCGTAATCCATGGACATCTGGAAAATCACCGGGGAGTAAACGACTTCCTACGCAATAAATTAAAAAATAAATATTTTGGGAAACACACAACAAACAACACATCAATTCAAGTAAGCACGAAAGAGGATTGGCAAACTATAAACGAATGTTTCAAACAAAGTAAAGTCGAGTATCATACATACACCTTGAAAGATGAAAAAACGCACGCTTTCGTCTTGAGGGGCCTCCACCACAATATTGTGGTGGAGGAAGTCAAAGAAGAGCTGATATCCTCTCACAATATAATCGCAAGGGAGCTATACACGATGAAAGGCACCAGATACCCCACATACATGTTGATCACCGATAATAAGGTTGTGCTCAAGGACCTGCAAAACAGGCTGAGGTATCTGGACTACACGGCAGTTTCATGGGAGAGGCACGTGAACTCTAAGCAGATTATCCAGTGCCACTGTTGTCAGCAGTGGGGGCATGCAACCACGAACTGCAGAGCGGACCCCAACTGCCTAAAATGCGCAGGAGAACATTTAACACGAACCTCTACCAAATCACGTGAAACACCGGCTAAATGTGCTAATTGTGGTGGGCCACATCCAGCAAACAGCGTAACCTGCATAATTTACAAGCGTAAAATAGAGGATATCGAGCGGCGGAATATTAGAACCAGGCCACAGCCCGAGATGATATACGTGGCGGACCCTCAGCCGAAAACAAACGCATGGGAAGAAAGGGCAAGACAGGTCAGACAAACCCAACAAATGACATCAGCGACACCCAGCCAGGCCTACAATCAGAAACCGGAAGAACCACGGAGACCGGCGCTACTACCCACCCCTCCATTAAGGTACGAATTCACCACCGCCGAAAAAATAGAAAAGTTAAGACAGCAGCAGAAAAGGATGTCTTCTCTGATAGATCTCGACAAACTTCTGACCTTATACAGCAACTTGAACGACGAGCTGGAGAGGTGCGTCAATGCAGGCGAAAAATTTTTGGTTATGCATCGTTTCCTGGAAGCAATTCCAGAGAATGCATTCTAGATAAAAATTAAACTTTGTTCCTGGAACGCCAATGGTATAGGTAACAAAATTCCTTTTCTTATTAATTTTATACTGAGGCATAAAATTGACATTATGCTTCTAAATGAGACGAAACTTACCAGACGAGACAAGCTGCAAGTCCGAGGGTATACGGTACACCGAAAAGATAGGGCCGACAATAACAGAGGCGGCGGGGTAGCCGTGCTCATAAAGACCGATATCGCGCACACACACCATTCTATACGAAACACAACCGTAGAGAATATGTGTGTGACGCTGGAGGGTGGCATAAGCATCACTGCAGCGTACAATAGGCCAGCGAACGGCTTTACAGCGGGTTGTCTGGAGAATTTGATTAACGCGGGCCCGCGCTGTCTGCTCATAGGCGACCTTAACGCTAGGCATCGCAACTGGAACTGCCATCGCAACAACGCGAACGGCAACACTTTGCTTGACTATGTAAATAGTCATAATGTCATTCTGCAGTATACGGACGATCCCACACATTTTCCGGACAACGGCACAACACCTACAACCCTTGACATAGTGATCAACAAGGGCGTGAGGAACTCCACGACCCCAGTGGCCTTGGAGGAACTCACGTCCGATCTTAACCCGATCGTCCTAGAGTTGAACAATATGTCAAGAGAAGACATCACACAAAAAATCACATCTTATAGAGACGCCAACTGGCGCCTCTACAAAACACACATTAACACAAACTTAACCCTAAATAACACAATCAATACACCCGCCGAGCTGGAAAATGCAGTGGAGGAGTTTACAAGAGTGCTGCAGGATGCCAAGCAGACTGTTGCCACCACTATAACGATTAATCCAAACAAAGACCGACTGGACGAAGCGGTCATACAAGACATACGAGAAAAGAACAGACTGAGACGGCTTTGGCAGCGAAATCGCGATGTCAATGCTAAGGCCGAGATGATCAGACTGCAAAGGCAAATCAGAACCTCCATCAGCACTGTAGGGAACCAGAAATGGGGGGACAAACTGGAAGCACTAAATCCACAGGACAACTCGCTGTGGAAGCTGACGAGGGCCCTGAAAAATACGCGGGAGGCTATACCCGCGCTGACACGCGCAAACGGACAGACGGCATGACAGACGCGCAAAAAACGAATGACTTACCTGTACATTTTCAGAACATACATAACGCAAATATTCCTAATAATGTTGAGCACGACCGCATCGAAAATGACATAAACGAAATCATTGGTCATGACGTACAAATGACAAGACGAGAATTTATAAAGGTCATGACCAAGCCCTCGGAAATAGCAGATATTGTCAAAAACCTACCGAACAATAAAGCCCCGGGAAAAGACAGCGTCGATTACAAACTACTCAAATATCTTCCGAGGAAAGGTATTGTGCAGTTAACGTACACCGTTAACGCGATCCTACGGCTACAACACTGGCCTAGCCAGTGGAAGTGCGCCGTGGTCGTACCCATTCTTAAGCCAAATAAGAATGCGAAGTTCGCCGGCAGCTACAGGCCCATCTCGTTGCTGTCGACGATTTCCAAGTTGGTGGAGAAGGTCATTCTAACCAGACTCAACACTGTTCATCAACGATGAGTCCCAATTTGGCTTTAGGAAGGGTAGAAGCACGGTGCAACAAGTCGTTAGGATAGTTAACGACGTCAAAGTGCAATACAACCTCGGGAAGAACACCACCATGGTGCTCCTCGATATTGAGAAGGCGTTCGACACCGTCTGGATCCCGGGGTTACTCTACAAACTTCATGACTATAACTTCCCGACTTACTTCATTAAACTCATTCATTCGTTCTTGACGGGTAGATCCCTGCAGATTCGAGTGAATAACAAACTCTCAACACAACGGGTCATTCGCGCGGGAGTCCCGCAAGGATCGTGCCTGTCACCAAAGTTGTACAACCTGTACGTCTCTGACTTTCCAGAGTTCCCCAATACGAAGCTGGCCAAGTATGCCGACGACACAGCTATGTACGCGCATTCACATAACGCCCAAGCAGCGAATATGCTGCTGAAAGCGCACATGGCCCGTGCCACGGCATATTATAACCGGTGGAAGATTCGGGTAAACGCTGAGAAGTCCGAGGCGATAGTCTTCACGCGCCGTTTCACTGAAAACAAAATCATAACTCCAATTTCGATCAGGGGAAACAAAATTCCAACCAAAAGGTGCGTGAAGTACTTGGGGGTCAAACTGGACCAGCGACTGACGTTTAACACGCATATAAATGAGACAGTACGGACGATCTACTCCATGTCCAGGAGTCTGTATCCACTCATGGTCAGGGGTAGCAGACTTAACCGACAAAATAAAAAATTGTTGTACACAATGGTGATCAGACCATCCATCACATACGCGGCGCCGGTGTGGTGCAGCACATCTGCCACGACAATGAAAAAACTAAAAGTGCTCGAGCACAAATTTATGCGCCTCATATCAAATTCTGGAAGGTACACCTCTCTCAGAGACCTATACGCACTTTGCCACGACATAACCCCAATAGCGGATTACGTCCAGGAAATCTCTCAAAAATTCTATTGCTTCAAACTGGGCGATAGTCCGCTAACAAGAAACATAACACAAATTAGACAGCATAATGCCCCATTTCGGATTAAACACACCCTACCATACCAGACGTTACCGATCTTCCGGCAACCTCTGTAGCCAAACTTCAACAACTATAACTTCCGCTTACCCTATCCACCTTTACTGATATTTCATACCTTTTGTATCTTTAAATCTTTCCTGTCCCCCTCTCTTTATGTTTGTTTCTTTTTGTTCTGTTGGTTTATTTTTGGTTTATTTTCTTTTTGTGCATTTTTGTTTTCTAAATTCATTTCACATAAAAATTTTCACCAAACCAAAATTTCGTAAAACCAAAATTTTTAAAATCAAAGTTTAGGCCAGCCACGCGCAGCCCAGCATTGACATATCTCGCGGAAGGCACCTTGTACAAGTTGAGGTGCCTGCGTCAGAATCAAAATTTGATAAGTGACAGTGCGTGAGTTTTTAAAAGGTGTAGTTTTAAGTTTTATTAAATCTGTTTTCAGATATGTTAATTTTATAACCTAATTTAATCCATCTGCGATGGAAGGTGTTTGGGTTTAACTTTTTTAATTGTCTTTTAGCCGAACCAGTCCCATTCCGCCCAACCCTGCAATTCTCCACAGCGAATAACGCGGTGGTTGCACGGTAGGTCGCGGAGTGGGTTCTGGGGAGGCAGATGTAAATTTTAATGCTTAATAAAGTTGTATTGATTGATTGATTGGTCAACTAGTCGGCGGGGGAGTGAGAAAGAAAGGTGGTAGTTTTTAACTAACTGATTTCACTGAGAGATACTGAGTGGTAAAAAAAATAGATGGTAAAAAATATTAGTAGCTGTATTGACACATAATTAGCAAAACAAAATAGAGAATAACAAAATGATTAAAAAAACACTATTAAAAAAATTATATCCATTGTAACTGGCATAATTATCGCAAAATGACAAGCGTAAACAAAAATTATAATAACACGAGAGTAACCGTAGATCGAAGGTGATTACTTTCGTCCCAGGCTTTTATATAATTACATACACTATAATAAAATATCAAAATGTGACCACACACTTAAAGTACATACTATATATACAGCTACAAAATAATAATAATATGGAGAAGTCCAACGGTAATAGATTTTTCTATAAACTGGTTCAGTGTAAATTAAATATATGGTGTTACATAATTTTTGGCACTTAGCTGCGTTATGTTATATGGTAAGGGTAAGGTATGCTAAATCCTGGGCTGGAAACGTACCGTCCCAGGCTTCAAACTGTCAGGTGTCCGCAGGCCAGCTGTTTCAAATACGTTGCTTACATAAGTCCACCAGTTACAAAATAGAACATAAATTGACCTAGAAAATGAGAAAGAAGAAAAGGGAAAAAACCCTGAAATAAATAAATACAACAAAAAATTGAACAGCATTACATAACTAAAATCGCAAAAAAATACAGTACTCACTTCTACGCCCTATAGAAGATTTGTTTACATAGACTTGTTCGAGGGCTAATGATTTCGGTATACCATAGGTACTGAAATAAGGCAAAGGGAATCATGTAAAAATCTTCCGCTAAAGATGGCAGATCAGAAAAACTTACCATGAGCTAATAATAATCCGTATAAAAGAAAATTGCAGAAGCCCAAAAACACACAAATTCTCTCACAGAATATACTCCTCGCAAACTCCACTACTTTATAATATTACTACCAAATTAATTGACCTTCATAATAACTACAAAATAATTCAGCTCGAAACTTGCGTATTCAACACCTCAGATGAAACAGAAAAATGGAAAGTGAGCACGGATTTCAACGGTAGTAGAAAAAAACATTATTAAAACAAAAAGAAGTTAAAGAATTCAGAAAAAAAGACAACAAGTAGCATATCAATGATCATATCGGGTCTTATACCATCAAATTATTTAATAAACGCATAGATAGATAGATTTAGGAATTACATTTCCCAGCGGCGGAACGGCGCGGGGTTCTCGACTACAATCATTGTCAGAGTCAAATCCGCCAGCGGATAGGCAACCAATCTCTCGGCTTACGTTTACCGTATTAGTTTCTAAATAATTTTTATTTTGGGCGAATTTAAACTGTAACACTCATTATTAACGCCGTTGAATCATTCGGTATGGAGTCATCAAACAAACAGACGTTCAAAAACCTATAAAGGTAAGCGACTCAATTTGGGGACGAAATAGTACAGAATCGTACTTAAAATTCGTATGTACTAGAATGTACATATTAATAATACTAGACCGTAACGCGCTGTTAAAATTGAACGACTGAGTTGCTGATCTAAATATTTCAAGTGCGTTCCTGCTCACAATTACTTTTGCGATGAGTTTAACGATATTTTAATGAGGTCGTAAAGTTTTTATTGTCTTTGTTATCTGAACCGTAAGTCTGCAGGTTACTATATAAGCAATGCACACTTTTCGAATATTTTTTAACGTGTTCTTACTGTTTATCGAAGTTTTCCGAAAACTACATGAAAATTTCGCACCTTTGTCGTTGGTATTTAAGAACAAGAAAGGAGTTTGGTTCTATTATTGCTATAATCTATTTTCTGTACCTATTTACTTATTAGTCGTACTTGCAAAAAATAATGCGAAATAAAAATTATCACGTAGATAAAAAGATTTAAACAATTATTTTTTTGTCTAATATCATTTTTAATTGAGCGATAAAATGTAAGAGGATGATTGAAATATTGCCATTTTCTGATCTAAAAAGATAGTGTATTCGAACCAATCAACATTGCTTCTTTGGAAAAATTGCCCATGATACAATTTACAAAGAACTAGCTCATTTCATATTGAATAAGGAAGAGTGAATGTTTTCATTGGTTTGGCAGCTAAATAGGTAATTATCTACAGGCTTTATTCCCTCTCTAAAAGATTTTTCTCATCGTATTTACTTTTTTATCAACCTCTACGTTGATTCAGATATATCGTTTATAGATCACTTGACTAAATCATTGGGTTCTAAAATAGGGTTATTGATACCTAATTGTTTCGCATTCGAATTTAGGTGTAATTAAATTCATAAACCAATTCACAAAATAGTAATTAAGTAATAATAAGTAGAAAATCATTAATATATCAATGTTTAAAAATCCCGTTACCCCTGAACAATGATATTTTTTCTGAAAAATTGTCGTGAGATTTTTATTGCACCAATAGTGAATGATTACTAGTTCAGTTCACAGACAAACTTAAGGACAATTGTGCCAATTTAATAATTGTACTATTACCTATAATTAATAAATTGTTTCATAATAAATACAAATATACATCATATATACAATTATTATTTGCCAATAATAATGTTGCCTTTCATAGGTAATAAACCAAAACTTGATTGATTGATTGTAATATCTTTGTATAAGGTAGGAACTATTAGGGAATTTTTCAGGGGCGGATTTAGAATTAGGCTATGGGGGTGGGGGGTGGTTGGTCGTTAACGGCGGAGTATTTAAGGTAGTAGAGCAGTCGACTTTTTCTTTTTATTATATTTTATTATATATTAAAACTAAATTTTCATTAATAGTGAATTAAAATAACGGCGTATTAAATATTGTTTATCACATTATAATTGGAGTTTTATCCACCTTATGAAGCATATAAAGTACCACTTTATCCACTAGTGGGATAATAAAATTGCTTTATTCTACTATAGTGGAATAATGAAAAATACAGTCAATCACATTTTATTTATTTTTTATTAATATTAATATTAACTTTTATATTAATAGACATTTCCTTATTTGTTTTATCATATTTCACTTCGTTTCCATTAATAACAAGCTTGTAGTTGTCATCGGTTTCAGAACGCATAGTGTTTGTCGAAGTTCAACATCTTCCAAGTTTTTTTAAATTAATTTCAATAATTTTTAATTTTTGAGGTTACAGCCGCTGACAGAGCGAAATGTTAAATCATTTTTTGATTAAATCTGATTCTAAATGACCGTGATTGTGGATAAGACGTTGTATTGTATAAGTGTTTTAGTTGCGTTTTATCCACACAAGAAAATTAAACTTTCTTGCATGGATAAAACGCTGCCTAAAACACTTATACAATAAATAACCATTAATTCATTAGAAATCAACAAAGTAAAACAAATTTTAATAAAAATAATACTTTAAAACTCAGTGTTAAAAAACACAACAAAAAAAAAACAATAACACTAAAAATGCTAAAATAAGTAGTCATGTAAAATACGGTACAATCAATTAAAAAATATCAAAAGTGAACGGAATATAAACCTGAGTAGTTTGACATCATTCGAAAAAAAAAAAAACTTAAAAACTAGGACAGAACTGTTATATAGGTATATGGTATATATAAATAAGTATAACTAGTAAAAATAAAAAATAGAGAAGAGAATAAAAATAGAGTTTTTGTTGCTTTTTATCTGCCCAGTAAAATTGCATACAGCTATACATATAATATAATACTTTAAATGATAAAGTCAATCCGTCTTTTTTTGTTCGCAAATCTATTGATGATTTCGTCTATATCTAAATCTCTATTTCGATGAATATATAATAAAGCTAAACCGTAATTTACAGTATTTTCACATTCAATATGAATATTTTGGGTTTGGATACTGACGATACTGTTCCTCTCCTCGGAGCCCTCGGATGCATTTCCCTCCGCCATTGCTCCAGCAGCTTCAGCTTCTGTCTTGCTTCTTTTAAAATAATTATAAATACTATTATTATTAGCAGGTAGAGTTCTCTTCTTAGTTAGATTTGACATAATATAACTGAACTTAGTAAACTTAAATTATGATCACAATTATTAATTGCACTCATGCACTCTTGACGACGACGTCTCATTGACTGACACGTATCGAATGTGTTCAAACAAATCAATGCAATCCGAGAGCAGTTCTGGATAAGGCGAGCTATAGCCCTAGGCGACATTATGGTTTAGGGCCCCCGGAAACTTTAGGTAATTTAAAACCTCGAACGCACTACGAACCAGAAATTACTTAATATGTAAAAGGAAATGAAAACGTCAGTTGTTGTAAAGCGATGTAATAAAACAATTCCGGAGTATCAAAAGCCGACATTTGGCATACGTACCCTAGACCGCACAGACCGCACAGTGAACAGCGAAATTCATATTGACTTCTAGGAACATGAACATAAAATTATTTTTCTGAGATGTTTTAAATATGAATAAATGAGGCGTTTGAATGTTTCTAAATTGTTGTATTGAAACTCTACATGTGTTTCGGCTTTTAAACCCTTGTCAATAGTAGGTAAACAGAGAATACTGAATTGTAAGATTTTGGGGTTCGTCAATCGTCATTTATGTGCTATTACACTGGCACTTAGAACTGTTGTAAAATTATATTTAGTTATTTAACACGGCATTCCGGGCATTGCACAAAGAAATGTACCTACCAATTGTCGGAAGTTTATTAGCTCACAATTTTTTTCCTAATTTATCAACGTTAATTATCGATTTCATTTGAACAGAGATACATTAAAGATACACATGAAAATTATTTTTAATTACTAGATTTTACAGAAAAGGTACGCATTCTTTATAGCATCTACGCATCGCAAATTTTAAGCCCAGAATTTGTTTTTAATAAATACAACTCTATGCAAAAGCAAGTTTTTAATTTTTTTTATTTCCTACTTTTTAGTCATACTTTAATTAAATTATTATCATATATTGCCTAAGTTTAATTTGGATTTTCAAAGATCCTTCGCTTTCTCGCTCCATTGTTTTGTGAGTTTTTCGATTTTTTCACCGCCACCCCCTACATACGGATATTTGTCAAAATAACGGTGGAATATTGTATTGCCATCCAATCTCAGTAACTGTGCAAAATTTCATCAATTTATTACGTCAGGAAGTGTGTTAAATAAAGGATGCAAGATCTGAAGACAAACATTGTGTAAACTGAATAAAAATACAAAGGCAACGTATATTGGGTAACATTGGAAGAAAAAGTAAATCTTAAAAATTTGTTTAAAAAATTTTTTACTTCAGAAGTATTGTAATTGTAGATGTTGGTTGCTTTGAATTTTTTTGCTACTTACCATCATTGTTTTCAGTCCTGGTATTGAATTCAGGATCAATACTGTCTTCCCATTTTTCTTGGGCGTCTTTATATGATAAAATTATGGAGATTTTCCCAAAATTAGGATCTCATACTCTCGACTTTTCAGTAAATCTACCATGTCCTTTTGCTGTTGTGAGCATTAGGACAATTTTTTATTATCCATATTTGAAAAAAATGGAAAGGCCTGACCTCAAAAGAAAAATTGAAGATATTTCCCACAGATTTATGTAATCGTATGCACTCGGGGCACACTCGGAATCGGCACATGATAATTATACGAATGCGATGTTGCCGCCTGCTAATTATCGAGAAACAATCGTCTACTAAACTTTGTTGTCATAGAGCTGTCGAAAAAATGTTCCTCACAAGTTACTCGACATGAGTGACTGACAATTTGTTACAAGTGACAATTATCGTCGTCATTTGAGAATCGACCCCCTGGTTGGTTACTAGTAATAAGAATGCCGGTTTTAGATATAAATTGCCCCTAGGACCAGGCCAATTTTGATGACTGATAGACTATGTCTTGTATTATAATATCTATGCTTGCTATCAGTTTATGGGCACTAACCACTAAGATGAAAGGCAAAGGCGCCTCTCCCGCAGAGTGGCGCCCCTAGGCCCGGACCTATGAGGTCCAGTCAGAAAACCGGCCCTGAATAAGAAAACCATATGACAAGCGGCGAGTGTAAGGCCCTTCAAAACTTACCTTACGCTGATGCCACAAAAGAGTATCTGTGAGACCATACGCCTACAGGGAACCACGTAATATAAGATGACATATTGTAATACAGCAAAGAGATGCAGGTATCCGACTCGCATTTACTAGTTATTATTCCGTCATTCGGGCCTTGAATTAGAAAAATCTCCTAAACGACATGAGAATCATTAGAAGATGATAATTATTATTGAAAATATTCAAGGAAAAAGGTCTGAAAAGTATTAGACTAGCTATGGTAAAATAGCTTTATATAGTTAAATCTAAAAAAAAAAAACAAAAAAGAAAGCGAGGAAAAAATATTGTCATCATACTCACAAAGTTTGTAGTTGCATCTATCATCATTATCTGAGTTTGAAATCGTTAAAAGCTTAAAAGGCAAAGATGTGATGTGATAAGCAATTAAAAAAGTTAATTTTTGCATCTCACCCGGTATATACGCTTTATTAATCCTTTATCTACCAATATGAGAATATGTATTTGGATATGCGTTAAAACATTTACATAGTAACTAATATTCTGAAATTCCCAATTCATTTTTTTCATATCAATACGGTTAATAACAAATTAAAACAACAGTTACTTTATTGTAAATTATTGGCCTCTTTCATATTTATAAACAATAATTTGTTTATACAGCTACTTGCTGATGAATGGAAAAAATACTCGTTGTACCACCACATAATAATAGGTAGGCACGGCATTTCTAACTGTGTAGCCTTTTATTAAGTCTAGCTACTGCTGTGTAGATGTAGAATCCAGTCATTCACATTGGTAAACACCCAAGCGTTGCTCTCATGTACAAATAAATGCAATATAGCTGGTGTTAGTTGATAAATAATGATAACGCGACTCTAGTTGTAAGCCTGTAACTTGTAACACAATTTGTTGTTTGAACCGCGGTGCTAAATGTAAGACAAAATACCGCTTCTGTGATTGATAGAGAACGGCCACATGCAGTGAAGTAAATATATATTTTTTTAAGCATGCGACAATGAAAACGATTGAAAATTTTAAGGGATCAGAGCTCCAGAAAACAACTTTGGTTAATGCTGTTTAATTTAATTTGGCATTGAATATATAATTGCCAACCGTAAAATGTTAATTCTAATTAACTTGCATTATGACAAGCGACCAACTGGAAATAATACAAATATTTATAAATGTTAATGTGACAGAAAGGAAACACAGAAAATAAATGTTTTTAATGTGCGTGACACGTTATAGAAACAATAGTTGCGGTCCAAAATAGATGTCAAATCTATTTGATATAGATACTTTAAAAAAATAACAGCAAAGTCAAACCATAGGTAAGTGTTAATTAATATAACGGTATATTAATATGTAAATCAATATTTAGTTTACTTAATCCACAGATGCTATTGAGGTAGTTAAGTTGAGGTAAAAATATTTATTATTATTTATTAGGTAATCATTTACTATTTTGAACAGTTATATTTTTCGTAATAACATACTTCATTTGAAACAAGAACGTACTTATAATATTTTCTAATTATATTGATGTAGAAATTTTAAAACATATTTAATCACTTTAGATTTCTAGTTTTATAGAATTTTATCGCATAGTTACTTTCAAAAGTATTTTATCAAAATAAAAAAAAAGTGTTTTCTGGAAATGTTTAATGTGCTCATTGTTCACTAAATAATAATAAGTTTTTTGGCCTTATGATTTAATAATCATTTATTTTCATGTCGGAAAATAAATTTTTGCAAGAACAAAAAGAAATGCGTTGAATTTTGGAAAAATATCATATTCAATTTATACAAAATCCAATGTAATTGTCATAACAAGGAAAATAATACAAAAAAGTGTTATACTAAAATACTTGGAGTTACCATATACTATAAGTGAAATTGAGGAATAAATACATTTTTGTTGCAATATCGCAATATTTCAAAAATCAAATGATATAATGATATTTTTGAAAGAATTATTTGACATTTTCATAAAATATTTTAATACCTTCTATGCTTCTATCATCAATAATAATAATCACACTGGGACCTAGCGGAGTTAATACTAATTTATAATAAATTGCAACACTTTCTATATACCTACATTCATTTTTTTTACTGTAAGATCTCATTTAGTTTTTTTAATTGTACCATCCATTTATGTTGCGGATATTCGTTAGACCATTTCGCCTTCAAAAATATGAAATTCCATCAATGCTATATTGTACATAAATTGATTTAAGTATGTTTGTGTGTACAAAATGCTGGGCTCATCCCAGACGACGTTGATATTTGCTGGCATATAGCTAGGCTTTTGGATTCTAATAATATATACATATGTATATACAGTATGTCCACAGTTAGAGTTGGTTTATTTTCTTCATAAAAAGTTTTGCATCTGTTGAAAGTATGATTACCATGGATTAATTTAACATGTCATTCATATACATGCTATTCAGAAAATAAAGAAATCTGAAAATTATGCAAGAGTAAATAAATAGTGTTCAATTTTAACGATATTAAAACTGTTACTAAGAAAAGTTATTTAAGATTAAAATTTATATGAGAATTCCAGTTTGTGGAAGATACAACAAACAAAGCGGAATATGTTTCTCAATATAATAATTTAAAATAATAAAAAATAAGACATCCGTCCTTTAAAATGCCTTCAAACAAAATAATCTGATGTGAAACATATTGATTATTTTGTTTCGGGTAATTTTAAAGAAATTATGTACTTCATGGAAGCCCCAACTGAGCCAGATTTGGAAATAAAAATTACAATAGCATTAAATCAATTAAAACTCCGACTGGAGAGGGATTTATTACAAAGATTATGTATTTCGATAGGAGCAGACATTTGAAAATTTACTGTAATAAGTAATAAACATAAGGGGCGGGCGTAGGTGCGTCTTTACTATGTACATACTTCGGTATGCGATGTAAAGCAACGACAGGCGCAGTTAGTACTTGGATGGTGACCATTCCAACGGAAACCGCGTTCTCGCCTCACACATCTTCCAGCGGCTTGTATATCAGTGTATGCGCGGAAGCTATACAACCTTAGGCGAGGGTTGTATAGGAGATATACCATCCTTCGGAGGGGATGTAAAGCCGTCGGTCCCTTGTCTATTAAATGTTAGGCAAGTAAAAGATCCCTACTCTTCTTAAGGGAAGAGGTTCGGCAAAAATTCCTGGTTGGGGGTAGCTCGTCTACAGGCGTCGGTGTTAGGCCTCAGTAGCGGAAATAGGCCGACGTTAAATAAATGTATAAAAAAAAAGTAATAAACAAATTTTTGGGTATTTGTTGAATGATGATTATTTTTAAAATGTTCGAAGAGCTACACGAATTTAATATTTTTTTTTCATGTAATTAGTGCAAACGAAGGTAGTTTACATCGCCATCGAATAGTTTTAGGCAGATTTCTAATCTACCTAGTGCAGCATGTCACGACTTCGGGAAAATTTCACTACAGTTTCTGCAATTAGTCCCCAGATCCCAAAATGCTCCCATTCAAAAGTCAATCTTTCTGGATTTTTTCCAAATGGCTACTCTTACAGAGGAAGAGAGAGTCGCACTTTTGATGACGAGAGGATGAGGTGATAGACATACGTCATATGAAGAAGTGAGATTGCTATTCAATGATGCTTTTCCTAATGATGGCGAAGGCACTTCCAAATCAACTGTCTCTCGTCCGCCGATTTGAAGAAATTGGGACGAATAAAAATCATCCGAAATCTGGAGTCAGCTTGAAATGAGTCGATTTTCAGTACATAAAAATATGAAAATCATAAAATCCCATCCTTATAAAATATATCTTCAAGAACTAAATGAAGATGATCCTGATCGCAGGTTGGAGTTTTGTGAAATTATAATGCAAATAATTGATAACAACCGTAATTTATACCAAATTGTTTTCTCAGACGAAGCCACTTTCGAAATTTGTGGTAAAGTAAACCATCATAATTTCAGATATTGGATTACTCCAATTTCATTACTGAAATACCTCAAAAGTTGAATGTTTGACCAGGACTTTTTCGCGATTGAGTAGTTGGGCCTTTTTTTGTTCATGGAAATCTGAATGCTGAGAAATACTTAGAACTCCTTGCGGACAATACTGTGCCAGCTATACAGTAGATTGCTGATAATGGTTTTAATGAAGTTTGGTTTCAGCAAGATGGCGTGCCCCCACATTATTGACTAACTGTCAGAGACTATTTGAGAGATGCTTTCTCCAATCGATGCATTGGAAGAAGAAGAATAATTGAGTGGCCAGCTAGATCACCAGACATAGTACCGAACGATTATTTTCTTTGGGGTTACATAAAAAGTAAAGAATACTATAATAAACCTCAAGATTTAAATGAACTGCAACAGCGAATAATATGTGTGCGCCGAGATTACACCAGAAATGATGAGAAGCAAAATTTTTATATCCGTCTCGGGCGAGCGTAGGTGCGTCTTTACTATGTACATACTTCGGTATGCGATGTAAAGCAACGACAGGCGCAGTTAGTACTTGGATTGGTGACCATTCCAACGGAAACCGCGTTCTCGCCTCACACATCTTCCAGCGGCTTGTATATCAGTGTATGCGCGGAAGCTATACAACCTTAGGCGAGGGTTGTATAGGAGATATACCATCCTTCGGAGGGGATGTAAAGCCGTCGGTCCCTTGTCTATTAAATGTTAGGCAAGTAAAAGATCCCTACTCTTCTTAAGGGAAGAGGTTCGGCAAAATTCCTGGTTGGGGGTAGCTCGTCTACAGGCGTCGGTGTTAGGCCTCAGTAGCGGAAATAGGCCGACGTTAAATAAATGTATTAAAAAAAAAAAAAAAATATCCGTCTAGCTCACTGTCAAACTGCCAATGGCGAACACTTTGAACATCTGCTGTAATAACAGGACAAGTACGGTAACAGTAGGATAACTTGGAAAATACGATTCCTAGAAAAAACTTGAAACATATAAGTTATAGGAAATTTCCCTGGCTATCTGGCCACTACTATTAACCCGGGAAATGAAACGAGCGGAAAATTTTGCGTTCGGATATGACATTCGGCACTTACAAAATTGAAGTTCAACTTGAGTAAACTAAAGATGACCTTAGAGATCAATTTTGTAAGTGCCGAAGGTCATATCCGAACGTAAAATTTTCCACTCGTTTCATTTCCGGGGTTAAAAGTAGAGGGCTTCATTAAAAAAAACGACCTGACCTTCCAATGACCTTGAAAGTCGTGACCAAGGTCAAATCCAAGGTTACCGTCAGATAGCCTGGCACGAGAGCTCCTTTAAGTAGGATCAGTCTTTCGGCTGGTGTTTGTTGCAATCGAAGCATTAGCGTTTTGATGGTAATATGCAATTATTACACTTAACGCGCCAGGCTTGTAACTTGTAATTCAGCGCTCGGCGGGGCACATATCCTGGAGAGTAGCTGTTGGTTGCAGTCTGGTTACGTTCCTTATAGTAAAAATAAGGATTTTATAGAGGAGTTTGCGACTAAAAATATTATGTTTTAAGATAGCCAGTTAAATTTCCTACAACTTTTACATTTAAAGTTTTTTCTAGGATTCGTATTTTTCAAGTTATCCTGCTGCTCCTGTATTTTTATGCCACCCTGTATATATGCTATATAACAAAATTTGTAAACACTCCCAACGAATCAAAACTAAATATGGCAAGCATATACTTTGGGTCCATATCTCGGTTAAGTTCGAAGATGGACCAAATCACCTTCTTTGTCTCAAAATGGCGGCGGTTCAAAGTTTTAAAAAAATTCTCATAATTTTATTTCGAATCAAATATGTACATGTGATACATCGCTGGATAGTGCTCACCTAGCCTCCTACAACCTTTGTCTAAAACATT
Source organism: Leptura quadrifasciata (assembly GCA_963675555.1). Lineage (NCBI taxonomy): Eukaryota > Metazoa > Arthropoda > Insecta > Coleoptera > Cerambycidae > Leptura > Leptura quadrifasciata. The sequence goes on along the minus strand of OY776678.1, from coordinate 54,049,503 downwards.
TTTTGGATGCTATATTATCAAAGTATGTTATGTTGAATTTCAGGTCAATGCACTGACACAGAGTAGCATTAGCACAGTGTACAATATTTTGTAAAGAGAGGTAGGCAATTCCTCAAAAATCCCAAAAGTTTGCATAACTTATAAACCATTGACTTTCGGATAGCCTTATATTATGTTCAGGGGTGGGTTAGTAATATCCTCTATTACCAGATCAATAGACGGGTAGATGGAACCCTAAACGGCTGTTTTTATACGTTAGATTTTAAAATAAATTAGGTACCCTGCCAAAAATGGCTCATAGAAACTTATAAAAAATATATATACATGGATTTATAAGATTTGATTTGGATAGTGAAACCGTAATTCTTTATAAGAACTCATCGAACTTTGAAATGGTAATTCCATAAGTAATTCTTAAGCGTCTGTATAAGTTAACCGGTGGACAGGAAAATACAAATTCGCATAGATTCTTGTGTAAAAACAAAAATCCAGATAAATTACTATATAGTTTACCTATATACAAGCCAATTAAATATATGAGATTTCATGTGGTTTTACTAAAAATAGGAAATGATTATCATGACATCTTTTGAGAATGTATGCGGAAAAAATAATGGAATTAGCTGGTATTTATTAGACTCGATGTGGTCTCAAAATGGTACGTATGAGGATCTATCTGAAAACCCCAGCAGAAATATTTAACCTGTATATCAGGTATGCTACATAACTAAAATCATCTTGTGACCTTTATTAGTACAGACTATAGATGAATATCACCAAACAAGCGAATTTTTCCTATGTCATTATTGAATCACATTCAAGTAACTACATAGAGTCTCTAAACTAGAGTACATTTGTACAAGCAAGGAGAGCCACCTACTGCAACTTATTGCAATCAAATTAGGCTCAGCATGATGATGATCTGTAGCTATTCAATTGTATAAGTTCCCTTTATAAGTATATATAAGATACTATAAGAATGTATGTGAAACCACAATGAAATATATGTGAAGTGAGGTACAGTCATCGGTTTAAGCGCTGAGACGTCGATCAGCGAAGTTAAGTAGTTGGTCGAGTCCGTCACTTGGATGGGTGAACGGCTTCTCATTTCACCGTCCTGGTTGATTGGAAGAGTAGCTGTAGCTAAACCACAGTAGAGAATAGACCAGTAGTTTCACTCCTCGGCGGTCCCTTTGATGTTTCTTGTACTCGATTTTATTTTTTTATTCCACTGCGCATCCACTATTTCCATCCCACGCCCATTTGCATGTACACTGCTCGAGTAAACAATAAACATCAACCCAATTACATCACTGCTGTCCACTGCGCATCAAATAATTTAAGCCCAGGAGCATGCTTGCGCACTGGAAATCCTATTCCACTATTCCGGCCGAGTGGGAACCCTATACTAAAATAACTTAACTAATATAAAAACAATGAATGAGATAATACACATTAAAAACCTTTAGTCCGTTTCTTCCTATGTTCGCACTTCTTTCTTCTTAGCTCGGTGACTTCTTTCTTCTGGTACCTTGAATCGATGACTTCTTAATTCACTTCTTTCTGCTTCTGCATTCAATTGGATTGTATACGACCTTCTCTTTATATCAATGCCTCGTTGACGTTTCTCTGACTTTCGCCTCTAGTTTATCCTTTCCTGAAATTAATTTTCTCGTGCTTTACTATTACTCTTTCTAAACTCTTTTAGATATTTTCTTTCTGTTTATGTCATAAAATTTATTAATTAATTACTTATTTTCCGTTCCCTGGTAGCTTTTTCTCCGCCATCTTCCTTTTTATTATTCCTTGTACCATTGTTTCTTGTGACATTTCAAGAAATTTGGCACAAAATTCACGGCTACGATTTTAAAATTATGATCCAGCACTTTATTTATTAATTTCATAAACATATACTACTAGTGAAGAAAAATATGCAAAAAAATAATATAAAAAAATAAAAAGGAGAAGGTCGTATATAATCCAATTGAAGGCAGAAGCAGAAAAAAGTGAATTAAGAAGTCATCGATCCAAGGTACCAGAAGAAAGAAGTCACCGATCTAAGAAGAAAGAAGTGCGAACACAGGAAGAAACGGACTAAAGGTTTTTAATGTGTATTATCTCATTCATTGTTCTTATATTAGTTAAGTCATTTTAGGGGGGAATTTAGGGTTTTATAACAAAATTTGATTTTTTCAGAATAAACATTGTTCTTGTCGTTGAATTTTATTCTTCATTTGTGTTTTAATTATAACCAACCTCAATGGAATATATGAGCGTGATGTGATTACAAAATGATACGTATGAGAATTTATCTGGGGATTAAAACCTGAATGATCTATATCTACGCAATTGTATCAGTTCCCTTTATGATTATATATAAGATATACGTGAAACCTCAATGGAATACGTGAGGCTTGATGTGAACACATAGAAAAGAACACATATAATTATTTCTTGCTGATTAAAAACACTTGGGATGCGATGAAAACAAATTTTGTCATACAATGAGCAAATCATCGAATACGATAAAAATTAAAACTGTATAGTCTTACAAAAAAGACGACAATCGAATATTTGATAAAATGTTAATTTAATTAGTCTCATAAAGCATTAAGTACCTCTTTTCTGATAAAAAAATAATAAATATTAGAACTTTATTGTCTTATAAAAACTCATAATTACTGACGTAATTCTTATCGGTTAAAAAGTTCTAGGATACGATAAATACTGAATCGGTATTGTTCTAAAGTACTCCTTGCATTGACATATAAGAACATTAATTATTTCTTGTCGGATAAAAACTCTTGGGATGCGATAAAACTGAAGCTCTCTGTCTTCTAATGAAGACTAATAAATCTTCAAGCACTTTTTATCTTTTGAACAACTTATAGAATACTTTAAAAGTTAGAAATATTATAACAGTTCAAAAATACGAAATATTATAACAAAAATTTTATGTCTGATGAAAACTTGTATGATTCAATAAAATATTAATATTCTTCAAAACTCAGTAATTCCTCACAAACCTCTAGACTGGTGAACAACTGATAGAAAATGATATGAGTTAAAGTTGCAGTTTCTCTTAAAAACTTATAAATTCTTAAGTATGTTTTGTTGAATAATTACTTATAGATAACTATCACAATTTGATCTGCGTTGTCAATAAAACTCATATATCCATCATAATTCCCTGTCTAATAACACTAATAGAGTACGATAAAAATTCAAGTTGTATTATCTTATTATAACTGGTAAACTTCCAAACATTTCTCGTCATGTAAAAAATCATAGAAAACAAAAAAAATTAGAACTGCATTGCCTCATTACTCGTATATTTTCAATGAGCCTTAGAAACCCATGGCAAATCATGTAACTTTTTAGAAAGTGTATCCGACAATATCACATACTTATACATTACAGATTGAGATTATAAATCCTTAAAGAGACTTATAAATTGTTTATATTTTTTTGTGTTTAATCTGGCATTTTTGGCAGGGTAGTCTAAAAGGCGCGTCCCTTAAAATTTAATGGCAGTATAAACACATTAGCCTTTATGTATTATAATTGTCTTACTTATCCTCTATTTACAGTCCGTAAAGTGTATGTTTTTTATTATAAACCCATACCCTAAATGTAAAACGTGGATTAAATTTTTGTTTAACATATACATGACTGCTAAGAACCTCAACATTAACTTCGGTAAAGTTCTTTTAGCTGCCTATTATAAGTAGATATGTAGCATTTCGATCGGAGTTTACAGTGCCAAAGACTTTGATAATACTGATATGATATTAAACAGGTTATTTTCGGTAACAGCTAATATCTGCAAAACAATAACAATATTAATAATATATAAAATATTTTTATTAATAATTTTGTATTTTTCAGTTTCAGTGGGTTTTTTTCCCGCCGTCTACAAGAGGGTGAAGACACCCCACCCTGGATATTCGGCGGGGTAGAGAAGCTATCTAAAACCAGCAAAAACTTCGATGAAGCGGACGCGGGAGCTTATAAGTTCCACAGAGACTTTACTTATTTCCAAAGAATTGTACGCAAGTCGAGCGTAATGGCGAACGAGGAGAAATATGAAAATGTACGTGATATAATTAAAATGAAAGCAGAAAAACATAGGCACTACTATGAGAGCTTAGTAGGAAACGATACCATGCAAGCTGAGACTTTGGAAAGTAACCGAGAGATGCCGCAAAGTGTACGGCAAAGCGTTCAGTCCACTGATGAAAATAAATATAACTTTTCTTCTCCATCCACTAATGATAAGGCAATCGCAGGTAGTAAAGGGCCGTCAGTGAATAAAAGACAACGCAAGCAGGGTGTATATGAATTATCTGGGGTAGTTGAGGACGACGACACGACCATTTTTAAAAGTGTCAAGCAGTTACGTGAGAATTATTTGGCGATGTTAGAAAAGACTTCTAAAAATTTATCTTTGACCGATAAAGAGCCAGCTTTAGTTGAAAAAGATAAATTTGAACTTTTGATGCCACCTCCTAGTGGTTATTGTAGTTCATCAGCTTCTGGAGGTAGTGACGACGAACGTGAAAAAAATTGGTTTAAAAAACATGCGGTGCGAAGAAGCGGCAGTTCAGATTCGGCAGTTCATAGCGATGAAGATGTGCTAATTAGTTCCAACTGGGGTGAGAAAAAGGAAGAATATGGTGTCAATGTTGGGGAAGGTAAATATGTATTTAATTTCATTGTAGAATTATGCCTACATCCTTGAGTTTTCTTGGCTTTGTTTAAATCTATACTTACTCGAATAAAATGTTATTTGGGTAGGTGGATACTAACCATTTATTTGTGGAACAGTCAAGAGGTGGCCGCGTCTATCTTCAGCAAATATTTTTGAGGGTACATTTTTTATTTTACCTGTCAAATATACCGTAATTAACTATAATAATTACTATATTTACTACATATACTATCTTTCAAATAAACAAACGTGATAAGTATGTTGTGTAGTTTAAAAATAATATCGTCTTATTTTAGAAAAAAATATGGAATAATCCTTATCTTTGCTGTGTTTATTATACTACAAGTTCGCATCAAAGAGAAGTAGTAAATTAATAAAACATATTTGAGATTAATCTATAGACGACTAGATATTAAAAATAAGTATCGTTAAGCTTTATTAGGGTATTACCAATATTAAAATTAATAAATATAGAATGTAGAAAACATCGCATCATAGCTGTCTAGGCTTCAAAATATTAATGGTATAGATAGTGAGCAGAGCTATTCCAAAAAGATGTACACAATAGTCTCGGCATACAAATAAATTGTAACTTTAGTATTACAGGTCAACAAAAAATAAATAATGGTACTAAGTTTCTTACCGATGTGAAAACATCTGTAGCTACATTTTGAAGTAGGACTATAAATTGATAGTTATAGTCATAAAAATAAGTAATAATATTTTACTAGTTATTATTTATTTAACCCCGTCATTCGACATTTTTTACTAGAGTGCAAAATTTTTCTTTGATTTTATTAAACTTTCTTGGCGGAGGGGTAGGTGAAGTATGTAACATTAAGATTTGAGGAGGAGGGGGGGGGGGTCTAATCAGTTGTTCCAGGGCCTCCAGGGTTGCCACTTTGGACATTTTAAAATACATGGCATTTAATATTGTGGCTATTTAGTATTGGTAAAAGTGCCCCGAAGGCGAAAATTTAGTATTCCATTAGATCAAATACTCTAAAATTAAAAGTTAGCGATTTGAATTTTCTTCGAAAAATAAGTTATGTCAAACAATTTTTTTAAATACAGTTATAAAAACTATGTAGACCCAAAGTATTAACTCGAAATTTTTGTCAAATGTAATGGCGTTTTCTCTTGGCAAAAGTTTACATTTGAAAAATTCCAGGAGAGGGAAATTACCCTCTTTCACTCTTGCCTGCGGATGAAGATAATGCGTATAAAGGAGTTGCTATAGATTTATTCAACAAAAAAGGGTCCACTTATCCTATCTTTGAAAATGTTCAAGACATTTTTCAGGCACTGGAAAATTTAATGAATAACTGATTTATCAAAAAATTTTGAAAATAGAACATTTGCACTTGAACGAAACTTGAGGTCCAAGCGGCTGTACCCTCCACTAAGTTGCAGTAATGTTATATTTTATTTTACATCTATTTTAAATGTAGCAAAAAATACAGGACAATGCAGTCTTTCTTTGAGATGTGGAGCATTTTGTATAAACATGGGACTGTCCCTTGAAATACGGGATGAGTGGTAACTCTATTAGGGCCTCTATCTTAATCCGCCCCTGCACATGTTAGGTGGTTCGCTAGTGTGAGAATATAATTCTATCTTTCCACATATCGTATTAAATGTCAATGATTTTTTCTTGAAACGTCAAAAAACATAGATTTTACGAAAAACTTGTTCAACTTAAACTGTGATTTCTATGACGCGTCGTCTGACCGGCTTACTTAGTCTCTTATTGCCGCTAACGAGCTCTGAGCGGCAGTAAAAGTCTTTTATTGCCGCTCACGAGCACTAAAAGTATTTGAAGAAAAATAACAGTATTTAATTAATTCACATTCGACGTTTGAAGGAGTGATTCTTTGTGTCCCGGCTATTCCTCGACACAAAAAATATCACTTTTACTCCATATAAAAAATGTACTATTTAATTTATAATAGGAGGAACTAGTTATTCAATCTCATACCCATGTAGCATTTTTACATTCAGTGCATATTTTCAGAATGTTCCAAATGGGCATATGGACTTGTGATGGATATGCAAATTTAATGTAGTGTACATCAAACTAATTTCTAATGAATATACATTTGTCCGTACTTTTTCGCTACGTAAGTATAGTTCATTGGGAACCATTAATACCGTCTGTCTATTTTACGAGGGCCACACCAAATATCTCGCTTAATATTTATTGCAGAAGAATAAAGTTTTGGAAACAGTTATCCCAATTTTTGTGAACTATACCGGGTGTAACAGGATCATGGCATACTCTCTTTTCTCCTTTAGTTTTGAAGATAATTGATTGAAATGTAGGATATACTGAATACATAATAACCGGCATTTTTTAACATACAATTGATTTTTTTCCGGTTTCGCCAGAATTTTTATATGGAACACCCTGTATATTATTTCATTTTTGAATTCTGCATAATTTTCTGAATCCAATGATGTCAAATAAGTGACATTTCAAACATCAATTTTTTTATGATATAATTTTTAGCTTTCCTTTTAAGTGTGCCATGACGGTTCCGATTTATTATAAATAACCCGTGTAACGCTACAAAAAGGAAATCCCGTTAAAAACACTAAATTACGTGATTTATGAGCAAATAAAATTCACCAAAATTGTTTTTGGGGCATAACTTAATTTTTTCAAATGGAACCATATCGGTACCATGGTACCATTTATTAGTACTATTAATAAGGAATTTATTCATATTGTAGCGAGCCTTATTTTCGCAAACCACTGTGTAGCCTGAGTGCTACCCTTGCTATCTGCCTAGGCGAAATTTAGAGAAAGCCCATACCAAGGCCAAAGCCCCACGTTGGGCGCCAAAATTATGTAGGACGATTTAAATAAGGCACTATCGTCCAGCGCAACTTTATTAAATGAATTGACAAGAAAAGGAAATAATGTAACACTAGAATTAATGAATAACTTAATTGTTTGAGTTTTAGCAGTCGCAAAAAAAAACGCGCGGAAACCTGACAGCCCGTCATGCATTTTTCTGCCTTGATTATTTTTTTAAAGTTCTCATTGTCAACCCCTAGGCAGATAGCAAGGGTAGCACTCGGGCTACACAGAGGCTTGCGAAAATAAGGCTCGCTACAATATGTCGTATTAAAATGTGCGATAAATACAAATAAAATTACAGCTAAAAGAAAATAAGAAAATACAATTAACACAAAACATTATAACAGTTGTTCAAAATGCTGTTCATTAACGTCAATGCAAGGGGCGAGCGTGGGTGCGTTTTTACTATGTACATACTTCGATATGCGATGTAAAGCAACGTAAAGCGCGGTCAATAGTTGGATGGGTGACCGTACCAACTGTTGTAGGGTATGTCCCCTACAAGTCAAAATACAAAAACAAAAAATTCTAAAAATAATCAAAAAATTCAATAATCTCATGCCACTTGGCAAACTAGATAAAAAAAGTCCATCAGACACCGTTAGCACCAAAAAATCACATTTCGATTCAAAAATATCTGAAAAAATAAGCCGATTATCGATAATTCACAATCAACCTAAATTCATCCAAATCTAAAGCCAAACATTCATTTACACTCATCCGTAACCAATTCATCACAAAAAACGTCACTTAAAAATACAGCCCCCGTATATTCATCAAACTAGTCAAATTCCCCATTCGAATCCAAATTCTCATAATTTTAATTCAACACGTCTCAATTTTATAAGCAATTTCCCTTTTTAAAATATTCGAACTTCTTGACCACCCCTCGTATACGTAACCCCATTAAAATTAACCGTCGAGTCCATTTCCGCACGTTCTTAAAACAATTTCGTAATTTTTCTATTCTTACTTTCCGATCAACCCCTGTATACATCAAATCACGTTCAGTGCCTCGAGTCTCAAAAGTCCCCCATATCTTTTCACCGAATTTTCCCATCAAATTGCTATTATACTCTTTCCCCATTTTTCGATTACCCCTGTATAATAGCAGACACCCATACTATATCTCCATTCAGCTCGATTCATACCCGTATTGTACCTTGTTAATATCTTATCTTTTTATCTAACGCACTAATTAACGGAGTTACAGATTGTTAACCGCGGACCTTTGTAATACATTACGGGGTCGAGCCAGATTTTGCCCATAAAACTTCTAATAACTTCCAAACAAAAATAGATTCAGCTTTCGTACAAATTTTAATCAATTCCCCTTAGCATCGCCGATCTGCCCATATAAAAATTATTTCAAAATTCCAAAATTTTCAAGTATTGCGCAACATGATGCAATCGATGACTCATCCTTGCCCGCACTGAGCGATTCCAAGCCTTTCCAGCTCTCCGCGAGACTCGACGGGGCGAGAAAAACGAAACTTTTCCAATTCAGTATAAATACCGGTGCATCGCAAGCCGAAGACAAGTTCAGTTTTGGCAGTGATTCAAGTGTAAAGTTCGCGTAGTGTTTTAGTGGAAATTAAGTTTCAAAGTTAGCTTTGTGTAATAGCTGTGGACGCTGGGTCCGGTTCCTATTTAATTTCATATTGTAGATACCCGCTCGGCTAGGTTTTCTTACTCCCTATTCCTCGCAATTTTATCGTGACGAGCTGTTCCATTCTAGCTTCCCAGGCCGAAACCTGGTTAAAAAGAGTTAGTTTTTAAGTATCGCCTTTAGTGCCCCTAATTTTAAGTATTTAAATTTCTATTCCCGTCCAAAGCGACAATCCAATTTCTTACCGACCAAGCTACGTTAAAAGGACATTCTTCAGGATATTTTCCCAGATTTATTAATTTTTTAAAATACATTTTTATGATAACTACTGACAGAATTTATGTGTCGAATAGTTTCTAAGTTTTAAAAGAAACTTGTAAAATAAATTAACCTATTCAAACTCTGTTCATTATCCCTTCAATAAATATTTTGTATTCTCTTTTAATTCATCGTATCATTATTTTTCTTGAAATAAAAATCCTTTTACAACTAGGGTGTAGCCGTTGACCCTACAATAGCTATTATAGTAATAAAATAAGTGCAAAATTAAATAAAGTGATAGCAGCCAGTGCCAACTACAATATACAGGGTGTAGCATTCAACCCGCAACAGCACTTACTAAACCAACCCTGAGACTCAACCCATCGAAAATAAGTGCACGGAAGCCTCTGGGGTCTCAGCTCTCAACCCCCCACCACTACTTTTTTTATTTTCAACGAAACAGAGGTCACATTCGTGTTCACAACGAAGACCGCGTCCTCGCCTCACACATCTTCCAGCGGCTTGTATTCAGTGTTTGCGCGGAAGCTATACAACCTTAGGCGAGGGTTGTATAGGGAATATATCATCCTTCGGAGGGGATGTAAAGCCGTCGGTCCCTTGTCTATTAAATGTTAGGCAAGTAAAAGATCCCTACTCTTATTAAGGGAAGAGGTTCGGCAAAATTCCTGGTTGGGGGTAGCTCGTCTACAGGCGTCGGTGTTAGGTCTCAGTAACGGAAATAGGCCGACGTTAAATAAATGTATAAAAAAAAACGTCAATGCACTTCTGAACTCGCAGAGCTGTTTCTCGAAGAACGTTCGCCAATTGCTGGGCCGTTATGCTATTAATTGCTCGTCTTACTCGCAGTTCCAGGTCTTCAGGGGTTGTAACGGCGGTTGCATAGACAATATTTTTTAAATGACCCCAAACAAAGAAATCAAGGGGTGTTAAATTAGGTGACCTTGGAGGCCACCTCACAGGACCATTCGTCGAAATTACGTTTTCTCCGAATCTCCGCTGAAGGTAATCGATTACTATCCTTGAATTATGGGGAGGAGCGCCATCTTGTTGGAAATACATTCCCTGCCCTAATTCTAAAGGTAACTCATCTAAAATGTCCTCAATCTCATTTTCCAGGAATCTCAAGTATCTGGCACAAGTCAAAGGTCCTTCAAATATTATTGCACCAATGATGCTACTACCGATTATAACAAGCCAAACATTTAAACCGAACTGCACTTGAAAGTTATCCTCTCGTAATAAATTTTGATTTTCTTGTGACCAATATTTTGTATTTTGGCAGTTAAATAATCCCAAATTTGTAAACCTAGACTCGTCCGAAAATAAAACCAGTCCCAACAAATCATTGTTTGGCTGCACGTTATTATACAAAATCCAATTGCAATATTCCATCCTACGTTCGTAATCACTTTCGTACAAATGCTGGTGCAATTGGTATTTAAAAGACTTATAGTGGTATTTGTGCAAAATTCGGCTTACTGTTTGGTGACTGATGTCCAATTCACACCCAACTTGCCTTAAAGAAACAGTTTTATCCACTTCTATTCGAGCCAAAACATTAATTTCCGTTCCTTTGTCAATAATGAAGTGGTTGGTTTTCAACGCGCTTAAAATAATTTGTCGCTGGACATTGTCTATCAGGATATCGTTGGCCATAAAGGTCGGTAGCCGCAAATGCATTTTTTTACAATCCCCATACAAATTTAACATGTTCACTTTTTCATCTCTTATATACATTTGCGGCATTTCGGACACAATTAACAAGAATTTTAAACAATTTTTAAAGACAATAAGAACACCGTTAAACCAACAAATGTTTGACAAGCTAAATATTTCATTGTTTTCAAATCCACCTTAGTTACTTCTTAACATTTAATTAGAACAAAATTGTATTTTCTTATTTTCTTTTAGCTGTAACATTGTTTGTATTTATCACACATTTTAATACGACATATGTATAAATTCCTTATTAATAGTACTGATAAATGGTACCTCGGTACCGATATGGTTCTATTTGAAAAAATTGAGTTTTGCCCCAAAAACAATTTTGGTGAATTTTATTTGCTCATAAATCTCGTAATTTAGTGTTTCTGTCGGGATTTCAATTTTTGTAGCATTACACGGGATATTTAGAATAAATCGGAACCATCATGGCACACTTAAATGGAAAACTAAAAATTATATTCTGAAAAAAATTGATGTTTGAAATGTCACTTATTTGGCATCGTTGGATTCAGAAAATTATGCAGAATTCAAAAATGAAATAAAATATAGGATGTTCCATTTAAAAATCGAAAGTTAGTGTCGCTTCCGGCGAACCCGGAAGTGAAAAAAAATCAATTGTATGTCAAAAAGTGCCGATTATTATGTATATAGTATATCCTAAATTTCAATCATTTTCAAAACTAAAGAAGAAAAGGGGGTATACCATGATCCTTATTATATCAGGTATTTCAGTAAAAAGAAATTTTAAATCCATAGCCTACTTTGTGAGATATATTACAAAAACCTGAAAAATAGGAAAACCACAAACGGTTATAGATTCCTTATTTGGGGAAATTCTTATTGTCTTTGCTGTCAACTTTCGTCCATTTAACTTTTTTCGTATCTCCTCACATAAGGGAATTATAACTGTTTGTGGTTTTCCTATTTTTTAGGTTTTTATAATATATCTGACAAAGTAGGCTATGGATTTCAAATTTCTTTTTACTGAAATATAGCTCATAAAAAATGGGATAACCGTTTCTAAAACTTTATTCTTCTATTGGGTGTGGCCCTCGTAAAATAGACAGACGGTATAACACATCCGTATGACGTCAAACATGCATGTGCAAATCCAATCAAAATAACCAAAGCATTTTCGAAAACTCCTAAATGCCTATTTATTGCAAAACCATTCAAAAGTGATAGTTCAGATCGAAAAATGGATGGCATTTATTTTTCAGGTTCTACAATTCTTTAATTAAAAGTTTTAAAAGCAAAGTAATTGCTGCAATAAAGCCCGAAGGATCAAATAATCTAGCCGCGGTTGAAAGACTATTTCTTTTAGTACAAATTCTATTTTCAATATTTACTTGAAATCTTAAAATATCTGAACTAGGACGCCACTGCAAGCCTAATACTTTTAATGTATCGGTTTCAAAATTCACAACCTTGCGTGAACGATTCCCCTCTGGAATTTCACGTAAAAGTTCTTTTAAATTGACTGACCATTTAACTAAATCAAAGCAACCTGCTTTAAATAATCCAACATCCAACTAACTGCTGATATAATAATTTTGCTTGTTCTATATTAAAAACACTAGATACTAAGTCATCTATATAAAAATCTCGTTCAACAATGGTTGCAGCCAGAGGGTAATTTTTTGCCTCATCTGTCGCCAGTTGTTGAATAGTTCTGATAGTTAAATATGGCGAAGATTTGACACCAAATGATACGGTACTTAATTCATAAATATTAATAGTTTCATTTTCTGAAAACCTCCAAAGCATTCGCGGAAAACATTTATGTTCATTAACTAAATTAATTTATATCCACAGTAAAAGCTATTTCAAATAATCTAAAATTTAATAAAACTGTAATTTTGGGCCAGTATATAAAAAAATCATTTAAGGAAATAGAAGTTGTACTTTTAGCGCTAGCATGAAAAACACATCTCGAAGGTGTGCTAACACTGTCGGCTTTAAAAACCCCATGATGTGGAATATAATACCCTAATGATAACGAATTGTCATTAATCCTAGACATATAACCGTCTGCTAGATATTCATTGATAACGGCAGCATACTACCTCTTGAATTCATGATTTCTCTTAAATTTATTTTCGAAAAATAAGAATCTTCTGAGCGTTGTCGAATACGAATCGCCTAATTAGACGGACTGACTTTAAAGGGTAATGAAACATTTCCTGGCATTTCCCTATGGTAAATTGGTTCATAAATTTTCTCACATGCCAAATCAGCAGGATTGTCAATAATTTGAGAAGGAATATTTTCTAATTCCTAAAATTTACTAACTAATGACTCTATGAAGGGTTGACCCCATTACTATGAATCCTAAGCTTGTAATGTAATAATTCTGTCCCAACAACTCCATCTATTTTACTCGGTTGACGAAAGTGTCATCTGCTAAAGGGAAATCTACAATGAGAATGAATAAGTATTCACGGTAATTTGTTGGTCATTTGATCAACTAACAAAACTTCTAATGAATAATTAATATTTTGATTAAAACGAGAACTAAGTACTATATTTGTTTTTCCGTGAACCGAACTACTGGTGTGTCCTATGCCACTAACAGCCGAATGCTGTTTTGATATGTCTAATTTTAAACATTTAGTACAGTCTATTGTTAAGAAATGTGCTTGACTACAAGAGTCTAAGAGAAATCTAACTCTTTGCCTTTGTCAATTTTTGTTAAAAATATTTACGACCTGTGGACAAAAGAATAGTGCTATTAAATCTGTAAGTACTATTAGTAGTCGAACAAAATGTTGAAGTGCTCGGATGAGATTGATTGGATCAATATTTAATGATGGCGCATATATCATGTTTGTGCCAAATCTTTAATTTCTAATTTTTTTTAGGATATTCGATGCTGCTTCAAATTTTTCAAGAAAATTGTTTAAATTATTAGCCGACGCAAAGGGCACTGGTTTAAATTCTAACATTTGTTCTAAATAATGATTAGCCAAAGATCTTTGATCTTGACATTTATTAACTAATGCCTGCCAAATTATTTCATAATAATTATCCTCTATAGGTGGTGTACCTGTACAAACTGATAGAGCTCTATCTGAGAGTTTGCCGATTAAATGGTGAATTTTATCAATGTTATTCAAACTTGTATTATCATGAATAAGGCTTTTGAATCACTCATAAAATATTTGCCAATCTTTAATTTTTCCTGCCTGAAAAACTGGGCATCTCTAACTGGGGTAACCGAGTAATGGTTGTTATTTGCTGTGTTTTCTCTCTAGAATGAACGTTAGTTGTATTTTCAGCAGACTTATCAAAAACTTGTTTAGATTTTAGATATTTCTAAAACATTACAGTACATTTCAACAAAAGCTTCTAAACATTGAAAATTCCGAACCGAATCGGGCTCTATTTCTAACTTAAGAAAATTAATATCATCTACAATTTGAATATACTGGCTTCTTGTATCTTCTATGGTATTGAATCTAATGCGAAAATTACTCAATTCAATATTACTAGTCCTTATATTTTTACCACAAACATACAACTTTGTAACCTAGAAAAAAAACTGTTCTCTTTTTGCCCTTAACACTTTTAACCTTTTTTCCTTGGTTTCATCCATCTTCTAATATTCAAGAAATAATGTATTAAACAGCTATTAATAATGAACGCCAACAAGAAACAAAAAGTGGTGCAAAGATAAATCTAATAAAAAATGTATACTTTGATAAAATTGTTTGTGATTTTTCTATTACACAAAAAAATGTCTAACAATATGCAGTTGAAACCAGAATGCGAAAAAATTTTGATAAAATATTTATAATGAGCAAAATAGTCTTATTTAAAAACTTTATTTAGGGATAATATATCAATGGAACTATTCGTAACTAAAGGCTTATATGTATTCGTAGATACAAAGAAATATCTCTACTCAAATAAAACTAAATATCCAATATATGTCTAACTTCTAACTAATAATGAAAAGTGTAAAATAAAGAGGGGCACTTATTCTATCCAACCAACGAAAATTAAATAATAAAACTAACCAAAATGACTTAAACTTAGTTTCAAGTTCCAAAGAAAGTATAATTATATCTAATAAATTATTACAATTAATAAGTAGCTATAAATTTGAACAACTAAAAATGACCAACCGGTTCGAAGCTGGACCAAAAAATATGTTATGAACTAAAAAAATGTTGATTCTCTACAAAACTAATTTTCTGGACTGTATTTCCAATGAAAAAATTAATAAATAAAAAAATAAAATATCTTACCAAATTTCCAAGGCCAGTTGCTCCAGTCAATATCAGTGTAGAAAGGAAAGATACAAAAAAGAAAGGAAAGGTATTCTTATATATTTATTTTACTATAAAACTATTTTTAAATCTAAATTGAAACTTTCTAACCACAATTTTAACCCTAAAATGATAATAGAATAATAAGGCCTGTCACTTTTACACTTTTCACACTCAAATTTTTAATCTAATATGTGTTTCAATGTGTTGTCTACAAAGTCTCACAAACAACTATAAAAACGAAAAAAACTTCTAAATTTTATGATCCTGAGAAATATATTTATTCCACATTAGATCCTCACAGAGACACCTGTTGTTCACAAGATGTATTTTCTTTCCAATATACAAATTACTGATTTCTTAAGAAATGAATTTAATTAAAAGTGTAAAAGCAAAATCGCGGCTTAAACAGTCCATTTCGTCCATTTCGTAAATTTCGTTCATTTCCTCGATTTCGTCCATTTTCTCGATTTTGTCCATTTCGGCCATTTTGTTGATTTCCTCTTTCGTCTATTTCGTCGATTTCGGCCATTTTCTTCATTTCGGTCATTTTCTCCATTTCGGCTATTTTTTAGATTCCGTCTATTTCCTCGATTTTATCCATTTTGGCCATTTCATCGATTTCGGCCATTTCGCCCATTTTCTCGATTTTGTCAGTTTCGGTCATTTCATCAATTTCGAAGATTTTGGTCGTTTCGTCCATTTTGTCGATTCCTCGGTTTCGTCCATTTCGGCCATTTTCTCAATTTCGTTCATTTTGTCGATTTCCTCGATTTCGTCCATTTCATCGATTTCCTCCTTTGTCCATTTCGTTGATTTCGTCCATTTTCTCGATTTCGTCTATTTTCTCGATTTCTGACATTCCGTCCATTTCCTCGATTTTGTCCATTTCGGACATTTCGTCGATTCCGTTCATTTCGTCCATTTCGTAAATTTAGCCCATTTCCTCGATTTCGTCAATTTAGTCCATCTCCTCGATTTCGTCGATTTCATCCATTTCGTCCATTTCCTCGATTTCGGCCATTTCATCAATTTCATCGATTTTGTCCATTTCGGCCATTTTGTCGATTTCCTCGACTTCGTCCATTTCATCGATTTCCTCTTTCGTCCATTTTGTCGATTTCGGCCATTTTCTCCATTTCAGCCATTTTCTAGATTCTGTCCATTTCCTCGATTTTGTCCATTTCATCGATTTTCTCTTTTGTTCATTTTGTTGATTTCGTCCATTTCGGCCATTTCGTCGATTTCGTCTATTTCGGCCATTCCGTCGAATTCCTCTATTTCGTTCATTTCGACCATTTCGTCCATGTTATGCACTACTTTTTACTATGACAATCTCTGAATCATCATATTCATATCCACTGTTCCCCCCATAATCTCTAGTTTTATTTCTTTGGAAACATTTTGCCATAAAGCTTCTTTAAAGAAACATTTCTTAAATCTCGGATCCAATGATGTTGCGAAAAGGGACAAATTTTTACTATGAGATTCATTAAATCACTTATTCAAATTTGTTTTTAACTAATGTTTCGTTGTTTGGACTCCAGAACAGTGAAATAGATACTAGATAATTTGAAAAAGTTTCTATTGGTATTATTTCCCATTGGTAAAATGTCAGGGCCTTTGTCACTGAACGAAATGTAATTCAATTTTTTTTACAGAATGTTCAGATTTTCGAGATACTCTTAGGAGAAAAAAATCTTGAGAGATAGGGTAATCTAACAGTAAGGCCGATAATCGGCCGATGCCAATAATTGGTCATGTAAGTATCGATATCGGGCGATTGGTGATTTAATGAGAATCGATCGCTTCCAATTATCCAATACGGCTATCTTGGATTTCAGTTATCACCAGAGAAATCATCTTTACTAGTCTCTTTACAGTAATGCCAATAGAGGATATATAGGTACAGCCGAACAGTGTTGTTTTTCCTGTACAAAAGCAGGTAAAATATATTGGGCATTATTCTGAACCCGAAACTGACACGGAAACCTTTTGTAAATCTCGTAATCACTTAATGTAACAAGGATTTAATCTTTTTAAGAATGATAATGCGAACTTTATGAGCAGCTGACCCCTAAACTGCCGTAATGTTTTATATACCCTGCATTTGGTCTATCATTGATTATGGATGCATCTTATATACATCAGCAAATGGTAATCTTACACCAGTTACATTTAACACCCATGGTATAGTATAGTATAATATAATATAATAGTATAATAATATAGTATAGATGTGAATTCTCCATCCTGGTACCCATATGTTCTTAAAACTAAATCAGTATTCAATGACGGACAAATAAATTCCATAATTAAATTTGTCTAGCTCAAAGTTCCTTGTGGATAATGATAAAGTAGATCAATTAGCTAAGGAAAATATCCCATCAAGAATACCCTTATACAGTGAGGTCTATAAGTAACGTATACATTCATTATCTATGTAATTAACAATTTATGAGTAAAATCCTAAAGCATGTCAATTTTTAATTTTTTGAGCATAATCTTATACCTGCCCCGTCAGCCCCCTTGGAGTGTGAACAGCTTCGAGCCCCTTTTGTGGATAAAAATAATAGATTTTTGTTTAGACAGTTTGGCTTGAGACTCCTGAGGCCGAAGATGCACTTAATTTGTAGATTTGAGAAGGTGGGAGGTTGCACTTGAAGATGACGGACAGGGTTAAAAGCTACGCCCTATGTATTTAGTTTCGGTAATTTAGTTGTATTGACTCTAATTTTAAAAGTTTAAATATTGCGCAATATTGTGTAATACTGTAAAAAATTTGAAATTTTGAAAGGAAACCTATATGAACGTGTTGGGCATAAAAAGACGAATTATACAAGATTTATGTTCGAATCGATTCGGGTTAAAAAGTTATTGAAGGTTTTTATATCGATAAATTGAGAACATTTCGGATTACCCCGATTACGAGGAAGTAAAAATTTTTTGAAGGGAATGAAAAATATTCTGACCAGTTATTTGGAGAGTATATTGAAGGTGATCTTTGAGTATACAGGGGCGGAATTTTTTAGGTTTAGGTTAAATTTTTTTATAGTACGTTAGATGTACTGTAACAATACCCAGATAAACATTTAAATTTTGTTATGGTGACATGGGGGTTATTCGTCGTATCACCTGCATGAAATAGGAATAGTGGCATAAAATTTTTGTGAATAGTGTAATGATTGTAGGGGATTTACGTAACATTACCCGTGGCCTCTGCGTGTGTAACTGCAAAAATGCATTGATCGACGTATCGACGTCTGGGCGAGAAGCATGTATTTATTTTCCTATGTTACAATAATTGAACGAACTATGTTATTGTCAGTAATTATTATTATATTTTCAATCTATTGTGATTAACAGAAAAAATGGCGTACCACCAAATCCTGAAAGTTACATTACTGAATTCCTTTCATAGACTCTCAAGAAGTTACTTGGTCCAGTAGGATAATACTTTTTGTACTTGATATGGAATTTATCGAAATATTGATGAAAATATTTGCTATTGTTACTAAAATTATTTTAAAATTAAATTTACAGTAAAAGCTTTTGTAAGAGTAAATACCACATATAAAGATAAATGGTAATATTTATATTCAAACATTAATTTAGCAAACCTTTCATTTTACCGCCACAAACCTAATGTTATGCTAAATCGTAATCGGAACAATCATTACTTGCGGTGCACGTAAATTGTTATTTACATAAAAATTTAAAAACATAAAACGTAATTAATTTGATAATGATGAACGATAATAATAAACAACTAATTAAATATAGCTAGTACTAGTAACAAATGTTACATTAAATATTCCATGTGGCTCCCGTTCATGCCTTAAACATTTCAGGAATGTATTGATTTCATTGCACAAATTGTCGACGCGCCTCGTTAATAATATACAACTTACGTCAATGATTTCAGATGATGCCACAGATAAAAGTTTAGATCAGAAGAATGAGCTTACTAAGCTAATGAACCATCTGTATCTGATGTATTCAAGACGTTTGCTTTAAATGTCTCATTTGCAAAGAAAAACGAAGGTCGGGTACTTCTTTCACTACTGGCGCAAAAGTACCTAATGTAGGTCATTCTATCTATAATAATTTAGAAATACCTACTATATTTATGTAAAACAAAGGATCCAGTGGATCACCACCGCTTCATATGGCACGAGCTACAATAGTTGCTAGCCCACTTCTTCAACTACAACAATGAGGAAGATGCATGAATTTTAAAAATATGTACTATAAGTTGAAAATATATTAAAAAATACTTATAGAAAAAAAATTTTCGATAAATATTTTACTTTAAAATTCGATCAGTGTTTTTTTAATTTGTGTGATTTCTGTGTAATAATCACTTGGATATTTGTTATTGCATATTCTCACCTAACCTCAAAGTTGGTATTACCAACGATTTTTACACGCTTTATGTTTGTTTGTATGTAACGGAATCTTTGAACTTGATTCTCACCCACTTTAAAACTTCAGATTAAACTGAAACTTTGCGCACTTATCAAGGACCAATGACAATATAATGATTTGACAACTTTGTCCTAATGTCCTCATCAGGATCATCAGGATAAAATGAAAAAAAATGGCTAATCTATTGTCGATACTATGAAAAAAAAAAAGTTAAAAAAATTAAAAAACACGCTTTAATAGCAAACCGAACTAAAAAGTAAGAAATAATGTTTAAAAAATTTATTTTATTGTAAAAAGCGTGGGGTGCTTGATATCGATTGTTATAAATATTTTATTGGTAGCTATTGATAAAAGTAGAATTATAAACAAAATACAGTAAAAAGCATCCCACGCTTTTTACAATAAAATTAATTTTTTAAACATTATTTTTTACTTTTTAGTTCGGTTTGCTATTAAAGCATGTTTTTTTAGTTTTTT
Organism: Leptura quadrifasciata; assembly: GCA_963675555.1. Taxonomy (NCBI): domain Eukaryota; kingdom Metazoa; phylum Arthropoda; class Insecta; order Coleoptera; family Cerambycidae; genus Leptura; species Leptura quadrifasciata. The sequence goes on along the minus strand of OY776678.1, from coordinate 54,029,137 downwards.
TTAAACTATAATTTTGTATATTAACATGAAAGACAATATCTTGCAAATTTTATTTTAAGCAATCCAATTTATAACATTATCTTATTGGTATTAACAGACAAGTTATGTGGTGACTTGTAGGCACAGTGCTATTTATACTGTGCTGTTGTAGGTATGTAGATAGTTGTAATGAATGATTAGGGTGTAATATTTCACCATAATATATCTATTTATTATGCATTATATTTACATTTACATTAAAGAGACCATAAAGACGTTTTCTCTGCTAATTTGGCGTTTTTCTTAGTGTCACATTTCATAGCAGTGCGCCACTTTGTCTAACTTTGGAATATCTTGGAACACTAAAGAATACTTAATACTTTATTGGCAGTTTTTCTCGTGGTACTTTTACATTTAGGCACAGTACAATACTTGTAACTCATAATTATACTCACTAGCTCATTAACCAATTAATAACAACACAAACAAGAAATTGAAGTACAAATTATGACATGTGATGACGCAGTTATTGGCGCCAAATAACCAATCAATCAATCAAAACAACTTTATTCACATTACAGAACAAATATCTAACCAGATATCTACCTCGCATTTGACCCTGTAACCAACGCATATTGTTTGTCACGTTGGTGGTAACAGGGTCCAGCGGAGCAGTGCTGGTTCAATTTATAATCTTGTTGATTGTATCTTGACTACATTTAGTGATGCATTCAAGACACAATCAACACACTCATTCTCCTATTTACAAATAAAATTTAAAATTAGTAATACAATAATTGTACACTACTAAGTAGCTGAAAACAGTTAACAATAAAATTTGATTTATTTAATTTTGTGCTACTGGTGCGGGTACCCAAGTCTATAATGATGGATTCCGTTGCAAGATTTCCAATGGCGAGCAGACGTTACTGCTGCATCTTTTGTACTCTATAATTTCTGATCTAAATATAATTTTGATTTTACGATGTACTAGAGATAAATTTATATAACAAACAAAACAGACAAGAACAAATAAAACAAAAATGTACAAACATAAACCAAGAGTAATAGGAAATATTTAACAGTTATGAAATATCAATACAGATAGGTAGGGGAAGAAGAAATTATAGTTGGTGAAGGTTTGGCTATAGAGGTTGCCGGAAGATGGGCAGCGTCTGGTAAGGTAAGGTGTGTTTTATTCGAAAGGGGGCATTATGCTGTCTAGTTTGTGTTATATTTTGGGTTAGCGGACGGACTATCACCCAGTTTGAAGGTGTAGAATTTTTGAGATATATTCTGGATGTAATCCGCTATTGACGTTATGTCGTGGCAGCGTGCATAGAGATTTCTGAGGGAGGTGTACTTGTTGGAATTCGAAATGAGGCACATAAATTTGTGTTCTAACAACCAAATAATCACTGATTCCCAAAATTCAAATTCGTCGCTGAAGAAAATATTTTAAATTATTTATTTAAAATATTTCTGCTTTATTACAATTTGAAAAATCCTGAATTTTACATCTTTATAAGTGTTTTTATGCTTTATCGATTTTCATTATAAAAAAAATTATGCAACTTCCTTATTCATCTAGCTATTGTGTCCGGATTTTTAGGTTGCATGCTGATTTGGATCTAGCTTTCCACATCATGTGAAAACTAGAATCCCAATTTTAGAGAAGATGATTTCGAGAAGTGCGAAACAAGGAAGAGAATTTCCATGTGTGTGTATATTCATTAGACCGCTGCTGCGTAAGCAAAGTTTGCATAGAATTGGAGGGGATAATTTAATTTTAAGAAAACTGCTGAAATGCTCTATGAATTACGCGGTGGCAACTTCAGAAAGAATTTGACGTTTTTGTCGACAAATGGGGTTATTTTTTTAAATTTTGACGCAGAATAACTGTCAAATAATTGTTAGGCTTAAAAACTGTTGCTATTAACAATATGAGACTGGAGGGCCTTTTCGATAGAAAAACTTTGATCTTTGAGGGATTTCAATTGATATTCTCAATAAAGGTCATACAAATGATTTAGGATGGACTACTTTTTTTTCATACTATGTTTCTTACAACTTCAAGATAATTGTTACTTCGTCGAATTCAGCATAAAATTTTATTAAACTGAAGTTATTAAATAAAAACTAAAATTTAATTTAGTTAGTTTATTTAGTGTCCAAGTTTATAAAATATGTTCACTCGGTTTGTTGAGTTCAATACACCTCTAAAGTTTTTAGCTGTAGGATGCGTATGTAGGATCCGCTACCCTTGGATCGAATTAAGAAATAACAATAAATACTCTTCTTATTATTAGTTTTCTTTTAACTTTTAACATTTTTATTAGTTTTTTTTTCAGTTCTCATGTTTGTCAAATCTTATTTAACGCACTTCCTGACGTAATCAATTGATAAAATTTTGCACAGTTACTAAGATCGGATGACAATACGGTATTTTACCGTTACTTTTGCAAATATCCGCACGTAGGGGGCGCGGGGGTGAAAAAAAAAATTGATTTACTGTCCAACCGGCTTCTCCGGCAAAATCTAGACCCTAGACGGGGCCTAATTCACGGCTATCCAAATATATATATATAAAATGAAAAACATAAAATGCGTACTTATTTAATTCTAAATAAAGTAAAAATATGGGTATGAATTAAAAAAAAAATTATTTTTATTACAAAAAAAGTAGAAAATAATTTTTTTAACATAATATTTTTAGGCCTATACAACTAAAAATAAAAGCGTGGGAACGCTTGTCATAAAACATCAATTTCCGAAGGTAGCAAAAATTTGGTTTATTCTGAAATTTATTAGTTTCAAAAAATATTCTAAATATTTGCCGAGTTAAAAATATTGTAATAGGTGAAAAAAGTATTTCAGTGCATTTTTAAGAAAAGCATGCTTTTATTTATTTTTTCAATAGGTACCTATATTTTTTATATATTTTTCATGTCGTTCCAGTATTAAATCTTGTACGTATTCATTTATACATTCAAGTTTTCACAACGCCATCTATTAGCGAGTAGTACACGTTAGGAATAGCTGACGCTTAGTTTTCCATTTGTCTCGGCATAGCTGTTGTAAAATGAAATGGAATTAAAGTTGAGATATTAATTGATTTATTAATCATTGGAACTAATGATTGATTATTGTATTGTCTTCGAGAATTCGCCATAGTGCTAAATTTCAAGACTCTAGGTACATGGGGAATGAGTTGAAAAATGAGTTACAAAATTTCACCCAAACGCATAGAGAAAGTAAATTAAAAATGTGTAATAAACTATTGTTAAAATCGCAACTTTTTTTCAGTCTGTGTAAGGTTTTTAGATTCTCGTCTAATATAAATAATTCTGAAAGACTGGGAGAAAGATCAAAGATCAGAACGACTAAATTTACAGATACGAATAGGTAGGTACGTCAAACTTGACCGATGATTACGTGCGAAACTTCACGTTCTTCCACATGGTACTTAGTTATAATTCTACAGTGAGTTGTGTGGGCTGTCGCGAGAAAAACGGAAATACGGTTTTTTTAATTAATGGGGAATTCTACTTATAATCACATTACAATTTTAGACAAATGCAATATACTATAAAGCTTAATGCAATACAGCTCTTCATATAACATGCGAAATGCATTATTTGAAAACTTGTACGAATTTCATTGTGTTACAATACTTTTCTATTGCCATTTTTTCTTCGAAAGTATTATATGAATTATTTTAGAATATTCGTGATTTTTGTGGATTTGAAGCAATGCATAATCAGAATAGTAAAATATAGATGTAAAAAATAAATAAAAAAATATTTGTAGCCTGTTTGACACGCATTTATCAAATCAAATCCTATAAGTATTCTACAAATTGGACAAAAACATGATCTATTTTATGGCTTTTAATGGTTTTAAATAATGAAATACAATTGGGAACTTATCAGTTAGTATTAGTAAGCAATGTGCACCCACATAAGAAAATTATACAAAGACTTATATAAGAAAAAATATGCCAAGAGTGGATTTTTATTTAGTTTACGTGGTTAGTTTCTTGGAAATCTTTATATAAAACAAATAAGTATTAAATTAAATTTGGTTCACTCCTTTTTATCTAATTTCAATTTAAAGAAATATAATGTATACTCAGCTAGCGTCACAGTAACAGTAACTTAGACAGAATCCTAGAATGAGTAACCATGTAACCGCCATTAGGTATCCGAATTCGAAGTGGAAATAATTCCATTTGACAAACTTTGTTACGGTTACATTATTGTTTACTCTTTTATGGTTATACCATTTCCATATAGCTTTTTTGATATTGGGGATGTCATGGTTACAGTGGGACGGCCTTAAAGTATTCGGAACATTAAAGTAGCAAACAATGGTAGCAGAGACTAAGTTATTTTACTGCAAAGTGACTTCAAATTTGTAACTACTTTGAAGTATATTTTTCCTTTATAATTTATTGCTTGATAAGTGAGTAAGAGAAATATACTATTCAGAAATTATCCAAGTAAAACATCCACACTGATAAGACATTACCTAGTTGTTATCTTTATATCGATGTATTTGTTGATTATGACTTTTTAAATATATATGGCATGTTCAGATGAAAGAAATTCCTAAATAATATATTTCTTTACTTTTAAGTAAATTTGGTAGTTGCCTCGACGTTTTAGAGACATTCAGTAACTCTTTAAAGTTCTGGGGCTTCTAGGGTAACAAATTCCACTACTTGCGAGATCCAGCTTTATGGTGAGCGCTATTGCTAATGTACTTTTCATCATCAAATCCTTAATATTGATTAGCTTTCATGCTATGCACCACTGTAGACATAGTGAAGACAAGTTATCAACAGTGTGGCTTTCAAAAAAAATGATGTCATTTACAAAGGCAAGTGAGCGAAAATTTAATGCTCATCTAACTTTTTGCTATATACTCCATTAAATACATTAACATTGGAGAAGGAAAAACTTATAGTACAATATGACGTTGAAAACTTACAATGGGACCTCAAATCTGAAGGAGCACCAGTTTCAATCAGTTTTTATTTTAGACGAAACTGGAACTGAAATAAATATGTCTCGCCCCGTTTGTTCGAACGGGTCTCCATTTTAAAATAATTTAAACAAATTTTGAAAATATAAGCACGTCAAGATTTCCACTTCAGCGAAAACAATAATTAAATCTTTTTGTTAAAATTATTTATAATTTTTCATAATACATTAAATACTCGAAAACAACAAAGAGGAAAATTAAAAGACGTGGTGAAATATGCAAAAATAGGTAATGAGTTTTTTGAAATAATTAAAAATAATAATATTTAATTATTTAAACAAAAATATTAGTTTCCATATTGATAATAAAAAGAAAAATTAATAGGAATCGTAGGATTAAAACTCGAATCCATCAGGTGATAGGCGGGCGTAAAGTAAGCATTTAACACAAATCCATTAAAGATTTAAATATAATGGATCATCCTGAGACCGAGGCCGGAGCCAGCCAGATATGCACGGTGCGAAGCATTGTGGCAATTAAAGGGCTGGTCGCGCCAGAATCGGTTCGGCGAAAAACAAATAATAAGAAACCTAGCACATTTTTTAAAAATGCTAAAAAAAGAACAAAAGAATTAAAACATAGTATCTAGTAAAAGTGAGCTAAATTTGAGTAACTGATACGAGAAAACTTTAAAGAAGAAACCCGTCGGAGACAACCAACCACAGTATTGAAAATGATATATCATCTTTTTCTAACGCTCTGATCTAAAAAAAGTTTGGACTCTAGACATTCACTCCATTTTTTTTAAAGTTGCGAGGGGATAACTTGCTGAGTTTGCGGTCTGTTAGATGTTGAATATTCTCTGGCATAGCTACCAATTAGATAATTAATTAGATGTTGGAAAATAAATAAGTATTTGTAATAGTAGTAATGTAGTTCCACAATAATGATTAGCTATCAACTATCATTCACTTTTGCCGAGAACGGATGGCGGACTACATGTGGCGCGGATTGAGTTTCCCAACCTCGTTCGTTCATTCGTACATTCATATGAGCAGAGGTCTAGCTGACATAGCTTTTAACGAATCGGAACCAAATTTCAAACTTAACATTTTCATGGGATTCCTCAGAGTGGTCGTCATCTCAATGAAATATACAATCTGCACAAATTTAGTGCGTTGGAACCGTATAGTTCATTACCGTCAATTTCACAAAACTGAAGAACACACTACACTAGCGGTTTTCCAACAAAGTTGCATTATAAAGACATAATCTTTAATCATCTTCTCACGGTAACAACTTGTTTGAAGAAACCCATGTCGGTTATAGTGTTCGGTACTATAGTGTGAAATATAAAAATATACGCAAAATTATGTCTTGTTTCTTTTTAATTAATTGCAGAAACTACGTATAGAGAATCTATGTTGAAACGTAAAAAGTTTTTTATTTTATAATTTATTAATTTTTTAAATAATCTTTTACAAACATCCTTAACTTTTGTAGTGGAACCATGTTCTTTGCAACCTTGCTTAAAAATATTCATTGAATTATAAGCTACATCACAATCTGCGTTTTTGGTGGATTTACATATTTCAAATCCAAGCATCTTGAATCGAGAAAAGACGTTTTTTGTCGACGATGTTTGTCAACGATGTGTGTCGTAGGTCGTCTACCGTCTGTTGTCTTTAGTCTCACCTGGAGCTCAAACAAATAATTGATATTGCATTTGTAGTAAGAAGTGCTACATTTCGATACAAAATTTCAAAATTGGGTCTAGTTCAAGTGTGGAAGAGTAAAACCGCTAGAAACGGTATGAAAATGGAAAAAATTGTCTTCTCTAAAACAACTATCAATTTGGCACATGGATAATCCTTTATAATTCAGTCAAATAGTAATTTGATCTGGAAAAAATAGCACACTCCAATTTGTCGTGCTCAATGTTATTAGGACCACTTAGAAGGTTTAAAACCAAAAAGGCGACTCCCCCCCCCCTTTTGCTTCAGCTGCCATCTTGTAAAATTTTTTAATCGTTTTATCTCGTGTTCTATTGGTCGCACGGAGAAAGTTATTGAATAAAAAATGTAAATAAAATTCTACATAATTTCGGTAGTTACCGCAATGTCGAGGAGTTAATATTTCGAGCGCTACAGGGCGCCGAAGTTACAAACAAATGTTTTTTTAAAGCACTATTGTGAACGCTGTTTAGGTAAAAATATTAGCCATAGACACATATCTAAATAAATTCGATTCCATTGATTTTAAATCTCCAATTAAATTTAAAACTGTTTTTTTTTGTAAATTCGGCGCCCTCTACCGCTCTAAATATTAACTTCTCACCATCGCGGCAATTACCGAAAACATGTAGAATTTCATTTACAACATTTTTTGTTCAATAACTTTTTCCGTGCGACCAATAATAGAACACGGGATAAAACGATTAAAAAATTTTACAAGATGGCGGCTGAAGCAAAAGGGGGGGAGGTCGCCCTTTTGCTTTTAGACCTTCTAAGCGGTCCTGATAACATTCGGCATGACAAATTTGAGTGTGCAATTTTTTCCAGGTCATGAGACTTTTTGGTACATTTTTACTGTACTATTAGTACCAGTATGAGATGATATTATTAGTTGCTCCTAAAAAATGAGGGGAGGGAAACTGTGAAATCAGCCTGTGGAAGGGGCAGCGAGCTTAATGAATTTCATAGTTTTTCTTCTCTAAAATTACTGATTCGATTTTGATTAAATGTAACGAATAAATACTTCCTTATTACCAGCATGGGATGGCATAACCAATGGGGCACTGGATAAATTGTTGTAACAATTTTAATTAAAATTAACACTATATTCATTTCCAGCAAGAAGAGAAGCTATGTGGCTAGAGGTCTTAAAAAATTAATACAATTAAGAACGGTAAAAACTATAAAAGTAAATGCAGAAATAAAATTAAGTCCATCTGAAAATTAATATTCTAAATTTTATCAAGATACCTTGAGATATGCGGAAAATTTGAAGAAGTAAAGGTCCAAGTTGTGTTATACATTATATCTTTATTATGGAGATATCCAATGATTGAGAATAATTAAGCAAGGTGGTAGAAGACTGACCAGCATATTATGCAAATTCGTGACTTTTTATCCACAAATAAACAAAGACTGTTCCATATGTTAATTTACTAAATAGTTTTTATTAGTAAGGTGGTAAAGGTGCTTTTACATAAAAATCATGTATTTTCGGAAAAAACGTCCTGCAAGTTATTTAGACCCGTCTAATTATAGTCAGGGTCAGAGAATAATGAGAAAAATTTAAATACACCAGACACACAAAAATGTTAAGAAATTAAACTTCTTAATTTATAAATAATACAGGATAATAAACCAGGGACTGAATTTTCCAAATGAGCGCCTGAAAACCTCCTTCTCCTGTTATGGTGCTTGGTCCTGTTTAAGGAGACAATCCTACGCTGGGTTCGGGTCCTGGCTATGGGGGCGCGTGCGTATGAGGGTTGTTATATACAAATTAGTACCTTTGGTATCTAAAGCCCACTTTTACAAAACTTCCAAATCATTTTGACACTTTACTCGAATTATCATGCGTGTTTCTCTAACCATGTCAACATCATCAGGAGACAAATAAGACTGATTTTAATCATAGTCTACATTTGAAAAGTGCCTGGAGACGGAACTGCTCTTCTCGTTTTTGCCTACGGATGTTCATAGACAGCTGATGTGATTACTAGATTATTTGGCAAAAGAGAGGACACGTTGTTGAGGGCCCACTTCTTATGCGTTGAAAACTTTCAAAGTTACTTATTTTCTACGCATTCAGAGATTTAATGCATACCTAATGATGAATTTATTTAAATGTGGATGTTCGACAGGAGAATCCGAACATTGTCCATTCAAACTGTGATGAGGTCCAAGCGGCTGCCCTCTCGAGTTTGTGTCGCTGATTACTGCAATATAATATTCTATTTTGGATAAATTTTGGACAAGTTAAAATGCTAACGGAAGAATACGGGTCTTTCTGATGGTCGAGAAGTAAGCGCACTTGCCTCTCACCCAAAAGTCCCGGGTTCGATTCCCGGTCGTGGCAGTGGAAAATACTGTGAGAGGGATTTTTCCACTATACACGGATATTGGGTGTGTGTCCCTTGTCTCTGAATGTATAGCCCCCTCCCACACAAGGCTCTTATAGAGCCTTCCGGGATAAAGGAGGTCGTAATTACCTGTGATGTTATTTATTATTATTTTTGCGGGACGCGAAAAATTTTGTTTAAATACCCTTGAAATATGGGGCGGGTGGCAACTTTGGTAATAGTTGATAGTAAAAATAGGGTGAATAACGGACAACTGTGGGTGCATCTTATAAATCAAATAGAAACGATGAAAAACTATTTTGTTTTTTTCTCTTTTCTGAGAGATTTAATGGCGTGCGGACATATTAGAGAGTTATTGCAAAGTGTAAAAAATTCTCCTTTATTAAAAGAATCTTTAAGTAAAGTATCCTGTATTACAAATCTTTATTCAGTTCTTAGGAGTTTTATTGTGACGATCCTCTTGCTTCATACTTCATATTTCACCGGCTCTCTATTTTGACATGTAGACACACCATGAAATAGGTAAGAAATTTTATATGTCAAAATTAAGGCATTTAAATAAAAAATATCTGTGCCTGTATTTAAATTAAATAGAGGTGGTCTGTATTTTAATAAAATAATTTATTTGAAGATTTATTAAATGCGCATGCGTAGATGTCAAATAGAGGAATACTTTATTAAAGGATCGGTACAACGTAGGTTGCAATAGCTCAAGATATTATTTAAGAACTCTTCTATAATATATTAGACCTAGTAAAGTATTCCATTTTAAGTATTTACATTTAAATATTTTCTTCAAATGCAACACTGAATAACAAAACAGATAATGTATTGTAAAACATTAGTAGTTGATACATGCCCTCATTAAAATGTTTTTACATAAAACAAGGACCGACGATCGATGTGAAACCGCCCGTTTGTGACTAATTGTTCCTAAACGTGTGCTTTAAGGTGCGTGCCTGATAAGAGTGCTGGTAATTGAATTTAAAACAATATCTTCGAACATGTTTAGAGAAAAAATGCTTTTGACTAATTGTTCGATACTTATGTGTGCCGGCTTCCATAATTTCAACATGGTAAACAAAATATGTATAATTTTATAAATATAACAAATTATTTTCAAATAAATTTATTCATAAATATCGGAGTAATTATTACTGACTTATGAAATGAAAGCTAACTGTGATTGTGAACATAATTCCATGTTCATTTTAGTCATTTTTGCAGTTATTGCTTTTGCATTTGGACATTTTAACCTCAGTTTAAGACATGTATTTTGGTATTATCGTTCCAAGAATAGCTCACCACTTTCTTGTAAGCTGCTGATGATGAGACGAGATTTTTATAGTTTCCAAAATCGATAGTATGATGTCAGAACAGTAAAGAGTCTTCTGAAAAGTATAAGCACTAGAATATAACAATTTTTTTCTCCAAATCAAAATGAAAGCCGTAAAATGCCGGTTTCTATATGATTGGAAAATTAGCTTGATTGAAATCTTTCGTGTGTAAAAATGTTTTGGGTTATGTCCGTTTTTGATTAAGTAGTAGCAGTTCCTTATAAGTCTACTCTTTTCTTTTCATTCATAGACAAGTGAAATTTATAAGTAAATAAAATAGTTCAATATTGTGTTTTGTGGATTCTGAATTTTCCTGACATAGGATCGTTCCCTCTATTGCTGCAACTATGAAGGCTGCCATTTTTGTTGAGTAGGTATCTTAGCGAACACTGGTCGAGGTAGATGTAAGGACCTATAAGGTCTTCTCAAACTGTGGCGTCATTATAGAAGTACTAACTATTATCCAAAAATGATGAGTTGTTATTGGTGATCAGAATTATGATTCAAGTCTAGGTATGTTTTAAAAAGTAAAATAATAATGTAAATCGACTTTTGTAATGAAAATAGCCAATTTCTCTTCTTTCTTCACAATATTTTTTAACCTATGTTGCTCACATCATACAAAATTGTGTGGAGAAAAAACGATTTTATGTTTATTTCAGAATGTCTGTAGAGTGAAGGAGTGATTAAATCAAGTATGATTCGGATTACACAAAACAGTAAGCGCAGATCTAGATTTTTCGACTGTGTAAATATTTTTATTTCACGAAAACCAATTAGTAATAGTAGTCTTATACGATGTATATATAAGGTTTAATTGTTATAATTCTTCTAGTGGAACGTTTGTTACATAACTTTCTAGCCTTCCTGTGAATTTCAAAGTGATACCTCGTTTCCTTTGTGCAAATGGAAAGTCTCGTGTTTCTTCGTGGGCGGCAGCTGGACACTTGGACTGCTGCCAAGTGAATGACAATTCTAGGACAGTGTTTGTAAATTGATTTTACAGTTTTTGTGTGAATTTCAAAGTGATACTCCCTTTCCTTCATGCAATTTGAAAATTACATGTTTTTTTGGGGGCGGTTTTCAACCCCTTGGACGGCTACCAAGTAAATTATACTTCTAGTATAGTATTTGTTATATACTTTTCTAGCCTTCCTGTGAATTTCAAAGTCATACTTTGTTTCCTTCATACAGTTTGAAAATCAAGGATTCCTTCAGGGGTGATTTCCAACCCCTTGGACGGTTGCCAAGTGAATAATTCTTCTAATGCAGCGTTTGTTACATAACTTTCTAGCCTTTCTGTGAATTTCAAAATGATACCTCGTTTCCTTCGTGCAAATGGAAAATCACGTGTTTCTGCGGGGTGGCAGCTGGGCACTTGGACGGTTGCCAAGTGAATGACAATTCTAGGACAGTGTTTGTAAATTGATTTTACAGCTTTTGTGTGAATTTCAAAGTGATACTCCGTTTCCTTCATGCTATTTGAAAATTACATATTTTTTCGGGGGCGGCTTTCAACCCCTTGGATCGCTGCTAAGTAAATTATATTTCTAGTGGAGTGTCTGTTATATATTTTTCTATCTTTCCTGTAAATTTCAAAGTGATACTTCGTTTCCTTCATGCAGTTTTAAAATCATAGATTCTTTCCGGGTGGTTTTCAACCCCATGGACGGCTGCCAAGTAAATTATACGGCGGTTTATGTTCCAACCCTTAAACAAATTACGGTACGTATATTTTATATTGTGAAATTTTATGTAGATAATTTTTGGTGAATTTGGAAGTCATGAGGTAATTTGTCATGCATATGTTCGAATAAATAATTATAAAACTTTTTTTACCGATAATTAGTATTTAAAAATTGATAGATGAAGGTTTATGATGTGGCTTAAAAACATTGATCCGTTTTCTTATTTTAACTGTACGTCTATGTGCGTTTGGCTATTTCTCTCATTTTGGCTGCTAACTTTTAGTTGCCAATTTCACACTGGTATACGAACACGAAATTATAATTTACTTCGTGATAGTATCTCGAAGTTATATTTTACTCCATGATAGTATCTCGAAGTAAATTCAATTTCGTGATACTAACACGAAATTATAATTTACTTCATGATAGTATTACGAAGTTCTATCTTACTTCGTGATAGTATCTCGAAGTAAATACACTTTCGTGATACTATCACGAAGGAATTATAATGATAGTATCTCGAAGATACTATCATGAAGTAAATTCGACAAATAAATGTGGCCCTTCTACGCCTTCGTAATGAGGAATCTTAAGGACTAAAGGAAATCATGTAGGAACGCCACAATAAATTGGTGAAAGATCGCAGTGGTCAAGGCCGATCAGGCCGCTTCTCTACCAATCTATCTACATAAAAATTGATAACTCGCAAAACAATGGTTAGAAATATGAGTTATTGAAAAACTATGACTGACATAGTTATACATATCTAAGAATATCTAGCTTTACTCTGAATATGTTTGCATGTACAAAGTGAAAAAGTGTTAATTACTAAACACATGCACTACATATAGTAGACAATCCCAAAATCTAAAGCCAAATGCTCTCCAGAAAGGGATTACACATTTGAAAAACGCAGACAACATCCATTACCCACCAATGTTGCCAGTGTTGGTGGCCGGGATCGAACTTAGATCACGGCAGAGTCACACCAAAGCGAATTTTCCACATAATGCGCTCTAATCGACTGAACTATCGTGCCAACAAACAAACTTACCGATTAATCCACAACAATACTTGAAAATTAAACCTTTGACAAACTGGATTCAATTAACAGATATATCTGGTACGTGTGCATCATTTACAGCTGGCGTAATCTATAGTTACGTCTGTGTGAATAAAGTTTCCAGCCTTATCAATATCATTATGGAAAAACTTTAAGTTTTTTTACTCACGACCCTCCTTTCGTGAATTAAGCCATATGTAATTGCAAAGTGGATCAGATTTTTTACAATTTCTTAACGGAATAAAAGGAGAGTTGGAAGTACTGGAGATAAAACAAGGTTAGAGAAAAAGGAAAGTTGTAAAACGAAAAATAATAAAAGTCAAAACTCAAGACAACACTCAAGAAAAATGTATTATGTCTAAGAAATTTCAATCAGACGATCATGATCATTCAAATAACGAAAAGTATCACTATACTATCGTTACGTGATTTAGAGAGTAACTCTGAAACTATGAAAAAACTAGTTCAACAGCTTGTAGAAGAAACTGAATCAAAAGAGGAATCAAGTAACCTGAAGATAGCATTAATCGAATTTTCAATAAAGAAATAAAGATAAGGAAACACTACGTTAGGCAAATAATCTCAATAGAAATAGACAAGAAATTTGAGTGGCTCTGGATTTCCTCCCTAAACTCTCCAAATATGAAATAATTTAATTAAAAACTTCAATACGTAATTTCAATCTTAATATTGTCTTAGCAAGTTTCACTGTCAGAAGTTTTCCCACTTGCTCCCGATCTATCGGCAATGTATTACGAATGATTTACAATAGCGGTTTCCACTTGTCCCATAGAATATATAAGGTGGAGCAATAGTGCGTCGGACCTCGATATCTCGAGTTCTTCGATAGCTAGAAATTTTTTAAAAAATTGCAAGTAAATTAGATAAAGAAGTCTATAACTGGAAATTATTTTCGAACATACAGGGCGAGCCAAAACGAAATTACAGGACCAAGTGCCATTTTTAAAAATGGAATGCTATGTATATCAGTACATTTTTTGAAGCCTCTTTCTAGGTTCTATTCATTCCTGTATCAGCATTGAATATCTCCCAACCACTTGGATGTAATGATTTGATTGTTGAAATAATGCAATCTACAGATGGATATTAAAAAAATCACCACAGTCGCAATTATGAGTTTTAAGAAAAACTTATGTACATACCAGTTACGAGACATCTAATTAATATTTTTGAATAATTTTCATTACCTAAAAATGTACAGGGTTTCCAAAAATTATTTTTCAATTAAGAACATTTTAAATTGAATTTTATCAATTTTTTCAAATGGAACAGCCTGTATATTTTTCGATGATGTGATGTAGAAATGAAAAACGAACATTTCTTATAAGTACTTCCCTATGGCTAATTGCAATCCTTTTCGTTTTTTAAATAAATAAGTGTCAAATTCAAGAATAAACTTTAAAAAAGAGGTTCCCTCAAATAATTCATTAAAAAAATTTACAATAGGTGTTCGACGTGTTGCCCATTTTGATTGACACACGTCTTTATGCAATTTTGAAATGAGGCCATTTAGTGGGACCATTTATTCCAATCCATTGAAATGAGTAAATAGTATTGAACCGGTCCTTTACTGTAATGTTTTTTTGTAAATTTTTTCGCTGTTTTCGTTATTCGACAATCGACAAGCAATAAAACCTCAGTTTGGTAAAACAATATGAATTTTAATAAGTCGGAACTTGTAGACATGACTTTTGTTTTGGGCGAGTTAGATAGAAATTGTTTACTTGCCAATAGAATTTATCACCAATGTTATCCTGAAAGAAGGATTCCTGTTGTTAACAGCTTCCAAAACCTTCTCGATAGATTTCAGGAAACTGGAAATGTCGAATATAAAAAAAGTGAAAGAATAAAACGTGTTGTGAACGAAGAAAATTAGTTTTCTGTGGTGCTGGCAACGGTTGAGAATCCCCATGTTAGTCAAAGAAAAGTGAGAGCATTAGTAGTAATAAGTAGACGGTCTGTGCGTCTAATCTTAAAAACAAATAAGTTGCATGCATATCATATTCAATTGCATTACGAATTATCTGACGATGATTTTCAAAAGCGCCTACAATTTTATAATTAGGCGAGAAGTGAAATGCAACGTGATGTCAACTTCTTCAATACGTTTTTATTCAGTGATGAGGCAACTTTTCGTAAAAATGGATTTGCTAATAGACACAATTTCCATTATTATGCTTCGGAAAATCCTCACTTTTTTATGCAAGTTGATAACTAATACAGATGGTCTATAAACATTTGGGGAGGAAATATTGGAGAACATGTAATAGGGCCACATTACTTTGATGGGACATTGACTGAAGCTATTTGTCTTCAGTTTTTGGAAAACTAAAAAAAAAATCTCCCTGAAAGAATTCGAAATAGGATGTGGTTTCAGCAAGATGGTGCTCTACCACATTATTTAAATGCAGTTAGAGACCACTTAAATAATACCTACCCTAATCAATGGATTGGAAGGAATGGACCCACTAAATGGCCTGCTAGATCCCAGATCTTACAAAAATGGATTTCTTTTTATGGTGATACGTGAAGGAAATTGTTTATAGAGACACACCAACAACAGTACAAAATATGAAGGAAAGAATAATAACTGCCTTTACATCTATCACACCGGCAGTTTAGGAACAGTGGGGGCCTCATTTCAAAAGCGCATAGAGATGTGTGTCAATCAAAATGGACAAAGAAACCTATTTTTTACAGTTTATTTTTGAATTTTCCAATTATTGCTCAATAGAACGAAATTGGCTGCAATTAGCCCTAGGAAAGTACTTACAAAAAATGTTCGTTTTTCATTTCTACATCACATCGTCGAAAAATATGCAGGGTGTTCTATTTGAAAAAATTGAGAAAATGTAATTTAAAATATTCTTAATTGAAAAATCATATTTGGTCACGCTGTACATTTTTAGGAAATAAAAATAATTCAAGAACATTAATTAGATCTCTCGTAACTGGTATTCACATAAGTTTTTCTTAAAACTTATAATTGTGACTGTGGTGATTTTTTTAATATCCATCTGCAGATTGCATTATTTCAACAATAAAAGTCATTACATCCGAATGGTTAGGAGGTATTCAATGCTAATATAGGAATATTAGGAATGAATGGAGCATAGAAAGAGGCTTAAGAAATGTACTAATATACGTAGCATTCCATTTAAAAAAAGGCACTTGGTCTTGTAATTTCGTCTTGGCTCGCCCTGTATGTTCGAAAATAATGTCCAGTTATAGACTATTTATCTTTTACTTGCACTATTTTAAAAAATTTCTAGCTATCGTAGAAGTCGAGATATCGCGATCCGTCGCACTATTGCCCCACCCTGTATAAGTACATTTTTTCCTATCTATTTTGTCAAGATGCGGTGTTTTGGACTCTGGAATCGATAATAAAACATTCACGAGTTCATTGTATGTAAATTGGAACTCTCCAGCTGACTAACTATTGATTTTATCGAAATGAAACTTTGAGTCTTCTGGGTCCATATACCCCTTGAAAACTCTGGAATATTTCAAAATTTCAGTTATTCTTGATTATGTTTTTAGTTTCTGAATATCTTCAAAATTGTGTTCAGAATCATTTAGACCATTCCACCATATCTCCCACCTTCCTAACATCTTTCTCTACCTTTCCCGTCATCCTTTCACACCTTTTCACCTCTTTCGCACTATCTTCCCAATAGGTTTCCACCGCCGACATACTGCATGAAATGTCTTAGATTCCATTGGAAATATGATATTAAAGGATTTGTTACCTCCGGGACACGCCAGCGCACAGCGGATTGTAACCCAAATCCGTGGGGGAGGCGATAGAAGAAACCGAGGAAGAAACTGTCACTGGTATTCTTATGCACTAGCCTATTCATTTGGCCAGATACCTGTACCTATATAACAATTTTCTCAAAATATATTTACGCGTTTGCGAGTTATAGCACTAATGAAACGAGCATTTATTCAGATAAACAAGAATTCTGAAAAAATATGTGATGGCTTTGGTATCATTAAACAAACTTGAAAATCACAGACATTTTTGTTCATCCCAAACGTGCATGATTTTCCCATCGTCTGCTGTACTAAAAAACTTGTTATGGAAATAATAAAATTATGTTATTAATATCCAAATATATGTATAAGTACAAATCGAAGGTGGCTAAAAATATTATTCTTGCAAAGTCTATCTCAAAGAAACAACCGGTTCCAGCTCAGATTGAGATGTGAATTGTACTGGTGTCATTTATGTAGCGTAAGAACATGGTTATGGTTATTTGACTCAAATAGAAAAAAATATATGTATACTTCCATATCCAATGTGTAGTGTAAATAAAAATTAACATTATTTTTTACAGGTTATGCAGCTAAAAGTCCGTACAGCCCTCGAGGGTCCATCGACCACTCAAACGTCCCCAGCAAAACGATAATCGAAGCCCAGTACGTTCCGTTTCCGGTTGACAGGAAGTTTAGTGTTGATTGTGTTAGTGACACGGATCCGGAAGGACAAATTAGTGACAGTCGTCGGCAGAGTTGTTTTAGTGAAGGCGATGAGCAACCGCGCTACAGGTACTGGAGGACACCGTCAGTCGTCGTTAGTGATTATTCGGATGATATTATGGGCTTAAGTCTGGAGGACATTGAGTACATTCGAAATAGAAAAGAGAACTCCGGTTCGCCCGACTCCAGTTTGCATAGCTCTTGTAGCAACATAAATTATTGTGGTTCTTCGATTAGTGCGTTGGAAGGGGACTACGTGTTGAGTCAACCCTACAGGAAGTCCTCCAATTGCTCTACTTGCTCTACTTTGAGTGATGAGGAGGGAGAAGTTACTGTGCAAGCCGAAGTGCTACCTCAGAAGAACAAGGGGGTAAGTGTAAAATTACAATTTTTATATGAACAACGAAGTTCATGTTATATGATTAATTTGAAGATTAGTAGGAAATTATACGAATTATAACTTACATATTTTTATATTTATATTTTAAAAAAATGTGTTTTTGTGCACTTTCTGATAATTTAGACTTTTTGTGTATAAAAGACATTCTATCCGTACAGTTTATTTCTGTACTTAAAGCTCATTTTAATATTTACAAATTATATCGAATTATATTAGCGGGCAATTTAACCCCTACTTATTTTCAGAAAACGCATGATTTGAATTAAATATAATTCGTACCTAAGTGTTATGAATGAATGCTTAGCATTCAACTAACTTAGCAAACATCTTTTAAGTGTTCTTAAGATAGACCGTAGGATTCCTACGTGTTAAGTAAGAGGCAGATTCTCTTTTTAATCTGGGAATGACGTCTGTATAAAATTATACGTTTTGCGTCAAAAGGCCACTCCTTCCAGTCAAGCATTAAATTGGTAGGCAGTGGTTCTAAAACATTGTATTGAACTAATTTAAAAAACATTATAGATTACGTATAATATTTACCTTTTCAATTGGAAATGTTTGTGTAGATTTATTGTTCTTTAATCAAAATGTCAAACCCTTGGCTTATCAGGAACGTGAAAATAATTGTAAAATATAATTGACTCCAACAATATGAAATATTAATTGATAATAATGTGTTTTTGAATGAACATGTTAAATGATCATGTAATGCTCTCGAAATTATTGGATATTCCGATGAATACTAGAAAAGCAAGTTTCTGATATAAGATTTTAAACTAAGCTATCTTTTTATTATATATACAATGTGTATCATTTAAAATGAAGACACCCGGATATTTTCGTCATTTTTTGAAATCTGGATTTGAGCTTTGGCACAATTGTAGTTCTATATAAGACGTAAATTTCGAAGTTAACCAACTTAAATTTAATTAACAAACTGAGACAACGGTAGCCCCGCAAATGGGGTCCATTCCCAATATTTTGCCTCGCATCGAAGATATCGAGAAAAGTTATTCAGAATCAAATTTTGAGCCTCAAAACCAAAAATTCGCATCTTTTAAATTTTTTTCAATATTTTTCTGCAACCCGTACTTGAAATTACGTCTATTTTTGAACATTATAGAAGTCTGTCTCTTCATCAGACTTGAAAATCTTGAAAAGTCATGGAAAACCTGAAGAAGTCAAGGAATTTCAATTGGCAGAATTGCAATGTTTGGCATTTCATGAGATTGTATGCGATAAGGCTCGCTGGAAGGAAATAGCCGAATTTAATTGATTAAAGAATAATGTAAAATGTACAAAACTAGTATGCGAGATTTCTTCAGATTTTCTCTTTTCAGATATTGCATATTACAGAAATATTTCGTTGCTGTTACCGAGGAAGAAAACCTACTAGTTCAAGTGTTGGTTTTTATGATCATTTTGTAAAACGCACTATAGTTAAGTGGGACGCGATGATCAGGAAAATACTACTCTGTACTCTGGTTCCGTGCATTAGAGGGGATATACGCCCCTAAAGTTGTTAAAATTATGGATGTCTTTAAGCCATTTCCTGAGGACTTTGTATGGCGAACTTTCATTGAACTACATAAGGTTTTTTGGAGTTATCTCAGTCATTTGATCGAGTAGAAGAATGGTAAACCTACTGAATGGGGTAAAACGGGGCAGTTTAAAAGTTATTTTCTATAAGTACAATAGATACTTTTTTTATTAGGTATATTTCTGAACACGATGTTTACGAGGCTTTGAGAAAAATGAAACCTAAATTTACTGCTGGCCCCGATGGTATACCTGCTTTTCTGCTACGTGACTGTGCCGAAGTATTTGCCTTCCCGCTTATGAAAATATTTAACATCTGTTTAAATTCTAGTTCATTTCCGGATATGTGGAAAATATCTCGAATATGCCCAGTTTTCAAGAAGGGCGACAAAAACTATGTGATTAATTATAGGCCAATAACAATTATTTGCAATTGTTCCAAGGCTTTCCAAATAGTATTACACAAAATAATTTATGCTAACACTTGCGGGCTAATTAGTGACTCTCAACATGGTTTTATGCAAGGACGATCAACCACTACCAATCTGTTTTGTATGACTCAATACATCTCAAAATCTCTGGATTCTGGAGGTCAAGTTGACGCCATCTATACTGATTTTAGTAAGGCATTTGACAGACTAGATCATGGTATTCTACTGTGGAAACTTCGTCAATTTGGATTATCAGATAAACTGTCAGATTTGTTTGCATCATACCTTCAATGCAGACGACAATACGTAGAGTATCGTGGTTTTAGATCTGATGAATTTATAGCCTCTTCTGGGGTGCCCCAGGGCTCAATTCTTGGCCCCCTTCTTTTCGTTATTTTTATTAATGATATTGTCAGTATGATTGACGTTGGCTGTCTTCTTTATGCGGATGATTTAAAGTTGTATTGTGATATTAACTCTTTTGCTGATTGTCTTAAATTGCAAATGAATCTTGATCGTATCAATAATTAGTGTATTGCAAATAACTTGCCATTAAATGTGCAAAAGTGCCATGTACTTTCTTTTACCAGAAGAAATGAGCAGTTACATTATGATTATACACTCAATAATACGTCCCTGAATAGAGTAACTGAATTTAAAGATCTAGGAGTTATTTTTGACTCTAAACTTAGTTTTATCCAGCACATTCTTTCTGTTGTACTTGCTAGTTACAAAAGTCTTGGTTTTGTCATAAGAAATTCTCACGAATTTAATGATATTAGTCTATTATTCCTGTTATTTAACACATTCGTTTTGTCTAAACTTGAATACTCAAGCATAATATGGAATCCAGGGTATCAAACTTACAGACACAGTTTGGAAAATATCCAACGTAAATTTTTAAAATATGTATCCTTCAGGGCTGATGGTGTTTACCCCGCTGTCGGTGCTGATCATTATTAATTATTGGCTAGGTATGATGTATTAAGTTTATCTGATAGAAGGGATATGCATTCTTTTAGTTTTTTATTTAAAATTACCCATAACAAATTAAACTGCCCATCAATTTTAAGTCAATTAAATTTCAATGTTCCGGTTGTCGCTACTAGACATACCAATACATTTTATTTGTTAACTCCGAGGACCAACTTACTCAAATTTTCACCTCTCCTCTGTTTGTGCCATATTTATCATCGTGTACAGCACAATTTGGATATATTTTATTGTACCATTAACTCTATCAAAAAGCTGTTTTTAAATGCTCAGTAGTGTTTTTGTTGTTTTTTATTATTGTTTTTATTTTTCTTTTGTATATTTCTGTAAATTTATCTAATATATTTTTTTTTTGTAAATGTGTAGTTTTCCCATCCTTTAATTGGTATGTAAATACTGTTGGATGGTGTATTGCAATAAATAAATAAATAAATAAGGGTGATTTTCGAACATGTCAAAGCGATTTGGAGAAATGTCAAAAATACTCTTATCCGCTTTTAATTTTTGACTTCTCGAGTGCAATCCAGAATGCGTATAAAACGCCACCCTTCCTTTTTCCAATGGGTTTTCTTGCGATCCTCCAATTCCCATCGGCGCCGTTTTGTTTGAAAATCGCATATTTGGAAATCACTTGGAGCAGTATTTCAACAACATTCCATCCCTCTTATACTCTGGACCGCTGTGGCTTTTATGATCTATGCGTTATATTGATTGGATCAATGTTTCACTGGAAAGAGATTTTATGTACGTCTTGGGGACAAGATCCAACATCACCCTCGTGCTCAGCATCCTCAAAAACGAGAGGTGTCACGGGTTTGGCCGGTAGGAGACGGCGGATATGCGGTTTCCCCTTTAGGTGATGGTTTTTGGCAGTTCGGGAGGTCAGGTGACTTTGGAGAGATATTTAATCACCGCCATCGTGTTCAGCATCCTCGAAAAGTGGAGGGGAAAATTCATATTCCTGTCCGACTTACAGAATGCACTGCTCATCCAGCTTTCTCCTTTGCACCAGACTCCACAACCTTCATAGAGGCCCTTTTGTATAACTGTCCGCCCTTGGTATTGCTTCTCCATGTAATTGGAATCTCTTCCTCGCCAAGCCTTCGCAGTAGAATAATGCGAGAGCTGGGGTTTCCTCTTCCTCTTGATACAATTTGCATGTTACATCTTCTGCCAGGTCCTTTAGTCTCATATGCTTATTAATCCGGAAATGCCCAATATTATTCTGAAGGCCTCTCTGCTCTAGCCACTTCCGTGAATTTGGCCGATCGTTCTTTAATGAACTCTTTCGCCTGTCTCTGCTTTGGGAAGTTCCTCTGCCATTCCGGAAATTTATTTTGCACCCATTCTTTAAAGGCTTATGCATGGCTTTATCACGCGACAGAAGGGCCCGGGTCCTATTATGGCTTTAAGTGCTCCTTCTTTGTCCTGTTCATTTCCTCTACCATATGCCAGCTCAGCTCTTAGCATTCCGGGACCCACTGACAAAGCATAGCGAGCACTTGACTACGCAACTATTTATTCTTATAGTGTTGAGGACCGCAGTTGTATTAATATGCATATAGAATTTACATATTTACTTAATGAAAATATGCAAAGAACTGTAACTACTATAAGTATTATATTTATCATAGTTTGCTTAGTATAAGCATTATTGTGTTTACACATTAATAATTATTTATAATCAAAAGTTCAAAGTGTGTTTAGAATATTTTTAGCCAGCAAATTTTACTGAACTGAACTTTTACTTTTTTAATCCATAAAGTCAATTAACTTTTCCATGACGAGTGTTATGAATGACTAAGAAAATTCTAAATATTTTTTTTCAATCATGTATGTCATTGTTACGAATGTGCTTGTATGAGTTGTTTGCTTATCAAAAAATAATAATATCATGCATAGAGCGCCCATTGTTCAAATTATTTATAATTCAGTGACACATTCTACGATCTGCATAATTTAAATCATTATTATTAGGTAATGGTCAAGGTCGCTTGTATTACCTTTTGATAGAGAGTACTGAAATAGCCACCACCGCATTGAAAAAAATAAATAAACTGAGTAAAGGTATAAAAAATTATCATATATTTTTCGAAGAAAAGATGCTGAGTATTCGCATACATGTGATTTCTATGCGGGAGCATTAACCCTGTTAATTTAAAAACATTGAGACGACCTTCATCTAATATGCATATTATCCATATGTGCAATATGTGCAAATAAATGAAATTTAAGTGTCTGTCTCTCTGTCTGCAATTTCAAACTATTTACATTTTGAGCAGTGTAGAACTATTTGCACGACAGCTAGGCGGGCGCAAAATAAAATCAAAATTATTTTTGTTTGCGTGTTTGTTCAGTCTCATCTCAAAAAACACTGGATCAATACTGTGAATCTTGCACAGTTTATAGACTGTAAGAGAAAATAGAGGAAGCTCGAAATAATACCGTGCGAAGCCGGGGTGGGTTGTTATCGAGGTTGTTATTTTATAAAGGTAATTGCAATTACCCACCGGTTTATCGAAATTTTTATATAATTGTTGAAAATTCTATAGGATATCTATCTTTTTCGCAGTTTTTTTTTCAAATAAGTTAGTTTTTTAGGTATAATTTCTAGATTTTTAATTCTTACTATTCCCTGTCAGATTGTTTAACCTCTCAGTACACAAAGTGTTTTGATTAAGTAGGCTCTTATCAAAAGTTACTATTTATATATTAACATAAGCAAAATATATCGTCAATCATAATAGAAATATTTATAAGTCCATCAACCTCAGTAATTTTTATAGTATGATTTCTTATTTTTTCAGCCTGTGCCCTTTGTAACTTCTATGGTTTTAAATAATCAACCAGATCCTGATTTTAAGGGTTTGATAAGGTTCTGAAAAAAATTATTTAAAAAATTCAGAAGTCGTTCGTTATTTGTATAGTCGAATTCATCTGTTATTGGCACCCAAAAAACGCAACAAAAACTTTACGACCTCACTAAAATACCGGTACTCTCTGTACTATTTGTTCGCTCGCTTACTTTTATAGGTTTTTAATGTGCGTAGGTTTGTTTGACGAAAGCATGCCGGCGATAATAAAGATCGTAAAGTTTTTGTTGCGTTTTTTGAGTGCCGATGATGAACTCGACTTTATTTTCAAGATATGGTCATACATTAATAAAAAAAAATTATGTAATGTACGTTGACGATGAACATGGCCTGTTGAATTTCACTAAACAGGTAGGTATATTATAACCGATGAAGAGTATGCCTAGGATATCACCTAGATAAAAACTGTCATATATTTGGATATGTGATGTGTACAACTTTTTTTTTTATAATGAATACATATTTACTCGTAGAGTAATGAATAGACGGCGACAGAGCTGTGATCCATTATAAGATACTTTTTATTTTTCTTTTGAAATATAACACTATATGACAGCTTACGAGATAAGATAATATTATAAATAATAGCCCGAAAAATAACTAAACCTATGGATTTCCTTGATTAGGATCGTATTTACTCTCGTATTTACTTTAATTTTATATTTTTGTAACTTTTTATTATCAATTGCACATCGTAGTTATCACATAATAACTCAAACAAGATTTCCATCCATCTTGTTAACGTTTTAAGTATTTACATATTATTTATATTTTAAAATAAATCTTGTCTCTATCGCAGTTTATAGTGTATACGACCAGAATTGAACCCGTATAAAAACTAAAAGACGGCAAAAACAGTCGCATCTCTTGCAGAGGTAAATAGAAATGCTTGTCATAAGAAAAACAATAAAGAGATGCCTGCTGTTTTTGCCGGCTTTTAGTTTTATGCGGTTTTAATTCTGGTGTGTACACTGTACTATTGTACATCGCAATTTTTCTAGTAATTTTATTGCGTGTATTTTTGTCAGTATTTATTACTAGGTGAACAAGTTAAGCTCCAAAAGTTGCTCAGAAAATGAGTGACTGGCTAATTAGTATGTCAAGTAGAAAACGACCATATAATTTTTATTCATTTTTAGTTAGAGAAACTTCGATATTATTATATTTCATATTTCTCTATTTGACCGGGAGATGGTGACAGTTGATTCCCTCCGATTTTTTACAGCATGCCTTTTGGAGGAGTGAAAGAGTACCTTGTGACAATAAAGAAAAGAGGTTACTGGTCCACTGCACGCTTTCCGGTCATATGGAAAATTGCATTTCCACTAAAACGAACTTTTAATATTTTCTCTGATATTAAAACGCTTGCCCTTTTATTAAAATAAAATAAAAACAAATTTAATGTCTTAGTAATTATAGGTATGCGATTCGCAGGGTCCTAAAGGACTCGAACGGACACATGAATTTGTAATAAAAAAATATAATTTTCCGCGTTCTCGTGCTGCATGCCGATGAAAAGAATTAAATTCTGTATTAACCCTTATAAAAAAATTGCCATGCGGCCCTTGTTCAAAGCTCAAATAAAAAATAGTATGCATATTGCTGGAACCCAACAAAGGTTCTGTGATATCATTCAGCATGTCATTTCTTATTTAAAAGTACTTTTTTAGATTCAACCAGAAAATAGCATGTCGACCGCTATGTCCATTGAGAAAAATTTTAAAGAAGTACATATTTTGGAAAAAAATCAGATTAAATCTCCAATGTTTCGAAGTTTTAATTATTTTTCCATTCAGCCCAATTTTAACATAATTACTTCTACGTCCAGTAAAAGTCTAGTAACGTAAATTTGTTTATTTTTTTGTTAAAATGGGTTTAAAATGTCATGAAACGTCGAGATTTTAAATTTGAACGAAAAAAAATTTCCTGTCTGTCTGTCTGTCTGTCTGTCGGTCTGTCTGCCTGTAACTTTTTTGTGCGCACGTTTACTCTGGAACCGTTTATGATATTGACTTGAAATTTGGTACACTTATGTACTGTAACGAGATCTGGAACTAGATTATATTTTGATCTAATTCCGTTGAAGGGTTCTGGGGTAAATTTGCTAAATAAAGGTAAATAGGCAAAGCAAGCAGGTAGGAGTCCATAAAATTGCAATTTAGGGCATGTACGAAAAGTCAAGGTCTTAAATTTTTTTTGGCATCAGCACCCCCCCCCCTCCCACTATCACCCCCAATAACACCCCCACACTAAGTAAAAAGAAATAAAGTATGATTTAGTGTGTATACAAGAACGAAACATTTCAAAAATTTTTTTTGCCGTTAGTTACCCTCTTTACCAGCCCCATTGCCACCGCAACCTCCCACCCTATTATTAAAGGGAGTAAAAAATTTAATTGGGATTTAGTGTGTATACGAGAACCAAGGGAGTTTAAAGTTTCTTTGGCATTAGCCACCCCCTCTGCCACCCTCACCCTATTATTAAACGGAGTAAAAAATTAAATTAGGATTTAGTGTGTGTACGAGAACCGAGGGCCTCCAAAATTTATTTTGGCATTAGTTACCCCCTCTACAACCCCCTTTACACCCACCCCCTATTGTTTAAGGGAATAAAAAATTAAATTATATTTATTGTGTATACGAGAACCAAGGGCTTCTAATTTTGTTTTTACATTAGCTACCCCCTCTACCACCCCTACTCTATTATTAAAGGGAATAAAATATTACATTGTGATTTAGTATGTATAAGACTTGGATACAGAATCTGGATGTGGAAGTAGTGATTCCTTCGTCGGCGGTTTTTAAAACGATAAATAATCTATAAAGTAAAATTCAAAATATCTGGCTTGTTCGGCGTGGCACAGTATAACGTTTTTGGGTAAGCCGACGCATTTCGGAGTAGGCTGAGTAAAAGGTGAATCTACTACGCATACGTATAGCCAACATGAGCTAGCTATACTCTCTAGTCTTGTTCAATTATATTATGTTGTATATACATATTTCAACGGGTAGAAAAATAATTACTCGTTTTCCAAATCAATTCAAATATCTTTAGGTAACGTTTCGACGACCGTTTTGTTGTCTTCTTCAGGCAACCTGTTTTTATTGTAATATTCAAATAATTATTTACAATTTCAATACAAACATAAACTTAAAACAACTTACAATTTCAATATAATTTCATCTCATATCTTAGAATACGATAAAAGACGAATACGAAAAAAGTAGTTGAAATTATATTGAAATTGTAAGATGTTTTAAAGTTATGTTTGTATTAAAATTGTATATAATTAATTTAAATGGTACAATAAAAACAGGTGTCCTGAAGAAAACAACAAAACAGTTGGCGAAACGTTGCCTAAAGATAATTGAATTGACTAGTAATTATTTTTATACCCGTTGACACAATATTTTACATATATAACTACTTCATAGAAACCAATACATAAGTTCGTTTTGGTAAAAAATACGTAAATACGCGATTTTAGAATTTCGACTTTCGGAGCTACAACCTGCTGTATTTTTGAAATAAAGGCATTCTGTGATCTTATGTACATGACAACTTTTATTCAGAATAACCTAAATATTCTGTTCCTAGATTTTGAAACGATTCCGTCGACAACAAATTACCTATGCATTTGGTGCGGGGTCTTTTTGCCAATGTTGGCATCTAAAAGTCATACATGCTATTTTTTATTTGAAGGATACTGTTTTTTTTTAAGTAATTAAAAACAGAAAAGTAATTAAAACTTTGAAGTATTGTGGATTTAATTTGATTTTTTCCAAAATATGCACTTCTTTAGAATTTTTCTCAATGTTAGGATATTAGCGATCGACATGCCATTTTCTGGTTGAGCCCAAAAAAATATGACATTATTGTTAAATAAGAAATGACATGCTAAACCTATGTTGTAATTTTTATATCCACTTCATTAATTTTTTATTTTTTATTTGTGCTTAAAACAACATTATTTTCCGAAATGCAAAAAGGCATAAAATCACAAAAAATTTTACTTTTTTCCAACTTTTTCGATGCATGCCTCTGTTTTCGGACCTCCTAATCTGAATGCCACTTTTTTTACAGCAATACATTATAACAATGGCCCACAGTTAAGATGACATGCAATATGAAAT
This sequence comes from Leptura quadrifasciata, assembly GCA_963675555.1. NCBI lineage: Eukaryota > Metazoa > Arthropoda > Insecta > Coleoptera > Cerambycidae > Leptura > Leptura quadrifasciata. Next base: position 54,001,116 of record OY776678.1, on the reverse strand, counting down.
CACGCCCAAATCGTTTGCAGTTTTCGCAGGACTTTTCAGAACTATTTCACTTTTTGGCCAGCGAGGGCTGCTTGCCATTTTTTAAAACCTTTTATTCAACTTGCAATATTTGTTAGTTAGTTAGTTTAGGGCAAATCTTGCAATCAAAATTTCGATTAGTTCTAATTAAGCTAGAGCTTTGAAATTTTGCACGTGTATAGGTCCGGTGACAATTCATTTTAACATTTTCATATAAGAAAAAAACAAGATGGCGGCTTCAAAATGGCGGATAACTTTACCATTTACGATTCGATTCGACTCAAAATCAATATCTAGAGGTTTTCGAGACCGCCAATTATGGATTCTTGGTTAAAATTTAGAAATTCAAAATGGCGGCGCCAATATGACTTTTGCCATTTATAGTCCAAATCGATCAAAATCGATATCTGGGGGTTTTCTAGGTCGCGGATTATTAATTATCAGTCAAAATTCAAAAATTCAAAATTGCGGCGCCATTATGGCTGACGGCTTTTGCCATTTAGGTCCAAATCGGGGTCGCGGATTACGGATTTCCAGTAAAAAATTTAGATCAAGATGGCGGAAGACTTTACCGTTTCTGATCCGATTCGTCTCAAAATCGATACCTGGGGATTATAGCATATCAAAAGTCTAAAAGGGAAAAAATAAAATTATATTAAAAAAAATTAGAAAAAAGGTTTTATTAAATGCTCTAAAAAGTAGAAAATAAACCTTTAAGTAAGTCAAACCCATCATTTTGTTATATATATTATATATATTTTTTTATGACATAAAAGCTTGTCGCGAGCGATCTCCTTGACACAGGAAAATCTCGCGACAAGCTTTTATATCATAAAAAAAATTATATGATGTAACAAGATGACGAGTTTGATTTACTTAAAAGTTTATTTTCTACTTTTTATAGCATTTAATAAAAGCTTTTTTTAATTTCATTTGTACTTTCGATATTCCGTGATTTAACCAAAGTTACATTAACTTAAAGTTGCATAGCGGCATGTTTTATTTGTTAATTTATTTTGTTAATAAGAAAACAGTCCGGAAATTTGCCTAGCAGCGGACTAACTAGTACCCACTTTTCCTTATTGTCACAGACAGCGACGGATTTGGGTTTTATGCCGCCCAAGGCATGGTTAAATTTGCCGCCCCTGAAGAGTCAATACTACCAATAAAATAAAACTGTTTTGCTTATAAAAAACTTTTAATAAAAACACTGTTATATCATTTCGTGGAACCTCCTGCTGTAATCGTAACAGTTTTTTTGTATTGCCCCCGACCTGAATTTTGCTGTCCCCACCATGCTGCCACCCTAGGCACTTGCCTACTATGCCTATTGCTAAATCCGCCACTGCAGATGCACTCTCACTCCTCCAAAAGGCATGGTGTAAGAAATCGGAGACAATCAACTGTCACCATCTCCCGGCTGCATTTTAACATTCTGGTATAGATTTCGGCACCCGTAGAAAATTGATTGGCTACTTCAAATTTATCCCACCAATCGTTAACGGAGAAATTCGATACGGTATGTTCAAACGGTGCTCAAATGCAATGCGGAATGTTACTGTAGTACACATAATAGCATGTAAACATGCAAAATAGCTGGAGACATCTGCACATACTTTGATTATACGCCCTTGAATTGTAGACTCATGATTATATCGATATTAAACATTTATGGAATATATTATAAAACTAAAAGAGAAATATGTCATGCAAAAAATAAACTATTTGAGTTTAACTCATGTATTATTAATGACTTGATCCATGAGACTTGGCATTTGGTTGATTCGTAGCTACGTTTTCTGCTAATTTGCGCTTCCTTTTTTTTATTTAGGCTCCTGTTTTGATGGTCTACCGATGGGTAACCTTTTACAACCTCTTGTAAACCCGATTCTTCATCGACTTAACGAAGTAGATTAAACTTTAATATTCATACTACTTCTGTGACGGATCGATAGTAAACTTCCAGCAGTACACTCCCGCGATATTTTTGTTTTAATACTCTTAAGCCTCTGCAGAACATTTTTGCTTGTTGAGCTTGAGGTCCCAAAATGTTTTGCGTCAATAAAAATGTCTTGTAAAGCTTCTTCTGAGAAGTCTTGGTCAGTGTTATTAACAGAGTCGACTACATTTTTGGGTAAAGATGCAGTATCGTTAAAACGAACTAATTAATTTTGAATAATATTGATCAAATGTGCTTTTAGAGGGCGGAATATTAAACATAATATTTTTAGTCGCAAACTCCTCTATAAATCCTTATTTTACTATAAGGAACGTAACCAGACTGCAACCAACAGCTACTCTCCGGGCTATGTGCCCCGCCGAGCGCTGAATTACAAGTTACAAGCCTGGCGCGTTAAGTGTAATAATTGCATATTACCATCAAAACGCTAATGCTTCGATTGCAACAAACACCAGCCGAAAGACTGATCCTACTTAAAGGTGCTCCCTTGCCAGTCGTCACACACCACTTGCAGACTGCAGTTTCGAGCTGTTGGCTCTCATCAGTGCAAGGTAGGCATGCGACGATCGACATGAGAATCCTTTGACGATAGTACATCCCAGTATTTTTACAATAGCGACATGTAAAACAGCCAGCAGGCGCCATCCAGCGGTCCAGTGTCTGTTGCAATCGAAAAATAAATAGCCTGACTTGGCTTAGCATAGATCAAATGTGCTTTTAGAGGGCGGAATATTAAACATAATATTTTTAGTCGCAAACTCCTCTATAAATCCTTATTTTACTATAAGGAACCTAACCAGACTGCGACCAACAGCTACTCTCCGGGCTATGTGCCCCGCCGAGCGCTGAATTACAAGTTACAAGCCTGGCGCGTTAAGTGTAATAATTGCATATTACCATCAAAACGCTAATGCTTCGATTGCAACAAACACCAGCCGAAAGACTGATCCTACTTAAAGGAGCTCCCTTGCCAGTCGTCACACACCACTTGCAGACTGCAGTTTCGAGCTGTTGGCTCTCATCAGTGCAAGGTAGGCATGCGACGATCGACATGAGAATTCTTTGACGATAGTACATCCCGGTATTTTTACAATAGCGACATGTAAAACAGCCAGCAGGCGCCATCCAGCGGTCCAGTGTCTGTTGCAATCGAAAAATAAATAGCCTGACTTGGCTTAGCATAGATCAAATGTGCTTTTAGAGGGCGGAATATTAAACATAATATTTTTAGCCGCAAACTCCTCTATAAATCCTTATTTTACTATAAGGAACCTAACCAGACTGCGACCAACAGCTACTCTCCGGGCTATGTGCCCCGCCGAGCGCTGAATTACAAGTTACAAGCCTGGCGCGTTAAGTGTAATAATTGCATATTACCATCAAAACGCTAATGCTTCGATTGCAACAAACACCAGCCGAAAGACTGATCCTACTTAAAGGAGCTCCCTTGCCAGTCGTCACACACCACTTGCAGACTGCAGTTTCGAGCTGTTGGCTCTCATCAGTGCAAGGTAGGCATGCGACGACCGACATGAGAATCCTTTGACTATAGTACATCCCGGTATTTTTACAATAGCGACATGTAAAACAGCCAGCAGGCGCCATCCAGCGGTCCAGTGTCTGTTGCAATCGAAAAATAAATAGCCTGACTTGGCTTAGCATAGATCAAATGTGCTTTTAGAGGGCGGAATATTAAACATAATATTTTTAGTCGCAAACTCCTCTATAAATCCTTATTTTACTATAAGGAACCTAACCAGACTGCAACCAACAGCTACTCTCCGGGCTATGTGCAAGGTAGGCATGCGACGACCGCATGCCTACCTTGCACTGATGAGAGCCAATAGCTCGAAACTGCAGTCTGCAAGTGGTGTGTGACGACTGGCAAGGGAGCTCCTTTAAGTAGGATCAGTCTTTCGGCTGGTGTTTGTTGCAATCGAAGCATTAGCGTTTTGATGGTAATATGCAATTATTACACTTAACGCACCAGGCTTGTAACTTGTAATTCAGCGCTCGGCGGGGCACATAGCCCGGAGAGTAGCTGTTGGTTGCAGTCTGGTTAGGTTCCTTATAGTAAAATAAGGATTTATAGAGGAGTTTGCAACTAAAAATATTATGTTGAATAATATTGTTTGAATTTACATCGCAGCTAGAATCACAGAAATATTTCATTTATTTGCGTGCTTATTATATGTACAGTAACATTTCATACTGGATTTGAGCACCGTCTGAACATTCCATATCGAGGACGAAAAATATATTATTAATACATTTTATGAGGCTTCTGTTAAATTGTCATACTGATTATCAATGAGAGATGTTTCTCTACCAGTAAAAATGATAATACGGCAATTTTTAGTCAATATGTGATGTTATGGTGGGAAAGTCACGAGGAAAATCAGCATATTTGCTTGAAATTGACACCTACAATTCCATGAATTGTATTGCTGCATCAGAAGGCATCACAAAAAGCCCGTTGGAAACAGGAGTAAACACATTTTTTTAAAATTACCTTAAGTGTTAATAAATAACAATGATTTGAGTCCGCTACAGTTAAACAGTACTACATATGCCTATAAATCAAGATCATAAACAGCGATCAACCATTTGTGGTAGTTTGCTCCCATAAATTTTCGAAGAACTAATACTGTACATGCTTATACAATGTACTTAACTTAATAAGGTTACATGTTACATCGTATATTTTAACATTTTGTCGTAGATAACTGGTTGCATTCAATAATACCTTAGATTTAGATACATAGATTGAATGTTGACCATTTACATAAAATTTATTGCGTACTTAAAATAATTGAAATGTGGGCATATCTAGAGCATTATAGTGTAGCTATAATGCTGTGGTTGGTTGCTTAATCAGTTAGTTAAAGAGTTTACATTAGATACGGATCAAATGTATGCGACACCGACCACCTGAATAAAAAATGCTCTGCCAAACTTTTCTAGTCATCTTCAGTTACTATTGTAATTTATTCTAACATAGCGATAAAATTTTTTCAAGCCATGTTTTTCTTGATATTTTCAAAAATATGGTTCTTAAATATCGGAATTAGCAAAAAGTTGTGGTATATCAATTCTATCATTAACATTCTGTGTGAGATATTTTATAATATTCAAAGTGATCTTTTACATTTGATTTTGAAAGAAAGTTATAGTACTGCAGTGGATTGAAATATTATCCTAATGATTTTTTTGATGAACAGAAATGTGATGATAATCACACTTTGTTCCTCAATAAATTATTAAATATATAATATTTTAGTATACTAATGCAAAACAGATGTTTAATAGAGTGGCTTATAATTTCGAGCTTTCGAATTTACCACATCTATGCGTCCATTGCTCTAAAAAACTTAGCCTCATCGAACTATTTTAACACGTACCACAAACACCTTAAACTTATGAATTTGTTTCTAATTGAGAAAATACGTTTTTCTGTATTAGGAATCTTTTATTTTATGCAAAGTTTACATTTTGCTGAGATAAAGCTAAAGAAAACATTGTTTTATTAAAATAATGGTTAAATAAATACATATTATTTTTTAATAAACGTGTTCTTCTTAGAACCCGGGTATGCTCATCGATAATCACTTATTTCTTGTAGAAGAAACTGCTTCTGATTTTTATTTTTATTAAAATATTATTGTATTCTTGAATCAACTTAACACCTCTTTCTGGGATGTCGTTAATATCTAATTTTTTAGAATATTCAGTTCGGAGAAAGGAATTTAAAACTTCAGACGAGATAAAATTGTTAAGTTCTTTTGATGGGAAATATGTTAATGTATTTTATGTCGTTGGTATCAAACAAAATCCTATTAATCTTGTGAATCTGTTAAAGTCTTTGTTGCCTCTATAATTTTTAGTTTCACTGACTTTAACATATTTGAATAAAAAAAGAAAGGAGGTATCCAAAGAGTTACACTTTCAGGTATTAGATCCACAAACTATCCATAAAACTCTCGATAAAACTTATTTGTTGCCCCATGGAAATATTGGGATCTGAAAAATACGATTTTTTTTTAGATATTAAAGATTGCAAGACAGAGCTTCAATCAGTGGAGTTTAAACCATTCTTGAACATATGACTGAACCAGGAAAATGCAAAAATGAGAAACGTCAAGACTATTCGAATTATGTGTCAAGGTTTCTAGAACTGTTCTTATTCTACTCAGAACTCTGCAGAATTAGTCGGATTTCCAAAAAAGCGGCGCCAACTTCACATGACTCAGGTCATTTAATTTTATGGCTTGGTGCGGAATACACTTATTGAAATAAATATGGCAGCATCCAACAGTTTCCTATATTTTTTTAGTTTATCTAAAAGTTAAAATCAAACGTTGTAGGCATCTTTTGCGTGTATGCATCTATTAAAAGTGTGAAGAAAAATTTAATTTTTCCAGGATTAACTAATCTTTAATATTTAAATAACAAGTAGATAATAACACCTAAAACTAATTATTAGTACTAATTAAATTTTTTGGATAAGTTATTCACTTTTCATCAATAATTAATTTTGATTATGGAAATTATATATAAGATGTAATGGGTTAATTAATTAAACCTTTGATGATAACTGTAATTACGCAGTTTATAGCGATATAAACAGTCACATTTTTTTAATAAATATTCAATCATGGATATATTAAATGTCTGAAGATATCCGAACAAATTTTGTAAGATTTATTATCTAAGGATATGTTTTGTAAACAACCAGTAGGTGTATGTAGGTACTTAGACAAATTTTTTTCATGTTACGTATCCATGTATAAATGAAATGATATCTACCTAGGCTAATTCATAGTTTTTCTCATGAAAATATTCCTATTCGAATCGAAGCCGGTTTTAAAACGGGTTCGTTGATTATTTAAAAATATTCTTTCAATTACCACCGGTTCTAATGGATATGCAACCATGAAATCACTTATGGTTTTAATATGCTGCATATATTTAATACTTATATTAGAACTTTTATTCTGTAGAATGTATTACGCAGTTTCAAAGTGCAAAATTTTCTTGTGAGATTGTTTTACAATACAAGATATTTAATAGTAAAATGATGATTTGCAATAATAGCACAGCAGTACATGTTATTAAAAATGAAACAATTTCCTTTTTGTGATATTATTCCGGTGTCAATTTTCATACAAGAAATTAGGAACGTTAATTTTACTATTTACATTAATTCTGTACACGATTTATTATAAATTGGGTACCTAGTTAATTTTATTTGTTCTATTTTCAGAAGAGGCGATAGAAAATCTAATAAGTTTTCATTGATCTGTGCTTGCCACTTTAAAGATGGTGATAGAAATAATTTACCAACGATATTTAGACGGAATGTTGGAAAAATGTTTACGTATCGTTCAAAAAGACGAATTCGCCTGTACCTACCTCAACTTTATACACTTTGTCTATGATACAGGGATATGGAATGAGAACTGCAGGTATTTGTAAAATATGGGCTGTTTATGCTTTTTATGCTTTCTCCATTGCATACATTTGCATCATTTTTTAAAGATGTTGAGATGGGAGTCGTAAATCCCCTACAACGTGCTTCGATAGCTCTCCAAATAATATTTTCGTAATTTTAACAATCTATTCTATGAAGTATACACCTTACAACTAACCAGCAATCACCTACATCAGTCTTAGATCTCAAATTATACACAGCAGCCTCAGTTAACCTGTAAGTTTAATCATGTATAATATATTAATTATTTTCCCAACAAGGAAATCCAAAAGAGCTAATTGCTCCTATTTATTTTTATAACTTTCGACGCTTTACGTTGTTGTCCCTGACAGCTACTAATCTGATTATTTTTACAGTATATCGTATATTGGCTTAAACTACTGATGCCGGTCAGTTAACATACATTTTTTGATAATAATTATGAAAATGTATAATAAAATACAAAATAGTTGAGACTTTCCCAACAAAAGTGTTTTTCCTCCTATTAATCTTCACGTTCCATATAGCTCCTTTAGTCTTATTGTTTTTATGAGTAGTTGAGGTGTTCACATGGTCATGTTCCATTTCCTATGAAATGTAGAGCACCTCTACCTATGTAGAGGTGCTCCTCGCTCCGGTAATGTTTTCTACGATTTGCCCCTTTGACCTTCCTGGACCATAGCATTTATTCATTTGTTCCAGGAGCAGTACATCTTCTATCTCTAGATATTAGCAATCACAATGATGACTTGTCTATCTCTCTAATGTCTGAAGGTTTAGTTTAGTCGTTGCTCTGCTGGAAGATATTTATGTTTTTAAAGAATACCCTGTATTTTTATGAGTTTTCTTCCTCCTCCACTTTACAATTTGTATCTACTTAATGTCGAGTTAATTTCTTGCCTCATCATTTCAAGAAAAATACACTTGTAACCTAAGTTTCAGTTGCTGAACGTATGATCTAAATAAAACGTTTACCAAAAACCTCAGCGAACACAGTTTACATATTATGAACAACACAAATAATAATTTACGACATATTTGCGGTGATGCAGCTTTTAAATATTACAAAACGTCGATCAACAATGCTGGAAATGTTTCTAACCTTCTATTCGTCCCTACATTCTGTAATAGATCCACTATTTTTACATTTTCTAAGAGGGAACCACCATCATTATTATTATTATTTTCCTGAAATATATTTCTATTACGTTTAGCTGGAGAAATTTAGTTACGTTGTGATATGCCAATGATACCTTATTTGACACTATAATTATCATCAATTGATTTGGGTTCAATTTAAATTTCGGTGTATTTGAATTTTTTGTTGTAAAGTATAAAAAATTTTAGAATTCCAAGCCCTGTGTTTACTTTCTAGTCTTATCAGCGGTAAAGTTTCATTGGCGGCTGACTTAAGATTGTAAAACTATCCTGTCTAAAGCTAACACGTATGCTCTGAAGAGATAGATGATACTCTTTCTGTGGAAATTAATTATATTCCGATATTAATTCAGCCTGGAGAGTATTTAACCACTAATTATTTAAAAGACATTTATTTCAAAATACAGAGTACATTCTGATATTTATACAGGGTGGGGCAATAGTGCGTCGGACTTCGATATCTCGAGTTCTACGATAGCTAGAAATTTTTAAAAAAATTGCAAGTAAAGTAGATAAGAAAGTCTATAACTAGAAATTATTTTCGAACATACAGGGCGAGCCACGACGAAATTACAGGACCAAGTGTCATTTTTTAAAAATGGAATACTATGTATATGAGTACGTTTTTTGAAGCCTCTTTCTAGGCTCTATTCACTCTTATATTAGCATTGAATATCTCCCAACCAGTTGGATGTAATGAATTTTTTTGTTGAAATAATGCAATCTGCAGATGGATATATAAAAAATCACCACAGTCACGATTATGGGTTTTAAGAAAAACTTATGTGAATACCAGTTACGAGACATATAATTAATGTTTTTGAATAATTTTCATTTCCTAAAAATGTACAGAGTGGCCAAAAATTGTTAGGAACATTTTAAATTGAATTTTCTCAATTTTTCCAAATGGAACACCCTGTATATTTTTCCACTGCCACCCACGCAGCTTTAGAAAATTATATATATTTTGCAATTTGCACTTGAAATTTAACTTAATCTGTAAACATTTACGTGCGTCCGTTCTCGTCTACCGTACGGTTAAGTTCAGTCTTTTATTGATACAAAAGTTACTTGCAACCGAACGGATTTTTGTTTGGTTAATTTGGATGTACTTTCTTTAATCCATATTTTTGTTTCTCTTCAATTTTTTCTTGCATCGTACCCTTTACAAGTAAAAATTTAAAAATCATGGGTATCCCGTGAGCACTGTTAGTTACAAATCAAGGATTATCTTACTCTAATTTTAGCGACCGCAGTAAATGTCTGTAAAATCAATTTAATTTTATAAAAAAAGATAAAATTGCCTTTTCTCTCTATCTATCGGGTTTTTCACAATATTAACTTGATAGGATTTAGCATGAATACACTTCATATCTTTCCCTTAATAGTGTACCTGAAGAATTACGTTTACAAGGACTTTTCAGAACATTCATAAGCGAGATCCGCCTCTAACGGTACTCACATTTCGATGTACGAAAAAATTGAAGAGAGAGAAAACGTTTAGTTAAAAATCGGCAGCTACTGGAAGCGGCTGGAACCTCCCCACCCAGTGGATCTTTGAAGCCGAAAATGCACTAAATTGTGTGTTCCAATTCAAAAACATTCTAATTACCCTAAACATTACAGATTCGTAAAGTAACAAACTGAAAATTGGTAAAGTGATAATCTACAATAAATTCACCAACGTAGGTACAGAAAGCATTTGATATTGCTATTGTTACACCTACCTTTAAAGTTGGTGACAATCCACTGGTGCACAGTCACATAATACGTATCAAATATTATTGAGAAAAAATTATTATAACGTAAACCGATGACGGAAATGTGTTGCTGGTTTCAAACTGAATTTGAATACTTGAGGTGCCTTGGAAAAATTCAAATTCGGATTATAATGAAAATGTAGGTCTTGAAGTCAGACAATAACAAATATATCCGAACTGACATACCGTTGTGTGTCTGTCAATCTATTTTTCTGTCAGTATGCCAGTTTTTTCAGTCTGAATAATAAAGGTAAATAATAACTAAAGTTTTTATTATAATATATTTATTTTAGACAATTATTGACGCCTCATTTTACTAGAACGCGGGGAAAGTAAATGAACGTAAATTATTAATTAAAGTTTTTTATAATATAATAACAAAGTAACAAAAATAAGCAGATGAAATTTTTTAAAACGTAATTTTACTTAATAAGTAGATATTACTTTAACTATTATAATTATTGGAAATATTAAACACACAATAATTGTTATAAATATTATTCGGATGTATTGTTGATTATTGGTATTGTCCAACTTCTCTGAATTTGTTTTGCCTATGGCTTTGACCGAGGCTTCGACTGTTTCATGTCCATCCCATACTTTTAAAATTTTATTATACTCTTCATTAATAAGAGCAGCACCACTAGTTTTTCTTTTTGTGGGATTTCTTTGCAATTGCCGGCGTTTCGCATCACGCGCAGCTCAACGTCTGAAAAAGCTGATTTTGATGAAGCACATTTCTTGAAGTTGTTTTGCGGATGAATTCCACATAACCTGAAACAATATTACATTATTTGTGAATTCTAGCCTCTCCATCTAACAAAAATATTTTAATGGTATATAGTATTTAAAATAATCAACAGATTCTTTAAACTTCGGAGTTTGTTTTCATCATATTAAACCCCCAATCCTCAAAAATTGCAGCCAGGACTATGACAGAGGGTCCTCCTTCAATTTTGTATGATTCTAAACATTGTTTCTATATAGTTGCCTTAGATCTTTTCGCATTTGTTGGAATTAGTCTGTCCACCTCTTTCCTGATTATCTCAGTATTTTCCTGTCCAAGGCGCGACATTTCTTTCAAAAGCGGTAATAAAATAATTCACACCACGCTACTGAAATTTCTGTCAGTGAAATACGTCAAAATGCCAGTCGCGGCCATCTTATTTATGCATCAAATGCAACACCGGCACCAGCCTACAAGGTTCCGCAACCATTTCTAAAGTTTTTTTTTGTCAGGCAATTTTGGTCTAAAATTTTCTTACCGAATCTCCCTCACTCTCTCAAGTGTGGTATATCGTTGAAATCGGGATTGTAACTGCTTTTCAATAATCCGATTGCAAATTGTAAGTAATTAGAAAATAAACAACTTGTTGCGCCAAAACGGCACTAAATGTAATCCGATCTCAACCAAACCTTTTCAGATATTCTGGAGCACTAAAGAAATCCCCATGCAAAGTTTCATCCAAATCCGGTCAGTAGTTTCGGCGCTATCGTGCTAAAACACATACATACAGGTGTCACATATATACAGGTGTGATAGTGATCACATACATACACACACATACACCCACACACACACACACAGACATTTTTCAAAAACCACTTTTTTGGGTTCCTGGGACCTTAAAACGTAAAGATTTGATGTTATCTCAATTTTCGTTTTTGGACCAATTTTAGTAACTTCTCACAACTTTATTATAGTGAGGTTAAAATGGCATTTCTAAATAGTTATTTACAATAGAAATATCGTAACGCATCATCATAGTACAAGATGGAAAAACGCTGTCCCATCCTCCCACAGTATCATATTATAGTTTATCTTAGAATCGAATTATACAAGGTATTGTACATTTTTTGGTTATGTGCTTATGGACACTTTTGATTAGAATATGATATCATATTTTCAGCCAATCTGACAGAGATCCAACTTCCATAAGATTGGAGCGGGGTAGTTTCTAACTGTAAATTATAGTTATAATTATAAAAGTAAAAAATGAAATTTTTCACTAATTTTTTGTTATCTTACCGTACTAGTGCTATAAAATACATCATTATGACAATCTAATAATTTTTAAAAGTAGATAATAGTATATTACATAACGAGCACGGAAAATGGCAAATAACGCACAAGCGGGAAAGTTGCGTACGAGGCATTAGCTGAGTACAGGCAATCTAGCGAGTGCGTTAGACACTTCCTGAGGGTTTTGTACACTATTTTTCCCCCGACCATAAAAATGTCATTACTAACTCAAACAATTTTTATTAATTGATTTTTTTTGTCATTTACAAAATTTATAGTAATGGTGTTATTTTGACAATTATGAAATATGATTGGATGTGTAACTGTTTCATCGCTCATCAGATTTGACGATTTATTTGGACACTTGTTTTGTTATTATAACAAACGTGTTTGTTGTAGATTTAAAATTTTCACTTTCACTGTCTTCATTCATTATTTGTAGAAATAACTGGATTTTAACGCAACTTCGCTTGAAAAACGCCACGAAAGCTAACGAATTGTCAATATTTTAGAACTGTCAAAAATCAAACGAGCCTACTAAATAGTGAAGTGAAAATTTTAAATCTATAACAAGCACGTTTGTTATAATAACAAACCATCCATTGTCAACTTGATTGTACGGAAACTGTCACTTTCTTATATGGTCGTGAGAAAATACTTATACCTGCCAAGTGTGAACTTACTACCAACCCATTGAGTAGTTATTTAAGAAAACTGATTTAAGTTTTACTTTCAAGGGGACAATGTTAATAAAAGAGGAATCAAACGCTAAAATTAATGAAAGACAACAGAAACTTGTGAATTTGTAATTAGTCTGACACTTACTAAGTATATCAAAACTAGTCTTTGGCGCTTCGTTTCCTTTTGATTAACATTACCGAAAGCATTGTATTTCGGGAGAAAATAATTATTATTTTTTGGCTATTTTGAGGGGAGGAACCATCCCTCAAAATTTGTTTTGAGATCACTAAGCCACACGGCATATATATTGCTCCATAGAAAATTTGTAGAATCGGGTGTATCTATATCGTACAATCATCCAGATAGATAAATTCTCGGATAAATGTCGCTATATGGAAGGTCGGCATTACTATTTAATGATACTCTATTTTTTCGTGAATATGATAATACATCAGTGGGTATTGTGGGTAAGTATGTAAGAATAACATATAAATTGTGGCCTTAATCGTGATAAATAATGTATATATTACTAGTTACCAATAAATTACTTAATAACCAGAATGGCATACGAACGTTGGATCACCGGCCGCAAAATTGCAATATTTAACTTTCAAAACTGTACAATATTAATCCAAATTTCATAAGAAATTTCTTTAAGGAACCCACACTGTAGAAACAACTATAAAATGGGGTATTTCCATGTCTGTGGTCTCGTGCATTATTTGTAGGAAGTTGCATTGTTCTGTTTGTTTTGGTGAGTAAGCCTGCGTTTCGTTTTAAAATAATTGACCGGATTTATGGTAATATTGAACTCAATAAGTCATAATGGTTTGTAGGTTGACAGAAACAGAGATAAAAGTATCACGTCGGCTGCTTATCTCTTTGGTATATTTTAACATGCATATAATGCCAAGTCATATTATAAATTATCGTAAATAAGAGAATATATACAAGAATTGTAATAGGTATTGTGTTGCTGACTTCATAGAATTATGGCCGTGATGAAGAACTTACATATGTCATGACATATAGGTATGTTACATATCAACTTATTCAATATATACTTAATAAATTGAAATATAATGTGCATTTTTTTCCCAGACGCATCACCAGAAAATGCTTTCGTCTTTCATGCAAAAGGCATTTATGCTATCAGAAGGAAAATGCTTCTCCGTTTATGATGCCAGTAGAAGACTTGAGCTGTTCTGCTCTGTGAAAGCAACAGAGCAATGTGCTATAAACTATTTATATAAAAGAAAACTGTACTTTATTCTACTTGGAGAGTTAGAATACTAAAAGTATTAGAATTCACCGGCAAACACAGCTACATTACATACTTATTATTAGATTCAAATTTTAACTTGTTATTATGTTGTCCTATGTGGACAATGGCAACAGTTCAAAGATACGGCAAGGAAAGAGCAGAGCGCACAATTAATTTTCAAGCTTAACTCACTATAACTTTATTCTATTGAAGTTAAAGACACACTTTATTTACTAACAATAATAATTATGGTATTTTCCACAAAACTTTTCCGCAAATTTTTTTCTCATTTTAAAAAAACAACAATCTTTCTTATGCCAAAATTTCACTACACGAATATGACAAGGTCTCATAAGTTGGTAGTTTTCAAGATGGCTCCATTGAAAAGGTTTTAAGAGTACCAGTATTATAGCCAGATATTAACAATACATAGACCTTCTTTTACAAGCATTTGTCAGAGGGATCGGTTCCTGAACACGAAAGAACCTTCATGGATGAATAAAAGTATATATGTATCGCTAGCTCAGAGCTTATATGACACTCTTGAAGGCTTTTCGTGCACTTATTTCTGATTAGGAAGTATCAATTTAATTTATGAAATTTTGAAAATTTTTTGCACAAGAGTCAAAGGCTTCACCCTGTATATGCAGTTGGAGCACTTGGTTTTAGTAGGAGTTCGAAAACCACTTTTAATTGTCTGCGGCAGGGTATTTTTTCACCACGCTGTATATTACTTCTTGAAATTATTATTTATTATTAGCCGTTACTCGAGTCCGAGTATAAAAATGTTATAGTCGATAAATTGTGTACAATAAAAAACAAGTAAAAGGTGTAGTCTATTGTAATTCCCATTCATCTACGGTGCACACGACTATGGCTATAGAGGCCAATTCGGGAGAGCACATGTCGACCGCAGTCAGGACAAACATAGACCTGGTTAGGTCTTGGATTCGGCCTTCTTGCAGCAACATTTCTTTGATAGCTGGCCACAACCCCTCGCCATTCGGTTCTGTCCGCTGCAAGTTGTTCCCATTGCTCGTCTGCAATACCGCAGGATTTTAGATTTTCATGGAGAGCGTCTTTGAACCTCTTTCGTTGACCGCCACGCCTTCTTCTACCGCTTAGCAATTCACCATAAAGTGTACATTTAGGAAGGCGGTTATCATGCATACGATGAACGTGACCTGCCCATCTTAGGCGTGCTCTTGAAATAAGCACCTCAATTGGAAGGCTGTTTGCTCTCCTGAGTACTTCCACGTTTGATATGTGATGGAACCAACGGATTTTCATCATACTTCTGAGGTGTCTTTGCTGAAAACGTTCTAATTCTTTCACATGACGACGGTAAGTGACCCAGCTTTCACATCCATATAGCAGTGTTGGAATGACAACTGCTCTGTAGACAGCCATTTTTGTTGACAAAGCAAGGCCGTGGTTGTCAAATACTCTCTGTCTAAGTCCCCAGAGTGCTCTAGATGCAGCGTTAATTCTATTGCGAATCTCGCTGTCCATGTTTGCTTTGTCATTAACAACGTTGCCTAAGTAATTGAATTGATCCACCACTTCAAGAGAATTTCCGTTAAGTGTAATGTCTATTGGGTTCACTTGATGAGAAGTTGACATAATCTTAGTCTTTCCAATGTTGATTTTAAGTCCCAAGGAATCATAGCTCTGGGCATACATATCTAAAAGTTCTTGAAGCTCTTCCGGCGTAGAGGCTAAAAGTGCACAGTCATCCGCATACTGGAGATCACAAATGAATCGTGTGCGTGTCTTCGTGAAAGCTCTAAAGCGCCCTATGTTAAAGAGACCGCCATCAAAACGGTATCTGAGACCTATTCCTCTGACTGTCAGTTTGTTGTCAACAATAATTGTTAGAGCAGTGGTAAACAAATTAAAGAGTAGGGGTGCCAGGACACATCCCTGCCTAACTCCAGTGAGGGTTTGGAAAGGTTCGGTTGCCTCATTATTATACATAACCTGGGCGTTGTTGTTTGTATGTAGACTGCGACATACTTCCACAAATTTCCTAGGGATACCTAAGCGGAACATAATTTTCCAGAGCACTTCCCTGTCCACCGAGTCAAACGCCTTGGTTAAATCAATGAAGGCCATGATGTTCGAGTGCTTTTTCTTGAAGCTGTTTAAGTGTGAAGATTAAATCCGATGTGCCTCGGTTTGGTCTAAAGCCACTCTGTGTTTCAGGAAGTAACTTTTCCATAACAGGTGTTAGCCTATTTGCCATCGCTTTAGTGAGTATCTTCCCTCCAACAGCCAGGAGAGCTATACCCCTGTAATTTCCACAGTCCGCAGCGCTCCCTTTGTTTTTGAAGAGGTTGATTAAAAGTGTACCATGAAACTCCTGCGGAGCTTGACCACTTTCCCACACGACAACAAACAGTTTTTTGAGGTAGGGTATGAGCTCTGACGACACAGCTTTAAAGATCTCAGCTGGGAGTGAGTCGGCGCCGGGAGATTTGTTATTTTTTAGCTGCCCAATGGCGGTTAAGATATCTTCCGTTATTAGTGGTTTATCTAAGTCTTCGAAGGTGTCATATTGAGGGATAAGATTTATAATATCGTGATCGGCTTGACTTTGCTGGTTAAGAATGTTAGAGTAGTGTTCTTTCCATCGGGCTCTTATTTCCTGATCTTCTTTGAGGAGATTTCGATTTAAATCTTTAATAGGGCACATATTTTTCCGACTGGGGCCGTACACTGCTTTTAATCCTTGAAAGAAATTTCTGTAGTCGTGTGATTCGGCGTACTTTTGAATTTCTCTGGCCTTGCTTGCCCACCACTCGTTCTTTATTCTTCTGATTTCGCGTTGCGTTTCATACTTAGATTGGGTAAAAGCTTCTGCTTTTGATGAGTCATTGGGGTGGTTGATAGCGTTTTGGAAGGCAATATGTTTGCGGTCAAGAAGTTCTTGTATAAAAGCTTCATTATCATTGAACCAGTCCTCCTGTTTTTTACTTGCTGCAGTGCCAAGAATTTCCTCACTCGCACTTTTTAAACTGTCTTTAATTTGTGTCCAGGTAGCAGCGACATCTACAGAATTGGTTTCTTCTAGTGCACTCAAATTCTCTTGAACTTTTTGCTTTAGCTGTTCGACGGTTTGTTGGTCACGCCATTTACTAACACAGAGACGGAGTCTACGTTTTACTTGATTTCTTCGGTGTTTGGGTCTCATAACAATTTTCATTTTAGAGACAACAGGACGATGATCGGTTCAACATTCGCTATCAATGCGCGCCTTTGTAATTTGGACGTCCGTGAGATGCTTCCTACGTACGATAACATAGTCCAGTAGATGCCAGTGACCTGATCTGGGGTGACGCCAGGTGCCTTTAAATTTATCGTTTTGTCGGAAAATGGTGTTTGTTATAACTAGATCATGTTCGGCGCATTTAGTTAGGAGTAGTTGACCGTTAGCGTTCATGTTGCCCAAACCGTTCCTGCCTATGATGCCTGGCCAGGTGTCTGCATCTCTCCCTACTCTAGCGTTAAAATCGCCAAGAATAACGAGTCGTTCCGTTTTAGGTATTCTACAGAGGGTTTCTTCCAGCTGTTGATAGAAGCTTTCCTTGGTTTCGTGACTTGCATCCAGAGTGGGAGCGTAGGCGCTTATTAGATTTACCGCGTTGCCATCTGATAGCTCATAGCGTAGCAGCATTAGACGCTCGGATAGGCCTTGTGGTACTTGTGTTAAGTTGGATACAAGTTGATTCCGAACGGCAAATCCTACTCCATGTTGTCTTCTTGAATTGGTGGGAAGACCTTTCCAATAGAAGGTGTAGTACTTTTCTGTGAGAGAGCCTTCCTCCAAAAATCGAGTTTCGCTGAGAGCTGCAACGTCAACATTGAGTCGGTGAAGTTCTCTATCTATTAGAGCAGTTCTTCTTTCAGGCCGATCGGTGCGAGTGCTGTCGTTCAAAGTACGAACATTCCAAGCGCCGTAGATGAAAGAATTAGTTTTGTTGGATGTACCTTGTCGGTGTTTTTTCGACATTCGTTGAGGTGTCCCTGTGGGCACCCTCCCCCGGAGATCCGATGGGGAGGGTATTTTACCTCCGGATGATTTTGTCCCACTTGAACGCTCCATCATTTTTTTAAAGCCTTAATCGACTGAAAACGAAGCTGCATTTGAAGTTTTAGCTGGAGCAGGTATGCAACTGACCAGCTCGGTTGCGGAAGGCTTCTTGAAATAACGCACTACTTTTTAGAACGAAATTATAATATTTATTTTTAAACACGTGACAAAGTTTAATGCACTTAAAATTAACTTAAATGTATATTATATACTAACTTTTCAACAACGAAAGTTTTGCCTTAGAAAAGAAAAAATTAACTCGATATTAAATTTGATTTGAAGATTTGAAAAAATTCACTTTTTTGGCGAAGGCGCCGAATGGAGAGTTTGTTAAATTTACTTTGTATTAGATGCGCGAGGGCAGAATAAGATGGACGTTTTTTACTTGGAGCTGCCAAGAAAGAATTCACAGATAGGTTTAAGTACGCGTACCGGAATTGACTTGACTGAGATTCACCGCGCGCGGCCTTTTGTACTATCGCTACTGTTACGTTAATCGTGCACCGCGTGTCTTGCACGATCGTTGTTTTGTAATCTGGAAAGCTACCACCCATTCCGTGCTGGCGAGGATTGCGCAATATTGCATCATAAAAGAGAAATTGATTTAATTCCGAATTGAAAGTTACATTGTCGTTTTGGTCTTAAAATTAGAAATCTTTTGATGTTTAAATGAAATCCGAATCAGATTTACTTTAGAAGATACTTGATAAATTTGTCCGAATTTATTTTACTACTTTTCGACTCGCCCTAGTAAAACGACTCCGCAGGCGAGCACTTATTATCAGGCTGCGGTCATACTAAAGTGCTGTGGATGGCGCGAGCTGAACGAACAGAAGTAAGTTTTGATAACATGTTTGATCTGTGCTGCGGGCTGTAGAGTTGATATAAAAAAAATTGTGCATATACGCATATGTTAATATTGTTGGAGCTGTAGAATGTTGTGTATAAAAATAAAGGGTATTTTATTATTTAAGACGCAAAACCGAATAGACATTTAGATTGAACGAAAATTAGCTTATAAAAATTTTATTTAAACGAATTAGATTTTTATACCAGGGGCAAGTATTTTAGAAGTGGTTTGATATTATACGGCGGCTGTAATTTTAAAGTTATTATTTTGAAAGGTTTGAGCTGTGAAATTGGCATACTGAATATTTTATATGTTTTGACATTATTGTGGGCATCTTCGGATTGTAGTGAATTTTTTCAGAAAATATTTCGAAAAATTGTAGTTTTTCGATTATTTAAATTATATGGATACTTTTGTTTTCCATTTTGGCATGGCGAGCTGAAAGACGAATTTAATTGACAAATTTTGATATTTTTTCGAGTTATTTTTTTAATGATACGTAGTATATTCTATAACATTCCCCACTAACTACATGCCTCTGTGATTGAGCGCGGGGTATTCTCTAGTATAAAATAACTTACATCTTTTACCAGAATTATTTCATTTTAAAAATATTTTACTAAAGGAAATTTCAATTTTTTACTACAATATTGCCTGCACAATCCAGATATTATTTTTAGAAATACAAAGGTATCTCTATGCTACATTTTGCTCTAGAGTATGTCAGTACCGGGGGTATTGAGATACTGTCTTTATTTTTTTTAACGTCACCATTTGCAAAATTTTATCCTTGTAGCATTTATTAGAAATGTCACAAATTATATTTCAAACAGTACAAATATCATGAACTACCAAACTGAGGTGAAAAACTAATATAAGGAATGAACACAAACTCGAATCGCTTTGTACTTCCAGAAATGAGTTCAGCAGAAAATTTCACATAATTAGTTTTAAAACATGTACAAGTTCTTCGTCTTCATAGCAATCAAAAATAACCAGAATTTATTATATTACATTCCCGCCTATATTGTTCTATATTTACCTACATGTTCGATTTCATCATTAAATAATAAACGTAAACACATACACACGATATATACTTAATAGATAACTTCCAAATCTAAAGCCAAGGCTAACCGTAAGGAAGATCTTGTGAAAACCACATACCCATTACTCACCGACGTTGCCAGTGTCGGAGCTGGAGATCGAACCCAAAACGCACTAGACGGTTGATCAGTCATCTACCCTCTAATAGGAATGATTGAGAATACAAAAATTTTCATTTAGTTTGCTGCTAACTTCGAGTTAGTTTACATTTTGCTGTGTCAGTCTCTAAAGAGTTTATAACCTCATACAGCTAACAGATATATCTCTCAAAACTTTTTGATTTCTAATTTAGTATTTTATGAATAAGTATATTGATATATATATAAGTATTCCTGATTAGAATATCTAAAAAACAGTTGTAAGTATTCCCCAAGTTCCCCAAGAGGGACTCATGTTAAATCCGTGGTTACGCTTAGTGTACGAAAGAGCATATTTTACGCGATGGGATGAGGTATACTTCATACGGGCAAAATTTAAACTAGTCAGTGTTAAAGCACAGGACCGTGCGCACTGAACTTGATATTTTGTCCTGTATATTTAGCAATGGTATCGAGATTCGAACGGTAGTTGAAACTGTGCAGACGAGTCCGAGACTGACAATGTAATCTGCCTGAATAAACCATCTACGACTGCACTGGTTTAAAGACAGGCCTACTAGCATAGAAAAAACTTGTAAATCGTTTCTCAGAAGTCGATGACGTGTGCTCTCAATATGCCAGTGCAGTGCATAAATACCTATTATAATATCAAGCGTAGGAGTTTAGTTAGTTATTGTTCATATTTATATATATATTTACTTACTATATAAAAGGTGAAATATTTTAATTATTTACTAATTTACCATGGCTTTCTGGAGACCATTTGAAACAGAGGATAATATGATAACGCTCGAAAATCTTATCATTTTCTTATGACAAGCATTTCTATTTACCTCCGCCCGTGTACAATAAAGAGATGCCGACTGTTTTTGCCGGCTTTTAATTTTTATACGGTTTCAATTAAGTTCGTATACACCTTAACAATGTTTCGTTTTATTATACAGAGCTTTCAACAATGATCACAGGACACGCGATTTTTTAGTTCATCTTTTAGGCTTGTCATGTTTTAGCCATGTCAGAACCTTCCATACTAGGGATATTTTAATTCGTATGTATCTAAGGGTGCGTTTTCAAGTATCTTCGCTGACGGTTTTTTTCGACGAAGTTTCACGAAATCTCGACGCAACGCTCGGTTTAATTGGCTCTGAAGCTGAACACGCCTAGCGGAACCAATAAGGCAACGGTTTGTCTACGCAGAATATTTAGCGCCGTACAGTCTTCTTGTAGGCATATCCTAACATTTAACTATTTATTTTAAACTGAAATGTCATATCATAGACGTAGTAGTAGTGTTTTGGTGGATGTTGCATAATTATCAGTTCTTTTTCACGGGTTTTGAATTGTTTTAATTATTATTTGAGTACTAATCAGTTCTTTTCAGAACTACATAATTTACATCAGTTATCTTCTGGTGAGTAATGATAAAGAGAAAAAGAATGTTAGGTTAAGTAATGTTTTTTAAATTTTATTCTAGTCCTGTCTTGCCATGGTTTTTACGCCAGAGCAAGATGCCTTCATTTTGATGGCTCATTTTCGAAGTGGAACTCGTAACGAAGATGGATCATGGAAGTATTCATTGCAATCATGCATCGAACAATTTATGGAAAAATTTCCTGACGCAAATATTCCATATGACACGTTTTCAAATCGTAAATATGTACTCGTTGATTGTTTTGCAAAGACACACTGCCTTTGCAAGGGAAAATCCACTGGTAGGCCAACTGTTTTAACTGAAGTGATTATGACCGACGTTCGAGAAAGAATGAATCAAAGCCCGACAAAATCCATACCAAAGTTGTCCGCTCAAACAGGTAGGTACTTTTACACTAAATTTTTTAATTACTGAATACGTTACATACCATTTAAATTTAGTTTCTTGAAAATATACAATATGAATTTCTTTGGTGAAAATTATTATCAACAACTAATAACGATACCTACTAAAACTCTTGTTTATATATAAAACCTGAATGCAAATAAAAAAATATATAAAACTGGGAATCGGTTCTCTTCAGATATCTTAATATACCTAAACGACAAATCAATGAAATTTTTTTTTTTTAGGTCTTTCAGTTGGAACAACCCATAAAGCACTCAAAAAACTCCATTTGCATGCATACAAGGTAACCATTGTTCAAGAACTATTACCCCCTGATTTTGAAAGTCGAGTAAGATATTGTCGTTGGTTCAACGGAAATTTAAATAACAACGATGTATTGGATTTAACCTACTTTACTGATGACGCACGGTTCCACTTAACAGGTTATATCAATAGTCAGAACTACAGGACATGGGCTACAGAAAACCCTCACACTTATGTAGAAACAAGTTTACACCCCTTAAAAGTTGGTGTATGGGTGGCAATATCCAGAAGGCGAATTATAGGCCCTATATTTTTTCGTGAAACAATTAATGCCCAAAGGTATCAAACTCTTATTTTAGAGCCATTTCTGGCGCAGTTTCATGGTGATGAACTGCAAGATGGGTATTTCCAGCAAGACGGCGCTACTGCCCATACAGCAAGAGCTTTACTTGATTTTTTACGGGAGTTTTACGATGACCGATTAGTCAGCCAGGGACTATGGCCTGCACGGTCTCCAGATCTAACGCCCTGTGATTATTTCTTATTTGGACACATGAAGAACAATGTTTTTAAAAATAGATTACATACCATTGACGAATTACAAGAGGCAATAGAAAGAGAAATCCGCAATATTAGTGTTGATCAGTTACAGAACGTATTCGAAAATATGAAACGAAGAGTCCATGTGTGTTTAGAAACTCAAGGCAGCCATTTTGAGCATTTGTTATAATTTCTTGGCACTTCGTATTAAAATGTATTCATTCATCTTCTAATTTAAATCTCATGTAACAAAAGTTTTTATTATGTAATTTCTTTTATTTACTGTGGATTGTTTGATTCGAATGTTTATATTCATGTCTGTAGAAATAAAGATTATTTTGAATTAGGTGTAACAATTTATTTCTTGCGAACGTTTTTTTTATTAAGATATAGTCTACTATACTTTAACTTGGCATGTGTATGTATGAGTTAATATTTCCGTACGATTTCATTTTCTCCCATATTGTACACAAAGTTAAAGCAATAGTCCAGAAACATTGCCTACGTGGACAATATTTCTGGATCTTTGTGTACAAGAGAAAATGAAATAGTACGGAAATATTAACTCGTACATACACACGCCAAGTTAAAGTATACTAGACTATAAAAGGCATCCCATTTAAATTTGCTTTTAATATTAAAAAACTCTTAAATTTGATGAATAAATGAATTATCATAAACTTTTTACCTTTAACTAGAACCAATGGATTTAGGGTATTTCTGTTTAGTGCAATACCATCGTGTATAGTTGGTTGTCTATATTTTTGTGGTCACGTGTCCTGTAATCATTATTGAAAGCTCTGTAGATAAATTAAGAGGCAGAGCTCGCGAGTGGTATCTAAACCGCGATAAAACTTTTCCTAATCTGACAAGTGCATTACAAAACACATTCAATATCGACAGTTAATCAACGGGAAAATTGTTTAAAGATGCTGCGTTGTATCGGTCTCGCACATTTGTAAATTTTGTAGATTATTATATCGGTAAACTCGAAAAACTGCACAAGTTAAATTGGCATATTCCCACAGAAGATAAAATAAACATTATACTCGAGGGTTTAGACTCTACGAAAGTGAGCCAATTAGTAACTGCAAATAACTATACATAACTGAAAGATTAATTAACCTATTTAAGGAGCGTAGATCGAACCTCCGGTGGAAAAACGCGGGATGAGGAGGAGTCTGACAAATTAAAAATCCACTGTTTTACCTGTAACGATCAAGGGCACAAAAGTGCACAATGCTCTAAACGGCGCAAAGTTTTCTCAGGATCCCTCACAATTTGTAAGCTAAACCGTAAGTTGCTTGTGCCACAAAAGGGGGAACTATGAAGGAGACTGAGACAAGTCTTAGATTTAAAAATAAAAATTAGTTTGAACTGTTTTTCAAAAGGATAATTTAAATTAAGTTGAAAATTTAAAATTTTCTTAAAGGAAATACAAAGTTGGGTCCTTTCATTTAAAAACTTCTAGGAAACTTTTGTACAAAAAAAGTATGCATATTTATTAACATTGGTTGCCAGATTTACGACATTCACACAATTTTTGAAAGATTTTATGTTTTTGTTTGGTACCCTTTCCCAGATCGTCTCTGACAGAAGTAGGCGCTTTACCGTAAAAAAAATTATGACTAATTTTTGTCCAAAACATAATATCAAACCGCAAAATATAAGTGGCTACCCCTCGAGCAAATGACCAATGTGAGAGGACGAACCATACTACTATTAAATTGTGCACTATCTACGTTGTCTCTCTTGTCACCGATGATACCGAGATTTATGGGACACACATGTCAACTATAAAGAAAGCAGCCACTAGTCTCCATTTATGGTCTTTGTGAATGGATCGAGTCATAAACCGATGCCAAAAGTCTGTGGCCTGTTTCGAATACTGAAGGTAAAAGGTGATAGGTTAGTAGTTAGTACATAGTATTTTAGAAATAAGGGTTCTTATTGTTTCTGCAACGTATACAACGCAATTATACATGTTATGATTTTGAACATAAAGGAGTTTTGTTTGCTTATTTTGTCCTTCCTTTCACTGTGAGATTATTTCATTGCTATGTCATCATAAATATATAATAAATAAACATTCTATAGAGAAGACCCCAAAAGAGTTGTTCATACTGAGTAAAAACAAACAATGTCTTATCTCACTAAATTCTTTATTCTTGTAATGGCGACCGATGTGAAGCAAGCTTTAGTTCACGAGACCGATCACCATGCAAGAATAAAGAATTTAGTGGGATAAGGCATTGTTTGTTTTTACTCAAAATAAGCTGAGGGTTTTAAAAGAGAATTTGTTTAAGGCTTGTATAAATGAGGAAGTTAGTTGGCTTTTGAGATTGAAAAAGGTCAGTTCAATTAGTTTAGAGTTGTTAACAAATAAGGAATAAACTTATTGAAGTGATAATTCTTAGTGTTATTATACATTAACCTGTTAATGTTTTAATCAGTGACCTTAAGCCCCAGAGTATGAATGCAATATTTGACTTCTGCAAAGAAACTAAAATCATATAGAAAGAAGAAAATTTTGTAGCTTCAGAATATGTTAAAAAAATGCAGTATGATAATGAGCTGCATACTATTCGTGGAGAAGTTCAAGTCATACGTCATGCGGCTCTCGCTACTGGCAACAAGTATGGCCTCAGTCCAAATCAGTGTAAACGTAACCGGCCCGGTGGCGCCGGCAGTGTGTTTTGCGGAAGTGGCATCAATGCCTATCGTACACTGATCAATCAGTCAATAAAATGCTACAGGAGCAAACCTTAGAGATTCTCATCAGAGCATGAATGGTAACCACACCCATATCTTTGAAATGGAATACAAATATTCCTTCTCAAAATTAACTCGCCACATGGTTAGATAGGATATAAATACTGCGCACAATTATTGCTCGACCAACTAGGGAGGCACATATGAAAACTACCAGACTACCAGACCGCATTCTTCAAAGGCAGATCAACGGACGACCATATGCATAGATTCAGAATAATCCTGGAAGACAAATCGAAAGAACGGACAAAACTACACAAGTTGTGATCTGCAGAAGGAATTTGGTACCATCAATCACAAAGTAATAGCCAAAATATCAGGCAGCATAGGAGTATCGCATTACTTAATAAATAAGATAATAAACGTCTGCCTCGACGTAAGTGCTGCAATTCAATGGCTCGGGAAAACAGAAAAACAGGAGGACTATTCATCACAAGCAATACAAAGTACAATAAAGGAAACGCCAGGCTTCAAAGACACAGAAACATTGGGGATCACGCTAGCATGAACCGACGCGACGGTCTCTTAATCACGAAAAAGAAGCAAAGTGTACTCAAATTTCTAGAAAACATGACGTCACATTTGGATATATCTGGATTGAAAATTAATTTCAGGAAGAGCTTAATGAATGTATGATAACCCATCAACAAAAGAGAGTTCGGACAGTTGAGAAGAATAAAATGGGCGATTACACTTAAACTGAAAAGGAGGAAAACTGTAAAAGAGGGTATCAAAATGGCATACAGAATTACAAGGGCAAGTCCACCTGTCGTCGAAAAAAATCATATGGGACCTGATAGAGAATATACACAACCTTTAATGCTGTTTGTCATCGCTGGTATTATGATGGTTGTGTATATTCTCTATCAGGTCCCATATGATTTTTATCGGCAACGATAAAAACAAATGAAGATGGAGAAGATCTCAAAGGGATATCGTACAATTCGTTGCAAACCAATAGGGCTAAAGAAAAGACAGGAAACGTCAATACTATTAGGAGGAAAAGCGAGACGAAAAGCAATTACAAAAGAAGCGATTCATAACATTTACGGAAGAAAGCGCTAATGCTGAGTAGTAGCAAATTAAAAATAGGAAGACCATGCTACAAGTGGCTAACAACAATTAAGAAGATCGTAAACAAACTAGGAAAGACGGGGTACGAAGTGCAAAGAAAAAAGAAACACCGCAGGAAAGTCGAATTAGTATACAATCGAATCGCTGGAATCGGAAACAGAACATAGTAAAAAAAAAATTGATACTGCCCGCTACTTAGTAATGCGCTATTGCACGTTATCGGTAACTGATAATTTCGTGCTCCACCACTCATGATCTCTGAATTATTCAAGTGTAAAAAATAACTTTCATTTTGGGCTACCCTGTAAAATTAAAATTTCTAGAGTGCATGTGAATTATCTTCGTTTAAAGATAACTTATAAATTTCCATGAATAGTTCTTAAGTGACAAAAACAAAAACACACATCCTATGCTCCGAAATAATTACGTAAAAAATACAGTTTATTGAAAGTTAAATTTATAATCAATCAACCTAGTGAAGAGACGGAATTTCTTATCACTAGAATTTGTCCCACTTTCCCCATAAGAAAATAATTTCAAGTTAGTTAACACGCTTTAAATTAATTTATTAGCTATGCCCGTATACATTGAAAGTACTAATGACAGAAAAAAATAAATATCAACGTAGTACGCTATCTGTTTTACAATTAGCATAAATTATGAATTTAATTTATTTGAAACTGATTTATAAGGTTTTACGTCTTAAATTTTGTAATGTAATATAAAGTGGTACGGTAATGGCCTGGAACATGTTTTATAACACATTCTGATTGTATAATTAGTTTTAACTTTTGACCATAATAATTCAAAGAAGATCTTAGTCCGCCCTACGACTTCAATAATTGATTATTTTATGTAATGATAGTTCTTTTATGGGTGAAAAAATTGGACATCTAACTATGTTATACATGATCAAAGACTAGTAATTACTGGCTAATTACAGTAACATCTTAATTCTATTCAAAAAATATGAGCACTTGCATTAATAATATTTTGATCTTTGGCATTAACGTTAAGTGCCAATATATTCTTAGATATTTAATATGTTCATTAAATACGTTTTCTTTAATACTTGAGCTATATTAACATTCTGGCGGAGTTTAACCACAGCTTTTCCACCACTGGATCAGGTCGCATGTACATAATTACATAACAACCACCCCTACGGCATTGACATTGCCATCTGCCATAGCAGAAACTCTAACTCTGAAACTTAGACAGTATCTTCCAAATTATTAGTTTCGAGAATTTTTTTTTTTTTTTTATTAAATCAAGTAGTAAGTGGTGATTGCTGTTTTAAAGGGAAGTATGTTATTAATTCAGCTCGAGGAAACTACACAAAAGGGTATTGAATGATATCCATTAACATATTCTACTATTTAGTGTAGCATATTTCTCAAAAAGCCAAGTAACTAAATGTAAAACATTTTGAAACGTCAATTTAGATTAACAACTCAAATAATGTTAATTTCGTCGTTTATTACATGATTAACAAGCGGCAACTCCAATATTAGTGGGAGATACTGCCTTTAAGCGTTGTAGAGGGTGCTTACCTCAGACTAAGAAAGAGACATTCTTAATCTGAGGTGCTTACTGCGGTTTAGCTTATGAATTGATGATATCGCATGGATATACTATATAGTTATTTTTTGATAATCTAGTACTCTAAGTACGTTCTAATGTGGTAGGATAACAGATATTTTTATAATAAACATAGTAATTGAGTTGACTGCAAATGGGGAAAAAATGAAGATACTGCCTTTCAATTACGACGGCAGCGTAGATAACATTAGTGAAATAACTCTACCCCCTCCCCCCCTATAAATTATTAACAAAAATCCTTGACCGCGAAGTAATCAACAACCTATTAAATCCCTGTCAGTAATTATTTATCTCAATTTTATGTCAAGATAAATAAACAAATTGGCCACTTATGTGATCATCTAGTTTTACTGAGTAGGACCCAAATTACGTTGTGTGTGTAATATTTGAACTTGAGTTCTTTATGCAAAGTTCACTATTAGGATTTCTTTGTCTGATATTATCTACCTGAAACTCTGTTAATTTAAATACCCAGTAAGTTTGAACACTTTGTTTATTAATTGAGAAACTTAGTTAATCATTTATGTTATGTAGTGGAAGTTTGTTTCCTATTTTATTTCATTGGAATGAAACCATTTATTTAGTTTATTACTTGAATGACTAGAAAGGTAAAGTTGAAAGAAAATACAGTAATCGTTTTGGATAATAGTTATAAAATCTATTTTATTTTATAATAATTGATGCGGCAAATAGTCAAATGCAATCCAAATAATAAATAAATAAATAACACCACAGGTAATTACGACCCCCTTTATCCCGGAAGGCTCTAGAAGAGCCTTGTGTGGGAGGGGGCTACACATTTAGAGACAAGGGACACACACCCAATATCCGTGTATAGTGGAAAAATCCCTCTCACAGTATTTTCCACTGCCACGACCGGGGATCGAACCTGGAACTTTCGGGTGAGATGCAAATGCGCTCACCTCTCGACCACCAGTCAATATTTAAGACAATTGTCTAAATATTATATAGGGAAATTTACTGCGCTGTAGTAATGAGCATACTATACAGGGTTGGCTATGCAATAACAGGAACCAGGTAATACAATAGTATTCCGTGATGTTTTGTAGTTGTAATTAAAGATTCGGCAAATAGGCCGATTAAATGGAGATTTGAAATCATGGTGTTACCAACCGCTATGATGAAAATAAAACTTCATGCAAAACAGAGGACAATAATCATGTTATGTTCGTTTATTACAGAATTTACATGGTAAAATGAGAACTAAATACTCATGGAAAATATCAGAGAATGTTGAGGAAATATCATTTAATTTATTACACAAACGGCAACTACCAAATTGTGTATGACTGTTCAACAACGTAAAGCGGAGTTGGTAGATGTAATTCAAACAGACAAAACGTCCCAGTTCAGCACTCAACGAAAAGTAACCCCTTAACATATCACGGGCCAATTGACCCAGGCACTGACCGCTGGCCTGTACAGTTCGTAGTGCGTAAAGGAATTATAGCGGCGGATCGCTAGATCATAGAAAATCAGGTATTCGCAGGTGAGAAATATCTCACAATAATTTGAATTGCAAAATATTCTTGTGAAACCTTACATATACAGGTACACGGAAGCCACTGATAGTACATTATCTGAAGTGTAATTGAAGGTAAAGTCGCTTGTCATTGCATAAACTCTGAAAATATACAGTTCTAGAATATAAACTTGTTATTTAGCAAACGTAAATCTACCTGATAGAATATTCTGCATGTGAACTTTTACCTAAACTCATTATTGAAAACAATAACTGAGTAAATTATAATATAATTCTATACTATTTTGTTGTTAAAAATGAAAGCTAGTACTTCATAAAAATCTAATGTTGCTTTTAGTATCACAAATAAGCAAATTACCCATATTCCCACGAAACCAGAACGTAAACTCATTTTAAAAATAATAACGCAGAGAAATAAATAGGTTATAATACTTAGACAGTTATGTCGGTGAGAGTGGCGTCGTGTAAACTGCGGGATCGTCGGTGAACACGCGAGCGTAGTTACTTCGATGGTTCCAGACTCCCAAAATTTTAAGGTTCCAACTGGATTTATTCGTAGGAATAGTTGATGTCTTTAGAGAACTAAAAGGGCTCGAATATGGAATTGTCGACAAGCGTCCTGCAATTAGTTCTCTAATTAGCTACCTCGGAGGGTATCGTCGGCAAGCGTCCTCAATAAGTTGCAATGCCTCGTCCAACTTTTATTCGTTTCTTCCAGCGCGTCGGTTCCAAATCACAGTTCTAGTTTTCCTAATACATTCCTGTCTTGATGTTAGCTTGCGTATTTGATACACGGAACGGGGCGCCGTCAACTATGCGCTGTCTCTGTTCTATACGCACCATAATGTCGTCCTATTCCAATTTGCCTAACCCTCGACATGCTAATATGGTTTTCGTGTTTTAAAATTTCCAAGTATTAGATAAGGAGTAACACTATGTTTACAAGCGTTTTTAAAAGAGCCACTTGACATTTGGCTGAAATTATGGTCAAACTCTAAGCGAACGGCGCCTGAAAGCCTACCATACTTTGCATTGAATTTATTTTACTGGTATAATGCTTTGATAATTTTAGTTAATTGTTGTTGTAAAAGCAATGTTTCCCTGATTTTAAAAACAAACAAAAATTTATTTTCGAATATTACCTACCCTGGTGCGGTATGTTTCTTTAGTTTGCCTCTTTTTAATTTA
Organism: Leptura quadrifasciata; assembly: GCA_963675555.1. Taxonomy (NCBI): domain Eukaryota; kingdom Metazoa; phylum Arthropoda; class Insecta; order Coleoptera; family Cerambycidae; genus Leptura; species Leptura quadrifasciata. The sequence continues at coordinate 53,969,871 of OY776678.1, read as the reverse complement.
AACCAAGAGCGCAATTTGTTTTTTCATTCACGTTCAAGGTTCAAGAAGAAAAAAGAATTTCCCAAATAGGTTCAATAGAATTTAATATTTTTAATTTTTTCACCTTGGATTCGCGATATCTCGCGAATAATTCGGTATGACGTTGGGTACAAAATTTGCTTATTTTCATGAGCTCTTCATTTTAACCTCTCCACAATAAAATTGTGAGAGGTTACTAAAATCTGTGTGTGTGTGTGTATGTGTGTTAGCACGATAGCGCCGAAACTACTGAACGGATTTGAATGAAACTTTGCATATGCGTTTCTTTAGTGCCCCAAAAGATCTGAAAAGGTTTTGGTTGAGATCGGATTACGTTTAATGCCATTTTGACGCAACAAGTTGTTTATTTTATAATTACTTTCAATTTGCAATGGAATCATTGACAAGTAGTTAAAATTCTGATTTCAACGATATATCACACTTCCACCCTTTCGATTTGGTTTCCGTGAGAAAAATTAAAAACAAAGCAAATATGAAGCATAGATCGCATTTCGCATGACATGATCGATGCGCGTAGCCGTTACGTCGTGAAACTCGTCACATCATGTGTCAATTCACGTGTGAGGGTTTCTTCACTGCTCTAGAAGTAGAGCGGATTACGTTCAGTGCCGTTTTTAAATATATATACAGACAAATCGAAGAATTAAACTACAAATATTCCTCTAAAATCTAGTAAATTTACTGAAATATTAATATTTCATTGAACAAAGACAGTCGCGAGCGATCGGATTGCAATGAGCAAATTTTGTCGATTGTCATTGTCATCGTTTGCCATCCGATAACGTTGGTGTCATGTCATGTTAATAAGATTTCGGCATATTTGTAACTTTTAGTGGATTGTCACAAACTTTAAAGGTTGATGTAACAATATCAATATCATATGCTTTCTGTACCTTCGTTGGTGAATTTATTATAGATTATCACTTTACCAATTTTCAGTTTGTTGCTTTACAAATCTGTAGTATTCAGGATAATTAGACTTTCTTAGTCGTTCAAGTGATGTTAAAGTTGTTAATATCCTAATAGTATATTATTCAACGAGCGATAATGTAGGTAATAACTCGCATAGATGATTGTAAATTCATTAAGTTGAGGTTTTTTTTAGTGCCCCAGAAGATCTAAAAAGGTTTTGGATGAGATCGGATTACGTTCAGTGCCGTTTTGTCACACAATTTAATGCTCTTTTCGGCTTCAAAGATCCACCGAATGGGGAGGTTCCAGCCGCTTCCAGTAGCTGCCGATTTTTAGTCTGAAGATGTTTTTCGTCAGATCAAAAGCCGCCGAGTTATCTTCGAAAAACCATTTTCCCATACATTTAATATGTCGTTTCCCTCTCCCCTCCGTTGACATCCGCGGCACCAATGTGCCCAACCCTATTTATTGACAATAAAGTGCTCCACTACAATGAAAGAAAAAAATATTCTTTCCTATGTGCAGCTGTTTTCCAAAATTAAAAGATAGTCGTTTCTATCAACGTTTAGGTAGTGATATACCTATCATTTTTCCATTTGCAATTTGCTATTAACTAAATTATTATTTTTTTACAATTTTATCAAATAGTGAATTTTAAAATTCCAAATTGATGTTAGTCATGGTCATGAGAAAACGATCAATACAAATGCAAAACAAAACTACTAAACAATCCAAGGGTCGTGTGAATACTTGTTGTTACGTTGTTTTCTGCAGGACCTATTTTTGTTTTATTTAAAGCCATACATATTTATATTTACATATATATTTTCAATGTCATAGAATACAACTATTTGGTAACTATGAAACATTTAATTTATACCTGTATTGTATATTTGAAAAAAAGTTTTTTGAGTTGAATACGAGAAAATGTACTAAGATCCGGTTTATCAATGCAGGGTTAACTCGTAACTAGAGGATAAATGTCAAACAAAACTATGGATACCTATTGTTTCATTTGACATTTATCCTCTAGTTAAGAGTTAACCCTGTATTGATAAACCGGACGTAAGTAAACATTTTTGTAAATTGGTAATGGGAAAGATTATTAACTAAATTTAGGTAGAAAATCGCAAACAATTTTGATACAGCGTCGCGTCGGTCTCCAATAATCGAGAGAGACTAACGAGGTTTATCTGAATTCAGAAAGCTCATTTTCGCTTTGCAAAGTCGTCAATAATAATGACAGAGAGAAGTTTCCTCGACTTCATGTTTTAAAACTGATTTATGTTCTACAGGCAAAATACGTATTGAAAATTCGGTCGTTAACCTCGCAAATTATCATTATTTATTAATAACGGAGATATAAATACGTTTTAATCCATCATATGGCCAGTTTTTTCAGTTGACGGGAGATAAAGCATATATTTTTTTGTGTACCTAATTACACTGTAGTGAATTATGTTAATTAATGAAATTAGTTACATGTACACAATGGTACAATAAATTTTTGGTATTGTTAAACACAACAATGTCATTGTTACGCGTTCAATTTGCACGTCGAATTTCCATCAAATAATCTGTATTTTTAAGGAATTATGTATATAAAAAATTGAATGTTATTTTTTCTGATACCGAATCTAGTTGTTAAGAATGTATTCACGTATATACTTAATAAAATTAAAATAAATAATCCTCACTTATTGAACGTGAGAAATTGGTTGATCCACGTATCCTTTTGTATACAGCTAACATATTCATCATTTCTGAAGTATCCATAATAGCGCCTCTCCACACATCGGGCAAGTTACAAGATACTTATGTATATATAACAATTTTGACAATAAATAATTAAATATGCCATAGGTACTGTTACTTGATAGTTGAATACATAGTAGATCCGGTTTTTTAGATGATATTACTACCAGTAAATCTTTTATTAATGATGAAAGCAATGAAGCGATAAATAAATATTCGTTATCAAAAACAAAATAATCATGTATTTAATTAAAGTACTCCCCGGTGTTTGTATGTGAATAGTTTTATAATTTAAACAGAAATACACGTATCGCATAGTATAATTATTATAACAAAATAAATTTTAAAATCTGAAACAATACTTTAAATTCTTTTGAAAACCTATTTCTATCCGGAAATATTTCGTAATTATTTGTATACTACGCAATACACATATTGTTATTGTCGAGATTTTTGTTATTCATTTTTTGTTGTTTTATTATATAGCAAATGATACTGATGACCGTAACAAATTAAAACTTAGACTGGGACACCTAGTATAGGTGGCGTATGCATTTTTTCTCTAAATTCAGAATTGTATATTTCTTCTCTAGAAAGTCTCACCTTCTTCTCTCATAATTTGTCAAAAAACAAAATGTGAATTCATCTTCTCTTACCTTTCATGTAGATCCTTCAATCATCGGCTTTATGTACACATTTTTTTATTATGATATATGTAGGACCTCTCGATTGGCTTATATATTAAAAGTGAATCCTAAGTAATAAACGAAGTTTCGGATGTAATTTTAATATTAGGAGTCTTTCGAGTATTTTGGTACTCAGATTAACCGAGTACTAATATTGATGCATACGAGAACTGCGTTTGAGAATACAGCCGGGAATGGAAATGATCATTTCGGTGATGTGAATGTTCTCTTATGCTAAGGACTAGGCCATGCTGGTCCATTGTACGCGTGAACATACGAGAATGTGGCCTAACAGCATGGCTGTCCGATAAAAACAAAGTTGGATATATAAGTCAGCGCGGCAATCTATGTGTTAATTAGAGTTCATATATTCTGTATAAAGATTTTTAAGGTAATTTTGCCATTTTTCTTGTTACTATAGTAGGCATCCATTAGATTATACACTGAGAAAACCTCCCCTCTGTATGTGGGGCTGTCACTTGTTCGGTTTTTGCGTTGTATACAGCCATAGGAGTTATATCCGAAAAACTACAATCCTACAAAGAAGGCTTGAAGAACAGTCGAAAGTCATAGTTCGCGAACTATTGGGGCTAAATCCTTTTAATTCATGGAAAATTGAGTTACTTTAACGCCACATTGATCAACTTGTTTGTTAGGGGGACGGTATTTCAATAAATCTAAAAGATACAACTTTTTGAATAAAAATGGCAAGTCTGGTCGATAGCCGAGTGGATTAAGGCGCGAGGTGACAATCGCGATTAATCACACGGACATCGCATCATCGGGTTCGAATTGTGGCTCCGAGACTGTTGGAGTAAATGGTTGTATGTCCGCATTTTTTAAATGTGTAACCCCCTTCTGCATAAGCCGTAGCTTCTGAAATTGGGGGTTGTCTAATTTATGTCGTGTTTATTTATTTATTTTAAAGAAGTAGAGTTTTTGGGAAGGGCGTATTTTGAAAATTGTTTTAAGCAGAATGAGAATACACCAATTCAGAGTGTTTCTTTAGCAAACTTACTTCGTATGTTGACGATTAATAACTGAAATAATCGTTGTAGTTAACTGTGGGAACTCTTAGCTTTTTACAGATACTGAAAATGGAATAAAGTTTGATGATTCAGTGAATCTATGAGAGCTTTCACGCCTATGTGCGCATAGATTTAGGGGAGAAAAAATGCTACAATAAAAATAACTAACCATCTACCATAGTTAAAAGTGTAGCCAGTATTTCTATTCAAATTCACATCATTTAGTTATTACTTTTAAAATAAATAATAAACTATTTATTTTACTTTTATATATTTATTTAGCTTGTATGTCAAATTTTGATTAAAACTAGTTTTTTACACCAACAACGAGCTTTATTAGTCGATCTTTTCTCCATATAACGCTGGTAGTGTATCATGGTCAATATTTTCACCTATTGATTAAATTTTGTATATTTTCTAATACCGTTTAATCTTTGACTGTCATAGTAATAACGAATTTAGTGATATAGGAGTAAAATTGGGGCCAATTGAGATACGATCGCTCAATCAAATCATGATTAAAATACAATAAACTATTCAGTGTAACTAATTAAACTTAATTATTGGTCGTAATTATAATTGATCGCATAACAGGATAATTTATCTAATTAGTACTAATCACCAGTCATTATAAAAATCATATGTTAGATCTATTGTGTCAAGTTTTTCTATTGCGGAAAAAGTGTGTAATGTTCTTAATTTGACACGCACATCAAGCTATTTAAATTGTTACAGACCATTAGTGAAACTTAATTTCATAGCTTGAAATCTTGAATTACAGATTATTTAAGTTGATTATACGTAAAAAAAATAACTTTCTCCAACAGAAATAAAAATCACTAAAAGTGTAAAATAAAATTTTAGTTAGTTTTACACAAGTAGGTATACTTATTAACCAAATTGCACGCTTCACATACTAACTCGTCTGATAAGGCTTTATATACATTGGAGGGGATTTCATCACATAAAAATAAAAACATTCGACATCACAACTGAACAACAACAACGCGGGCGGCTCTTTGTAATAATATCACATTTTTTATTTCTTCTTTACACAGGTATGTAGCAAGTTTTTGAAGGGGCTCAAATTGTGTATGTCAAGACAATGACAAGTCAAAAAGATTCATTGTAAAAATTTAATATTTACGAATATGTGGGCTTTTGCTTGCCTGTCATCATACGTATTTAAAATATCACAATAATAATTTTGGACTAGAGCTTAAAAATGCTTGAATCGCAACAATTCAGAATGATAATATTATTTATATATTAATACGTTCAGGCAAGGCGGTTCCATGTACTTGTACATGGTAAGGATATTTTTTTGCCACTGAATCCCTGAGGAACCGCCTAAGGGCAAACGCGCGGAAAACATGTAATTTTCATTATAATTTAAAAAATTAAATTGTACCCTCAAGAATTTTGTCGTTTGCGCCAAATCTACCCTTAAAATTTTGAATTAGAAACTTTTAACTTGTCCTCATATTTAACATAATGCATGAGTTGCAATGCTACACAACGTGGGTTCGTAAAAAGGAAATTTATTATAGGTCGGTTTTCAAGGTAGTTGCTAAATTTTGGTGGTCGGGGAGGCTTACGCCTCGTGCAGCGACATTCATGATAGTTGATAAAATTTGATGACCGAAGCAACGTTACGCCCCGTGCATCGACATTCATGTTAATTGCTAAAATTACACTACGTGGAGCGACATTTATTATTTTCGCATAAAAACCTCGTAAAAAACGCTCCGTGGAACGAATTTTTATAATACTTCTAAAAACCATCTTCCGACGGCGTTGTTACGTGGAGCACGCGTTTCATGCGGAATATTTTTTTATTTCGGATTTTGTTGCAGTTCTAGGGTTTTACGTGTTCTTTGACAGGACCAACGCTGAGTAATACTTTATGGCTAGCAGCGAAATCATAAAATTTACTTACACTAATCCGGAGTAAAGCGTGAATAAATAAGAAAAGCTCATTATTAGAAACTGACCGTAAATTTCGAAATTTGGCGAATGCGCTAGTAATAATAGTTTTGGACTATTTGAGAGAAAAATTTAGTTGTCGATTTGTGTCCAGCTTACACTTAATGAAAGAATGAAAATCACTTAAGCCTATCTGGAGTAATGAGTTAGCAAATATAAAAAGCGTGCAAGTCGAATTCGAAATCTCCTACATAATTTTTGTATTAATAAAAAACTTACGAAATTATCTTTGCATAAATAATCACAGGGAAACATTGTCTTGAATATAAAACAAAGACGCCACGATATATTAGTTATTTTTATTACCAGTGTTGCACATCCCTAGAACCTCATAAGCTGTATTTTTTGAGATGTCCAAATCAAATGTCGTTTACAAACAGCCAGGATAGAAAATTTTTATATGAAATTTTTTTTTATTGTGAATGAAGCTCGAATCAATTTAAATTAATGAAAATTGGTGGAAAATATTTATTAAAATTGGAATGGCCCCGTAAAGTCGTCCCGAAGGTCTGTGTACAAAGAATTGAGTATGATCTGAAATTGTGTCCATGATTTCACGGTGAATGAATGTCGCGTATTCAAATTAATTTGATACGTAGCTTATGTTCAGAAGTAAGTTTTGATATTGATGAGGACTAAAGTACCAGTATTTTATTTGGACAATTTGAATGGAGATCAATTAGATGGTAGATTGTTAGAAGTTTATTTTATTGAAATAAAATATTTGTACGGAAAGGGGGTAGTGGGAGGTTATGAAAAGTAGTATTGAAATGGGAATAAGTTTGACGCTAATGGGGAACACGTGAAATAGAAATGAAGTTGGATGAATGATTAGCTGGCACCTCAGGAAAGTGAATGTAGTGTGTTTTGAAGTATGGAATGGAAACTTGAATGGGAAGTTGAAACTGAGAGAAAAATGTCTTAGAAAATTTGGTAGAAGTGAAATATAACATTACGGCTGAGGGAGGGGGGAGGGTGTGTGGAAAGTAAAAGTGATGTGAATCAAGTTATTGAGGGGGCTGTATTTTTAGGGCTGTGGTTTGTAACTTTTTTGCTGTAAAATGACTAAAATGAGTGTTTAAACGGCGTTGTTGATAAATTCGGTCTATTTGTGAATTATCGGTGTTATGTGAATTTTTCCAGATTTTTTCGTAAAGAATTGTAGTTTTTTTATGAATTTAAGCGTCTTAAGGACTTTTTTATCATATTTTGACAAGGTGAGGTGAAAGAGTTGATTTTTTTGACAAACTTTGAGACGTTTGCAATTGTTTCTGGCTCCCATTTATGGAATACACTATAACGGACGTTGATATCTTGATCATAACCATAGCTCTAACCTTGCATGATGCACAACTTGCAGCTGAGAACATTACATTATAACGCATATTCTTCTTACATGCTATGAGAGGGTACGATACTACATCTGCGCTGTTGAATAAGGGGAAGATGAAATTTCTCAACGTTCTGAAGAAAAACAATGAACTGGCACGCGTTATTGAGATTTCCAAGGACCAGATAGCCAAAACAGAAGTATTTATTACGGAGCTTTACGAAAAAAAGCAAATGACTTCTCTCAATAATTTGAGGTACAGGCAATACATTACATCGTCCTACAAAAACAAGTTCAATATCGCCTCACTTCCCTCCACCGACAGTATTCGCTGAGAGAGTTTTACCAGGTTCACCAGTGACTAGGCAATGAAAAGAAACTTGAGGAATGGAGATGGAAAACACCCAAGAGTGGTTTCGTGCCAGTCACAACTTTGCAGAACCCCACACCAGATGTAATACTCCGTCACATATCCTGCAAATGTAAAAAAGGCTGCCAAGGGAATTGTCGCTGCAGGAGGGCAGGATTACATTGCTCTCAAATTTGCTTCAACTGTGAGGGAACTTGCGAAAATGTGGAGTAATCAGCTGATCTAAAGAAGACACCGAGACAATGAATTTGAAATATTATTATCGATGTATATCTATATCTATATATCTAATTTTCTTCTACTTTTACTTTATTATTCGTATTTTGCCTTTTACACGGTTATTGTATTATAAAAAAACTACCAAAAAATAATGTAATTGTTGAAACATGTCCTGTATCTATACAAATACGATATGAATAATGAAGAGCGCTGGAAAGTGGCGTGTATTTACTAATTAACAGTTTTCAATAATAAATTGGGGTAAAAAGTAGGTTTAGCCGAGAAACTACGTCAATTTTCAATTCGTAGTTGGGCCTGAACTATTCATCTGACAAAAAAATCATAACAAAATAATTTGTGGCAAATTTAATCTACTTTATTTTTGTATGTAATGATTTTGTGAAAAGTTGGTACTTTTCGAGTTATAAGCCAAAAACCGCCCAAAAAACGCAATTTATCACCTTCTTTGCGTTTTTCTCATTGTTCCGTAACTAAATTTTGTTGGCAAACCTCAGATTCGCCTTCAGCATCTCAAAAATCATTAGGCATGAAAGAAATCAAAACTCTACCAAAACTTTCCACTACGAATATCGAGGATTGACAAGATGCACTGCTAAGATACTGTTATCATTAGGATACTGTAAATGATCCATCTTAACGTGTCTGAAGGACTTTTTACTACCCTTCCTAAATGAATATTAAAGTGTTCACCTGAAGGGTTCGAAGCAGACGAAAAATACAAAATTTATACTTACTGTTTCTTTTGCGTAACTGCTGTCACTGAATGGTATCAATTGGACGTCGTGGCACTGTCTTACATCTAACACTGTAAATAGTGTTAGTGTAACAATCTCTTAATTAACCTGAAAGGGAAATTTGAAACACAAGAAAAAGATTATATTTATAGTTCGAAAAATATATATTGTTCTCTCAAAAAATGTTTTTACAAAAATCCAAGAAATGTGTATAAGATTAAAAAAGTTTGGTCTATATACCACACATGGTGAAGAACAGGACGACAAAGACAATGTCTCCAACTACCATCCAATGTTTAGTTTTCAGCAAACGATTGGCACAAACAGATTCAATGTAAAAATTTGATATTTACGAATATGTGGGCTATTGCTTGCCTGTCTATTTACGTATTTTAAATTTCACAGTAGTAATTTTGGGCCTTCGTTCTAGAGCTTAAGGATGCTTGAATTGCAACAATTCAGAATTATCATATTACTTATATATTCATACCTTCAGGCAAGGCGGTCCCATGTGCATGGGAGTACATGATTATAAAACTTTGTTGCCACCGAATCACTAAGGAACCGGTTAAGGGCAAAATGCGGAAAACTTATAGTTTTTCCGCCAAAATCGATTGTAAAAAATGGAAATGTACCTTTGTCTTTCACATCAAGTCCCCCCTTAAAATGTTGAACTCAAAACTTTTAACTTGTCTTCATATTTAATACTACGCATGAGTTGCAGTGCAGCACAACGTCGGTTCATAAAAAGAAGGTTTATTTGGAAGTAAATGTTGGATTTCGTGATAGATACTAAAATATTAGTGACCGGCGCGACGTTACGCCCCGGGCAGCGACATTCATGTTAGTTTCTAAATTTACACTCCACGAAGCGACATTTTTATTTTGGCATAAAAAACGCTCCGAGGAGCGAATCTTTCTAATACTTCCAAAAATCATCCTCTGACGGCGTTTTTACGTGGAGCACGCATTTCATGCGGATTTCGTTGTAGTTTCGAAAAATTTCTCGAGGGTGTGGTGTGTTCTTTGACAATACCTCCGATTTCGATATAGAGAACTATTTGTGAGTATCTTTTATACACTTTCGGTTTGATTGAAAAGTACATTAATGGCGGCTACAGTTCCATGTCAAATAATAGAATTTCGTAGCGAATGTCTTCTGTTAAGTTCTTAGGTACGAGCTCCATCAGCAAATAATCTGATTATCTCCAGTGCCGGATTAAGCCCAAGGCAATGAGGCATTGCCTCGGAGCCCCCACCGAAATGGAGCCCCAACCAAGTTGCCACTATGGCCCCCACCAACTTGTCTTGAAAATTTATTTTATTACTAACAAATTAAACTGCTTACTGTGCTCAGAATTCAACAACAAAAAAAAAGGTCCTCATGATTTGCACTGCAGAAGCCTCCACCACAATTTTGCCTACAGGCCCCCGTCTATGTTAATCCGACCCTGATTATCTCGATTGTTTTATCTTAAAGCTAAACGCATTTTTGAGTTTTGATGTAAAAATTAGTTGTTTAATTTTACTGATTTATTTGTTTCCATGGAAATCTAATTAAAATTGAAGATCAATCGTAAAACTATTTGCGGACTTAGTCTGACTCGGCAAAAAAGTTAAAATGCCAATTTTGCAATGGAACTTGGTACGTAGGGTTTAAACTACATTGTGAACAACTTTTTGTAATAGTAGTAGACTGCGTTTGCAAGTGACATTTGGCTTGAATACCTCAAAAGATAATACACCTCATGGGGATCTACAGCATTATGCTAAACTCTTTCAACATTACACCGTTGATGATATTTAATTTAATTTAAATTAAAAACATGTTTGTTTAATTATTTGTTTTTTTAAACTTCTCTTTTTGTAGATACTTTATTATTTAGTTTTTATTGTCACCAGATTTTTTTCTATCTGTTCTATGTTCCGTATTTCTCTATATTCGTCAAAGAAAAAAATTCATATCATGTTAGTCATCGAGTTTTTAGAATAATTCAAAACGCCTGCCTGTCTGTTCGTATGTTCGTCGGTCCATTTGTATGTTCGTCTATCAGGTTTATTTTACACACGTAACTGAAGAAGAAAAATCGATCAGTAAGTATAATGGTTATGAAATATCTTGAGAAAAAAAAATATTCATGAGTGTAGCAGTCCTTAATAAGACAAAAATAAGAATACTACTAACGAGCGTTTCGTCAATTAAAAAAACTGGCTTCATCAGATTATTAAAATTAGGAATATAGCAATTGTACCAAAGAAATTAACTCGGTTTTAAGAAATTCTAAAAGTATCCTATAAAATATCCAACAAGTGTACAAAAACTTCAGTAAACTAGAGGAGAGTACATCTAGTTACTTTAATAATACTTATATCGTCTTCTCGTTTCTTCAAATTAGATTTGTCGGCGATTTTAAATGACGCTTTGTTTATTTTTTCCATTCAAAGTTTCTCTTAGATTTCTACTTTTCTTCATTCTGTACATAGCTGAATCTTGAAAATTGACTACCAGTTAAAATCTTCCAGCTTGTCAGTGTTATACTTAATAATATGGTTTCGAAATTTTGTTGTCATCTCAGAAAGTTCTTCAACTTTACCTTGAAAGAGAAGACATGTTAAACGAAATCTTTATCATATAGATCATTAATCAACAATCACTTAAAAATTGTAAAAAGTTACTTAATTAGATCGTCGATGTGCTTGTTGGAAAAAAAATGGGCATTAAATTTGAGGTCCTTTCTAAATCGAAGGATCCAATTAGCTCGGTATCATAACAAGGTATTTAATATTCGGTGTTATGTGAAAATGGCGGTAAGTAGCGTGGATAATATAAGATAGGTAGGCCGACAGTCGCATGCAAGCATGTGTGGGAAGCCTGCTTTTAGTATTAACTATAACTCCGCGTAGTCTGGACCGAAAATCTCCGTAAGCGGACTTACATTATCGAGATTTTTAGGAACGGACTGTTTCTAATATGAATGTCGGGGATAAACAATTTTTATGGTGTTTTCATATGTATTGGTGACGTGTTGTGATGAATATGAAGAAACTATTTTAATAAGAATTATTCTCAATTAGGTATATTCTCTTTAATAAGCGCCAACTGAATCTGACAAAGAATTCACGTATTTTTTGTGGTTAAGTCCGTCTTCAGTGCAAATCAACGCGAGATAATACTTTGGTATTGCGAATTTTTTAGAAATTCTTCACCAGGAATATTCAGGAATATGTAAAAATGCAAACAAAAAGCATGAGTTCAAAAGTACCTAAATGATTTTTAATATAGTGCTGGAGTCGCAACAGAGCGACAACCAAATAAATGTAATTTATATATTATTTCATTAGAGATAAAGAACAAGAAATATTTCCTTCAATTCATTAATACTGAAAATTTTATTTTTAAATATGTAACATGACAGCAACGAGAAGAAAATTAATCTGAAGTTGTTTTGGAAGTAAATTAATTTTTAAAATATTCATACACCTAAGATTGTTACCAATATTTTAAATCTGTTGTTCGTTAATTGTAGTATAGATGCATTTAAAAAAATAAGAAATATAATGTTATCAATAATTTTATATTAATGTCACTAGGCACATACAGTATTATTAACATAACAGCTCATATTTTGAAAAAATGGGTATCTCTAGGTATTTTGTATGCTTGTATGCGTGGGAAGATAAAAAATTGTTAGCTTGCTGCTTATTTAATCCATATTTACTACTCACGCCTAGTTTTAAAATAATTATAATTGATAGTCAATGTTTTGTATAAAAAATAGCCATTTTAATATAAAAGTTTACAATGTATTTCCCCTGACAATTATTTTTGCGTTTGCTTTTTCGGTGTAATTGGAGACGCAAAATCAATTAAAAATCGATGGAGCAAAATTACGTTTAAGCTAGTGTTTCTTTTTAATGTTATATATGGTGGTTGTGACTATGAAAGCAAGCAGATTATTGACTAATTTTTGGTTACGCTTGCCGGCCATGCTAGATATGCTGGTATTAGAGAAGTGATAAGAAGAAAGTTAGTAGTGATAAATAGCTTTATATTAAATTAATATTTTGCAAAAATGTACATTTTTTATTATTAATGCAGTGGGATGTACGAATTGAGTCAACTCAACATTCTTGCTTGCAAGAAACGGAAAAATCACAAATAATATCTGAAGTAATTTTATACATAAATTAAAAAATAATGATATGATTTCTACAATATTTGTTCAAATGAAAGTAATCACTTTATTTTTTCTCTGAAATTGATAGCTTAACCACCGCAAACGTTGTTTAAACTTCATTCCCATCAGCTAATTCATCATACATTAATTAATTGGCATCAAAAATATTAGTTTATAGGTTAGGAACCTCCACAATAAGTTACTTTACAAAACGTAAATTCAGAGTGCGTCTATACTCTGTTTCTTCTAACGAACTAACGCAAATGTTAAAAACGACTTAAAATCGATGGGAATAACTGATGTTAGTAAATAGTTGCCCACTTTAATAGAATTTCTCGTATAAATCATAATTTACAGGAAATAAAGTTCAAACATTTTGTTAGGAAAATGTTTGTAAAAAAAAAAAGGAAAAACTAATGCTCACAAATCTGTAATTCGCTTAAAGATAATTATAATAAATTTAATCTGAGAGATATTTCAAATAATGTCAACATTAGGAAAAACACGTAAGTTTATTTTGTAAAATGAAGCTGTACGTTAGAATTGCTTATTATTTATTTTCTGCATTATTTTTTTATTAACCTTGGTCCATTCTATATTTTCTCACTTAGAATGTCTCAGTAAGGCACTAGCTTGGAGGAGCGGTGTATTTTATCTTTCTGTAGTTACAGAATAGAATAGAACTTTATTGGCCATATGTACACAAATTGTGTTTCGACAAGTCAGACAAATAATTAATATAAACAAATCAAAACAGTGGTTATCTTAAATAAATAATATTAAGAGAAATATATAAATAACATAGTGATATAAAATATAAATCACAAACAATATAAACAAACAAAACATTGTAAAACAAATGAACAGTATATTATTAGAAGTAGTAACGTTAATATGTATTATATAGATAGATATATATCACTAAAATTTGAGGAAAAATATTCCTTAAAGTTGTAAAACGCCTTGGACGTTAAAAAAGCTCTAATAGTATTTTTAAATAATTTATGATCAAGTTCTTTGACTTTTGCAGGAAAATGATTAAAAAACCTTATAGCGTGGTAGTTTACTCCATTACGAGATTTAGAGAGTTTTAAAAATTGGGACAAATGTTGTTGTTATTCCCCGTGGGGTATCTACACTTCATTATGAGATCTGTAGTCAGATTCATGTTCTTTTTAATATACAGGAGGCACTGCAAAATATACACGCTGGGCAAGGTTAAAATATTTAGATTTTTAAAAAACGTGTCTACAATCGTTTCTATAATTTAGGCCACCTAAATTTCGTATGGCTTTTCTTTGTAAGGCAAAGACAGTAGCGCTGTGAGTATAATGTCCCCAGATTAAAATAGCATATGATAATGAGGAATGGTACATGTTAACTGAAATTCTTTTGACGAAGTGTATATGTTGTTCCTACGACAGTTTATTGTCCAAGTATACCCCATGAAATTTAATGCTGTCATTGTTAATTACCTCAGCTACATTTCTTAAACTAAAAACCATGGTTTTAGGCCAGTCATTACGGACTTCGATAATGGATAGTTCGACAATAACTTCAAAAGTTTTTAAATTTTGAGACAACATTGGAGAAGGTAAAAAAATAACAAATCCAGTTTTGCACCCTTTAACCCCTTTTTAACACCCTTTTAAATAGTAATACTCCTAAACGAGGAAGCCTGTGTGGAAAAATTATGATAATACTTTAGTTATCCTGAGTAATACGTGAAACGAGAATATCTTCAATTTTCTGCAATTAATTAATTAATCTGTACAAAAACTGCAAGACCAAATACTTTAAAAAAGAAACGTCCTTCTTATATCCTATGTAACTTAATTTATTAATCTTATCGTGGCGTATTGTCATGTATAAGTTTGATTAATTATGTAATAGGTAAAAGCTTTTCCGCTGGAGAATCAATTTATCAGTTATTAAATTAATTTTGATGTGAAAATATTCACAAATGGCACTTTACGCCAATTTTAAATTTTAATCCAGAGTTAAATATTATACACTGTTCGGCGAAGTAAAATAATGGAAAGAGTTGTCCACCAAATCTGTTAGTGGAGTTCCTTATCGTTTTTATTTAAGAAACAGCCAAATTTAAAACAATCGCGCGACGAATTTTCATTTTGAGCATTATATAGCTGGAATCTTAGTTCGTATGTCGCGTGGTCTAGTTAGAGCAGCGCTCTGACTGATCTAATGGATAGTTGTTAACATCTGTTTTAGCACAAACGCAAATGATATTGATCGAATCCCTGAACGAATCGAATTAAAAAACTGAAACCTCAGATGCCAAACACTTTTTTATTTGTCATTGCTCGCGACTTGAAGGAGACTTATTTGTAATGTTTTGCAATGTATTAAACGTGTTAAAATTAAGATCATACCATCAAATTTCACGATCTCAATGTTACTCACTGGGAACCGAAAATATATTTTATGATTATTTGATGAAAAAATGCCCATTGTACATGAACAGTGGGCAAAATTATGCTATGTTGATAGACATTGCATACTGAGTTCATTAATTATTACAGTATTATTTAAAATCGATTATTTGAAATGTCTGAAGACTTTTGCAAAATTAATAACAACTTGTTTTGAATGCCAATCATAAAAACCTAATTTTTTAATGATATAAAAATTTATACCTGTCAGAATTCATGCAGTTTTCTACCTTATTAAAAATTTCTTTAAAATGGAATTGGGCCTTGGGCCGATACAACGAGGAGGCTTCCGAAGCGGTTCATTCCTTTTTCTCAAATTGGTGTAATTTATGACATAAAGGTACTACATTCAAACTCTTCACCAAAATTTAAAATGACCAAATTAACATAAATGCAGAATTATCCCATCGATCAAATGAAATAATTTCTTTTTGAACAAGTATTTCCTAAATAGTGCTTGTGTGGTATCAAATGTTAAAATATAATATCAAATTGTCTTAAAATATTGGGCCTGTATAGGCAAAATATCCCGCACATTTCTTATGGGAAATGGCCCCCGTTGAAACTCGCTGGAATCGATATATATTATTCCTCTTAAGCTCCTGATCAAAAGTCCTCATGGCCACAAGGTCGGAAAATGTACAGTTTTCCAGATATGAAGGGGGGGGGGGGGTACGAATTCGATTTTTCGGGATTTTTATACTAATAGTACGGAGCCACGATCCTTTCAATGGGGCTTCGCTAGTGTTCTATGAAAGTTTCGGGTCTCTGATTTCAAATCCGACGTTAAAAGTAGATTAGATTAGCTAGCTCTCACTGACATTGTCAACTCGCCTTATTTTCCAGACGGAAAAGATTTCTCAGAATATATACGAGGGGTTTTTTGGGTCGCCGATTTCAAATCTGATGTCGTAGGTGGCATTTGACAGTTGACAGCTGTTAGTAGCAGTGTTAGCTGTATTATCCAGAAAATATTTATCACAATGTTCCCGGGTCACGCTAAAAGTAGATGCAAACAATCCAATTAATATGTTGTGTTTGAGGAGCACTTTTATAGTATATTACTCAACACGCCAGTACGAGGTGAAATTCTTTTTGTTGATTGCTGACCGAACCATAATGTGATTTTAAATTTGACGCGTTCACCAGTGCTGGTCAGTGAAGAGGTACTTAATATAAATAAATAAATCTTTTCATAATACAGCTAACACTGTTACTGACAGCTGTCAACTGTCAAATAACATCGGATTTGAAATCAGTGACCCAAATAGCCCCTTGTGGAAAATAAGGCCTGTTGACAGTGCCACTGACAGCTGCCAACTGTCAAATGCTACTTTTGACATCGGATTTGAAATCAGCGACCCGAAAAACCCCCGTAGAACACTAGCGAAGCCGCATTGAATGGACCATGGCTCCATACTATTAGTGAAAAAATCCCGAAAAATCGACTACCCCCCCATATCTGGAAAACTGAACATTTTCCGACCTTGTAGCTAAGAGGACATTTGAGCAGGAGCTCAAGAGGAATAACATATATAAATTCCAGCCAGTTTCACCGGGGGCTATTTCCCATAAGATATGTGCGGGTTCCATATTTTGTTATCCTAGAAAATGAATCGAAAATCTCGTATAATGTATTTCTCTAATTCTTTATAATTAATTAATCTGTATAAAAACTATAAGAAGAAATAATTTAAAAAGAAACGTTGTTTTTATATTCTACTCAATTTAATTTATTATCTTGTCAAGACGTAATGTCATGTCTAAATTTGATTAATAATTTAATAGGTAAAAGCTCTCCCGATGAAGAATCAATCTATCAGTTATTAATTAAATATCGATAGGAATTTATACATAAGAATATTTACAAATAATATTAGTCTGCAAATTATTCTCTTTGCGTATGCACGCACGGTTCGGTCACAAATTAAATTAATGAATTTGTGTTAAAGTTACGGAACCTTCTAAAATTAAAAGCATGCTGTCAAAGTCTGCAATTGCAGGTGATACCAAACTATGCTGAAGTTAACATAGGAAGGCGGAGTGATCAATAAAACATCAGACGAAGAGAATTGCATATCTTACTTTATTCCGGGCGTATGAAATAAAAAAAAACCTATTTAGGTCCATCTTTAAAGCCACTAAGGTTCGGTTTATCAATGCAAGGTTAACTCATAACCAAAGGATAAATGTCAAACAAAACAATAAATACCCACATTTATCCTATAGTTAAGTGTTAACCCTGCATTGATAAACCTGGCCTAAGCTGCATTGACTGCAACTTACGTTTTTTAAACTTACATTAATCAGACACAGGAAGTAGATCTTGAGTATTTACTATTCTCAGGACTGAATTTCAGCACAGGAATGTCAAAAATATTGTTAAGTATAAATTTAGAACATTAAAACATTTAAAGCTAATTTGCGCTTTTGAGAATTTAACACTTCTCGTGATTATTTTCTAAACATTTTAAACACGGTTAATGAAAATTTTTACCAGTCTGCTTCTGGCGTCTTCTATTCTCATTATGAATATAATTAGTGAAAATTTCGAAGCTTAATCCTTACTTGCGATTCTCTTGCATTATCGATTATTTCTGAAATTGTTCTAATTTAACTTAGGAATAAGAGTAAGACACGTATACATACAAGACGAAATTTACAGGCGATTGAGGTCTTCTTTTTATTGTATCTGCGTGGAAGAAAGTGAGATATGCATTTTGGATTCGGCCGAAGTTTTATTGCCCATTTTCCTTTCTCATATTAATCCAGTAGGTATAACAAGTAGTGCTGGAGTTAATGTCGAACAGTTTATTGCACATCTGTACGTGATGCAAAATGGAGAGAAGAAACCTAGATTAATTAGAAAACAGAATATATTTAAAGGTATTAAAGAATGTTGTCGTTGTGAGTTGAAAATGGATGAAACTTTCAACACGCAAAAAATTTTACACCGAGCCCCCAGTAATTCACTGATGCGGGTTCAATGAACTTATTATACAAATTTTGCCGCCTCCTGATGTCTGTTAATGGGAACTGCGTAAATACGTTTTATGACCAATTGATGAAAAAACTTCCTATAACATGTATTTGGCAAAATTCTGTAGTGTTGAGAGGAAAATATTACATGGTTTGTCTATTGACGGCAATAGGTCTATCCATAAAATTTAGTTTTTAATTGGAAATTATAGATTTATGAGTGTTATAAACCCCTACAGAGTTTTTAGAAAAGTAGTCATTTACTTTCGCCATTATTTATAATAGAAATTACCTCAACGCGTCGAGGTTAGAAAACGCTCCCTTGGTGCGAGGCTAGGCGGGTGACGTCACATGCCTGCTATGCGATATGCGCTGCGATACTCTAGGTGTTACTATAGTAATGTATTAATTTTGCCACTGTCATGAGCTAGGACGGGCCAGATATTTGTCACAGCCGTATTTATCTGTGCTTTGAAAGAAAATCGGATACCATAATCACGCCTACATTTGGTAAATTATGTGACTCTCCTTTCCGGAAATCCTCCTCCATATATGAGAATAAATAAGTCACTGTTCTAGCGTGAATTCAAACTTTGTTCTAACGAGAGCGACACGGAATAAACCTAACGCAGCGCCTGCCGAGCCAGCAAGCATGTGATGTCATACGCGTTTATCTGGCTGATATAAAGCAAGCTACGGCCGCTGCTGTGGTTCGGGTTGACTTTTTTCAACCATAGTTCTAATATTATTATTATAATATGTACAAATCTTTATTTTGCATTACTTTTAATGTATATTAATTTTATTGTGAACAGACCTATTATGTACATCAATAAATTATTATCTATAATTGATTATCTGTGCTCTATGATTTGTGAAATATGCAAAATACGTTGAACAAAATAAAATGTAGACTTATTTTATTATTGTTTATTTATATATTCTTTCAAATACATAAATACAGTTGTTTCGGCATCATAGTGCTTCTTCCAATGTGAGTACTGTACATATTTTTTTTAAGAATGAGACAAAATATATCTTTCTGATGAAATTTTTTTTCTAATATTGTTAAAATACAATCAAGAATACGTCTTTCGAGCGCGATGCACTAAAACCTCCATTCTTCAATAGATATAATTTCATGTTATTTTGTTAAGAGAAAGTTGGATATGGGGTTTTATCGGCAGAATAAGACGTTGTTTTTCTTTCTCTGATGCGTATCAATTTTGATAGTACTTTCTCATCATATCTTGAATATATCTTTATTTTTCAAATCTTTTTAAAAATTAATCTGAACACAATTTTCCTTTGCATTTTTCCTTTCCTTTGAGTTGTTATAATATTTAATAGCTTTTGTGAAATGAATAGTATACGATACATTTAAAATTAATTATGATTGTTGTTAAGTAAACGAATTAACGTTTTAATCTTAGTTCCAATCTATGTGTTTCGACAAATTACACCACTTCCGCCAAATAATTACTTTGCACCGTTTGTAGCGTTCTTTTCTGTATAAAAATCGAGGACAATTCATTTCTATAAAGCATCTTAAAGAAAAACCTACATCGTGCAAATATTTTAAATCAATTAGTCTCTACAAATTAATTCTTCTCTGTCAGTATTATTATAGATTTAATCTAGTTAGCTTCGCGTGAAAAGAATGTAGATAATTTTTTTTATTTCAAATAGACATGGAGTGGCCCCAACAAAACATACTCTGGTATGAATGAAAGTTATTTTTAGTGACAACACTGTTGTTAGAAGATAAACGAAGATAATGTAAGCGAGTGAGTTTAACTGTTATTGACTGATGAAAGTATGTATTTTTTCAATATGAACGTAGGAAGTCTCTAGTGCTATGTTTATCTCATGTAATCTGTCTGTATATAATTTGAAATCAAGTTTGTAGTAATAAGTGGTATTATGGGCGTGACTGGCAGTTTTTATTTCTCCTGAATGCACTTATAGATCAAGTAGTTTTGAATTTTTTTTTGAGAACCTCCTGCAACTTGCATATTTCTATGGACATAAAACCTATGCAAGGTCTGAATTAGGAGTGTAGCGGCGTTATCGTATGAGGCATCTTTTACACAGATCAAGATGTTTAGTGTTTGAGCATCGCTTAAAATGGCGAATGATAATTGGCCAGCGAAGGCAGAGTATAGATCAGTCAAAATTTTATTCTGTGCGGTGGGGGTCCTCAAAGTAAGTGTAAAAAATTGAATAATTATAAATATTCAAAAGAATAGTTACAATACGCACTTGGTTTATCATAAGTTTTGTAGAGTTTTGTCTCTGGCATATGTTTCGGTCTTGCGACCATTATCAAAGAGTCTTAGAACTGGTGGTTCAGTCTGGCGAATGGTTTGCGGACAAGAAACGATCCGGGCAAAGTGGAATTTTTTTATTGCAAAATTTTCAAAATGTTGCTGAGGCTAAACTGAAGAATTTAGAAAGCTGGAAATTTTTTGACATATAAAAGCGCACTCAAATTTCCAAATCCTTTTTGAGATATTAAAATCCGTTAATTAGGTCCCACTGGTGAGGTTAAAACAGTTTGAATTTCCCGCGTTGCCAAAATTGCGTCGGCCTGCCGGGGGTCCTAGTGCGGGGGCACGCAGAACAAGGGGACACACGGGGCAGCTTGACAGCACGGGAGCGCGGAGCTGTAAGGGGGCCTTGGGGCGGAGCCCCATATTTGAAAGCACGGGGGCCTGGGGTCGGAGACCTAACGCGGGGCCCTGGAGACTAAGGGGGCCCATTCTGGAGGGCGGAGCACCGACTCAACTGGGGCTATTTCTACTTTTTGCTAACCAAATTTTTAAACAATTCCCTATAGGCTCACCTAATTAACGGATTTTAATATCTCAAAATGTATTTGAAAATTGAGTGCTCTTTTATATATCAAAAAATTTCCAGCTTTCTAAATGTTTAAGTTTAGCCTTAGCAACATTTTAAAAATTTGCAAATTTTTTGCGAAGTTTAGAATGGAAAATTATTATGCAAAATCTAAAAATCCGATCTTGATGAAATTTGATGGGAAGATTTATTATATTAAAAAGTTTCCTTTAGCCATGAATGAGGGTCCTACGTATAATATAAGTATTTGAATAAAATTCCACAAATAACTTGCTTTTTCAAATTTTCTTTTGCTATTTTTACTATTTTTGCAATAGTAAAAGTGATATTTTGAATTCACAACCAACTGCATCTTGTTTAAAATTTAATTATAAAACTTTTTCATTTGCAAAACTTTTCTCTAAAAGTAATAGTTACTGAGATATATGAAAAAATAGGAAGAAAAAAACGGATTTTTTAGGGATTTTTTCACATTTTGTTTAATAAAAAATTACGCCCACGTTTTCAAACTAGCGCATAGTGAAATTATAATTTCTTATGATTTTTAGGAGCGATTAAGCAAAAAATCTGCCATACTACCCTATTCACCCAACCCAAAACCTGGGCTAACACAGATACCAACAAATCAAATGTATTTTTCTTTTAAACTAAGTGAAATAAAATGTCACGTAGTCGGCATAGTCTTAATTAGATTTTGTTACTTAATATTCATATTGAAGTCGATGTAAAAATGAACAAATAACGAAACGTAACTTAATTTTAACCGGCTCTAATATCGATATTATGCATTACGTTCAATCAATTGAAGAATTTATAATTTTTAGAACTCTTTCAAAGCCGGTTAATTTTTTCAGAAAAAAATTATAATTCTTTACATTGTTCACTTACCATATAATCTCTTCGTGTGACCACATGGTGCTTGAAGTGTTTGTTTAACCATAAAATGAATTTTATTGCGTGTTACATAATGAACAAAATTATAAATTTTACGAGTTGACATGAAACTTAATTGTTCTGGTGACGCTCACGTAGTATTAATATATTCTTTTTTTAATGCAAATTGTTTTACAGTAATTATTTTGTTAATTCTCCTAATTGAAATTTATGGGATGTTCAGTTTTACTCCTAGAATTTTGGGAGATCTGTAAATCTGTTTTTCCTTTATAAAGATGTGTCTTTTTAAAACCGAATCGACATGGAGGTAGTAGATTATAAATAATAGAAAATATTAATTAATATAGTTATGAATATATAAAAAACATAATCCATCTAATGCCCCCCTACGCAGTTAAAATTTTGTACGAATCTGTAAATAGGCATTTAATATAAGATTTCCTAGATAATTTGCGTTTTTAAGTAATTTTAAACTTCAGGAGCAAGTTTTTGAAAGAGAATCGTTATCTAGTATAAAAGAAACTAACTAACCGTCTGCCTGCATGAGCGCAATAATCTCAGGAACTACTGCAATTCTATATATAGTTTCCAGCTAGCACCAAGGGAGACGGGAATCTCTAAAGAATAACTATTATGCAACTGCCACTAACTTTGCGACTTCGATGTGTAATAACTTAATACGACTTTCTAGATATATTTCCCGCTATTGGGGATGTAATAGTTATCAGTCATATGACCTCAAAGTTGCTGCAACGTCTGGGCACCTTCATTAGCTACATGGAGTCATAGAATTTGTAGGTGTAGGTAGTATTTATTGGTATTAATGATGTTTCCGCTATCTACATAACTCAGCGTCAGAGTTTACGGCTACTATAAAGTGGGTATCACCTTCTAAATTCTCCGTGAAGTAACTTTTAGCATATTTCCTCAGTACTGATAAATTGTCATGCTATACATCATTATGTAGTGCA
This sequence comes from Leptura quadrifasciata, assembly GCA_963675555.1. Classification (NCBI taxonomy): domain Eukaryota; kingdom Metazoa; phylum Arthropoda; class Insecta; order Coleoptera; family Cerambycidae; genus Leptura; species Leptura quadrifasciata. The sequence goes on along the minus strand of OY776678.1, from coordinate 53,946,457 downwards.
GTGTCTAGTAACGGTTAAATTTTCAACAGTGTTCCTGTTAAAAGTAACGGTGTTTGTTTAAAAAAAGGCAAACGTGGTCACCAGAAATCCATAATTCCTTTAAAATAGTCAACCGATATTTAGTATTTTAACAAATTTTTATCAATAAAATGAGTATCTGCTATATATTTCTTTGGTTCCATCACATATCAAACGTGGAAGTACTCAGGAGAGCAAACAGCCTTCCAATTGAGGTGCTTATTTTAAGAGCACGCCTAAGATGGGCAGGTCACGTTCATCGTATGCATGATAACCGCCTTCCTAAATGTACACTTTATGGTGAATTGCTAAGCGGTAGAAGAAAGCGTGGCGGTCAACGAAAGAGGTTCAAAGACGCTCTCCATGAAAATCTAAAATCCTGCGGTATTGCAGACGAGCAATGGGAACAACTTGCAGCGGATAGAACCGAATGGCGACGGGTTGTGGCCAGCTATCAAGGAAATGTTGCTGCAAGAAGGCCGAATCCAAGACCTAACCAGGTCTATGTTTGTCCTGACTGCGGTCGACATGTGCTCTCCCGAATTGGCCTCTATAGCCATAGTCGTGTGCACCGTAGATGAATGGGAATTACAATAGACTACACCTTTTACTTGTTTTTTATTGTACACAATTTATCGACTGTAACATTTTTATACTCGGACTCGAGCAACGGCTAATATTAAAAAAAATATATTTCTTTAAATGTATATGTACACTGAAGAAAAGGTAACATAATATAGTGCGATGATGTGAGGTTTAGTACTAGATAATGATTAAAGTTCAAGATGGGACCATAAAGTCGTAACAGCAATTCTGAAAAGACAATTTATGCTAGTCACAACTTGGCCGCTACTATAAAATAACTCTACAGTTCCATTTGGTACTATACAGTAAATTTTTTAATTTTATTTATTTATTTATTACTACAATATTTGTTTATAATTATACATTATTGCAAATTATATATAATTGTTACTTATTTTATGATAACTATACAGGGTGTCTCACCGGAAAAGGACTCGATCGATATAGAGAAAACTACGCATCAGAAAATTTTGAAAATTTAGATAATTACTCTTGTTGGTGTGGCCAATCCAACTAAAATAATTACAAGCAGCTGGCACTTCCTCTTATACCGGAAGTCGATACCAACTTGCTTATTTCGAATGGAACATCCTAGATATTTTATTGTTTTCGAAAAGAGCATAAAATTCTGAGTCGAAAAATTAGGGTCGAACCGAACATATGTTTCTTATTATGAGTATAAATGCAACCGTGTGCATATATAGACCTTTCACGTTTAGTAATTCGTTTTCTACAAATATATTTCTGCAGATATCTCTACTTCTCATGTTGAAAATTGTCCATACTTGAAGACTTGGAGAATATAGACAGGCATGCGTTTATTTTCTTCTGCGATATTGAAGATCTGTCAAGATTAAACATTGCTAAAAACCTTCTCGACAAAATTCCATAAAACTGCATGAAGATCGGATCACCCGTTGAAGAGATATTATATGAGGCCACACACAGACGCACATACATATACATATACATATACATACCAAACTTATAATACTACTTTTATTTTTGTCGGGGGTTAAAGAATTTGCAACGGCGATATGGTTATTGTCCATTGATATTGCGATACAGCTAGTTGATGACATGATGGTGAAATTTTACATATATGTGAAAAGATCTACACAAAAGATTGAAGTCCATTGGAAGTACTTTTAAAAAAATTGATAATGCAGAATAAGACCGATTTTCACAAGATTTTATAATTATGTTTTGAATTATAGCAATTAATTTTGGGATTTATGAGAAAAATCGTAGTCTGAGGTAGTAACAGGAACTAAATATTTGTTATTGTTTTAGAATTTCTGAACATACATTATTTTAAGGTTTATAAAAAAATGCTCTTTCATGCATCACATGCTACTGAAAAGGCATAAAAATGTGTTGAATACACTTTTTGGTGTGTCGCTGCATTTTCTAAATAATTTTTCTAGTAAACTTTACAGGCCGTTTTCAGACTTTATAAAATTCCTAAGTAACAAGAAAATTAACCATTTTGTTAATTTGTAACATATCAAAAAGTAGTCGTATGTAAAAAAAATAATCAAAATGGGAGAATTTATTTATTAAATACTCAATTTGTACGATCCTTTACTTCTGGATTTAAATTATTGCCCCAGATCCAAATAATTTTCAGTTAAATGGCTTTCATTTTAATTATTTATAAGGGCTTGTATATCCAAAAATATATGAAGCCATGATTGTAAATAATTTACCGCTGCACATATAAAAATTTAAAGATATTAATAATAAGTTTGTCCTTCTACGATATTTTTTATTACACTGTTAACAGATGTTAAATTAATTAATTTGAAATAGTAAGTTTTTTTTAACAATTTGCGTCAGACCGCAGATACATAAACTCTCATGTCAATCTTTTAGTTTATCCTTCTAAGTTTAAGCTATGCTGCACACTGTTACAACTAAAATTATTTGTGTAAATATACGGTTGTTATGATCTTCCCAAGTGTTTTCAAAATCTAAAATTATATACTAAATATTTATATCCGTCATAAGTGCTTCGTCAAAGAAAGGTAGGTAGATAGTGTATTAAGCAAATAAATACTTTATGGGATTACTTATAATTATTAATATTGTTGGGCGGGTCAGGTAAACTGTAAAAAAAAATAATAAACGGCTGTTTAATTAAGTATATTATTTTAAAATTAATTTTGATGTTAGAGTTTGCGTTTTAAAAGCATCGTTGATCTTTATAAAATGTTCAATGAATATGTATTATATTTGTTGTATAGGAAGTATACAGACAACATTGGGGTAAAGTAAAACTATTTATGAAAGCAGGAAAATTATTTTTGGAAACATTAATTAATACAAATTTTTAGAACTAATCTTCAACTGTAAAATTTTACTATACTTACTGTTATAATTATACAAATATTCTTCGGATACTCATAATCATGAAGAAAGTTATTTGTTTTTCTTACGTTTCGGTTTATGAAACCATCATCAAAGATTAATACGATGGAAAAAATTAACAAAAATTATATTTTTTAAAAATTGGCGATGTAAGTATCTATATTGTAGTTAGTATGTTCATGTTTAATGTTGCCATACCAAAACAACAAGTAAAAGAATAACTGCTATAATGAATAAATAAACATTATGTCTTCATGGCCAATTTAAACGTATAAAAATGGTCGGAACATAAAGAAGACGACTTACCGTTTATATTGGTTTTCAATATAAAGTTTTAAAAACATTTTTTAAATAAAATCACAGCAATCGTAAACGATAAAGAGCTACTATAAACGCTGTGAAATAGTTTTTAGATCAAAGTGTCTAGTTTTTCTTTATTGAAAATTAAATCTTGAATTTCATGAGATGGAAAAATTGTGTTTTCTTATAAATAAAATGTCTGACAATGCTAAAAAATATTTTTTGGTCCCTGTATAATATTTCAAAATAATATCCAGCTTATAGAAGAAAAATATATTAATTAAATGAACATATTAAACATATTTATATATGCAGGCGTCAGCGTTTACATTTCCTATAGCATATATTTCAGTAAAATATCGACGTAATTTCTCTTAAATCTTTAATTTTAATATGCAAATAACTTGATAAGTTCCCACGAATTTAAAAATAGTTAAAAATTTACATTAAGTTTAAAACCACCATCTGCCATATTTTCTCATCTTCCCACCACTTTTTCAACTTTTCATCTTCACTCACTTTCTCACGATTTTTCCTCATACTTCCAACTTTCCCACCACCTTCCCCTACTTTCATACCGTTTTTCAAATAAAGTATCCGATTATTTATTATTATCTTTTAAGTTAGTACTACCACTTTAAAAATTTTAAATCGTCCTGATCCCATTAATTGTAGCTTTTTTGTTGCGAATTTGTTGCGGTGAGAAAACATTTGCAGCTCTTTACTTTAAAAAAATAATCCATGGTAGTACCATTCGCAGAAATCGCTTTTAAAAATGCACAAACATTTTCTTATCATAAACATAATTTGTTGCCAATTTGTTGTGGTGAGAAAACATTAGCTCTTTATTTTTTAAACATAAACTATGGTAATGCTAACTTCACAGTGATGATAGCATAGCATAGATTAAATAATAAACTGTATTAAGTTAGCTAGCTCTACCACTTTAAAATTTTGAAATCGTTCTGGTCCCATTAATTGTAGCTTTTTGTTGCGAATTTGTTGCGGTGAAAAAAAAAATTGTAGCTTTTTACTTTTAAACCATGAATGCTAACTTCATTGTAAAGATAGCATTACCACTCACACAAATTACTTTTAAAAAGTGCGCAAATATTTTCTTATAAAAATAATTTAACTTATAAATTAATTAATAAAAAAAAATAATTAAAAGACTGTTTCATCTAATAACTTCCGATGATACGAACTTGATAATCAAGAAAGCAACACTAAAGCTCATAAAAATCGCTTTTAATAACAATTAAAAAACAAAGAACGATCAAAAAAATTGTTTCAATATTTTTTAAAGAAAGACCGGAAAAAATGGATCATTTTTAAAAAGTGAGCAATCGCGACTTAACGATTCCGGGTGCATTGTATAAAAAACGATACACAAAATTTGCAACAACATCAGCATTGAGGAAGAAAATTTGTAGATAACAGGTTTCAAACGATTTTGGGAACAAAACGTGGACTACTGTAATTTATATTGAAAAGTAGTAATAATTATTCGGATTATTCGGAAAACAGGCGTTCTATTTTATTGCATAAGCATTTTACCCAATCTAAGGAACGAAAAAGCACAAATCGCGAATCACAAGAATTCTAAGGTTGTCTTAAAAAGTGAAAGATTTTTCGAAAATAGTTTAATATGTAGAGAAACTATTTTAGGGAATACTTTATTTGCAACAAATTGTTTCTCAATACAACAAATTCGTGCGTGGCACACAACAAAGTTTAAAAGTTAAAAACACACGAAAAAATGCATTTTCAACGGTTTTTGCAGGTGGTAGTGCCAGGTCGCGCTGGAAATTCAAGGTTTCGTTTCGTTGAATATTACGAACACTTTTTTCGCAACCAATTAGGTTACGGTGCTACAAATTCGTACACGATACGCAAAAAATTCTCGAGGTGGAAAATTTGTGAAAAAATTCATTTGCAACGTTCACTTAGACAATTTGTTACGTGTCGTGCACGAATTTGTTTCACTGAGATTTAATTTATTGCCAAACAAGTTTTCGCAAAAATCAGTAAAACGTAGCATTTCCAAAGCAACCTGGCTCTACCTCCTGCAAAAACAATTTGTTACGAAAGTTTTTGCAAAAGTCAATAAAATGTTGAATTTCCAGCGCAACCTGGCACTGCCACCAAGGAAACGCCGTGTCGTGTACAAAGTTTTTGCATCGAAATTTAGCAAGTTTTCGCAAAATTTGATAAAACGATTAATTTCTAGCACAACTTGATACTACCTCCTGCAAAAACCGTTGAAAATACTTTTTTTTCATGTGTTTTTCAATTCGAGACTCTGTTACGTGTTGCGTACGAATTTATTGCATCGAGAAACAATTTATTACAAATAAAGTTTTCTCTAAAATAGTTTCTACATAATAAACTATTTTCGAAAAATCTTTCACTTTTTAAGACAACCTTAGAATTCTTGTGATTCGCAATTTGTGCTTTTTCGTTCCTTAGAAAACATTTTTGGGTAAAATGCTTATGCAATAAAATCGAACGCCTGTTTTTACGAGTAATCTGCTACTACTTCTCAATATAAATTACAATAGTCCACGTTTTGTTCCCAAAATCTTTTGAAATCTTTTATATGCAAAGTCCTTCCTTACTGCTGATGCTGTTTCAAATTTTGTGTATCATTTTTGTATACGATTCACCCGGAATCGTTCAGTCGCGATTGCTCACTTTTTTTAGAGCGATCCATTTTTCCCGGTCTTTCTTTAAAATATATTGAAAATTTTTTTTGATCGTTCTTTATTTATTAGTTATTATTAAAAGCAATTTTCATGACTTTTAATACTATCTTTTAAGTTAGCACCACCAGAAATTATTAGAAGAAACAGTTTTTTAATTAATTTTTTTTATTAATCGTGCGAAACAAATTCGCAACAAATTATTTTCATGATAACAAAATGTTTGTGCACTTTTTAAAGCGATTTCTGTGAGTGGTAATGCTATCTTCACTGTGAAGTTAGTATTCATGGTTTAAAAGTAAAAAGCTACAAATGTTTTTTCACCACAACAAATTCTCAACAAAAAAGCCACAATTAATGGAACCAGAACGATTTCAAAATTTTAAAGTGGTAGAGCTAACTTAATACAGCTTATTATTTAATATGGAAAAATCTACCTACACGTGTACAAAATTTTATTAAAATATGGGATGAACCGTTTTCAAGTTGTGATGGAATAAACATTCAGACAGATCTAAAACATCCTGAAAATTTTTACTTTCTGGCTATGGCATTATTATTAGCAAACCTGAAGATATTGTAAACTGTAAGACATTAGTACAAAAATATCTACCTTAACAGATTTACTTATGTAGGTTGATTAACAGTTTATATTTTTGTTGTGTTCTTACACAACAAAAATGATTGGTAAGTTTGAGGCCTCAAGATCGACTACAGTGTTCATAAAATCATTTAATGTCCTTTGATAAAAATTTCATAAAATCAATTCAGCTATACTTCAGTTGATTGAGCAAACTACAAAAACTTACAAATTATGTTAACAAAATGGCGAAGTTTATAAAAGAAATTATGATGTCGATAATAATTTTTTAAAATTTTTTATTATGAACGAACAAACAAGGGCTCATTCTAAAGCATATTTAATCAGCTTTCATTTATGTCCATTTTCGACGTGGGTATGTCATGAGTTGGTCGATTTTTATCGTTTTAACATTTTACACAACAACTATTTTGAAACTTTTGTTTTTACTAAACTGCTAACCTTGCAGAAATAAATAAAAAAGCAAATTCATCCCCATCTTATAAATACTCATTTTGATCATCATCATTTTTTCGCTAATTATTTTTGTTCTTTAGTGTTTATTTAGGAAAAATGTTTAAATGTTTTTTTAAACTTATTGAAATCTATAAAAGACCCGCAAAACAATGGTTAACAAGTCATTTGGAAGTCTATGTTTTACAAATATTTAATTAGAAATTATTTTAATATCGGCTTTATCAAATAACATCTGGGTGCTAGTTAAAAGTATTTCATTTTATAAATTAAATATTTTATCATAATGTAATCTTGAATCTATATAAATTTATTTATCTGATTTCGTTTCAGTGGGTAGATATGAAAATCGTAATAAATAATAATTGAAAAAAGTACTGTGCTACATTGGCAATAATTAATATATTAATTTTAATAGTTTAATTCAATGTAAACTGAAACCTTGCTACATAATAACTTATGTTCTTTTTTAGCACATCTAAAACAATACAATCTTAATTACCTGTCAAATATAATTAATGTTTTTTTGAAGCTCTAGGAGCTGTAATATCAATCAAATAAAAAAGTTAGTTTAATTGGTTTCGTCTATACAACTAACAAATCATTAGGCTGGGGGGAAAAGTGATTAATATTAATTCACGTCTACAGTACAACTTAACTGTAGTTTAATAGAGGGCTGCCACTGGTAAAATCATAGAAGGTAATTATTACTTAATATAACCCTTAATTTGGTAAGAGTCTGTTGAGATAAAAAATTAAAAATGTCATTTTGCTAGTTAAGTTATAAGTTTCCATATAAAAGTCTTTTGTTGTATATGTTATAACATTATCAATCCCATAATTGCTGGAAAAACTTGGTCTGAATGTGTTATGGTCTCTATAGGGGAATAGAATATCTAAACGGTATACAAGGTGTCTTATATCTAAATGGACATAGTAAAATGTACAATTAGAATCAGTTACGTTACATTTTCGACGTATGATTTGTATTAATAAAACAACAAACCTTACATTAGATACTCTGTATCTTCAGTTTTGTGTTAGATGTTTTACTAATTAATATTACACTGTTGCAGTAAAAATCCGAAGTAGGCATTTGTCAAATCTGTCAGTTTCTTAATACAGACTAGTATTAGATTTGTAGATTGTTTCAGAGGTCGCTTGGTTCTGAGTGAGCTTCACTTCACTTTGACCTAAAACCTAAAAGATACTTTGTGAATTACCCTACAACTAGTTATTGCCCAGGATTCCAAGACTATTTACAAAGCTTGTGATTTTCCTGGGTGCTAATTTCCATATGTCTTCAGGCGTTAATTCCGCCTGCTTCAGGTTCTTTAGCCTAGTACGGATTAATACTTTACATTCACAAAGTATATGTTCAGTACAGTTTCAGTTGCAGCATCACAATACCTGCATTTGTCGTCTACAGCCTTGCCCATATTCTTGAGATGATATCTCAAGGGACAGTGGCCTGTTAGAAGGCTTGTTATCATCCTTAATTCTTATTTTTCAAGTTCGAGAAGGCTTGTGGCATTCTTTGCCGAATAAGTTATAAAATTTTTCGCTTGTCTTTGGCCTGGACTATTCCTCCAGTAGGACTCTTTTTGACCCTTTCCTCATTTCTGGATCTCCTGCATTGTGTCCCTTAGCCAGGCCACAAAACGGTTCAGGTCCAATGAATGATGCTTCAGCTCCTTTTTCCGTAAGGCTGTCAGCAAGTTGCAGACTAGTATTACTTGTTTTTGGTAATTAATATAAGTCGGAAAGTGCTAACCGACTGGCATTTTGAAGTTACAAGACTGAAAATTTTAAGATGCCGTTCCAATTCAGTAATGAAGAGTATGGATACGTTATTTTTGTCACGGAAATGGAAGAGCTGCAGGGAGAAAATACTGAAGATGTTTTTCAAATCTCTGTTCACCAAATCATAAAGCATTTTCTGAGGTATTCGAATTTAGTATGGGATACGGTAAATTTCCTTCAAAATTAAAATATGAACATTCGCCCAGGTTCCTTCGACAGGAAGAGGAAGTATTACAGATTATACGTGATAATCCATCGAGAAGTATAAGAAAAATTGGGTGGCCGAATGGTAGGGCGAGAGCTCCCGAACCACCTTTTGCACGTCGAAGGTCGACACCGGAACTCTGGACACTTTCAACCCAAATTTTGATAGTTCATACAACATAGGATAAACAATATTTACAATAATAAACGATAAGCGTCGGGAGTAAAACCTCGAATCAAAAATGAATTCTATGCGGAGAGAAAACTTTGGCCTTTATAGCGAACTACGTGTGAACCAATATGTCTACTTTTCTTCTTGTAGAGACGCGCATTACGCGGCGATAAGAAAATACAAAAAATCATTTGATACTTTTATTTATTGAACAAGTAGGATTTATGCAGGCGAATTAATTAAATAAAATTAAATCAACTAAAATAAAGCCTGTATATTTATTTCAAATAAAAATAATAAATGCAGAGAAAACAGTATAAGAATAACCCGCAAATGATTGATACATCAGTAAAAACATATTAAAATGTTCCCCAACATGCATTAATGCTGGAGATGTTCATCTTGAAAATCTATTGGAATTTTAACTAATTTTGTTACCAATTTTTCTTCTTCTTTTCATTTTCTAATAACACGTGTTGTAAATTTTTACTTATTAAATTATTTGTTTATGTATATTTTTGCCTTTAGTTTATCAAAATAAAATTCAGAATGTTAATATTATTTTCTAAAGTTGATCAGTAATTGATTTTAATTGTGCATGCAGTCCGGTCCTGAATGTTTTCCCAAATAAATTATGTTTTTGACTGGATTGAAAGTGCGTAATATTTATACCAAATTTTAATCCCAGCATGTGCGGCCGCTCCGAACATTTAGCGGTATAAATAATTGGATAAGAATCATAAGTATCTAGAGAACAATTCACGTTCAAGAGTGATTGTGAGGGTAAAGTGTGCACTATCTCTCATTTCACTATGTCCGTTTAGTTTTGGGATACTATGTATGATTGCGAGCAATCAAATTTAGTAACAAGGAACTTTTTTCTCACTGAAAATAAAGCCTTGTAGTGTATAATACTTATTATTTCTGCACTGCACAACCTGCTTATAGGATGCTTGACAAATGTGGCTACAGTACAAGTGTAATATGAACCAATCTACTCGTCAAAAACATTTCCCTTCACACCTTCCTGTGGACAATGCAAGAGAAAAACGAAAAGAGATTTGGACATATTTTATGACAGAATAATAAAAAACTTAAAAGATCTTTTTTTGTAGCTCAAGATTATAAGATGTGGTTAAGTGATGAGGATAATAAGATATGAAAACCCATTGTTAATATAAGTTAATTAATAACACATAGGCAAGTTAAATAATATGCTATTTTTAGTAACTAACATGACATTTATATTAGATGTGACATTTTTGAATCCATTGTTGAGTTTTTGATGCAAAATTGCTTGAAAATGTTACTCCACATGTCACGTTTTACGAATAATTTGATTTATACTTCTATTTGAATATAATCGAAACTGTCACCTTAATTGACATCTGAAATGCTACCAAGTTATTGTTGCTGGTTTTGTCTACAATAGTTTATTAAACATTTACATTAAAGCACCTGCCTCGTATGTTAATTAAAAAAATATCAGAGGTATTATTTTAACATCATTGTTTAGGGTTTCTAATACAAAAATAACTCGAAAATGATGCCCCATACAATATATTTTATGACTAATTTGACTTTACACTTCAGTTTGAGGAAAACGGCCACCACAACGCCTCTACTAACATCTACAACAATGGTCCATAAGTGTTTCCATTTTCATAACACTAATAATGCGAAAAAGTAGTGTGCAAATTAATTATCATATTGCACAGTCTGATGGAACGTGAGCCATGTAAAAATTATCCTGTAATGAGGTAATAAGAAATGGACGAGATAGATTTTTAACTAGTTCAATTACTACCAAAACTCTTATAATTTACTAAATTAATTTGATATACATTGGTTTTAGTCCTTAGATGCGGGATACAGAAACCGGTTTATTTCTTTCTTCAGTATTTGCTTTCATTCGCTTTACTGCTTGATTTGAATAATTAAATCAAGCAGGGTTGTCACAAGACGTATAACTTTTTACATAGATGATTATCATCAAGTGTGATACGAATTAAAATTCCGTTAAAAGAATTTTTTATATATATTTCTTTCACAAAGCACAGGAACTAATGTCGAATTTTGTTCTTAACCGAGTAGGTTTTCTAATCGACACGTATATATGTTTGTATTTTTGGGGTGTGCCCATGTCCAATGTGAGGACCAATTTTGGTGATTCGTTTCTTACTTTAGAGGAAGCTTCCATATGATCAAAAACTAAATTTAGGAAAAATGGAAAATACTCCATTTCTATTAAAGGCTTATTTCTGTTAAGTATGTTTATATTTTATGAGATGTTCAACAGTTTTAATCCAAAAAATGTAACGATTACATTTACATTCTAATTGCTTGTTGCCCCTTTGCCAACGATTAGAAATTACGTTTTTGCGAATGATCCTCAAATACAATATATCGGTCCAAACATAAAATGAAATACAAAATGACTCTTGTTATTAAGAGCCTTCTAGTGCAAATTATTCTGCACTCATAGGTTTGAAAGGTTACAAAGCAACGCCAAGGTTTTTATGTAATTTTTACGAATTTAACTCTCAACTTTTTAAAAAACTCTCAATATGTTCATATGTGTATCTTAGCCTTAGCGAAAGATGAAATTGTACCATCTGTAGAATGCGTAATGAGGAATTTAAAAAGGCGAAAATGAAGTCTAGAATCGTAGCAGCGGTTACTGATATGATTTTAAAGAATATAGCTCATAGATATATTCATTCAGATTATTCATTGTGATAAACAACTGTCCAGAGGCGTAACTATGGCAGGGCAAACCGGGGCAGCGCCCCAGGGCCCGGGAAGCCAGGGGCTTCGGCGCCTAACGTGAGGCCGGGTATTAGGATTAGGTATTAAGAAAATATAATTGCACTCTCCTTTCTGGCCGAGAAATTTTGCCCAATGTGGCAACAACTATTGATTCGGTGTTTCTTAGGTTCACGCGCAGCACCCCGCCCGCGCCACCGCGGTCGTATGTTGGCATCCCCAATATCCGATCCGAATGTAATATAATTGTATCAGTCTTATTCAAAGTGTACGCACACAGTTAGAGTGATCAGAGCGGACACGATACAAAGGATATAAGTTTGCAGAAAATATATGAAAAATAACAAAAAATGGCAGATATCAGTCTGAGGCACAGAAGAGAAAATTAAAATTTCAACAAGGAGAAGCTATCAAAACACACAAAAAATTAACACATTTTTCAATTTTAATATAACACAACAAAAACGCCTGAACTGAATATTGAAACGATTGAAAGAGAAAAAAATGTTGTTACAGCAAAATAGCCTCCGCTTCTATGCCTAGCCCCACATCTGAGCAATCAATTTCTTATACTGATTCCGAGACTGTTTGCGAAATTATGACCATTCCTCTTCCTAGCCATAGTACTTCTAGCAACTCATCTGAACAGGAAAATTCTTATACAATGAGTACTGTGATTGGTTTGCCCAGCGATCTTGGATTTTATTTGGGGAAAACAATTACTGATCAGGATAAAAAGACTATTATCAGCCTTACGTCCAACAGACCTAAAGGTCCATTTCCCAGAGACCTACCTGAACCAAACAATCGAAGTTTCAATGAAAGTTATTATTTTTCTTCTACAAAATATGGTCCTGTTAACCGTCCATGGCTTTGCTGTTGAGATCAAATTACTCAGGTCTACTACAAGTTAAGATCGATTAAGTGGTCTTGCCCACTATTGTCTATAGGAAATGAAGACGCTTAAAAACCTTGATTTAAATGAGGTAATAAATGAATTTGCTAATAGAAAAGCAAGGAAAATAGATTTTTTAATTATTTTTCATACCATTATACACATGCTGCAATGCATATAAATAAATAACACCACAGGTAATTACGACCCCTTTTATCCCGGAAGGCTCTTGAAGAGCCTTGTGTGGGAGGGAGCTACACATTTGGAGACAAGGGACATACACCCAATATCCGTGTATAGTGGAAAAATCCCTCTCACAGTATTTTCCACTGCCACGACCGGGGATCGAACCCGGAACTTTTGGGTGAGAGGCAAGTGCGCTCACCTCTCGACCACCAGTCATATCATATGCATCAAATATTAATGTTAGTTTAAGTATATGAGGTATAAACTCAATAAACTTACTTTTCTTTACTTTAATTGTTGTGTTTAAAACATTTTTATTATTACTTATCGGATATATCAGTTTAATTTTTAAGTAGAGGTGAATAGGAGGTCTTCAACATTTTTTTACCCTAGGGCCCCATGACTTCTAGTTACGCCCCTGCAACTGTCCCGAAGTACTTCATTGTCAAAATTTAATTTGCCAAACTTAAATATTCAATAGAATTTTTCATTGTAGATAACAGATAAGTTTTAATTATAAAAATACGATTTGCTGATGATCACCTAAGTTTCTCTTACTGTATTCTAAAAAATCCCAGTCTAAACACGGTTTCGACTTAATGAAAAATAGGGAGTAACTCATAAAGTTTAATGCCAGTCCATTATTTTAAATGTAACATCTTGAATTATCATCATAAATGATAAATTCACATTATAATGATGCTCTCAAGGTTGGTACAGATGTAAATTACCGTAATCAAAAAACTATAGGGTGTAATTTAAAGAGTGGAATAATAAACAGTGTAATATATCTAGATAAATATGTAGCTAAATGATTGCATTATCGTCTTTTTTATTTACATATAACATTTTAAATAAAGTTGTGAACAGTTATATTACAAATAAATTTTAATGGTTGACTTATGGTTTATTGTTTTATTATATTTTTGATTTAGTTGAAAGTGGTCATGAATTAATATCCAACATATTTGTGCATAATGCTTTACTAGAATCCATGCTTATAACGTAGTTTTTACATAATTTAACATTACTCCTTAATTTTGTTTAAGAATTATTGACAGATTTATTTTTTGAATTATTCTTAAAATTGATTTAGCCCAGACCAGTTCAGTTCCAGAAGACTTTATTTTAAAATGAATAATTGAAAAGGATTGTTCTGGAATCCATGCCCGGAACCAGCGAGACATCCACGACCTACGACGCCACCGAAGGGCTGAACAGGGCAAATTCAAATGAACTAAAAATAAATAATATGTCCAGGCTCCTTTCGCCTGAGGGGAATTAAAATAGTAAAATACACTTTGATTTCCGAACAAATATAAGCACCCGTAGGCTTGTTTTGAAATCAAAGATCTTTATACAAGGCACAAATTCAATTTATAGTTAACACTAGTGATTTATACAGATGCAGACAATGAATATCTCGACAGGCAGTTACCAGGTATTGAACAAATAAATTTGCTACTATACTTGTTCGCTTATCAGGGTATAGTGATTTCCAAAGAGGGGAATATGATGCTTAACTAAAAATAATATGTCGTAGCATTGTTGAAAGATGTTGCTTCTGCCTCAAACGGATACACTAAACCGCTTAATACATGTGTACCCTCCCTTGCGGACAGAGGTCTCTGTACTTATTACCTTTTTAGTAGAAGCCTGTGTAAGTAGCTACTCAATAGAATGGTGGTTGGGCAGTCGGTCCATAGATGGCGTTACTGACTGATCCGGAGAACCGTTGATATGTGAAGAAAGATCGGGTCTTCGATCGAGTACGTTCCAGAAACCTTTAGAATAGTGTAGACAGAAATAAAAGAGAGCGGAAGAGGTGCACCGAATAGTTCAATAATTCAAAAGTGAACAGAACAAGAAAGGAACGAGTGATCAGACTAGTGAAAAGTACAGTGTTAAGCAGTGAATTATGAAGGTTAAACGTTGTCATTTAGTGTTGCAATTATAAGAACTAATTAATGTAAGTTAATCATCTGTTAAATTAGTTAGTGGTTAGTGTTACACGCGGAGCAATTATTGAATTCACGCTTAGGATGTTCACTAAAGGTGTAAACACGTAACAGTAATATTATAGGAACGATGACGCCGACCGACGGCTTAGAATGTTAGTGCTTGTTTAACTTTCCGCTTTATTAAAATTTTATAATTTGGAAGAATAATTTTAAAAAACAAACGACTAAAGACTAAAAATTTACAAACAGAAAAGAGGGGATAGAAAGAAAAGAAGGGCGAAAGTTATAGTACTAACAAATTAGAGAATAAGAACATAGATTTGGCAAAAAAGATAGGAAAATGGCCAACAGATGTGATTATTTTGAATTATGCTCTTTTTTTGTGTATGCGCTGCATTACACCAACACCATTTGTGTTAGGTTAGGTTATCCACGCGCATGTGCCAGCCTAATTCTCTCGAAGTACTGAGTTGCTGTCTTATGCGTATCATGCGATTTCTGTGGTTTATGTACCTATCGTGATCATTAATTTATTATTAATTATATTATTATCAATTAACCATTATAAATTTATTTAATTAATTATGTATTTAATTTAATATGCGATGTTGCCACCTGCTAATTATCGAGAAACAATTATCTACTAAAATTTATTGTCGCAGAGCTCTCGAGAATACGTTCCTCACAAGTTACTCGACATGAGTGACCGACAATTTGTCATAAGTGTCAAATTTTATGGTGCTTAGTCCTGTTTAAAGAGACAACTTTACGGCGTGACCGAGTCCTTATGGTGGGGATGTTTTCGTATGAGAACTATTTTTCACAAATCAGTATCTTGGGTGTCTAAAAACCAAAATATTTGAACACCGATGTGCCCTTTGCTAATCATATCTACATTATCAGGAGACGAATAAGATTTGATTTCAGTTTTAATCATCTCCTGATGATGGTTAGAAAGCGCGCGTCGAGTAGTGTATTCGAGTGTAGTGTTCTAATGCTTTTGCGTTTTGTAAAAGTGATTTTTAGATACCGAAGATATTGATTGGTAAAAAATTGCCCTCATACGAAAACGCCCCCACCGCCAGGAACCTGACCCAGCGTAGGGTTGATTTCTTTTTATTGCAAATTTTGTGTGAATGTCTGAATAGTTTAGCTTCGTATCCTCTATTGTTTTTCCTTTGTAGCATCCTCTAATTTATAGTGGTCCTCTAAAGTTGTCTGTTATTAGAAATGTCCTGACAGACCCCAGCCTCGGGGTGAGAAGCGTGTGTCCCTGTTTTCTTTTTCCCTTTTTGTGATCTTCAAATATTTTTTTTTCTCTGTCGTTATAGGATAGTTTGTAATAAATGATTTTCAGCGCAATATTTATTAAGTATTTTTGCAGTTTAATTTCATTTGAAGTAGTAGTTGGCTGTATGGCTAAAGACCGAATCCATTTAAAAAAATCTCTTGGATTTTCGACACTCTCGTTGCGATTTGGTTCCCCTTATTAAAATGGGAATTATTATTTTATTCTTGGTGAAGTTTTGCGTGAAAACCATCGTCATTATAAGTGTGCTCAAAAAATCCTTTAAGTTTGTTCGGGAACTCAAAAAAATTGTTTGAAAACTTGCACAAAATTATAAAAGGGAAATATTAGATTCAGTTTTAGTAGCACCCAAAATATGCAAAAATACCGCTCCTAGTATTTGGTTTAGGTAATCAAGTATCCTTAGAATCACAAATCTAAATTGCATATTGTTTTATTTTTTAGATTTGCTGCTTATAGTTCAATCATAGTCCTACTTAAAATATTGAGATTTACCTATTATCATAGCATAATACTAGTATGGATCAAAATCATATTTTGAAACAAAACTAAACGCTCATGTAACTAAAAACCTTTTGTTCCTTATACGGACAAATTTTAAATTAGAAAGAATTATATGTATTATATCATCTGTTGGAATGTATATCAGATTCAATCAGAGAAGATCAAATACCTGTCAACAAGTTAAACCTACTAATAACGGGCTGTCAGACAATTCTCTTAAGTAAAAAAAATCTATTACACTTGAACACTGAATTATTATTCATAATTTTTCTATACGTTTGTTACACTTTCACTTATATACAGAGCTCTTGTAGTCTTTGTAGTATGAACCGTTACATCATATTCAAATAGAATGACCAAATCAATAATTTAATTGATCGTATCTTTAACAAATAGTAAAACCAGCCTATACATATGCAAAGTATCCCTATAAATATTTATGTACGTAATATCTTGATAAATTATTAATTGATGGACATTTAATATTACGGCTTTAAAATTCATTGATTGTCATATAGACGTACCAAAAGATATTCATTTGGTCAATTTGGAATCCTAAATTTAGTTTTGTTTTAGGGAGTCACTTTAATTAATTTTAAATAAAGTATAGTAATATATTTGATATTTAGTTAGATTTTTATTAAAAGGCAGTAAATAGATTTTAAAAACTAATGCTTGCGTATAACGTACTATTGGGGCTGATTTAAAGTACCTAACCGATTTTTTGTCAAGTAATCTGTTTATTCGAAATAGTGTATTTCTGTCTTCGTCTCATACGGGAAGTCATGCAAGCACGGAAACATCTATTTCTGGACGTGTAATGAACGAAATTTTTTATTATACTTTTTTGAAAATGATAACATAAAAACAAAATATAACAAAAAAAGACATGAAAGAAACATTTTTATTTTCATGTTATAGAAATAAAAAAACATGTAACTACTAGAGTAAAAATATTGAAAATTAACTAACTATTAATAATAACAGCTCCAACTAATAATGTTTTTAGTTTGAATTATTAATGAATTGAATTATGTTTATTGTGCAATTGATATTATTACACAGATCCTTTTGGATTTTCATTTTGTGAAACGGCAATTATTGAATCAGACTCTTCGCAAATGTTTTGATTTTCTTGAACGAATGATACACTTGTTGTATTTTGCGAGTGAGAAGGGTTAAACAATTTTCGTGATATCTCAATTTCTCTTTGTGGATTCTTATGTATATATCCTTCTGCTACATTAGAAGAACGACATCCTCCGTGGCTTTTCAGAGTGAGTAAATCACAGCCGCTTTCCACCAGCATGCTTGCCGAAGAACGACTTAGTCCATGCCCGGTATATTCTCTGGGATTTTTTAGTTTTAAGTATTCTGCAACAATATTCGGAACACCACTGATGGTATTTATAGTATCCAACATGTTGAGCGTAACACCTGCCGTTTCGATATGCAAAAAATAATCTTCTGCTGTTCATATTTTTAGGTCGTAGAGCAGCATATTTACAATAAAATGTGTAGTGTTCAAATGTACATCCTTCATTGGTTATGGTGAAACACCTTGATGTATGAGTTTTTCCATCTCGTAAAAACGCGACAAGAAAACGCTCATTACCTACCACATCGACTAAATTTAAACGTATTAAATCATCTCTTTGACATGCACCAAAGATACCAAACACTAAAACTGTTTTTGCTAGTAGTTATAGTTCATCTGGAGCTTCACATAAAAATTTGTTTACTTGTTTTGCTGTTAAAACTCTGGACTTTTGCGGTATATATCCTACAGCTTGACGCTTCAAGAGAGCAATAGTATTTGAATATTGTTGATGTCACCATTTTCTTTTATGACCAAACTATTTTTTAGCATTGAGAATCGACTCCATAACGTGGAAGATTTTATAGGTTTGCTTTTTCGACAAGATAAACTAAAAGAATATCGTCACTTACAGTTTTGATTTTCTTCACATTTCGTCGTTCAAGTTGATATTCGTGTTCATATCTTGACCTGGATTTTATTGGTAATAAATTCGCGCTCGTTTGTGCCGCTTGCTCTAAGTGTTATCGGGAATTTCGGGATTTCCTTCAGAGTACATTTTATTGGTATAATGCAGTGTTTTGTATATATGATGCGTTTTCATGGTTATTCTCAAATTATTTCAAAGGTGACTTGTTTTAAATTAGTCTATGTCATATAATGTTGACAAAACGTCTAAAAATATTACAGAAGTTTATCAAAATATTCAAACATTTACGAATTAAAATACAAAGTAGGTACATATTAAACATCAGATAGCATATCGACTTTCTTAAATTTAGTTTACTTTGCTGTATTTTCAAGCCATATATTCGGTATTTTTATTCAGTGCACGGAAAAAATCGGATATCGGGAAAACTTTTTGCGACAGTCTGAAAAAGTTCATCTTACATTGTTACTAATAAGTAATTAGCGGGGTCATTTATTTTTTTGCGAAGCGAGGGTAGCTAATAGCTAAGGGCTGCTAATGCTCATTTTCTGCCCCTGTGACACAATATACTATTCTCGGCCAGCATATGTGAAAATGAATCATATTGATTCTAAAAATATGACCGAAAGTAATGTTTATCGTCCTTTGGGCCGCTAAACTCATAACACGATTTTGTAGTTTTCCACAATCTAGACACCTTAGATTGTCATTTGCATACTTTGACGTTTCACATACTCTTTCATTAACTGTCAATTTAAACCAAAGTTTGGAATCAAAACAAACAACAAAAGTGTAAAATAATAATAAGTTATGAACAATTGTAATTCTGTGGAATAAGTTAAAATGAATGGATAACTCAGTGACGAAGAATTTACGAATACTCCACCGGACTTGCAGGAGGAAGCTAGGAATGTTTCTCTGAATGTGTTTCCTACAAAATCAAGACAACGGTACGAAACGTACTAAAATTGTTCAATAACTGGAAAAAGAATAAAAAATCAAAACTTAACAGAAAATGTACTACTTGCTTATATATCGGAAAGATCAAAGATTGTAAATGCAGGTACACTATGGTCTCAATTTTTAATGTTGAAAAGCACTTTTAACCTCTCCACAATAAAATTGTGAGAGGTTACTAAAATTGGTTAAAAAACGAAAATTGAGATAACATCAAATCTTTACGTTTTGAGGTCCTAGGAACCCAAAAAAGTGGTTTTTGAAAAAGTCTGTGTGTGTGTATGTGTGTATGTATGTGTGTATGTGTGTTAGCACGATAGCGCCGAAACTACTGAACGGATTTAAATGAAACTTTGCGTGTGCGTTTCTTTAGTGTCCCAGAAGATCTGAAAAGGTTTTGGTTGCGATCGGATTACGTTTAGTGCCATTTTGACGCAACAAGTTGTTTATTTTATATTTACTTTCAATTTGCAATGGAACTATTGAAAAGCAGTTAAAATTCTGATTTCAACGATATATCACACTTCCACCCTTTCGATTTGGTTTCCGTGTAAAAAATTAAAAACAAAGCAAATATGGCATAGATCGCATTTCGCATGACATGATCGATGCGTGTAGCCGTTACAGCGTGAAACTCGTCACATCACGTGTCAATTCACGTGTGAGGGTTTCTTCACTGCTCTAAAAGTAGAGCGGATTACGTTTAGTGCCGTTTTTAAATATATATACAGACAAATCGAAGAATTAAACTACCAATATTCCTCTAAAATCTAGTAAAATTACTGAAATGCTAATGTTTGATTTAACAAAGACAGCCGCGAGCGATCGGATTGCAATAAGCAAATTTTGATGATTGTCATTGTCATCGTTTGTCATCCGATAACGTTGGTGTCATGTCATGTTAATAAGATTTCGGCACATTTGTAACTTTTAGTGGATTGTCACAAACTTTAAAGGTAGATGTAACAATATCAATATCATATGCTTTCTGTACCTTCGTTGGTGAATTTATTATAGATTATCACTTTACCAATTTTCAGTTTGTTGCTTTACAAATCTGTAGTACTTAGGATAACTAGACTTTCTTAGTCGTTCAAGTGATGTTAATATCGTAATAGTATATTATTCAACGAGCGATAATGTAGGTAATAACTCGCATAGATGATTGTAAATTCATTAAGTTGAGGGTTTTTTAGTGCCCCAGAAGATCTGAAAAGGTTTTGGATGAGATCGGATTACGTTTAGTGCCGTTTTGTTACACAATTTAATGCTCTTTTCGGCTTCAAAGATCCACCGAGTGGGGAGGTTCCAGCCGCTTCCAGTAGCTGCCGATTTTTTTAAATCATTTATTTAACGTCGGCCTATTTCCGCTACCAAGGCAAATAACGCCAGGGGATAAGCTTATTAGTGTCTGTGTAGTCACTGGGACCCCTAATCTGGAAATTTTGCCGAACCACCACAGTTTGTCGTGGGGTAGAGATCTTTAACGTACTCACATAGTAGATACACGGAACCCACAGTTTTACATCTCTTTCGAAAGATGGTGACGCGAGCAGATCCAAAAGCACTTTTAAAGTCAAGGAAAATGTTATTAGCATTGCATTGTAGGTTTGTCTTGCTGCGGGACTATACGGAGCTTATCGTCGAAATGAGTTGTTGAATATGAAACTTAACCACATAAATAATAGAGGAGACGCATTGATTGTTACAGTTCCAGAAACAAAAAATAATATCAAGAACGTTTACAGTCACAAACAAAACAGTTGATGATGAATCTACTTACAATATACAACAGATATGTTTCCCTTAGACCTACCCACCCACACTCCTTATAATCGCCTATTCATTTATTACAAGAATAATAAATGCACAGTGCAACCGATCGGAAAAAATGTATTTACCAAAATTCCAATCGAAATAGCCACATTTTTTAAACTGCCTGAACCTAATACATATACAGGACATTGCTTCCGCCGTAGTTCTGCAACTCTACTAGGTCTCTCTGGTAGTGATTTGCTAACACTTAAAAACATGGAGGTTGGCGTTCTGCTGCAGTTGCAGAAAGGTATATCGAAGATTGCTTTATCAAATAAGATTGACATTTCTCGAAAAATCCTGACAAAACAAAAACAACAATCTAGTATTAAAGTATCACAAATGAAGTGTTAAATATTTCCGACCAAATAAATGAAATACCAGTTAATCTAGACAATTGCAATGAACCATCAACTTCATCTATAGAAATAAGTTACCAAGCTTTCAAACGCTTACCAAATGCCTACAAATTCTGGTATTACTATCCATAATTGTGCTCAAGAGATAATTAACATTAATTACTATAATAAATAAATTCGCAAATTGTTACTAATTAAGTTTATTATTGAACTCTGTTTGTATTTATAAAATCAAATATTTTTGGACTATTTTCCTTTCTTTTTTCTTTGGTTTTGTTTAATGCTATGCGGAAAATATGTGTCACACAAGCAGAAAATGCATTAGCAGCTCTTAGCTATCAGCGGGCTATTAATGCTCATTTTCTGCCCTTGTGACACAATATACTATTAATTAAGTAATACACATAATCCAGCAAACTTTTTATTTAACTATAATGGGCCAGTCGCCATGTACTTTGTACCTTCGAAAAATTGCGAACTTAATGAAACTTTGAGATATTATTTGTGGGTGTTCAGTAGTGCTACACTTAATTTAAATAAAAAAAACCCTGTGGAATTTTGGTGAGGGACGAAAATCTCCAAAATTTTTGCACTTTTTTCGGTTTTTTCGAAATATTTCGAAAACGGTTGATTTTAGCGAACAACAATTTTCATGGTAAAACGTATTTTTTGACCTCATAGGTACCGAGATACAGAGTTTCGAAAAAGTGCAAAATTTCTCAAAATCGTAAAAAACTGCTGAAAAGGCGAACGAAGACCTCAAGGAATTGCTCAAATATGAACGTGCATCCTTCCCAATGTCTCTCTTTACTGAGGAAGGAATGCGTAAGGGCACAAAGTCAGCATTGTATGATGCAGTATTCACCCCCATGCAAGGAGAAGCAAACGTTGGCTGCAGAAAATATGCGGTAATTGATGGAGGGTTCCTACTCTATAAGGTTGTATGGAGTAAGACCACAACACCCACGTTCCAGTCAGCGGAATGCGGATGTGCAAAAACAATTTTAGTGCAATACCGCAGTAGTATTTGATGGATATCCTAACGACACGTCCTATCAAAGCCTCAGAAAGATCTCGCCGGGCTGTAAGCACTCATCCACAAAATTTGTATTTTGAGTATCAACTGCAGTGACAATGGCTCAAGAGACGTTCTTATCAAACGACACCAACAAAAGGAACTTCATCACATTGCTGATGATGGAAATGGCAGCGGAGGGGATTGAGGTGAAACAGGCAACTGAAGTAGCAGACGTGATGATTGTACACACAGCAGTATCAGAGGCTGCTGAATATGAGTACGTGGGTGCGACACCACTTCAACCCCCTTCGGACAAGGGAAGAAGAAGGTCTGCAGAATTTACGAGAAGAACACTTCCCTACATGATTTAGTAGTTGTGTTCAAAGATCTGGAAGCCACACCCTACCAGATTTCCGAAGCAGGCGAGAAGTTTTTGGTGGCACTGTATGGAGGGAACACGGAAACAGATTCCTCGATAACCTCCGATACCAACTTTTCACTACGTCGGTGGCCAAATCTAAATTCCAGTTGGCCAGACTGCCACCTACCAAACCCACCATGTTTTCCGAACATATCTCCAGGTCCAAACATGATTGGGTAACGACATTGTACCGTCAGTTTGGGGGTGGTTGCCGACGAGACGAGGGGTCGTCCCCATCAGGACTGCACGTAATGCAGCCCCAGACAACATATTGAACATCGTATTTTGCAAATGCAAGAAAGGGTGTAGCAATGCAGCCTGCAGCTGCAAGAAAGCAGGACTGTGGTGCTCCACCCTTTGCAAGAACTGCTCGGGGCATGTATGCGAAAATTCGTCAGAGCTGATCTCCAGGACGAAGAAGCAGAAGGAGAGCATGAAGACCTAATTATGGGCGCACTTCTAGATGATGAAGAAGAGCGTGAAGGAAATGAAACTGCGTACGGTGCCAGATGCCTAAAATATTAACTTTAATTCATTAACATTTCCCTACATTAAAATTTTCCTTGCAAATTCACTTTATTAGACAGTAAGAATCGCTACAATATACTACATATAAAAATACTGTGTTTTAATGTTCTTTTTTTCAATTTAATGAATATCTACTAGTGGAAAGACGAGCTGGGTTATTTTATACTCTTTCAAACCATACATATACATTGTATAGTTTGAACATCTCATAAATGTTGAAAAATGGAAAACAAATATCGAAAATCAGCCCTTTTCAGCAGTTTCGAAACTCTTACCTTGGTATCTATGGGGTCAAAAAATAAGTTTTACAGTGTAAATTTCAGGAAATTTAATCCTCTACAATTTACTAATTTGAAGTTGTCCCCTAAAATCAACCGTTTTCGAAATGTTTCGAAAGAACCGAAAAAAGTGCAAAAATTTTGAGGATTCTCGCCGCTACCCAAAATCCCAAAGGGTGTTTTGTTGGATAGATTGGGTGTAGCACTACTGAACACCCACAAACAACATTCCAAAGTTTCATTGAGTTCGGAATTTTTCTAAGGTACCCCCCCCGGCTTGACTCTGATGACGACTGGCCTATAAGGAAACAATATAATTTTGAGATACCTAGAAAATAAAGCAGGTAAAATTTCTAAAAAAATAATAATAGTAATAATTCTTGGTAGAACCACCATTCTTATGAAAACTTTGTAATTATCTAATTAAATGTACGTTGTACGTATAATTTTCTGCCATATTGTTTCACTCAATTTGAATGGAATCGGTCAGTTACAATATCTTCTATTTTTGGGTCTAAATTCATTTCTTTTGTTTCAGTCAAAACATAATAATTAATTACAAGATGCTTATATTTATCATGACAATAATATCGACAACAGAAAAATATCGCGATTGATGCGTTATTGAATAGGACCATAGTTGCAACGGGAAATCAATCGATTGTTGCAATTCGGCCCCAATAGTACACCTGTGTGGCCCAGGCGGTATCTGCTTAAACTCATCTATGTTTGAGTGGATCGGGTAGTATGGCAGATTTTTTGCTTAATCGCTCCTAAAAATCATATGAAATGATAAATAATTTCACTATGCGCTAGTTCGAAAACGTGGGCGTAATTTTTTATTTAACAAAATGTGAAAAAATTCCTAAAAATTTCATGTTTTTCTTCATATTTTTTCATATATCTCAGTAACTATCGTTTTTAGAGAAAAGTTGTAGAAATGAAAAAGTTTTGTAATTAAATTTTCAATAAGATGTAGTTGGTTGCGAATCCAAAAATTAATTTTTACTATTACAAAAATAGTAAAAATCATAAAAAAATTTTGAAATAGCAAATTATTTGTGGTTTTTTTTTAAATACTTATATTATACATAGGACCTTCATACTTGGCTAAAGAAAACGTTTTAATATAATAAATCTTCCCACCAAATTTCATCAAGATCAGACTTTTAGTTTTTGCATAATAATTTTGCAATCTAAACTTCGTTTTGAAATTTTACAAATTTTCAATATGTTGCTGGGGCTAAACTAAAGCATTTAGAAAGTTGAAAATTTTTGGACATATAAAAGAGCACTCAAGTTTTCAAATCCATTTTGAGATATTAAAATCCGTTAATTACGAGAGCCTAGGAATTGTTTAAAAATTTGACCAATTTTTTTGCTTATAAACAAATGCAATAACTGAAAATTTTCAACGGATTTTTATTTTTAAAATATATTTTGAAGGTACTCGGAAAGACGCTTCTTTAAGAAAAAGCACAATGATTCGTTTATTAGAACCGGTGTTATGATAGATCAAAGTTGAACTTAATTTATTTCGTTCTATATTGTTCTGTACTGCTTTAGGTCTCTAATATATTTTTTAAATTTTTTCTATGTGTTTTAGCAAAAAAATGTTTTAGACAAAAGTTGTAGGGCTAGATGAGCACTATCTATTTGTTGCTGAAACGCATAGAATTTTTTTTAAAAAATGACGGCGGTTCACAGATTTCAAAATTTTTTATTATTTTATAATTTTAAGATATACATGCGATACGTCGTTGGATAGTACTCATCTAGACCTACAACTTTTGTCTAAAACATTTTTTGCTAAAACGCAGAAAAAAATTTAAAAAATATATTATAGAGCTAAAGCAGTACAAAACAATATAGGGCGGAATAAATTGAGAACACGGGTTCCATTAAAAGTAATTGCATATATGTATAAGCAAAAAAATTTGCCAAATTTTTAGATAATTCCCTAGGCTCTCCTAATTAACGGATTTTAATATCTCAAAATGGATTTGAAAATTTGAGTGCTCTTTTATATGTCCAAAAATTTTTAACTTTATAAATGCTTTAGTTTAGCCTTAGCAACATTTTGAAAATTTGCAAATTTTCAAAACAAAGTTTAGATTGCAAAATTATTATGCAAAAACTAAAAGTCTGATCTTGATAAAATTTGGTGGGAAGATTTACTATATTAAAAAGTTTTTTTAGCCAAGTATGAAAGTCCTACGTATAATATAAGTATATGAAAAAAAATTCACAAATAACTTACTGTTTCAAACATTTTTTTTGCAATTTTTGCTATTTTTGCAATAATAAAAATGAATTTTTGAATTCGCAACCAACTGCGTCTTATTTTAATTTAATTACAAACCTTTTTCACTTATATAACTTTTCTCTAGAAGCGATAGTTAGTGAGATATATGAAAAAATAAGAAGAAAAAAAACGGAATTTTTAGAAATTTTTAGGAACAAATAAGAACATTTTAACAAAAAAGGGAATGATTTGATTTTTTTTATCATATAAAGATGTCGCTTTGTTTCAAGTGCAATTTTGTTACGTGTGCTATTTTCATCGTAACATTCTTGTTTTTTAAATAAATTTGAAGTTAGAAAGGCAATTCTGTCTAGATATAGTAGAGAGTTCAATTTACTTTACTTTTAGTGATAAACTATTGTGGCAGAGAGACCGACGGACAAAGCGGACAGGTTCCATTTCTCACTTTTGGGTATATCATAAAATTCATAACAAAATGAAAAATATTGAAAAGGAAAATAAAAAGCGACGGTCAAAACCTATTTGTGTCATTATATTTGTCTCGAAAAAAGACAATGTATATGCTAATGATTTTATTATGGTATTCCTCCTTACTCACAAGTACTTCAAATTCGATATAATTGTCTTCGCTGCATTTGTGTCAATTAGTATGTAATAAAACAGAAACATGTTATATTGTCCTGATTCCATGAAACACAAAATTTATCTTATTGTATGTTCTACTTCACTGTTGAATTAATATATCCCTAAGATTCATACAACTTTTAAATTTCAACAATATACATAAAATTTAGTTCCCAGGTTACTTTGTACTACAGGCGTTCGTAATCTTTGAAATTGTCCTTCTTTGGAATTGAATACAATAGCAACAAACAAACAAACACGATTTTCACTGTAACACCCTGTAGGGCCCGAGGTAATAGTTGCGGTTAGCAATTTGCATATATATACCATTCAATTAGTATAATTGGCAATAAAGCGTTGATTGAATCGTATAAAATATTACGCTAACATCTATCAATGTTTGAGTTGATTCATATCATTTTAGTAGTTTTTCTCACGCTAGTTCCAGTACAACTTTTATTTTCACTGGATTCAGTGAAACTTGCGTCACCAAATTTGTGGGAACATGTTGATTTTACAAGTTTTTGTACTTTTGTTTAAAATATATTTCTAATCATTTGTTAGGAGCCTATATTTATCCCTCTCTTTAGTCGAATTATTATGCTGTAACGTTCCAAACCCTGCTATAAGGAATATATTGAGTTGTTCTAAAAATCATGTACCCGTATATTTTATATTATGCGACATTGCAATGAGAGATATTCCATAGCCATAAGACCGTTGTGAAAATATACCTTTGGTTGTATCTACCTCATACAACGAAATTTATTTCATTGTAAAATAAAATAATCCCAAATAAAAATAAGGGGAAACAGCAAAAGATTTAGAATAATAATAATTCTGAGCAGAAACGTTTAAATGTTTAAATTAAATTTTTAAAAAAATTGCAAGTAAACTAGATAAAAAAGTCTATAACTGGACAATATATTCGAACATACAGGGCGAGACAAGACGAAATTACAGGATCAACTGCATTTTTTAAAAATGGAATGCTATGTATATCAGCTTCAAGCCTCTTTCTAGGATCTATCCATAAGGTAAATTTATTTTAAACAACTAACAAACTTAATAAATTAACGAGATAAATATGACGCACAAATTTTGACGTTTAAAATCAATAACAAAATTACGTTTTGACACATTGTCATGGCTTACCAATAAAATAATAATTTGTAGGTACGTAGGGTAAATAGTTTCAAAAACAATGTTGGGGACTACCGCGTGTTGCTAATAGATGATACTTTGAAAAACTTCCTGATATAGTTTTTGAGTAGTTTTAAAGTACCTCTTCGGCATGTACCGTTTGAGTGCTCCCTAGAAAACTTAGAGACAACACTTGTCTTTGACATTTTAAATTTTTAGTAAAAAGTCACTAACGTGATTTCTTGTCCTAGCAAATAATGAAATCGTTATTCATTGCAGGGATTAATGGATAGCATTATTTTTGATGAAGCACATACATAATGAGTACGTAATTTAATAGTCGTGGACAAAACATATTATGCTGTAGATAATAATAAATTACAAGAATTAATATAAGAGAATTGGGGTGAGGTTTATAACAAAGAAAAAAATAAACTTATTAGTAGAAAAAAATCAGAGAAATATTGATAACTCTAAAAAACTGATAAATAAGAAAATCACATATAAATTAAAACCATAGATAACAGAGGTAATAATAACAGCTATAAATAAACAAAATAAATTTAAAAAACAATTAAATCTAAACAATAACTTATTAAACAATTATAAAAATTATAAAAATAACTTAAACAAACTTATAAAAAAGTAAAACAAAATGACCATAGTTGTAAAATAACTGGAAAAAAAAATGTTAAAGAAATTTGAGAGACAATAAAAGATGCTGGAAACAATACAACTGAATAGGATAATATTAATATTACGTATAAACATGAATCTATTATGATGTAGTGAAACAAATATATTTAATAATAAATAATTATACTCCACTAAAGAAAATAATCAAATAGTAGATAATTCTATTCTTCCAAATGAAGCAACAGAAAAGGAGGTAATAATGAAAATATCAGAATTAAAAAATACATGCTCTCTAGTTTTAGATAATATATCTGTACGGCTTTAAAAATAATAATCTTTATAAAGCTAAATCTCTACGTAATTCATTTCAAACAAAGTATAATAGTGCCCATACATAGAGCTGTCTATTAGAAATTGTTAATAGACAACTATCTTTGATGGGGCGAGCGTGGGTACGTCTTTACTATGTACATACTTCGATACGCGATGTAAAGCAACGTAAGGCGCAGTTAGTAGTTGGATGGGCGACCGTTCCAACGAAGACCGCGTCCTCGCCTCACACATCTTCCAGCGGCTTGTATATCAGTGTATGCGCGGAAGCTATACAACCTTAGGCAAGGGTTGCATAGAGGATATACCATCCTTCGGAGGGGATGTAAAGCCGTCGGTCCCTTGTCTATTAAATGTTAGGCAAGTAAAAGATCCCTACTCTTCTTAAGGGAAGAGGTTCGGCAAAATTCCTGGTTGGGGGTAGCTCGTCTACAGGCGTCAGTGTTAGGCCTCAGTAGCAGAAATAGGCCGACGTTAAATAAATGTGTAAAAAAAAACTATCTTTGATAAATAATGTAGCTAGAATATTTGAAAAATGTCTTAAAACACGACCACTAAATTTTCTTTAAAAATAAAATTTTTTGGCACCAAAATATGGTTTCAGAGAAAATAAAGAAAGAAACCAATGGAGATAATTACTCAAAAAATACATTTCTCTTTAAATTACGAGGAAATAAAGTACCAACATAATTATTAATTAATTTGTCGTATTTTTATCTAATAACATTCAGTGTTTTAATTGATTTAAAGGGCGCAGCGCGCACTATTCGATAATACCTATCAATCAAAATATTGTTTAACAGCTTTTCACAATAGGATGCAATGAATGATAATTTTCTTGAACTAAAAAACAAAATAAATGTAAAAATTTTAATGCAGCAAGGCAATTGTTTACAAATAATTATTTAATGTTATCCTGCCTTTTACATTTATCCTGATATTTGCTCAGTTTTTAATTCCACTGGTTAAGAGATTTTTCAGGAGACTTTTGCCATTCTTTAAATATCATCTGTTTAAGCTGAGATAAACGTAAGGACGGATTTTCCGATTTGAGTTCCTTGAGCCTCTTTTCCTCAAACGCATTATATACAGCTTTCGTCCTCTTTTCAGGATGTTTGTCAACTTTCTTAGATTTAGAATTAAGTACTGAAATAGCCTCATCAACAGTCCTGGCTTCTTCACCATCAACTTGAAGTCTGTTAATATTATCTACCAAGGGAGCATCTAAATGGGTCTCAACTTTCTTTTCTTCTTTCTCTTTCACTTTAGTTTCTTTCACTACTGTAGAATTTATTTGGGTTCTTGTAACTTTAGGTAGTGGAGATACCTTCACTGCTTTTTTAGAAACCTCATCCATCTCTTTTTCTAGTAGAGCTTTTGCTTCGGCTTTCCTTTGCAATGCTTCCTGTCGTTTCTTTTCTTCCGCCTTCTTCTTTTGTTCTTTTTTCTGTATCTGTTTATCATCATCTTTCCAATATGCTTCCTCGCTTTCTGCTTGTTTCTTAACTGCAGCCTCATCTTTTACTTGCTTCTTCCTCTCACGGGCTGCAGCAGCTTTGGCATTTTCGGTTGCAAATTTCTTGGGCATTTTTTTAGAAATTTTAACCTCCTTCCTCTAGTACTAAACAACAACACAAAACGGCAATAAATAAGTTAGTCAAGTTAAGAATAACAAAATCAATGAATTCGAATTCGAAATGCGTTGCAGTTTATTTGGATTTAGCTAAGGCCTTCGATATGGTTCCGCAAACAAAATTGATTGAAAGAGCTGAAGAATTAGGCATTAGAGGAAAAACTCTGCAAATTATAATCGATCGGTATAATTTAATATGCAGCCGACACGGTACTATTTTTTAAATTAAGTACTTGGCAAAATTTATATAGAAAAGTATCAGTAGGACTGAGGACTGTCAACTGTTGACTGGATAATAGTCTATTTACGGTAAATGAAAAAGAAATATGTATCACTTTTTCCTCTCAAGAAGTTGAGAACGCACAAACTATAACTGTCACATTTGTCTTCGTAATGACTTAATCAACTGTCAATGTAGTAAAACCACGGAAAAGGTTAAACGTATTAATGGATCAAAATCTCAAATGGGAGGAGCACACAGAATATATAACAAAAATTCGAAAATAGACTTATTTATTCTATCGGGTAAGGGAATTTCTTAATAACAGACTTACAACGATATTGGGAGCTTTCCATTTACACGAATCCTACCGACTCCAATGTCGACTGGTGCCGACTAGCGTCGACTCTCACCACAAGCGTAAATGGAACGCTCGCTAGGCTAGTAGTTTCGTGCAAAATAAATAACTAAAATCTACGGATCTAATATCTACAGATTACTGCAAATAATTACATTTTTCACCTACCTTCATTTTCTTCAATCAGACTTTGCATTAACTCTCCACTATATATTTTGTTTGCCGCGTTCGTTCAAACTTTTCCTTCTTTTACACTCAAACTCAGCGTGAACTCAGCTGTCTACCGGAGTCTGTTTGAGGTGACTGGTGTCGCCGACTCGAGGTGACACGAGTCGACTCGTGTTGACTTGTGTCGGTAAATGGAAAGCACCCATTATATATAGGGCATTAGTTGAAACCGTATTAAATTACACAATAAGGTTGGAAGGGTAGGTACCTATATTAATGCTACATCGTCGTTGGTTCCGTAAAATCTCTTACCAGTAAAACACCAAATTGTTAGGAAAATTCCCTACTTAAGAATGCATGTTGATGAACTTAGTTTAATGTGATTGGAGATCAATATAGGATGTATTTCGAACAATACAAATCTCTCGTAACAAAAGTAATATTACATATTAGGTATTATAACCAAAAACAATATGTCACCTGCAAGTATGTCAAAATGTAATTATTAAAATAATGTATCTACAATAAAAAAAAATTATTTCCAACTTTAATATTATATAATGAAACCGGATTGTTGAGTATAACGTATTTCTATATAGTTTTTACCACTATGCTCAGAGAGTGTAGCCAAAAGTCTTGTTAAGCAATTAATATCCCACAAAGTTGAGGTCGGATAAAAAAGTTTCATAAAAGAGTTACTTTTTCCGAAAAATAAGATACTGCAATAATATATATACAGGGTTACTGGTAATTCGATACATTCCTTTGGAGATGTGATGGGGCATGATCTAAGAAGAAATTTAGCCCTAACATATATTATGCAAAACTCAATAGTTTTTGAAATATTTAATTTTTTTTGTTTCTCTCAAAAAGTAGATCTTAATGTCCTAAAAGTTAATTTTCGAAAAATCTATTTGACATTTTAAAATTTTTTTTTACTGGATTACTTGTCCAATATTATAGATATCCGTTTGGAATGAAAAATATCTGGAAACATTTCGATCATGTGAACATCTGAAATAAAAACTTTAAATTTTTTTTTTTAAATCAGCTATGAAATTTACCTATTAGGTTTTTTCAAAAAAATATTAACGTAACGCGTATAAATTATTATAAAAACTGACTTATTTCAATAGCTATCTAACAAGGTACAAATGTTCAATGTACCCTTAATAGTTCTAAGAAAATACTAGTAAAAATAACACAAGTAGTACGAATTTTATTTTTAGATAAACAGTAAAAAACATTTTAAAAGTAGAGTTTAATTCTTCATTAATTTCAAAGTTGTACTTTATTTTTTATATGTCTTGCTCAAAATGGGAGCCCCTATTCCGTATACAGACACTGCAGCGTCTTCTTATTTCCGTCCTTTTTACTCTGGTTGTCAGATTATGCCTTATGTGTTGGGCAGCATCGACTATCCTTTGTCTAAGGTTTTCTATAGTATTGACTGGTGTGGCATAGACCATCTCCTTCAATGACCCCATACGTAATAATCAAGGGGTGTTAAGTCAGGGCTTCGCGCTGGCCAAGGTATTGGGCCCGCTCTTCCAATCCAACGGTTAGGGAAACGTTGATCAAGTAACTGTCGTACTGTCAGCCGATAATGTGCTGGACAACCGTCGTTCTGAAACATCATTCGCTGTCTGACGGCGAGAGGAACATCTTCTAAAATCATCGCCAGATCATTTCTTAAAAAATTTTCATAGATTTCCCCGTTTAAATTTTGAGGAAGAAAGTGTGGCCCTATTAAATAGTGGCCAATGACTCCCATCCACACATTAATAGAAAACTTCATTTGGAAACTAGTTTCACGTGTTAACTTGGGATTTTCTTCTGCCCAATAATGTAGGTTGTGGAAGTTTGTTATACCCTCGCGATTAAATTTCGACTCGTCCGTCCATAAAATACTTGTTAAAAAATTTGCACTTTCTGCATCTGAATTTAACATAAAGCGGTAGAATTCCACTCTCCTTCCAGGATCACCTTCCTCCAATCCTTGGACAGGGGTATAGTGGTAAGGATGACATCCAACTCTACGTATCGTAGACCAAACTTTCCATTGTGACGCTCCGGTTAGTCTTGCGACTTTATTAGTTGAAATAGTTGGGTCTTCCTCAAAATACCTCAATATTTCTTCCTCATCATCTGGTTCATAAACGGGAGGAGCACCAGCGTCACTTCTTCTACATTTCACGGAGCCAGTTTCAGCGATATTTCGATATGCCGTACTGAATACACGTGCATTTGGTAAGCGGCGGTTAGGGTACCAAAACCCATATTCTTGGCGAGCTTCAGCAGCGTTGCCGCCACAGTATCCATAGACAAACAAGATATCAGCGTATTCTGCGTTGGCATACGCGGTCATGGCACAGAAAATACAATAACAACAACTACGAGCAAAATCAAAATCTTCGATAACTAATTTAACAAGACCAACAAACTTAAGGGACACGGAGATAAGAATGTCAGTTAATGACATATATGCACAAACGTCAAAGTCAAGGACTGACTGACTTAAATGAAAATGAACGATTAGTCGTTTAATAAATTCCGCCACCAGCATTATCTTTACTAATTTTTTATTAAAACTATCAAGGGTACATTAAACATTTCTACCTAGTTAGATAGCTATTGAAATAAGTTTTTATAATCATTTGTACGCGTGCTACATTAATATTTTTTTGAAAAAACCTAATAGGTAAATTTCATAACTGATTTAAAAAAAAAAAGTTTACAAGTGTTTATTTTAAACGTTCACATGATCGAAATGTTTCCGGATATTTTTCATTCCAAACGGATATCTGTAATATTGGACAAGTAATCCAGTAAAAAAAAATTTAAAAATGTCAAGTAGATTTTTCGGAAATTAACTTTTAAGACATTAAGATCTACTTTTTTGAGAAAAACAAAAAAATTGAAATATCTCAAAAACTGTTGAGTTTTGCATAATGTATGTTAGGGCTAGATTTATTCCTTAGCTCATGCCCCTTCACATCTCCAAAGGAATGTATCGAATTACCAGTAACCCTGTATGTTTCCATTTTAAAAATAAACTTAACCCCGAAATGACCTTGAAAGATGGCAAAAACCAATATCATCACTTTGTTTCCCCCTAGATACCAATCAACTTTTTTTTCTAAAATGTATTAGTCTTAAGATAAACCACTATCTCAAGTTACATCCGCACACGGTAGGTATATGTAAAAAAGGTAAAAAATTACAAAATTAACATTTGAACAATATTTTTTCAATATTAATCGAAGGTTAGCTGACAGAACTTAAATAATACTTCGAATAAATCAATGGCACCTTGGGTTAACAATCCTATGTATGTAGAATGGTTACTGGGTGTTATATTTTGCATTTCTTTTTATTTTGCAAAATGTGCTTTTAAACAAATATCAAAGGCAATTATAATATAATGAATTTCAGGTCACTGCAAATCAAGTTAAAATTTATTTTACAAATTATTGTAAGTTCAACATATAACAAAACATTTTGAAAAAGTTTAAAATCTTTTGCCTTGGTTTTTATTAAAATTTGCGATTGACATATTTTGCAGAATTTCTGATTATTCACTCGACCGTTTGTCAAGTAATAAAAATAATTTACCTACATATTCGTCGTAAACTTTAGATCTGATGATAGCGTTTAATAACCCCACTCTTCGGTGCAGAAAATCCATTATTCGACAAGAAACGTGTGCCAATTCTAACATGTGGTTGTAGCGATCCCCCGAGACTATCGCGGTTCTCATAATAAATCTGTATCAAAGCATTTTTTGAATAATCCAGTTGGTAAAGTATGCATCAACATACAATTAGAACGCCATTTGTCGATGTAAATGCAACTTTACGTGTCCATTAGAAAATGTTTTCCGTTTGATTGATTTATTTGCCGCGTTCTAGTTACAAATAGTTGTCAGTGCCTATTGTGTAAATCTGGAAAAAATAAAAAATTTAAGATCTATTATATCACAATAGGGTGACGATATATTATTGTTAAGGTTTCATTATGTAATCCCAACAGGGAGCTGCTATATTATTGTAACCTACTACGTACCTATATGACAGGGCTGTAAATTTACCGAGTTATTAATTTCACAAAATTGATTTATTTTTCTCAATCATTCTATCTTGATAGAATAGCTGTTATAATCGGGTAGCTGTTATAATCGGGTAGCTGTTATAATCGGGTTTTCTTTATTGTATGACACGTTTCCAGTAACACGTCTGTTGCGCGAGATTTATTTTAAATATTTTGTAAAAAAATTAGCGGTTAATTTTCTGACAAGAGTAAAATGAAGCTGTCAAGATATTTTCCTAAGAATTGTTTGTTTGTGTTGTAAATAGTTAGCGGAAGAAAACATAAACGTTACGAAATGGTTGCAAACGTTGAGAATCATCTCTTACTCATAGTATTATGTTTGGCACCCTTTCAAGAATCCGCAATAAGGTGAAAATTAAAATAGCACTATTTTTGATTATTTTTGACATTCAGAGTTATGAATCAGTATATGCCTTTCGATACATTACGATGAGTGAAATTGCAACCCATTGCTCTTGTAGATTTGCAAAACTTTGTCCGTTTTTTTCCGTGCTAATAATTTTTTTCTTTTTCAAAATTTGAAAAGATTTCAGTGTGCAATGGTTACAAATCGAACTATTGAATTCATTCACATTCTTTCATTGCTGCAAATAGTGAAATTGCATTCAATGTAAAATTTATCAGTATTTAACTTACATTGTATATGTCTTCGTTCGGACTAATATAATTATATTTAATGTTAGTATTTACACCTAAAGTAAAGAATATAAGTTTTAACAAATTTCATTTCTTTTGTAGCCTTTTTTTCCTTATTGGTGTTTCTCAAAGAAACCATAATCAGGATTTATTAATATTATTTAGCCAAATGAAAAAAACAGGAAATGAGTAGGCACATAATATAATTGATTATCCATACCACATCCACGCAACTAAATACATACCTCAAATTTAATCTAACGTTATTAAAGTAGGTAATTAACGTTATTAACGAAATTTAATGGACCTGCTAATTGCACCTTTCATCAAATGAGTCTGCGATTCTCAATGTTGAAGGAATTTCTGCTGCTAGTCGGCTTTAATTTTTTATTTAACAACAAACCATATATTTTTATTAAACGCGTGATGTATGCTTTAAAAGACTTGTTAATTATTACCTTAGCGATAATAATTAATGCATATAGGCAAATATTGAGAGTAATCAGTTTTGTATGAAATGCAGGTCGCACTGCGTATTTGCAAACACTTTTAATATGTCAACTGATTCTAAGACTGTCACTAAGTAAATAAATTTACCACGTGTAACAGTATCATGGTACGCTCCCTTTTTTCCTTTAGTTTCGAAAATAAATGACTGAAATTTGGAACATTCTATATACTTACTTAATACACGTCAGTTTTTTTGGCATTGGAGTGCTTGGTTCACCAACGTACAGTTGAAAGGAAGGGAGAGGTGAGATGATTTGTAACTTGTCTAATCATAGTTCAAATGTGCTTTAGAGGGCTGAATATTAAAACATAGTATTTTAGTCGCAAACTCTTCTATAAAATCCTTATTTTACTATAAGGAACGTAACCAGACTGCAACCAACAGCTACTCTCCGGGCTATGTTACAAGCCTGGCGCGTTAAGTGTAATAATTGCATATTACCATCAAAACGTTAATGCTTCGATTGCAACAAACACCAGCCGAAAGACTGATCTTACTTAAAGGAGCTCTCGTGCCAGTCACATGCCTACCTTGCATTGACGAGAGCCAACAGCTCGAAACTGCAGTCTGCAAGTGGTGTGTGACGACTTGCACGAGAACTCCTTTAAGTAGGATCAGTCTTTTGGCTGGCGTTTGTTGCAATCGAAGCATTAGCGTTTTGATGGTAATATGCAATTATTACACTTATAGCCCGTCGGATAGCTGGGTCTAGCATTCACAAACCCAATACCGAGGTATAACCAAATAAAACATTTACCATTTTATTTAGCAGGTTTTTTTACATACACACTCTCGATTGGTAGAGACCGAAGTTACAATAAAAAATCTAAAAAAAATTGAAAATAAGAAAATTAAAATTAACCGCGAATAGCTTTAAAACAAAAAGGAGTAAAATTATATATATTTTTCTAGTTTTATAGCAAAAATGATTCTCTTTAGTTTGAGATAGAATTTGTTGTAAAAATAATAATGTTAACTTAAAAGAAATGACGTTATTTTAGAAACTACACAAACTGTCAACTTTTTAAAAACGTTTAACTTGTTGTAACTCGCTTATATGACGACGTATTCGAATGTTTTTGCCACCAAAAACTGCCAAATTTAATATACTTTATTTTGTCCTGATTAATGTTGGGTGTAGTTTTTAAACTAAAGTGGTACAGACCTTTAAACACAACGAAGCGCGCTACGGCGACGGAGTCGCCCGGCTTCCAATCTCCTACCCGCGTTCGACATTGTCCCATATAAAAGCTTTCAAATAATTACCATTTAGTGCAAAATGATACAACTAAAAAAATCAAGTTGAATAATGATATATATATATATATATATATATATATATATATATATATATATATATATATATATATATATATATATATATATATATATATATATATATATATATATATATTACACTCACAGTCAAAAATATTGACATTTTATTATTTTTATTTTTTCCTTTAACACTAACACTTTTTGAGTTTTTTATTGCTAGATACTTTGCACTGGGGGGTTTTGCGTATGTTACAACCAAATAAATCACAAACTTAAGCTTAACAGTGGATTCGTAGAGGAATGAACAAAACAGCCTTCTTTTGGTTGGACTTTATAACAATATTTTGAGACAAGATAATAACAATTTAGTACTTAGTATTTCCTCCTCTAGCTCGAACAATCGCCTGCATCTTCCTAGACATGCTCCGCAGAAGATCTTTGATGGTTTCTTTTGGAATTCGATTCCACTCTTCCTGTGCAGCAATTCTTAATTCTGGAATTGAGATAGGAGCTGGATTTCGTGCTCGTATATGTCGCTTCAGGATGTCCCATAGATGTATTAGCATCAGGACTCATTGGTGCCCATTGAGTATGTACCAGTCAGAATTCATTTTTAAATTTACCTCAACAAGCTCCTTGCGACTCCCAACTAATGCCTGCCCAAAGCATAATGGAACCGCTACCAAAGCTAACATTTTGTGCAAGATTACACTCTGAGAACCGCTCTCCAGACCTTCTGTATACTCGACCACGCCCATCTGGCTTCCATAATTGTATTCTTGTTTCATCTGTAAAAAGGATTTTTCGCCATTGATGTTCATTCCAATTAGCATGGGCTATTGCAAATTGTAACCGCCTGATCTTGTGACGTGGGAGAAGCCTAAGGACTCTAACAGGGCGTTTCGGATTTAAACCGACCTCCTTTAATCTTCTTATTACTGTTTTGACACTTACGTTGAGCAAGTAATTCATTTTTCAGATGCAGAGCGGTATGTGAGCGATTTCACAAGGATTGTAATCTCAAATATCGGCAATCTATTGGCGTTATACATCTTTTACGTCCTTGACCAGGCCGCCTCTTCTCGCCTTCTTCTCCAGTTTCATTGTGTCGTTTTACTATACGAGAAACAGTCGATTGATGGATATGCAATCTCCGCGCAATATCTTCTTGTCTACAACTCTCATTGGCTAAAGTGAAAATTTTAACAGAAACTAAATCACTTAAATGTGGCATCTTACTCACTGAAACTATAGAAACAAGAAATAAATCACAAGAAATGACATTTTGACAACAACAAACAAAAGAGCAGTCGTTGTTAGTCGCCAAGGCACACTACGATACGTTTGTGCTATGTTTGTAATTTGTAACATTATTGCTTATTCAGTATAAAGGCTATCTCTAAACATTATTTTATACAAAACTAAATTAAATTATACATAAAACCATCCAGTGCAAGGCATCTAGCAATAAAAAACTCAAAAAGTGTTAAAGGAAAAAATAAAATAAAAATAATAAAATATGCAAAATTTTTGTTTGTGTTTCTTCTTATTCTCCTTCACAGTTATTTACTATATTTTCTTTGTTTGGACAGTTCATCATGCATTTGCAATTCACACTGCAAGATAGGCCTTCTTTTTTGCATACGCACTTTTGAGTACTACAGGTTTTCTCATTGCAAAATAATGAAATAATATCTCTTATACCGTCTAGGTCCGGAGGCTGGTTGGTCATTTTTGGACTTATTGTCCTTGCTTCTTGTTCTATGTATTAAAAACAGAAGTATCCAATAAGGGCATGTGCTTTAAGCCTTATTAAGTCTATAAAAACAACCACCAACAACATAACAACGGTTATCCTAAAATGTCCACTATCCAATAAAAAATAAAATAACACCACAAAAACAAGTAAATCTCATAATCTGATTGTAAACATACCTATTGATTACTAGGCCAGACAATGTATTAATGAGTGAATGCAACAGCATTTTTCATGCGAGCGCGGTAGTGAGTAACGAGAGACAAAGCCACGCGACTTCGTTGTATGTTGAGGGTTATAGCGCTTTTATTTAAACAAATAGATCTTGCATTAATCGAGACAAAATAAAGCCTATTAAATTTGTCAGTTTTTGATGCCAAGAACATTCAAATATTTCAACATATAAGCGAGTTACGACGAGTTAAGTATTAAAAAAACATTGATAATTTGTGTATCTTTTAAAATACCTTCAGTTTGTTTATGTCCGATTTTTAATTATTGCAACAAATTAGACCTCAAATTAAACAGCAAGGTTTGCTTGTAAAAATAATTTTTTATTTTTATTTTTATCTGTTTTATTTCCAAAGTTATACGTGATCAAAACTCAAATTTCTAAATTCCTTTTTCTTGTAGTTTTTTTCTTATATCTCGTGTCTCGACCATTGGAGAGTGTCGTCAACTTTGATTCATATGTGAAAAAACATGTGTTAATAAGTGGTGAAGATTTCATTTGGTTATAATTCAGTATTGGGTGGGACAAGAAAGAGAAGGCTTTTCGCGTTCTCCCCAACGGACTATTAACGCGCCAGGCTTGTAACTTGTA
This sequence comes from Leptura quadrifasciata, assembly GCA_963675555.1. Lineage (NCBI taxonomy): Eukaryota > Metazoa > Arthropoda > Insecta > Coleoptera > Cerambycidae > Leptura > Leptura quadrifasciata. The sequence continues at coordinate 53,905,793 of OY776678.1, read as the reverse complement.
ACTCAGCGCTCGGCGGGGCACATATCCCGGAGAGTAGTTGTTGGTTGCAGTCTGGTTACGTTCCTTATAGCAAAATAAGGATTTTATAGAGGAGTTTGCGACTAAAATATTATGTTTTGTCTAATCATGTGCATGAAAAAGTTGAAAAACCCCAAAAGTTCTATTACAGGGATGAAACATGGGTCCCCGCGTTTAAAGGACGCTGAACACGATGATGTTATTTTTAAGGTTCTCACCCCTTAACAATTACCCCTAAACTCGAAAAAACACCCCAATTTTGCGTTTTTTTCATCGTAGGCATGCAGATCAGTTTTTTTGGGCAGGATTCCGGTAGACCGTATGAAATTTAACAATACAACATGTTATCCATCCACAGGGTTGAAACTACCACCACCCCTAATATTGAAATATCCCCAAAAAAATCAAAATGCATGATAATTTGTTTATCCCCATTATCGAGGGTGCTCAACACGATGGTAATATTCATTTCTCCCCCACTTTCCACCAACCACCCCTAAAATCACCCCCTTTTCATATTTCTTGATACTGGGCATGTGGGGGCTCGTTCGATCGGGGTTTTTACGGGTAATTCGATATTGTAAAGGGAGTTTGAGTGACGAGACATGCCATAAACCCCGGGGTTGAAACTACCATTACCCTTAACATTGAAATCCACCGAAAAATACAAAATAGTAGAAAATGTTTTCACTCCGTTTTCGGGGGCGCTAAATGTCAATAATATTTCATCCCCCACTATCCATCAACCACCTCCAAATCCCCAAAATCACCCTCTTTTCACATTTAGAGGTACTAGGCGGGCGAGCACTTGTCGGATCGGATTTTATTATGGAACTCACGATATGACACTACATCGGCCCTTCACAAACATTCCTGTTCCCTGTAACGCGTTGTAAACTTGGCAGTGACGTCGGAGTTCCACTTCGGTAAAACCATCTTGTCAGAAACACGTCAAATAATACAAAACAATCAAAAAAATCGGCAGCTACTGGAAGCGGCTGGAACCTCCCCACTCGGTGGATCTTTGAAGCCGAAAAGAGCATTAAATTGTGTGACAAAACGGCACTAAACGTAATCCGATCTCATCCAAAACCTTCTCAGATCTTCTGGGGCATTAAAAAAACCCTCAACTTAATGAATTTACAATCATCTATGCGAGTTATTACCTACATTATCGCCCATTGAATAATATACTATTAGGATATTAACAATTTTAACATCACTTGAACGACTAAGAAAGTTTAGTTATCCTAAATACTACAGATTTGTAAAGCAACAAACTGAAAATTGGTAAAGTGATAATCTATAATAAATTCACCAACGAAGGTACAGAAAGCGTATGATATTGATATTGTTACATCTACCTTTAAAGTTTGTGACAATCCACTAAAAGTTACAAATGTGCCGAAATCTTATTAACATGACATGACACCAACGTTATCGGATGACAAACGATGACAATGACAATCATCAAAATTTGCTCATTGCAATCCGATCGCTCGCGGCTGTCTTTGTTAAATCAAACATTAGCATTTCAGTAATTTTACTAGATTTTAGAGAAATATTTGTAGTTTAATTCTTCGATTTGTCTGCATATATATTTAAAAACGGCACTAAACGCAATCCGCTCTACTTTTAGAGCAGTGAAGAAACCCTCACACGTGAATTGACACGTGATGTGATGAGTTTCACGATGTAACCGCTACGCGCATCGATCATGTCATGCGAAATGCGATCTATGCCATATTTGCTTTGTTTTTAATTTTTTTCACGGAAACCAAATCGAAAGGGTGGAAGTGTGATATATCGTTGAAATCAGAATTTTAACTGCTTTTCAACGGTTCCATTGTAAATTGAAAGTAAATATAAAATAAACAACTTGTTGCGTCAAAATGGCACTAAACGTAATCTGATCTCAACCAAAACCTTTTCAGATCTTCTGGGACACTAAAGAAACGCACACGCAAAGTTTCATTCAAATCCGTTTAGTAGTTTCGGCGCTATCGTGCTAACACACATACACACACACATACACACACACAGACATTTTTCAAAAACCACTTTTTTGGGTTCGTAGGACCTCAAAACGTAAAAATTTGATGTTATCTCAATTTTCGTTTTTGAACCAATTTTAGTAACCTCTCACAATTTTATTGCGGAGAGGTTAAAATACATTTACAACCGTCACTGGTCTGGGACTAGCTTACTGGCTAGGACTAGGAATGCGGGAATGCACATTCATATTAGGCCAATAGGTTAGCCAGTCCAACGCGCGAGTGGTGGGGGAATCTGACTGGCACCGAAAGTTAGAAACCGTTGTATTAGAAGGAATGGCTCGAGTAATGTCATGATGACATTCCATTGTCTCGAAATGCCTATTTACACAGTGCCATTATTGGATTGCCTTAGTGGACTGGCTTACCTAATGGCCTTGTGTAAAAGAGCCATAAGTTTTCATAAGAAAAATTTCACAATGAGCTTCACCGCCCTCAAAAACGGGGGGACCCATGTTTCATTCCTGTAACACAACTTTTGTGTTTTAAGCTTTTTTTGCAACTTTTTCATGGAATAATTGTGTAAATGTTTTTTCTCAATTTTACCTAATTCGGGGACTTTTCCCATATTTTTAGTAAATCATTAATCAAAGCTATGAGCAAAGTAATTAACGTTTTGGAGCCCATAAGTAGCAAATATAGCAAAAATGGCATGCTGTTTGTGTCTCTGTGGTTTATACGATTTTCTCGAACACGGCACAATATAGGAAGCTGACATTTTAATTATAAAATCTGAGAGGTTCAGGGTAGAACGCTATTGAATATTAGTAAAATCGATGCACCAGGAACGACCCTAATGGAGGCCATAGACATTTTGTCGTCAATTTAAAAATCGTTTCAATTGAGAATTATTCAGCATAACATTTTTCATCTGTTGACCAGGGAAGGCTTCAGGTAGGATGCAAAAGAAATTTTCATGAAATCAAAAAAAATGTTTCAAATGAAAATTGTTCAGTATGAAGATTTATATCAAACAGTACACTGCAAATTTTTGATCATTAAACAGGGGCTCCAGGGAAAGCCCAAATACAATTTTTCGTGAATTCAAAAATGGATGGAAGGAAGGATGATAGTATTGCAAGTGTTTGCTTTCAAATTTTTCGCCGGAGTACCAGGGGCGGTTCTAGAGAGTACATATTTTTATGGATCAAAACATAAAATTTATTTGCAGTAGAAAATTGTAGACAAAAGTTTTTTTTACAAACTAATTTTCAGAGCATCAAGAGTGTTCTAGAAGGAACTCTCATCGAATCAAAAATGTGCTGAAATAAAAATTGTTTAAAATGGAAAACTGCATAGACATTCTTTTACGCAAACTTCTCAGAATACCAGGGAAGGCTCTAGGCAATACTGTTTCGTCGAATCAAAGCTTATTTCAATAGAAATTTGTTCAAAATCAATCGAAATAGGTATTTTTAAAATATCTCGTCAGAACATCAGGGCAGTTCCAGGACGCGACTAAGATATTTTCGTTTCGATCAAAAAACGTTTTAAAGAAGCATTGTTTAGTATATAAAATTTCATCTAAAAAATCTTCTCAAATTTCTCATTAGAGTACCAGGCGTGGCTTCAAGTAGAGCCCAAAAACAAGTTTTCGTCGAATTAAAAAAACGTTCAAATAAAAATTGTTTGATATGGAGAATTGTATTGAAAACGTCCTTGGTGATTTCTTACCAGACTAAACGTTGCCAAGAAAAGTTGCGTCCAGGTTCATTTTATGTTCTATCAGAATTAGAAAATTAAAAATAGAATCGTATTTGAGGTGATGATAAAGTACTGTGGAGATGCATCTATACGAGAGCGATTCTTTATAGGTTTCTGTGTTTTTTTAAATAACCCACTTCCTGATAGATGGATAATACGAAGTGAGTCGTATTGTGGGCCGACAGATCTACAGACTTGACCCTCCTTGATTATTATGTTTAGGGAGATATGAAGGATAGGATATGAAGAGCCTACATCGAAGGATCAAAAAGCGACGTCGTTATGAACGCTTGACTACCAGAAAAGCCAGTTATCCCTGTGGTAACTATTCTGACACGTACTGCTGAAAACTGTTCTAGCCAATAGGATCGATAGACCGTACTTTCGCAGTCCCTACGCGTACTGTACATTGGATTCAAGCTAGCTTTCGTTCTTTTGTTCTATCCGAGGTTTCTGTCCTCGCTGAGCTGGCTGAGGCTGAGGATACAACGAAGAAATAGGATGCATTGCAAAAAAATACTAAAGCAGCTAAAATAGTAATGAAGGCAGAAATGAAGTTAGCCATAACCACTATCGAAATGCGATGAACAGTTCCAATTTCTTCTGCGCAGAATAATCCTTTTAAGCAATTTTACTTATCATCTTATACTCTACGTTTCATACATTACATGAAAGCAAAGAACAAAGAAGTTTTTAAAGATACTTATACATATTTTATTACATACTTTTCATTTTATGACTTGTAAAGTCGAAGTATGATATTACCGCAATATATTTAGGAACTAACTCTGAGTCATAAATATTTTTTGATGTGTAGATTCTACTATTTTAAATCATTAGAATAAATATTTTAGATAATGAAAAAAGTTAAAAAGGATAGAAATTATGAGTGGTGCTTTATTTAAAATTTAGTTGAAAATCGCCGAAGTATTTTCAGAATGAACCAAATTTACCTGAAAAACGACCACTATGCAAATTTACTTACCCAGACTACATTATTTACCTAAACATTATGGTGTTTTAGAAAGTATTTTAAAGTCGAACCAATCTTCAGTTCCTGAATTTACATACCTAGGTTTATTTCGCGATTTAAATTGAATCATAACATGCATATTTTTACATAGTACTAAACTAGCGATAACTAATTCTAAGATAAGTTAAAGTTATGAAACACGCTATATTAAACGGTCAGAAGCTATATATTAAAGTTACTAACAGTAGAATTTGTTAGGTAAGTTATCCCGATTAGACGTGTGTATTTCCGCCGCCTCTGTAACCGGTTGCAAGTTTTTATTCAGTGCTAGTAGCTAGCGAGCGGTGGAAATGCTCTGTAGTATTATTTGAAAGTGTTTTGTATAAACTAATAGACGTTAGCTAGTTATCTCCATTTTGTAGTGAAATATTATATTTTAATGAATTTTACAGTAGGTACTCAAAATCAGAATTACATCTTTTCACTTTAAGATTGCCGAATTTTAGGTATTATCAAAATCAATTCATAAAAGTCGCTATAAAATGATGGTTGTATTGTTTTCTACATAAAATGGATGCAAAAACTTATTCTTTAGGTGTTTGGATAAGTCCGTGTTAAAAATAGTATTTGGTGTGAAAAGTTGCCCGTGTTACTATCTAAATTATATAACAAACTGGCAACAAATATTTAGGAAACACATTATAAAGTATATTGTATTATGAGAAATATAGTTTAGTTATAACCATTGGTATTTGAATCTTCCGCTAATCTTATAATTTTATTACAAACTTAAGCCAATCTGTGACAGTTTGACAACTTATTTATGTTTATAAGTTATTATGAATAATTTTCTTTGTATATTACATATAAATGGATTTAGTATTATCAAGTAAAAATTGTCATACCATACAAGCTTCCTAGCATGTACTGAATGAAGGTTTACAGCATGTAAATTTGAATATATTAATAGCAATAAACAATTCTCATTTAATGAAATGTAAAAAATGTAGTCCACTGCTGGAGGATTAAGCAGGGCTTTAGCATAGTGACAGTAATACCTGTCTCATTTATTTTGACTGGTGAATGCCTTTAAATATTCTTGACAATGAATAAAATTAAATTAAGTGGCCCGTTAAAAGTGAAGAAATTATTTACATGGGTGTAGCAGAAAAGAAGTTTTTCATAATACTATGCAAGTGATCACGAAACCTTAAAAACGTTTTATAAAAATACCTGTAATGATAATTAGTATATCATCTGGGATGTAACGATATAATTTGATGTAGTTGTAAATGTGAAAAATTATCTTAAATACCACAAGTGATTTTTCATGTGCGACTAATTTCTAAACATTATTTGTATATATTTCAATGCCGAACATCAGAACTACCCCATTTACCAAATAATATAGACTTGACCTACTCTAACAGAAGATATTGAACTTTGGGCTATTATTATTATTTGGGAAGGTGTATCGACTGCTAAGGTCATTGGCCCAGATTTAAATTATTATGATCCTTCTTTTCCACCAGATAGCGTTATTTCTGGGATATGTTTTACTATTCTCTCTTTCCCGCGAGTTACAGTTTTGTGTTCTTTAATTATTAACACTAGCATAAAAATATCTAATAGTTATGTCTCCGTAACGCTGTTTGTGATAAATATAAATACATATGATAATAAACTAGAAATATGAATATAAATGTTACTAATAGATCTTAATTCATACCTACGTCAATATGTAAGAAATTATTTTTCGACATTCAGCATTTTATGTGAATATGATGTTAATAGGAAACTGCTTTTATGTTGCGCACCTGGATTAATGACAACAAAGGAAGTTTAAATAAATTTCATTTTAATATTAAGAAATTTTTTTCTCGATTTTTCATTGCATTTAAGAAAGCATAGTATTCTTAGTCAACATTATCCACTATCTAATGATTGTTTAAAAACAATTCCATTTAGCACAACTATATGGAAGCATTGAGTGTATGAATGAATCATTTAATAAAATGTTGATGAGTTGTTTTTGAATGATAGTTAAAAAAAATTTATTTAACACACCCCTTGCAACAATCCTTCCTGAATTTTTTAGAAGCAAATAGTCATGTCATCTTATGGTGATACTAAGAAACTCTCAATGTGCCAAATTTGATCATAATCGTTTCAACCGTCTTAGAACAAAAAATATTTAGTTATTTTAACATTATCCCCCACAGTCTCCATCCCTGAATTTGCAGAGAAATTTTGCTACAAAATATTAAATTTGTGATTTAAAATATTTGTTTGACATCAGATTTGTATTCAGTGATCTCGAAAAAATTTAGGGCAATATCTAGGAATGAGTAAATAATGATTAATAAATAATTTTCGGTAAGTTGACACCAATGAAAGCTGCTACAAATGAAAACTTTATTTTAATATCAATTATGGAACTAGAAAGTTTTAAAACACTTTATATTTCTTCTGCTGCGAAAATTCACATTATTTTCAAAATTACGAAAGACACATTTGCATGTTTTTTAATTTGATAGCAATTTTAGCAGCTATCAAATAACATAATATATTTTTGGCATCAATTTCTTATTCAGTACCTCCAAAACTAATAGAAAAATGGCTGCTTAGTACTTTAGTTTGTTGAAATAATTATTAAATAGCATTTTCATTAAGTTGACAGACAATTTGATAACTGCCAAAAGTGAAAACTTTATTTTATTATCAATTATTATGGAACTAGATAATTTTAAAACAATTTATATCATTTCTTCTATGAAAACTCAAATTATTTTCAAAATTACGAAAGACGCACGTGTAAATTTTTCTATTTGGCAGCGATTTTGGCCGCTGTCAAGAATAAAAAAGAAAATGAAGTATCTTCTTTGGCAGATCGATTATGTATTTGTAAAATAAAGATTCAAAACTAAAATTGTGCAAACCTTTATATAGTTGTGGCCTGTAGACTGATTTTAACTGAAAATAAAAACGGTATTTTTTAATAAAAATTCAATTTTAGATCAAAATTATAAGTAGCTAAAAATAAAGAATCCGACTCGATCAGATTGATAGAGATTTTCAAAACGAACGTTTAAAAAAGTTTCTGATACTTTCTGAAACTTAATGACCCGCAGACTAATTTTAATTGACGAAAAACGATATTTTTTAACAATAGTTCAATTTTAGATCAAAATTATAAAATAATAAAAAATCCAGTTCGACAGACTGATAGAGAATTTCAAAACGAACATAAAAAAAATTCTGATAACTTTAACTTAACAATCTGTGGACTGATTTGAGCACAGTGGAGCTTCGTACCACTATGCGGTAGACGACAGACAGACAAACATTTTTATGAAACCGCTTTTTGGCTTTTGGAGACCTTAAAACCTGTAAATTCATCAAAAACTCAAAATTATATTTATATCATTTCTTCTATGAAAACTCAAATTATTTTCAAAATTACGAAAGACGCACTTGTAAATTTTTCTATTTGGCAGCGATTTTGGCCGCTGTCAAGAATAAAAAAGAAAATGAAGTATCTTCTTTGGCAGATCGATTATGTATTTGTAAAATAAAGATTCAAAACTAAAATTGTGCAAACCTTTATATAGTTGTGGCCTGTAGACTGATTTTAACTGAAAATAAAAACGGTATTTTTTAATAAAAATTCAATTTTAGATCAAAATTATAAGTAGCTAAAAATAAAGAATCCGACTCGATCAGATTGATAGAGATTTTCAAAACGAACATTTAAAAAAGTTTCTGATACTTTCTGAAACTTAATGACCCGCAGACTAATTTTAATTGACGAAAAACGATATTTTTTAACAATAGTTCAATTTTAGATCAAAATTATAAAATAATAAAAATCCAGTTCGACAGACTGATAGAGAATTTCAAAACGAACATAAAAAAAATTCTGATAACTTTAACTTAACAATCTGTGGACTGATTTGAGCACAGTAGAGCTTCGTACCACTATGCGGTAGACGACAGACAGACAAACATTTTTATGAAACCGCTTTTTGGCTTTTGGAGACCTTAAAACCTGTAAATTCATCAAAAACTCAAAATTATATTTATATCATTTCTTCTATGAAAACTCAAATTATTTTCAAAATTACGAAAGACGCACTTGTAAATTTTTCTATTTGGCAGCGATTTTGGCCGCTGTCAAGAATAAAAAAGAAAATGAAGTATCTTCTTTGGCAGATCGATTATGTATTTGTAAAATAAAGATTCAAAACTAAAATTGTGCAAACCTTTATATAGTTGTGGCCTGTAGACTGATTTTAACTGAAAATAAAAACGGTATTTTTTAATAAAAATTCAATTTTAGATCAAAATTATAAGTAGCTAAAAATAAAGAATCCGACTCGATCAGATTGATAGAGATTTTCAAAACGAACATTTAAAAAAGTTTCTGATACTTTCTGAAACTTAATGACCCGCAGACTAATTTTAATTGACGAAAAACGATATTTTTTAACAATAGTTCAATTTTAGATCAAAATTATAAAATAATAAAAAATCCAGCTCGACAGACTGATAGAGAATTTCAAAACGAACATAAAAAAATTTCTGATAACTTTAACTTGACAATCTGTGGACTGATTTGAGCACAGTAGAGCTTCGTACCACTATGCGGTAGACGACAGACAGACAAACATTTTTATGAAACCGCTTTTTTGGCTTTTGGAGACCTTAAAACCTGTAAATTCATCAAAAACTCAAAATCGATTGTTTGCACGATCACCATACATGGACTATTTCATTTAATATATGTCTGTACTACGTTTTTAGTTACGGTGGAGTTTCATTGAAACATATACCAATTAATCACTTTCTCTCATATATTTTTTAACTTCGAAGTTATTACCGTTTGTCTGTATTTGCATAATATGACGTTCTTGTTATTTTTTAAAAAGAAGTAAAGGCGACGTTCTGCTTCTGACACGAATACAAATAAAGGCTTATGATATCTGGAATGTGAAAAGTAAAGCAATGTGAGACTGACTGTTAGATTAAAATAGTAAGTTAATAATTCGCAACGCATAATTCATTTATTCAATACAGTAAGAGCATTTTCAGTGCCATCCAAAAAATGGGACGCCCATGGGCTTTTTGATAACATCACATGTAATAATTTACCACTTGAATGCTCTCAGCTTGAAAAAAGTAGTTCCATAAACGTCAGACGCTTATATTTTTACAAATTTATTCACATAAATTCACGTGGTGATTTAAATTCGAACGCCTTCTTCATGTCATGTTGATTCTCGGCTGTTAATTAATTATGATAATTTGATTTTTACATCCTTTAATTCGATCTCACTTGCCCGATTAAGCAGGAACAAACATATACTAAAAATGTTCAAGCTGTAGTTGTGACAATTTGAGACCACATGCGGCTTACGAGTTGAAATTTAAGCTTTGATATTAGTGCTGTCAATTTAGAACAGGAAGGTATCCTGCATTGTGCAGAATTGTCCCTCGTTTTTATGGTATGTCATGCAAACATGCTACATTTAAGAATTTTGAATTTTGTCCCTCAAAACCTTGGCCTATCAAGAAACCCGGTCGGGTTTTACAGCTAATTTTTTCTCTCTCCCATGTGAAAGCGAAACGAGACCGGGGTTCACATACAGCTTTCTGCGCCATCTGGATATTTCTTTTCTTTTATAAAAAAAACAAACTCAATCAAACACCAAAATGGGGATTGTGTTAACTTTAAAAATATCCAAAATAACAAATTTGTAATTATCTGGTGTAAAAAATGGAAATGTTTAATCGCAAAACACATTGAGTGTCGTGTCGGATACGTGCCGGATAGGTTGTGAAATAGATGTTCTAAGTATTACACATATTGTTTTACAGATTTTTAAGGGACTGTGCTCGAGTGTAGAGGTTCAGTTCTTTTTACATCCGAATTTCTTTTTCATTGTCAATATGGATAAAGAATTTGTGTGCAGAATCTGTTTTCGTTAACTCATTGGAATTGTCTGTACGTGGAGAAAATAAGTAGTGCTATTTTTTTTTCTATTAAACATGGAATGTGTTTTGTGCTGCTGTTTTCTTGCCTTTCTTCTGCGTGGGTATCCCAGCCAGCAAAAAAGGTACCCCTACAATGGTAGTACTACTGGGCGTAAAGACAAAATGGAAATTCAAGTAAAGTTATCAATCATTTACCTACATTTGGAAAATAAAGTTTTTCTCCAACAAGTCCCGTGTTAGATTCCAACTGTAGAATCCAGCTTCAGATTTTTGGTTGTACATGATTTCAACAATTTATAACCTGCAATATTTAGCCAAATACGCTCTACACGATTTTAGAAATTTCTGATCGGTAATATTTTATTCTTTACCATCAATCAGTGTATATTAATAGGAAAAATAGAAAATAAATTTCTAATCTGTATTTTGTTATGGTAACAGTAAACCGATTTTTGTTATATTTTATTCTCTACAGTCAATGCACATTAATAAGAAAAATTTAGTTTGTCAAAATAAAATAAATAAGGGTAAAAATGAGCTTTACATGATTTCATGAATTTTTAATCTGTATCAAAAAGTAAAGGTGGTCAGATGGTGCAGAGGACTACGATAACAAAGCGCTTTTTGTTATTGTCTTCCAGTTTAGTTTAAGCAAAGGTTATGCTGCTCACCATGAAGATAGATACATGCATGAAGTATATAGTCAAAAAGATAAACATGATGGATGGTCAGAGAGTGCGGAACACCCACAGAGAAAATTAGCTCATTGCCAATGTTGTGTGTGTGTGGGGGGGGAGGGGGGGAAGAGTCGTAAATCCACAATATCTACAACTTTGATACTTTATTAGGTTTAAATTATAAAATCTTGAAAATGCCGTATAGAGTATTTTCACATAAATGTATTTAGACTTTAGATCTATTTATACTTTTGTTAAAAGATCTTTCAGTTAAAATGTTTGCATTTGGAAATAACACCACAGGTAATTACGACCCCCTTTATACCGGAAGGCTCTAGAAGAGTATTGTGAGGGAGGGGCCTATACATTTAGAGACAAGGGAGGACACACACCCCAATATCCGTATATAGTGGAAAAATCCCTCTCACACTATTTTCCACTGCCACGACCGGCAATCGAACCCAGAACTTTTGGGTGAGAGGCAAGTGCGCTTACCTCTCAACCATCAGTAATATGGAAATAAATCCATTACATTAATTTTTACAGTAGAATCTGTAATTCATTTCATTGCTCAGCATATGGACGCAAATAGCCAGGTAGATGTAATTTATACTGATTTTTCAAAAACTCTCGATAGACTGAATCATAACATCGTACTTTTAAGACTAGAAGAAGCTAGATTATCCTTGCCTTTGCTGAACCTATTTAGATCATATATTTCAGATAGGAAGCAGTACGTTGACTGTCGTGGGTTTGTCTCTAATGAAATCTCTGTGACTTCTGGAATACCACAAGGGTCCATTCTTAGACCACTCTTTTTTATATTATTCATAAATGATATTATCAATGACCTCGATGTATACTATTTATTATATGCAGATGATAAAAAAAAATTGTGTTATAAACAGTATCTCAGATTGCTGAAATCTGCAGAGTAACTTGTCAAAAATCAATAACTGGTGTTACTTAAATAATCTCCCTTTAAATGCAACAAAATGCAATGTTCACTAAAAAAATATATCCCATGTGGTGTAATTATAAATTGGATAATGTCAGCCTAAGCCGGCCTGACGCAATAAAGGATCTGGGTGTCATATTCGACAGCAAATTATCTTTTAATCACCACATTAACGAAACTGTAAAAATATCGTATAGGAATTTAGGCTTCATCATAAGAAATACTAGGGATTTTACTGATATACAGGGAATCATGCTGCTGTTTAATACACTAGTAAAATTAGTATAGTTAGTATATGCTGCTATAGTATGGCAATCTGGCTATAACATATATACGGATAGTTTGGAGAATATTCAGAGGAGCTTTTTAAAATTTTTATCATACAAGCTGGATGGCATATACCCTGCAATTGGAATACCTCATACACAATTACTAGGGAGATTTTCTGTACCCACTTCGCTTGCTCGAGGAAAGGCACACTCGTTGATTTTTCTTAGTAAGTTAATTAATAGCAAAATTGATTGTCCACAACTTCTGGAACAACTTACATTTGATATCCCAAGACCAGAGCGCAGATTTTCAAATACTTTTTATCTCACCACACCTAGGACAAATGTGTTAAAATTTTCACATTTACATTTCATGTGTGAGAATTGCAACAACCTACAAGACAACATTGATCTTTTTTATTGTAGTTATAATTCCATAAAAAAATACATATGACTAATTGAAAGGTTTCCTGTCTTTGATAGCTGTAATATTATTCAGTACATGTCTGTTTGTAGCTTTATCTATATTTTAATCTGATTTGTATATGTGTGTGTATATATTTTTATCTGTATATAGGTATATATTCTGTCACGGATCGTATTTGTTTTGCTGATTTTTGTATCTGCATGTATTATTATTTATTGTATTTACTCATCCTATAATTGGTTTAAGTACTGTTGGTTGGTGTACACTAAAAATAAAATAAAATTTGTGATTAATGTTAATAATAATAAATAATTAGTTATTGGTAATGTACAAAAAACAATTGACAACATTATTAATAAATTACAAGTTCTGAAGTAATAAGATTTTACTGCAGAAATTAGTCTAAGTAAATTATCAGTATTTTTCATTTGTCCAACTACCCATGAAAGCTTAAGGTAAACACATACTGCATACTAAATATTACTAAATATTTATAAAATCGGTGTATGTATATGTATAAGATATTCTTCGCAGAAGCGAAAAATATATAGTATTCGCCAGATAATATTTTCAAACTATAAATATTGCCGTAGAAAAAGAAATTAACGTTAACCCTACATCAACTAGGCAATACGATAAGTCGTTTGTTTTATCAAAATTATTATAATTCTTGTAATTGTAATCTGTAAGATCGTGTTTCGTAAAGCAGAAATCGGTAAATTGCGTTTCCCACCGTTATAATTCGTTTCTTATAATAATGTATAGATTTATTGAAATAAGATTTATATGTTCCATGTTTCGACAAATTATCATGCTTTATAGTTCGCACGATTTTATGGTTTCAACAACTTTTTAGTAAATTATGTGATTACATTCGATTTGAGACTCTGCATCTGCTAACTTACATATTATCTTTAAATATTTGCTTACTATGACGCGGTAACACTTGCAATGTGGTGTAGTAATAACTTGTCTTTTGGTTTTGGCAACGGATAGTATCAGACCGTATATTTAAGTTTTTACTTCAATGTCCAGTGGAAGTATAGTAATGCAAAAAAAATATTTCTTTTTTGTTGAAATAGGCTTAAAATGTCATGAAACGTCGAGATTTTAAATTTGAGTGTAACAAGATTTCCTGTCTGTCTGTAACTTTTTTGTGTGCACGTTTACTCTGGAATCGTTTACGATTTTAACTTGAAATTTGGTACACTTATGTATTGTAACGAGAGATCTGGAACTAGATTATATTTTGATCTAATTCCGTTGAAGGGTTCGGGGGTAAATGGGATAAATAAGGATAAATAGGCAAAACAAGCAAGTAAGAGTCCATAAAATTGCAAATTAGGGCATGTACGAAAAGTTTTTTCAAAAACGCGAAAAATTGCGAGATTTCAAATTTTCTATCTCGCTTATTTCTTAACCAAATTTAATCGCTGCACTTAATAATCTCCACGAGAATTAACGGGTTTCGAGATAAACCCGAAACACTATCATTTGAAGTAAAGCAGTTCAAGATTCCCAAAGAAATCTTGCAAATGTATTATTTTATTGTGATATAAAGCATCATCCAATATTCCAGTAACGATTTCAGCACTCCGCTTACTGCTGATCGGCAAATTTGAAATTGACCAATAATATAATCATGGGTGCCGATATTATATTATAATTGATCTGTTTATATTACCGATACAAGCCTAGTGCTGTACAAATAATTTAAAATAATAATAATAATAATTGCAGAAATCAGAAAATGTCGTGTTCATTACATACAACGAATCAAATTCTATTTATACCTTCACAAAGAGTATGCCGCTATTTGATGTTCATTGGAACATGTTATAAATTGTTTAGTTCGTTAGAAGTCTATCTGATTGATGTACTTTACGAAATACTAGTCGTTAAGTTTATTTGCAAATTCTCATTAAGAGCTGTCGAATTTCAACACTGTAAATAATCGCTGCATAAATAACTTATTTCATTCACTATTGGTTATGCTAACTGCAAATATGCAAAATAATATGGCATTAATGTCTAAAAACTGCACTTTGTTAATTGCTTATCTAATCGGCATATGTGTACCAGGTGGTTCTTTTGTAAACTTCACAATCTATTGGTATTTATTCCTTGAAGTCGGTTGTAATGTTCAAGATAATAATTATAAATTTTATGATTTTAATTTACAAGTAGATAAGTTATAATTTATTCATATGCCGAGACGTGAGTAGATTGTAATATACGCTTAAATATCGTGTCAAAATCAATGAAGAAAAATTATCGCAAATTGAGCAAAAAAATGATCGACATAAAAATGAAATTAAGGTGGTAAAAGATGAGAACAATTATAAAGTAAATCAAACCAATAAAGATATAAAAATGTTATATGAGTAAATGGGAATAATGACTAGTAAATGTGACAGCATGAATCAACAAACAAAAATAAATAACTTGAGAATTTTTAAATTACAAGATAAGAGTAACGGAAACATGAAGGAAGAAATAATGAATTACTAAACACAAAAATGTCCACAAATTTAAGTTATGCAGACATAGAAGTATGCTACCGAATTGGGAAACAAAAAGAAAATGGAAAACCAAGAGGTATATACCTAAAATTATAAGAGCCATGAGATAAAGCAATCTATATTCAACAAGAAGAAAATGTTAAAAGGTACCGGTGTTGTCATAAAAGAAGACCTTACAAACTTACGTTTGGAACTACTGAATAAGACTATTGAAGCTACTTCACTAAAAAATGTGTGAACTGAACACGGTAAAATATATCACGAAAGATAGTTTGGTAAAAAGTGCTATGATGGCAAGTAGAATAGTTTTTTTACCACTTATTATTATTAACAGCTTGACCAACGTCTAAACTATGAGTTGGCAACAGTGTTTGGTAAATTGTTTAAGTTGACAATTTTTAGACAGCTAGACTATTCCTAGTTCACGATCTATTATTTATTATTACCCGCAACTAAATGTTAGATTTTGTTTTTAGAAAGATTGGGAGCTGATGAACATCGTATAATGCCTGATCAGTGATATCAATCCAATTTTTGCCCTGACACTTTTTACCAGATTTTCTTTCGTATAATAGTTTAATTAAATAATTATTGTATTAGATGACGTAGGAAATCCGTCGGTTGATTTTTAGACTAATAGAAATTTGCAGAAATGCAGATGAACGATTGCGATTTGTATAGTGAACCTAATAGAATTTTGTTTAACTTTCATATTAATTTTTGAACTGATAAATTTATGTTCTGTTTTTTTTTTATTGAAATAATGTAAATTTGTATGATCTTTTAAATACGATTTATAGAGCCGCAATCTGTTACTTTTGTGTTATAACATCGAAGTTGTAACCGATTTTATACCCGATTGTATGAAATGGTTCCTTTTGCGTACGGCAGCAGTTTTTTGTGTGAGAGCAGAGGACATGGATACTGAGTGTGAGTGTGGATAAGAGAGGGCGCCACTTGATTGTTGAAATGTTACAATCTTGCCCAGCCAAGAAGGCAAAATTGTTTAACCACAATTACTTAAGATTTGAAAGTTATAAAAATTAATGATTACTTATTTAAAAAGACACGATAGATTTACCATTAGTAAATTACCAGACAAATATTATTAGAGACGATGCAAGTATTAAAAGGAAAATGTCTACAAAAAGAACATTTATTATATACAATATGTACACAAGGGCTAGAGAGGATTAATTATGAAGTTAATTGCTAATAATTAACAAAAACAAACAAAACAATACGTATTAACATGGAAATAATTATTTATCCAAGAGTATCGTGTATGTACTATGTTAAATTGCTAGTAGCTTTGCATGGCCATGCTCTGCCTTAAAAGGCTTATACTTTCAAAAAACATACAAAAATTTACTCATGCTATGAGTCCCATAGCTCAGATTAAAATTAAATTCAAAGATATATTATGGTAAGGTTGACGTTGAAAGTTTTTTTAAGTGAATGACAAAGTTAAGTAATTAAATAAAATTAAGATTCATGACAAAAAAATAAAAAAAGGGATATTAAATCTGCTCCAACAAAAAAACTTCTCCAGGAAAAAGCTTGTTCCAGCGAAAAAAACTTGCCCCAAAAAAACCTGCTCCAGCACTGATCGAATTCATCTTCACATGGCAAGAATGTCTCTGCGGCATGACATGGTCTGGTCGTCTTCATGACACCAAGTGAGAACTCTACTACGATGTCCCTGACTGTTATAGTTGGTGCTCCACTGGCTGCATACATCTAGTTGCTGGTTGGTACATCGGCAGATCACAAAAATGACTTGAACCTAGTGTAGATTAATCCAAAAGATAGCCAGTCCGAGACACTCTGTAAGTTTTACAAGTATAGGAACAACCTAATAAAACACAAAAGTAAAATTCACCCCTATAAGTAGAGAGTTGCACATGAATTTCACAAAAATATACTCAGAAGGTCTTTTGGAAATAAAATTTTCATGCGACAGCTGACCAAACTTCCACGTAAAAGAAATACTGAATTTTGGTTTACAAAACGTTCAAAACTAAACTGAGTTGAGCCAAACGAAAAGAGAAACGTGCTTCCTTAGCACATGAGCCCCAGCAAAGACAGGAAATTAGTAATCTTTCTCCGGGAAATCTGACGTCTTTCCAGTGCTTCCAACTTAAATTTTGTCTCAGAAGACTTTCTGTTTCCAACAGGAAATATATTTACATAAAAGAAAAATACAACTCTTACTGCCAAAAAAAATTTAATGATAGTAAATAAATAAACAATGTGAAATTAAAATAATTGTTATGAAACTTTTATTGGTTGATCTTGTCGATTTATCAGTAATGCAACATTAGTTACACCTGTAGTGTACACCTGGTTGCATCTCATTGCCTCACAAATTTCACAGTAGTATTTTAAAATGCTACAAAATTAAAAAATAATATGTAATTTACAAGCTTGCAATTTTGAATTTTGATGCCTTTCTATTAACTATAACATCGAAAATGCAAAAAACCGATTATTCTCTCATGTCTTCGAGGTGTGAAAATATTTTATTGTTTTTATATAAAATCGGCTTTTCTCCGTTTTCAAAAGCAATCTTATTTTTTATAATCTAGACTTATTAAACAAAGAAAGATAAGCAATTCATGGATATAATCATTGTTCTTTTTTTATATTATTGAATATTATTCATGTAATAAACACCCATATTGGTACCTACCAGTTGTTTAGTTGTTATTACTACAAACTAAATGGTACCTGCATATGTAGTAAAGAGGTCATTTAACGTAGTGACAATCAATAAATTAATTTAATTGAGAAACCCATACAAATAATCGCAGGTCTTGTCTTGGTATTCTTGTAAATGAAGACCACCCATGAATTTCTCGTAAACTCATTGGCCTTTCGGTAATGGAACCAATAGAAACAATGAAGTAATGTGACCGTTGCCAGCTTAAAATGCAATTATCGTATAATCTTATATCATTCTTATTAATTACATTTTTTAAATAATCGTAACATATCTTAAAAGAGCATAATTATATTGGACGGCCTTTAGTAAAATATTTTTGTTGCGTATACAATTTTTTCGTTTAAATATTTCATCTATTATAAGTTGTTACTTCGTCAATTGCGTTACTTAACTGATTGGCAAAAAAAAATCGTGCGTGTTTCAAAAATAAAACAAATATAAACGTTTTAAACTCATAAATTAGTGTCTGAAAACACAAAACATCACTACTTGTAATAAGTAGGTACACGATGCTTCTGAGGATGAAGATAAGAACTACTAAACTTTAACATAATATACATATAAAAAACTGTGCGTGATTCACGTAATACTCTTTAATTCAGATATGTGCACGAATTTGGTATCTTCTGTAACCGCGACTTTATTCCGCCATATTTAGACTGAATTAATGTAAATTAAGATGTACTGTCTGTAGCATAATTTACACAAAATTGCATTACATTACAACCAATTTTTTTAGTATTATATTTTCTTTTGGATAGATAGATAGAGATATTTATTATCCCATTATTCAGGTATATTGTTGTACATATAATACACCACAAAAAGATAATTGAAACACATATATGTATATATACACAATAGTCGTAATATATGAAAAACAGAAGTAACATTAAATATATAAATACTATAACACTGGCGTACAAACAAGTACGTTTAAATAAAAATATAGAAATAAAGGAGATACAACCAGAAAAGTAAAAAAGATACCTAACAGTTTAAATTTTCTTTATGACGACACATACCTATACTCTCTAGATAAAAACTCTTGTGCAGAATAAAACGTCTTTTCCACAAAAAATGATTTTGTTTGCTTTTTAAAACTGCAGTAGTTTTTAACTCCTAAATTTTTAGGCAATGAATTGAATGCTTTCATAAAGTTGTATGAGGGGATTTTTTTACGTAGATGTCTTTTGGGCTGCTAACAATAATTTACTACTGTGTTTTGTTGTATAACTATGGCATTGACCTGGAAGTTACGGGAGACAAGTCGAATATTAATAACATATTTACCTTCATCAAGTTGTTTATAAACGAAAGTGGCCTAAAGCAACTAGCCAACAACAACAAGGTTACTTTGATGTGGGCGCCAGGGCATGAGGAAGTGCAAGGTAATGAACTTGCTGACAGCCTTGCAAAAAAAAGGAGCTGAAGCACAATTCATTGGACCTGAACCGTTTTGTGGCCTGGCCAAGCGACACATAATGGAGGAGATCCAAAAATGGGAAAAGAAACAAAAACGTCCTCCTGGAGGAATACTCCAGGCGAAAGACAAGCGAAAAAGTTTATAACTTATTCGACAAAGAATGTCACAAGGCTTCTCGAACTTAGAAAGTCCAAATTAAGGCTGATAACAGACCTTCTAACTAGCCACTGCCCCTTGAGATATCATCTCAAGGATATGGCAAGGCAGTAGACAACAAATGCAGATACTAGGCTAAAGTTCCTAAAGCAGGTGGAAATTAATGCCTGAAAACATAGGGAAACTATCCCAGAGAATTTTTTAACTAATGAAGTGGGCGACACAAATGACGTCCACTTGAAAAAATTAGTTGCCCAGTGATTGAAATTTTGATGTACTAGGCGACAATGATTTTGGTCAATTTATTGCATTATATTTTTCTTCGAAACAGAAATCGGTACCGATACAGCCTTCCGCGAAATTAAACACGAAACCAATAACAAATATAAAATAAACTAATGTAAATCTACCTACAAGTAAGGTCTGAATTTTAAAAGGGGTCATGAAATTTTACCCTAGTACAGTAATAGAAAGCGGGTAACGTGACATGCACATGTTTTGCTTACAACTCGTAAAATTCCATTATGTAAATTGAATTCACTAATTTTGTCGAAGTGAAGCTACACAGTTATAGTGTACACAGTGTTCAAAATAAGTTGTCCACTAACTACAGAAGCAGTATTTTTTCAGTTATAGTTTAGAACAGTGTTTTCATAATAGTGTCAATTCACTGAACTCATCTACATAAATGGAAGGTCAACATCCATACCAATTTTTACGTGAAATTGAACCTCGCGCAAGTATGGCGACTCGTAATTCACTCGCATGTACTTGTACATACTGGCCAGATTGGCATTCCATTTATATCGTACAGTTCGTCAGTTCATTGTGTCAAGTATCGTTAACAGTAAAATCAGGTTAGGTTCAAAATATTTTGGGCTTTGTCGCCCAGTGATTTTCGCTTAAAAAATGCACTGAACTATCCCCCAGGAAAATCACAAGCGTCGTAAAAAGTCTTGGAACTTGGAATCTTGGACAATAACTAGTTGTAGAGTTATTGTACAAAAGATCTTTTAAGTCGAAGTAAAGTAAGGCTACTTACTCAAAGCCAAACCACCTCTGAAACAATCTACAAGCTTTTCTGTTGATAATATGGTTTCTGAAACTATATTGACAGGGTGTTATGATATTCATTTACTGATTTCTGGCAATGCTAATTGGATTTTTTTAAGATGTGTAAAAGCACAATTCTTCGTGGATATTCTATAGTATGATCATTTTCTTGGCATCTAGAGAAGCATTTTGTTTATTTGTAACACTTCGCTTGTAGAGGCATGGCCAACGACCATTCATCATTAGGGCAACCTTAATTTATTGTATCATTGATTTAAAAGAGTACAGCCCGGCGGTTCTGTACACATCAATTCGTTAGTCATGACGTGTAGCCAGAGTTGTGCCGAGCGCTGTCAAAAAGTACTCGCGAGCACTAACCCCTAAAAAAAGTGCTTTTATTTTTCGAGCACTAAGCACTACTGACACTGAAGTGCCCGCGATTACTAAGCACTCTGAGAAAGTGTTTGAAATTCACAATCACTAATAAGTAGTTTTGCTTGGCACAATTTCCTTAAAATTGACAAAAACTCGCTCAGACACATCGATTTTTAGCCTTTCATAATTTTTCTATGTAAATTTTTTCTCTACAATTTTTTTTAAAAATTGTCATTTGAAAGAGCACATTTTTCTACATACAGTACGTTAATTCTATGGTATGTTGCATGACGAAATTATCGAAAAAGAAAATGTCAAAGTTTAAAGATATGTTTTTTTTAAATTATTTAAATTATTATTTCAGTCTCATGATCCGTCTGGAAACCAGTGAAAATATGTATTATGATTTCTGATATTACTTACAATTCCTCTCGAGAGTGGAGATGAAATGGGTTTTAGTTATGTAATTTAATTATTTTATTTACAACTCCTTAATACACGAACGTCTATTAGTGGGATCGATCTGGCACGAAAAAGCCTCGAAACGACAGTGATTTTTTCGATTTTTTTTTGTATATTATGTAATCGGACTCCCTCTATCATCTGGTCATATCATGGGGGGGAATTTACATATAAAGATAGGGAAAATCAGTTTTTGGGACATAACTCACTTAGTTTGATTCGGATCGAAAAAGTGTAAAACGGATAAAATGAAGAGCTCGCGAAAGCGCGACATCGGTCCAACGGTTCTCGAGATATTGCGATTTGAAGGTACGGATTTGTATACGGAATTTTCGCTGTGGCGGGAACGTACCGAGAGCCGTTTTCGCGTTTTTTTCGGAGAAGAAAGTAATTTGGGGACTTTTTTCTTCTTCTTCCGATAGACACTCAGGGCCTAAATACTGTGTCCAAATTTCAAGTCGCTAGATTGATTAGGGAGGAAGGGGGAATAATGGAGTAAAAATAGGCCAAAATACGGTGACAGAGAAAATTTTACATGGAGCAACGCGACATAAATAAATAAGTTTGTTTCGGTGAAACTAAGAATACCCTGAGTTTTCCGGTTCGAGTAGGTGGGGGAACCTTCTTTTTTTTTCGCAAAAAGGGGTAAATTGGTTATTTTTAAGGGTGGTTTTTCAGTTTTCATTTATTTCGGACCCTTTAAAATACTAGTTAAAAAACAAGCTCGGGACCCTTTTATTGTAGATGAGCAAGGAATATTCAGTTCAAATTTCGTGAAAATCGGTTCACCGCTTCCCACGATATGTATATAAATATACTGAGAAAACGTCACATATTGAATTACAGCTAACTTGGCCAAAATTAAACCTAACTTGATGAAATTTTGGAAGAAACTAACTTATATAACCAAGAAATAGCTTGCCAAATCTTAGCAAAAAATATCCAATAATTTGGCTGAAATTCTATTTTTAGTCCAGTTTACACAAAATTTTGAAAACTTTCTCCAATTTGCCTAAATGGTCGAACGAAATTTTTTTTTCCACCAAAATGAAAGTATTCTTATGAACTTTCACGTGATGTAACTAAAAAATTACTTTTTTTTAATTTAGCCGATTTTTTGTAATTTTTGTTATATACATGCGTGCGGCGATTTCCCGTAATTTTCGGTATTATACGTATGCGCGCACAAGTATACGTGTAATTATTCATTATAAAAATTTCAATATTAATAATAAAAAGTGATTGTGAGCAGGTTTTAAATATTTAGATAAAAAAAAACTGTCGAAGGTAAGATATAATTTTTTTTCGAAAATTCACCCTTAAAGGCTCCAAAATAAATTAAAACTGAAAAACCACCCTTAAAAATGACCAATTTCTCTTTTTTGCGAAAAAAAGGGTTCTCCCACCTACCCGAACCGGAAAACTCAGGGTAATCTTAGTTTCACCAAAACGAACTTATTCTTTTATGTCGCGTTGCTCCATGAAAAGTGTTCTCTGAAAATCTAATTTTACTCCACTAGAAGGGTAAACGTAAATGAAATTAAAACTTCTGTAACTTCCGCAATTTTTTCCGCAAATCGCGCAGCAGACGTAAGATTGTGTACTAGTGTGTCTACTTTGAGTTCCGCTCATGTACTTTCAATTTCCGCCATAAATAAACAAATGGTTGCGAAATGACCAATTTACTGTTGTTATTGTTTTTATAAAAAGTCATTTTTCGCCAGGAAGAAAAGGGGTGGGGGAGATTTTCTTTCCGCCATCGAATGTGAAATTTTGTAAATTTGAGCCCGGCTAGATTGCGACTCTAATCAACCTAGCGACTTCAAGTTTGGACACAGTACTTAGGTCCTGAGTGTCTATCGGAGGAGGAAAAAAAAGTTCCTAAGTCACTTTCTTCTCCGAAAAAAACGCGAAAACGGCTCTCGGTACGTTCCCGCCACAGCGAAAAATCCGTATACAAATCCGTACTTTAAAAAAGCAATATCTCGAGAACCGCTGGACCGATTTCGATGAGTCAAAAATTCAGTTTACGGGCTTTCGCTAGCCCTTCATTTTATCCGTTTTACACTTTATCGATCCGAATCAAACTCAGTGAGTTATGTCCCAAAAACTGATTTTCTATATCTTTACATGTAAATTTCCCCCCCTCCACCACCCCCTCGCGCCCGCAAACATATCCAGATGATAGAGGGAGTCCGACTACATAATATCCACAAAGAAAAAATTCGAACAAGCACTGTCGTTTCGAAACCCAGATCGATCCCATTATATGAATGCTCTGACGTTTCTATAAATTTGTGGTTGGATTGCTGTTTCCCACACCGTTCACTGTATGCAACCCATAGCACTAAACCCTTTCGTGAAGTGCTCCTGAACACAAAAGTGCTCAAATTGTTTAGGAACAGCTCTGCATGTAGCTCTATGATTTGTTCTATTTTTGTTTGATAGGTAGCGATTAAACGTTAAAGAGAACTTCGTTTCCTTCGTAGTTGACCAGTTACGTAATCTTTTTAGCCTAATTGAAAGACTTCTTAGTCGTTTACTAATGACTGGTTATTTAGATATTGATAATATATCATTGATTGAGAAAAGTCGCAGACGTCGGTGTTTCCATATATATAAAAAAAATAAGGGAATATGTCATGTTGGGGCAAAGTACATCAGACAAAATCTGACAAGAATAAATATATCGAACTATTAAATGAACAATTTTGTGTTTTTCACTTTTAAAAAATATATTTTGTTGTTGTGACAATCTGATTTAGGAACTGATTGTGTTTTTCTTTAGAATTGCACAGAATATACTTAATTTTTTTAATAGTGTATGTTAAATAAATTATGTGTGATGGTAGTTTAATAACCGTACGTAAATAAACTTCATGTACAAGTGGGGGGAGGAACTTATGAATACTTAAGAATGTCTCCAATAATTGATCAAGACTGTTAAATATTTTTATTATCACCTACAGAATATTTATTTGTATTTACCTGATGCAAGAGTAGACTTTTCCCCTAACGAAGTGAAAGTTGAAGCATCTTTGATGTAAAATGTTTAATAAATATCTTTAGTTGATTACAGATTTGTGTAATAATAACACCACAGAAATTAGACAGCCAGCCATAATAGGCTCTTAATTTCAGCTTTAACGGTTATTACGGTGTACCAAAAAATTACTAAAGACTCATCGAGTAGCACTGGTAGAATCTTTGAATAATAATCACTAATCAATTACTAATCTATACATTAGTTCACATCAAGCTGGAAATGTTCATCTCTCTTTTTAATCCCTCATTTATTTCTATGATATCTTTAATTGTTGTCGACATATGCTTCAAAAGTATTGCTGTGAAACCTTCACATGATGCCAACGTTTAAATTTAAGAAATCTCATTACTCATTTAGAACATTTTATAAAAATTATATTCCTTTTACATTTTCCGCGGCTCAATTGTATTATTATACTAAAATGGCTAGTTCTTATTTTTCGTAGTTATTTCTGAAACACATTAAAATATAAAATCAAAATTTTTTACTTATGAAAATATGGGTGGCTTTGATTTTTGGTAATGCTTCAGTTTATATGTGATTAACAACTCATTGACAGCATTAAATATTATATACATAGGGCGGATTGTAGAATGGTGCTCGACTGTTCACTTGAACAAACGGTTGGTATTGAACTTGATTCAAACAGAAGTAGTAGTAGCCTTTCGTGAATTCCGTTAAGCTGAATTGACTTCAACTTAGGTTGATAGTAAAATAGCTCAATTTTGCACTGTTTTTGAAAAAGTAGTCAAATTTTTATTTTGATAGTAATTGAAATACTTTTTGAGGTTATTAATCAATCGATGGTAAACCGACGTTGAATTCGGTTGGATGGCCCATAATATATTAGTGAGATAGTGTTGTTACAATTAAATAATTATAATAATAGATTTTTATTGTCAATTAAAGATACTACAAAAATAAATTAAAATTAACAAAGTGAATCAATAATAAAATTGCCAAAGGGCAAAGTTTGCAATCTGACAGTGATAATCTTACACTCAACACAAAATGTCTTGTAACTATAAAAATTTATAGTTTTTATTGTTCCAAATTGCACCTATTTAAATTAAATCTTCCCCCATCACTTAGCTGTCAAAGCCTGGTTCTTCTTTATCGTTTAAATCTAAATCAGAGTCTGCTAGAGAAATGATAAAAGCAGGCAAATCTTTCAATAGATGTTTGTCCACTTTCCGTACCCATTCCTTACCAGATTTTCACAGTACTCACAAGTTTTCCATGTCTCAAGATTAGACTGACGTAAAGATTCAAGCCATAAATCTACAGTCTGCTTCAGAGACCATGTATCGCCACCACACATTTACGTTTAAGCTGTGCCAATGAGGTAATAAGTTGATTGTCTTTCTATTTCAGAAAAATGCCTCCAGTCATAGTTTTGTGGTACTTCTGTCATTGTTTTTAGAATTCAAAAAGAAATCCTACCAAAATTATTCAAGTTTATACCTGGTATGCAAAATTGTGTAATGTCTTCCCTCACATTAAATTTTAGACGGCAAAAATTTTAAATCTGTAAGGAATTTGAGATCATCTCTGGTAAATCTAAGATTCGTTTAGGTAGACTAAAAGCAGTAATTCTTACCAGAATTTTGAAACTGAAGGGAGACTTGTTTATTTTTGAGGTGATTTGTTTCTGTTCACACAAGATTTTTCTATCATTTGCAATTTTATATTTAAGCACCACTGATTTTAAAATTTTGTGGAGTAGTTCTCTCTCCCCTATGTTCTAATAAATTTTGTGCAGCTTCTAAAAATTGCCGAAAATAAAAAAGCGATTATTTTCATTGTATCCAGTATTAATTTCGGATAGATCCCTTAAAAAATCAATATTTTTCCTTTAGACACTTTCTCCACTTGCAGATTCCTTGCCTCATTCATTATAATATTGTATGTAACGGATTTTTCTACCTGCAAACTAAAATTGCATCCTTAACAAGAAAATATGATACACTCATTATATTTATATTGAAAATGTGCATTAATTTATTTATAATGCATCCTTTTTTAAATTGGGCCTATCGAGCGTGTTCTACTACAAGCATTTCAAAATACTTATTTTTTTGTCCGCAGATGTTACTTTCGACATTATTATACCTCAAAATAAAAATATGTCAATTTAATATATAACTTTTGAAAATACATCTGACGTCATAAAAAAATATTTTCCAATTATAATGACTTTTTTAAAAATATGGTATAAATTATGGTTTCACTGCACTTGCTTTATTTTCCTCCAAAAAATGGGATGTTATGAGCAGATGCCTTATACACTATAATATGAATTTCATACAGTTACCATACCTTGCAATATTTAATGCTGTCAATGCATTATATAGAACGAAAATCAAAGTCACCCTTCATTTTTTTCCTTAAATGAATAAATTGTATAAGCAAGACATTATAAACATTTTAGCGACTAGAAAATGGCAAAGTGAACATATCAATACCCTCTTGGGCCGTATTCTATTACTACAAAGAGCACTAGTTTAATGTAAGAAAATGGCTTCAAATTGTCGGTCAGCCACACCGCCTCCGGGTGGTAGCCTGCCGCTGCCAGCGCAGTCTCCTACATCTTCACGCCCAAAGTCTCTAATGGAAAGTTTACTGGTTGCTAAGATGGAACAAGTCGCGTTAGGACATCAGGGCCGAAAATTAGTGAGGACTGATAGTGCGGATTCGACTAGTTCCTTTGGATCTGTGAATTCGGTTACTCGAAGTGATGTGTGCAGGTGTGATGATTGTTTGTTGGGTATTGCAGATTTTTGGCAACAGGAGGGAGAAAAGAAGAAAAAGGTATATTATATTATTGATATACATATAATTAGATCCATAAATTTGGTGAACATTTAGGAATAATTTGGCGAAGATTTTGGCTGTTTGGCAATTTATAGTTTATTCTTATTTCTTAATTAAATGCAAATAATTCTCATCTCATTTTGGTAAAGCAACTTTGTTGTACTTTAATTTTGAAAAATCTAAAACTTAATATTAGTATCTTTTAAATTCTGATTCAGTAATTATTTTTTTATTCATTTTTTTGTCCATCCCCCAGACGAGGCGGGAACCACCCTCCAAGTAAAAAACGCAATTTTTAAGTGGGAAATATTATTGTATATAATATACTAAAAACATATCCCAAAGGCTCTTACAATTATCCGTTCAGTGTAGCTGGGTTTTCCATTTTTGAGTGTAACTCCACTGTAACATAATTAAAGAATTTCTTTTTAGAATCAACTTTCTTGAAATTAAGCTTCATGACAACTGCTAATAATTAAATTGTTTTAAAATGTTCGTCAAGGATTTTTCAACTTTGTGAAGTACCAAGACAATTTTCAGCATTATAAATCAAACATACAGTTAAAACTGTAAGCAAAATCTGAGAATATTCCAAAAATGTTCACCATCGTTATGGATTCAATTGACTAATTAAAAAAAGTTGTTTGCATGCGAAACTTTAGATAAATAAAAATCTAGATTATTTTAAGCATTTCTATAATTAGAAGTAAAATTTGTTCTAACTAAATACGAAGTAACATAATTATCTAATTAGGTAATAACAAAATTGTCGGTTATTGGTTTAAAATGACGTTCACTTATAGTCGAGCTCAGATTTACGGTGCACTCAAAAAAGGCAACAGAAACTTTACGACCTTATTAAAATACCAATCAACTAGTCGGAAAATAATTGCGCCCAGGCACACAGTTGAAATATTTAGATCAGCAACTCAGTCGTTCAATTGTAACAACGCGTTACGGTCTAGTATTATTACTATGTACGTTCTAATAAGGTTTTAATGTGCGTCGACTTGTTTGATGACACTATGCTGCATGGTCGAACGGCGATAATAATGGGGCGGCAAAACTTTTGTTGCCTTTTTCGAGTGCACTGTAAATCTGAGTTCGACTGTACATCAGTTACTTCTAAGGGAGTAAATATCCTGAGGAATATTACCTGAAAATTGTGGATATATCAACGTCAATTCTTTGTTCTATTTAGTTCTTGGTGGACTATTTTTTTTTTTTTGAGATGATCCTACCGTAATCTCATTATTTTATACTTCAAAAATGAAAACAAAAGCGTAAGATAAAGATTTGTTTTGCTCCATCGCCATTAAAAAATATGAAACCACAAGTAAAGAAGGTAACCTTGTATTGATGACGTCGATATGTCTGCACATGCGATAAAAGCTATTACTTTCGTGTTTTATTACACATCATTAAAAAATGCTTTAGAAAATACGTAATATGCAAGAAAATTAATGTCAAATAGTTATTACTTTGCCTAATGTCACGCAAGTTGGTTGTTATGAGTAATGAAAGGTTTTTTTATAATAGTTGGTAATTGTAATTACCACTTTGTCCATTCTGTAGATTTGGTTTGATATAAACATAACATAAACACACCACATGTAATAGACAACCCTCAAATCCAAAGCCAGGGTGCCCGGAAGGAGTTTACATATTTGAATTTGAAAAACACAGACAATATCCATTACCCATCGACATTGCCAGTGTTGATACCGGGGATCAAACCCAAAACACAGCAGAGTATGATAAGATGCGTTCGCCATTCAACGCGTTCTAGCGGACTGGGCTACTGTGCCGGATACGCACCGATTATAAGTACATTGACCATGGTGCTAGTGTAATTTTCATCGCAAGTTGATAGAAAGATCGAAAATGTGTGTTTATCTGAAATTTTACCAATTTTATGCAAAAACATGCTATAAAATTTGTTCTTTTGGTATCCCAAATGCATTTCTTTGTTTTGTCTGAGGTAAATTTCGATGTTTCATAACATCCTTGATTTTGTACAATTTTTTGTATGAAACTTTGTACTTGTATTTACTTCATGTTGAGGAGTAATGATATTCACTTTGTATCGCGATGACTTAAGGTGTGAGTTTTTAAGTTTGCTTGGTTTTTCTTGAGATATTCTAAACAATGTTGTATGTGGAATACTGGAACCATGAGTATATTCTCGTCTCTGAATATTGGCCGCCATGATTCTTTACTTCATTTTTTTGTGATTGTGCGGAGAGGTGATTTTTGTAACCTAAAAGAGTCGGTCCCATTCTGTTGAATTTCCCTATAACATAATACCAAAAGATAGCGGTAATTAAAATAATAATCAAATAAAGTTACAAGACATTGCTAAATCCTCCATAAATTAAGTACTGAAATACTACTAACCAAAAAGGAACGGGTGGGTCGATTTTTGGAAGGTATACTATTATACTGTAACCATTTTCACAAATCAAACCTTCATTACGTTGGTCATGTTAGCGTTATCAGGAGAGGATAACATCGAGAACGGGACTAAATCATCACAAAATCATGCTAAAGCCGGCGCCACACGATGTAGCAAATACCTTCAACATTGGTCACATAGTAGGTTGGCGGCTAGCGTGGCGGTTCTTCAAATTAGCAGAGGCGAATTTACGTGACAAACATTGGCCGCATTACCATGTTCGGGTTCATTAATCGACGCTACACGATGATGTATGAAATGTTGGATCCAACATTACTGGCACGCAACACGAAGTAGCGAACATTCCATCCAATGTTGGAAGGGAACGTTTGCTGCATATTTGTATTCAGTGAAGAAATGTACTAAAATGGCATAGTGGAGTGTATGAGTTGGAAAACAGGCTGAAAATTGTAAGCATTTTGCTATGCAATAAGAGTACCTCCCACCTGTTTTCGTGGATGTTGAGTACGACGGTGCTGGTAGAATTTCTCTTTGGAGTTGCACAACCCCCCAAAACGGCCAAAAACCAGAAATTAAACGTTTATCACATCTTTTCCAACTGTGAAACTTAGCGTACCCCCCGTTTTCGAGAATGCTGAAAGCGGTACGGTGGTGATGCTGAATGTTTCCTCCGGCCCGCTCCAACCCCTCTACGGGCTAATAAACACACCCGAGAGGGGTGAATATCTTTTTTTATATATTACCGGCAAAATACATGTAACGCCCGTTTTTGGGGATACTGAACAGGTGGTGATGCTGAATGTTTTTGCTGACCCCCTCCAACCCTTCTAACGGCTAAGAAAATACCCCCGAAAGGGGTGAAAAACTTTTTTTTATCTCACCAGTAAAATGTATATGCCGTCTGTTTTTGAGGATGCTGAGCATTGTGGTGATGCTGAATGTTTTTTTTTTTGTAAGTACTCGATTATCTTTTTTAGCTAAAGGGTATAAAAGACAATTATAACCACGAAGAGAAGTATGATTATTTTTCCTGTGCTCAGCATGCTCGAAAACAGGCGTTATATACATTTTGCCAGTGATATAGAAAAAAATGATTTTCACCCTTTTCGGGGTGTTTATTACCCGTTAGGAGGGTTGGAGGGGGTCAAAAAAATATATTGAGCACCTCCACCGTGCTTAGCATCCTCGAGAATGGGGGGGTACGCTGAGTTTCATTGGTGGGAAAGATGTGATAAGCAAACGCGGTTAAACCCCTTTTGGGGGTTGTTTTTGGCCATAAGGGGGGTTGCGCAACCTCAAAGAGAAATTCTACTAGCACCATCATGTTCAATTTCCTCGAAAACGGGGGGGGGGAGGTACTCTTGTTGTATAGCAAAATATTTACAAGCTCGTTTGACTCACACACTTCACTCCACTGTATCACTACTGCAAAAAATTTTTGCTTCAACAAAACAATGTAAAACCATACAGTTTTTCAAGTTACAAGTTTCGAGGTATTTGATTTTTAGCTCAAATAATACACAAAATAACAGAAATACTGCATCAAATACTAAATAGCAAATATATCGAAATTGGTTAACATTTGTAAAAATATATATATATATATAAAATTTTATGAAACAGCCATTTTATTGAAAACCACCAACAAAATCATAAAATTAAGAGCAAACAGGGTGAAATACTAGATTACCTGTATTGTAGCCGTGTGCCGAATAAACGCCCGCATTGCTTTTAGCATTCGGAACATCCTTTGACATGGGTAAATAATACCGACAAGAGCCCGAACATGGTAATGCGTCCAGTGTTTACCACAAAAATTCGCCTATACACATTTGGAGAACAGCCACACGATTCAGTAAACTACCGCGTATCCAACGTTAGAAGGCATTTGATACATTATGCAGCGCTGTGTTTCAACATTCGGGCCAATGTTTGAACCAATCTTGAATCCAACATTTGACACGTATATCGCTGGCTTAACATAACATGATTAGTGTAAAGCCGGGTCCACACATTGGCTCACATGGCCAGGCCCCTGTTTATTCCAACATTTTGTTCTTTTACACATTACAAGTGGGTATCCACATATCGGTTACACACTTGTCTCATGGTCAGTTCTCAAGTGACCAAGCAACGTCGAAATGCCTGTGCCTGATGACGTGCAACTAGGGGTTGGTGCTTTCTGTGTAGCGGCTACTGCATATAATTATATAGAGAACTTAGCAAGTCAGAGAGAACCAGATCATGCTTAGAATGTTAAAATTAAACTTAAAAAATACTGACAATGTAGATTGACACAGCACTGGAAAACAAAGCAAAATATGGCCAATGTGTGGAGGGGAGCTTGGCACATGAGAGATCATGCATCGGTTCCTTTGAAGCGGGACAAAAACCGACAACCCTACGGCACGTGGCAATTGAAAACGCCAACGTTTGCCAGCGCCTTCACAAGCGCCAACTTCTCCATCCACACCCTGGCCAAGAGGCCAAGTGACGCTTGCCATATCGTATGGCCAATGTGTGGTTCCGGTTTAAAGTGCGTCGAGTAGTATATTCGAGTGTACATTTTTTAAAAGGTCCGTCCTCACGCTTTGCACTCGAATCTAGCCTAGGGTTGTCTCCTATATAGGAAAGAGGACTATGAAAGTTAAAGGAGGTTTCCAAACAACTTTTCTTTATGCAGAATTTGTCACAAAATTTGTATTAATCATACCATCCCAGTTTTTGGACGACACGAATGATGGACGGATCTTTAAAGAAACATTTTTATCATTAAATATTCTTCTAAAAACAATATTTTTAGATAGATTTTTTTAAATAAACTAAAAAAAAACCTTTTCGACATCACTCGAAATACTTCAGTAAAGTAGCAAAAATACACATTTCGTAGCAACTTACGTACTTAAATGTTTGGTATGTTGGTCAGTAATTCATCAATTGCTTGAAACCACAGATTTGTTGTATATGCTAGAAATAATATTGATATAAAATCTGAACGGTTTCTGAAATAGTAGAAATATAATTATTTATTGTTTTTATTACAAGCTTTTATTTAACTTGCAAAGTGTGTTAATATGTTTAGGTCAAATCTTGCAAGCTGAAATAGAACCAGATCCTTCTAACCGATTTTGCTGAAATTTTGCATACACCTTTAGTTCTGGTGACAATACAATATGCAATACCCAATATTGTAATATTTTCAAAATGGCCGCCACCACAAGGTGGCGGATGATGTATATTTTATCAATCCTAATAATATGGATATCAAATGGAAGAGCTTGAAAGCTCAAAGCTCTTCGCTGCTGGCCAAATATATGTGGCTTTAAGTAGGGTCAAGTCACTAGAAGATTTCCTTATTGAAGAACAAGACTGTAGTAAATTAACAGGCAAGCGACCGTGCAACAATGACGCATTTATTGCAATGAACTGACTTAGAAACCAGCGAAAACTAAAAAAATTAATAAATAAATTAATAGTAAAGAAACATTTTTAAAAACAAGCTTTTATTTAAATGCTCTAAAAAGAAGGAAACAAACTTTGCAGTAAATCAAACTCAGCATTTTGTTACATTATTATTTTTTTTTATTATATAAAAGCTTGTCGCGAGAATACATCTTGGCACAAGTAATTAAAAGAATTGCTCAAAATAAATCCACGATAATACAACAATTTTTTTAACTACTTATATTTATATTCTATTTAAAAGTAGATGAAATCGCAATATCTTTAAATTAGTACTATAACAAAGTAAAAGGTCCAAAAGAAAGCTATGTTATCAATTTTATTAAAAAATGTTAGGTATTTTGTTCAGAAAATCAACTATATCAGGTGACTTGAAAAAAAAGGTTCGTAGCTGCCGTGATATAGATCTAAATAATTGCTATATATTTTCTTTTACCATTCATGTCAAAATTATCGCATTTCCTAAATGGACAAATGAAAAAATTGGGGGCTTTTCCTCCATACAAATTTGTGTAATCTCCTTTACATAGGAAATTTCGCGACAAGCTTTTATATCATAAAAAAAATTATATAATGTAACAAAATGATGGGTTTGGTTTACTTTAAAGTTTATTTCCTTCTTTTTAGAGCATTTAAATAAAAGCTTGTTTCTAAAAATGTCTTTTTTACTATTAATTTATTCATACTTAAAGGTATCTCTAAGTAAAAACTAGCCGCTTCACGTTAAATTTATATTTCAGCCACGATGTGCTGTAGGTAACTACACTCATATCAATGAGCACACACGACATAAGTAAAAGTGGTTTAATGTTTAATCAAATGCCATACAGGTTACGCGGTCTTTCCTCTATGAGGCGCCACTTGCTGTGTGTATCAATAATTCTATAAAGGTCAATTTCTTTATTATGTGCGGCACGTGGCGTACTCTGTAGTCCATTCATCGTATCACCGTTCATATTAATGCGATAATAAATAAGCAATTTAATATTAATCTAATCACTGATCGCTGTAAAAATCGATGATTAATGTGATCGTTATTTTTGAATGACGTTGGTTTTGTTTATAATGCATTAATAATTATTGTTTAATAAAACACCATTGTGTTTTAAATGATTTACCTGCTTTATGTACAGGGCCGGATTTAACAGTTTTAAAAAATAATTTAGGGTAAATTTACTAGTTACTCAATATTAATCCATATTATTTTACCTCGCGTTGTAAAAGTTAGTTAATAAATGTGTAAATATAGCAAATTTTAAAAAATGTTGCAATCTAGCCGAGTCAGATAAAGCTCTTAAATTTTTTGTAACAGTTAGTTGTATCTAGAAATTCGTGGGAAAGTAGTGAAAAATAATCAATTCCACAAGATTGGTTGAAAAAAAGTCTGTACTTGACTCAGATAATTAAAAACATATTTTGAAAAAAGAAAAGAGGTGTGTACAAGAGGAAGCAAAAAATGAATAAACTAAACACATTAATGTGGAGATTACTTGTATATTCTGATATATTTAAAATAGCGGTAGTGAAGCCACCATATAAGAGCGGAGAAAAGAGCGATGGATCTAACTATAGACCAGTATCTCTTGTGAGTAACATCTGTAAAATTTTTGAAAAGATTCTGAAGGAACGAATTAACAACTTTTTCACTAAACACAATATATTATCAGAAAAACAGTTTGGTTTTATAGAGGACAAGTCAACGCAGGATGCGATTGCAAGCTTAATAAAGGAAATTTATCAGTCAGTCGGAGCAAGCAAGCCTGCACTTACTGTTTTCTTAGATCTCACTAAAGCCTTTGACACTGTTTGTCATTCTCAACTCATATAGTGCTTAGAAAATGTAGGATTTAGGGGTACCCCATTAACACTAATGAAGAGCTACTTAAGTAATAGGAAACAGTTCGTTCAAATAAATACAGCTCAAAGTAAAGAATCAGTTATTCAATACGGTGTTCCACAAGGAACCATGTTGGGACCAATCCTATTCACCCTATATGTAAATGAGCTACTCTGTCTGAATTCCAGTGGAAAAATCATTATAGGTTTGCATACGATACGGTTCTATTTTACACAGCTAATTCTTGGGCAGAGTTAAAAACTAAAGCAGGAAACATAAAAAACTTTTTCGACAAAAAACTTTTAACGATAAATTTTTCAAAAATGAAATTTTTGCCATTTTCTTCGTATAAAAATACCCTACAGACTTTTAACTGTCTACAGATTACGCAAGATCCAAACAAGTTGGAAATAGAAAAAGTCACACTACAATTAAATATCTAGGAGCTCATTTGGACTCAAATTTACATTGGGATACTCACATAGCTAGCGTAGTAAATAATTTAAGAGGTTTGCTATATAAATTTAAATTTATGAAAACTTTTCTCGACATAAAATCTTTAAAAACAATATACTACGGATTAATAGAATTCAGACTAAGATATGGGATTATTGGATGGGACAGTACTACCTACAACCACATTAAACAACTGCTATAATATTACAGAAAAAGTTTCTTAAAATAATGCTCGGTAGGGAAAACACTTACCCGCGGGGCACAAATTTTAGACCTGCGACAATTATACTTTTTAATTGTGGCTACAAGGCAATATAATTATCGCAATCGTTAGAGCCTGTTGATCATATCTATGAAACAAGGTATAAGCAACATGCAATTAAAACGAAAGTAATGACAAAAAGTATTGGACAAAGATGTTATACATATCTGGCTCCTAGATCCTTTAACTACTTACCTTTACACGTTAGAAATTCGGTTTCATACAATATTTTTTAAAGGAAAGTAAAACAGTTCATGCTAGAGAAAGAAAGGTCAGAAATTCACGTGCTAATTGAACAAAAATAAGAAAACACAGAAAAAAGTGAAAGAATCATTAATTTTTGCTTTATATGTCGTAAAGAAATATAGGTATATTAATGGATTCAGGAATTAAGCAGAGATAATAGTTTGGTGTACATATTATACGTATTATTATAGTTAGGAATAGAAAGACATGTTATTAGAAAATATATTAAGAAGACGAGAAATTTAGAACACATAAGCACTACAAAATAACAATAAATATGAATAAGTTCCACAGTGGCCCGCGAACAAGGTTTACCTTATGTGGGACTGAGTATGTGTTTATTTGTTTATATTATAAACCAATAGATGTTATAAAATAATGTATCAGTGGTAAATAAACATTTATTTATTTATTTATGTATTATTAGGTTTACCGCATCTCTGTCTCACCAACCTCAGCCTCAAACATCAGTTCCTATTTAGAATTTGTTTACTAAAACTTTTTCTTCTAACGATGATGTCAGTAATTGAAATTCCTTTGTTGGTCGTATCAGTTTGTTGTCAGACGACCTGGCACTTCCGAAGGCAGGTTGATGTTGAGGGAGGAGCTATTTTCATCCAGCCAATGAAAAAAATTTTGATGTTGAAATTCTATCCATTTTAGAAAATATTTGCCATTATTATTATTATTAATCTGTTGCTTAATATGCCTACGCCCTTTATTTTTGCATCCCCTTTCTATTTTCATTTATTCCAAACATGTGACAACCATAGACCTATTATGAATGCGTCCTAAGATCCTATACGATATAAGCCACATCTTCTATTTCACTGTCACATAGTCGAACATCTAACGACCTTGATTATC
Source organism: Leptura quadrifasciata (assembly GCA_963675555.1). Classification (NCBI taxonomy): domain Eukaryota; kingdom Metazoa; phylum Arthropoda; class Insecta; order Coleoptera; family Cerambycidae; genus Leptura; species Leptura quadrifasciata. The sequence continues at coordinate 53,868,594 of OY776678.1, read as the reverse complement.
TTGTAATTTTCTTAATAGATGCGCTTTAATTTTCATAATGTTATTGGCTTTGCGCTATCCTTCGAAGTTAGAAAAGCCTCAACAAACACCATTGCGATTTGAGTACGCCGAGGGCCACTACTAATCAAAAAGAGTTTAATTAGAAATGGTAACGATACACAAGGAATTAAGTACTATATAGTATCCCAAAGGGAGACAGTTTTATAATAAATAATTTTACCGTAAAAATATAAATTTAACGTTTACGTTTAATAAAGTTTTTTCTGTAAGTTAAACATCGTAACATCATTATCCAACCGAAAGCATAGAAAAATACATGTCTGTTGAAGGAATGTCCACTGAAAACTACTAAAGAACAACAATGACTTTATTTCAATGTATAAATAAATATTGCCCTTATCAGAATGTTCTTTACCAGTGTTCAGTTACCAGTTATTTAAAAACCCCGATTTTTTAATACTTTTCTCGGTAATCACTGATGAATTCCGTATCCAAGAAAGCGTTGAAATGTTTGAAATTGTTGAAATGTAAGGCTATAACTTTTACAGAAAACCCCGATGAAATAGTCCATACATATTTTTGTCTGAATCCGGTACGTGACTGAGATCAGCAATGCCAATTACAATGGTATTTTCCAACGTATTAACGGCTAGTTTAAAATTTCCTATGAAATGTTGCGATCCCCATTTTTCGGTATCGGGCATCGTTCCTGATGAGTAACTCTTAAACCATAGTTTCTATTTTCTTCTTACGTAACTCTATGTTAATGTCACTAGGAATTGTTTGGAATTATCATTTCTCTTAATCTTATACGATCATTTTCATCGGGTTAAGGACAGTATTTGTGCATCACCGCGCGCGAATTTATCAAAAATGTTGCGACAGGAAAAAGGAACCATACAGGGTGGCCACGAAAGCATTGCCCACTAAATAACTCAGACATTAGTTTGGCTTCTGAAATTTTAATCGTGTATAATAGATTACTGAAGTCAGAATTTGACATGATAAAATATTAATTCTGTTGTAAACGGGAATGACACTGACTTTCTTGTTCTAAACGTTACAATTTAATGAATATCTATTTCCTGAAATTACAACCCGATTGTATTTAAAAATATCACCTCACCACGAAACCTATTAATATATAGTTAGAAGTGATCTTCAAAACGTATTCGGAGAGAGGCTCATGATAAATCATGGCCCAATAAAGTGGCCACCAAGATCACCTGATCTCAATCCATGTGATTTCTTCCAATGACAATATTTGAAGAACACAGTGTACATAAACTACAAAATTACAGGATTTAGAAAATAGAATTAGACATATTTTCCAACAAATTATGTCGGATATGATAGGAAATGTCTTGAGATGAAATATCTCGAGAATTGACCAATGTATACAAACTAGAGGTATGCACTTCGAAAATTTATTATGAAATTTTCTATTTTATTTAATAGAATCCGCATCTATATTTAAAATATAAATAATATCAAGAATAAGAAATATATATTTATAAGAACGTCTGAGCTGAAATTGTTAAAATGCACCTGCCTATTGAAACAACTTCCCATAATTTATGTGTAATAAACATTTTTTAAATGACAAACAATTCTTATATGGTTGTTATTTTCTTGAACTTGATCTATAATTACTTTTGCTTCTACAATAGATTACTTAATTATTTAAATATTCAATAAAAGTTGTCATCTATGATACAGCACGATGACAAAACTCAATTGTACTGCGCTTTTCTTTTTAGTTTTCTGTTTCGAATCATTCTAATAAAACTACCTATTTCCGAGCAGTGATGGATTTAATCGAGTTTGTTAATGATTACTATAGAAACTTCATTTATTTGCCGTATCCTCTAATACACTTGGCCAACTGTAAATGTTATGTACTAGAAATCGAAAGAATGGTAAGCAAAATATATATGCACATAATTATTACCCTCAAACTTCCATGACGTAAAACTTATAATTTGCCTTTACATAAAAATGCGTATACTTATCTGTTTCTTTTATAAATATAACATTTTTATGGAAACAAATGGGAGAACGGCAACTCAGAGGTTAACGTGCTTTGCCTGCTCTTTGGACTAACCTAGTGAAGTGGATTCCAATCAAATTTTTGTTGTGAAATAATTTTTAATTATAGATTATCCCCACGGGGTGATTCCGATGCCACTATAAGATATAGGGCCCTGTCTTCTTTACTTAGATAAATTTAGATATAAAAGTGTCATTGAGGTGACCCGAAAGACGCTTAAAAAATATTTGCAACGAAAACACAAATGGACTAATTCTAAACTAATTTTATTTTGTAATCAAAATGGCAGCTTCCATGCCCGAGTTGACACAGTATTTGTTATCGGTGATTCATATATTTAGTTACTTTTCCTCATCATTATAAGGAATATTTGGCTTTAGGTATCAGCTCAATTTTCTAGAATTGTAACGATCCATTTTTAGCCTGTCTAAATTTAACGAAATACTAGTAAAATGTCATATATAAATATGTTCAAACAAAGCAATAGTGTGCGGTCTATTTATATTTTACTCTAAGGTTATAATCGGTGCATTTTTGAATCCGAGGCCCTGATTGGGTTAGAGATTTTAACGTCGTTTTATTGAAAGAGAGGGAACGCGCTAGGCGAGGTTCCCGTTGGAGTTGGGGTCCACCGCAGCAAGGCGTCCCCACGATAAAAGAGTGGTTAAAAAGATGAATTGCAAGTATTTTATTACCGTGAAATAAGGTGTAATGTTAAGTTAATTACTTGTAGGTTCGTTTGGTGTTCAAGTCTGTCGATATTACCTTCATAAGTTGCAGTTAAGAGAAAAGTTTTATCTGGCTAGTGAAAGACGCCATATATTTATGCTGTAAACGGCAAGTTGGCACACTGATTACGAAATGTTCAGTTCTGTTATATTTACGGTATTAGTCCGTATACTATACTGTATTTTCAAAGTGTAAACCCTAGAAACTTTTCCAGCGAAATAAAGACTTTCTGTGGAAATAAGTCTTGTCTAGTGCGGGAACCCTTGGTGAATTAGGGGTTAATTTGTCCATTTTCGAACTATACACCCTCCAAGTGGGCATTTGAAAGATTGCTGTCAGTGTCTAGTTATTGTCCCAAGTGACAAAGTGCAACGTAAATTGTAAGTACGTGGTTTAAGTTCCCTGAATGGTTTTCGGCTTTTTACCAAAAATAAAATTCGTGGCGCTCAACTTTCCTTTCGAAATTCTGACTTTAAGAAATATTATGTGTGTTAATATCGGAGTATCTAACTATTTTTATTTGTATACTCCCGATTTGTCAGCTTGTATATTAGCTTTTGTTACAATGAAAATGCTAAATTTTGTTCTCATTTGTAAATTGCCTTTTGTTGTGTAAAATTTTCTGTATTAGTTTAGTTATTTTTCTATGACTATGAATACCGTAGATTGCAAGGAACTCTTGATTTGATTTTGACATTGATGTATTTTTTTATGTACTATGGCCTCCGGGTCATCCATTTTTTTGTAATATAGGGTTATATTTTACATTGTTTGTGTCTCATTAATCCAGTTTTCCCTCACACCCCTGCTCTTGAGATAGTTATGAACTTTTAAGTAGAGACATTTTTAAAGAAATTTACATAGTCAGAATTTTAAGTTGTTAAGCATAGTACAGTTAATGACCCGTTGACGTAATTACCTTTTGACTGGGGTGAAACATTTTGAATTTCGTATGGCACACTATTCTGATTCAAAATTCAGAAAAAAGTTTCTGATTCCAGATCTTACAAATCCTTGTAGTGAGATGGAGAAAATAAAAGAAAATAGTTCTAAAGCAATGCAATTCGTTGCATATTTAAAATTAATAGTTTTACACACAATAAATAAAATAAATATATATGAAAATATACACTATGTATTCAATTGTCGTTGCTAGAGTCATATAACAAAACATTTTCACCCTTAGACGTTGTTGTATATTTTGTAGGGAAATCCAGATCACGTCTGCATTGCGGTTAGGATGGAGCACTGCATCTGGTTCGTCTAATTGTTCTTTTAACCGTTGATAATTTCGGGAACGAACCGCATGCTGCTTGACTAAGATTCTTAGCCATTTTAGAGATTATTATGTGAGGTGCTTGCTCAGTTTCTTTGGCAGCATCTTTAACTTTGTTTACCGCTGTCAGTACGTCAACCCTTGCTGCATTTGCACTATGATTATGATCGCTGGTTTCCTTGATCACTGTATTGTGTTCGGTGTTGACCCAAACGCGACTGATTTTATGGTAGCGTTCGCACTTCCAATATATTCTGCTGCCAACTACTTTATCTTTACAAAGAGACACCCATTGCAAGTCAATTTGGGTTTCCCTTTCTCACTCACAATACACTGCAGCTCCATGTTAACGTCATGGAGTATAAACCGAAACTAAAAATTCAAAGTGAAATGTCAGTGTCAAGTGTCAAAAATCTAGGTGCATCAATTCTGAGGGTTGTATGTATATGCATTTTCGGGGAATTGCTGCCCATTCGGTGAATTGTTCTACGGTGAACTATCCATTCGATGAATTTTCCGTTCGGTGAAATGTTCTTTTAATACAGTTTTGGATGAATTGTTTTCGGTTAATTGTTTTCGGTAAATAGACCGGATCCGGGATCTTTTATACTCTATAAAAATGGTCTCAAGAAATGCAAAGTTTCTGAGAATATTCAAAAAAACTGAAAAATTGTACCTTTGGGGGTGGTTTTGGGGTAGCTAGGCAATTAGAGTTACAGGGTATTATTAACGAGTAGTATATGACATGCCTAACTATGCCAGCTCTTTTAGCGGATTTTATGATGTAAAATGAAAATTAGTTAATACCAATATATTAATTGATATATTTGTGAAACTAATGATTAATTATTGTAGTAGGCTTTAGTACACGTGGAGTGGGTGGGAAATTTGAAGATTTGGCCCAAATAAACAGGGAAAGTAAGATAAACATAAGCGTGTAAAAATCACTAAATATTAGACATAGAAAGTTATTACGCATTCAAAAATGTCTGTACAGTCGATATGTTCTATAGGATAAAATATAATTGTAAAAATTTGTAGAAGAATTTAAACAAAACGTCCCTCTGTGTTTGGTACTTTTTTTATATTCTTTTTTTCTCTTATGTGACTACCGTGTGCATTTTTCCCACTGATAGTATATCAGGTTTTCTTAATTTAGTCTATTCACAATATCATTTTACTTAGGAATAATTCCCAGGGGGCTGAAATTTTGTACACACGTTCTTTCAACACTTAACAGATATGTCGTAGAAAATGGTCGTTGTATAATTATCTCTGTATGTGTTTTGGTTGCGTGGCGGAATAGTTAATGATAAACTCCACCATAACGTTAGTCTAGATAAGACAAATAAAAAAAGTAAAAAGTACCCGAAATTCGAGCCTGGGATCCGATAAAATTTACCCATAAAGGGTTATAAAATGTGCTTCTGTGCCCTGAAAATACTAGCTTTTTGACAGAATTTTTTTTTTCATACAGTCAACAGTTCACTCAGAACGCGAGGCAGAAAGTTTATGAACAAGGGCAAGGAAAACGTGAATACCCGCTATAATTCTATTTGTTTATGTTTACCTTTTTGAAATAATGTGATAAATTTCTAAACATTTTGTGTGTTAAATAATTACGCAACGCGTAAAGCCGCGCGCCCCGTAACTTTCTGCCTCGCGTTTTGAGTGAACTGTCGGCTGTACGAAAAAAATTGATACTAATGTCTTTCTGGAGAATACACGAACTTTAATTTCGAATTCTCTCTTTCGAATAATACAATACCTCTTCTATCGAAAACCTAATATTTTTGGATATTCGTGGTTGACGTATTTTTAGCCCTTTACGAATGAAATTCATGGCATCCCAAATTCTAATTTTGAAATACTCTAGGTATCTCTGAGAATTATTCCAAAGTTGAGATGGATTTTTGGATGTAGTGGCTGCAGTCATTGGGAATAATGCCAACTGCATCCGAAATCTTATTTTCCTCCATCGTTTCTCAGTACATACATTTTTTAAAGTTATATTTTTTAGTAAAAGTATAGTTGGTCTCTTTTTTGCCAATTGTGTTAATTCATGTCGAATATTACTCTCCTCCGACACATTTCTTAATTATTGTTTTTTAAGTATGCCATCAGGATATGTTCTCTAATGTTATATCTTCCTCCTTCCTTGACAATAGCGCTTATTATTCGATAATTATTTTTCTTCCTCAAACAGTTTTTTAGATTCATTTCAACAAATGGATGGTAGAGAAATAGACAGACCGGTGAAACTGAAGACGTTAATTTTCGTAAACTTCACATTCGAAACATGAAAATCTTGAAGAGTGATTACCTCGCTTCAGTACACATATATTTATTCTTTTGATTGCATACGTTCTACTCCATTATGTAACTTTTAAAATTAAAACTGCTTATTTAAATTTTAAACCAATTAGACATGGTTTTTCTGGCGTGGAAAGGATAATATAATACTACCATACAACCTGCTTGCTATTTTCGAGCACCTATTTACTTTGAGGATAATTTGCATTATTGTCTACACTAGTTTTATTTGGCTCTAAATGTTTATAATCACTGTTTATTTAGCCTCTATGAGGAAACTTTCTTCATATTTAAGTCATCATAATGTTTTGTGACAAGGTGTTATAATTATTGGTGTGACATGTATTGTTTTAGGTTTTTTCAGATAAAGAATTATTTATTCGTTTTATCAAGTTTAAGATTTAATATTAGATTTGTTGAAAAATATCTTATTTTCTATTTTACTGCGAAATCCTGTGGTAAATGCTGAGCTTACATAAATGCATAATATTGTTGAATACTGGTACTGGCTATATATTTTTGTAGTTGTTTATTAAAACTAGATATACTTATTATAATAAAATAATCTGAAATATTTTTTAAAATTTATTAATCAAATGAAACAATGCAACAATAACAACTGGTTGGAAACAGCTAACATTAACAGAAACAAAATTAATCACATATTCTCTAAATAAATTAATGTCCCTTTTTGAATCCCCATGACTTGTGTCCTTCATGACCTCCCTTCTTTCCGTGGTGGGATCCATGGTGGTAGTGGCCTTCGTGTCCTCCGGCTTTCTTGTGTCCTTTATCTTCATGGTGGTGTCCTCCTTTTTCGTGATGTCCTTTCTTTCCGTAGTGGTCTTCATGGTGTCCCCCTTTCTTGTGTCCTCCCTTCTTGTGGCCTCCCTTCTTGTATCCATCTTCGTGATGGTATCCTCCGTGTTTCTCGTGATGGCCAGAGTCATGATCTTCATCGTAGAAGTGTTTCTCCTTTTTGTATTCATCGAGCTTGTGTACATCATGTCCTCCCTTGGTGTGGTGTCCCTTTTTGTATGAACCTTTTTCACCGTATTTGTGTCCTTTCTCTCCTTTTTCGCCTTTGTGGTGTTCGGCGTGGTATCCGTCATCATGGTGGTGGTGCTTTTTGTGCCCGCCGTGTTCTTCGTAATGTTTCTTGTGCCCTTCTTTATCGTGGTGTCCCTTTTCTCCTTTCTCGTGGTGGTGGTGACCCTTATATCCTTTGTCTCCTTTTTCACCATGGCTGCCATGATGATGAGCATGATGTTCATGGCCACCGCCCTTCTTCCATTCGTGATGGGAAGCAGCTGCCTCCAAGTCAGCTACTACTTCGCGTCTTTCTCTTGAAATTTCACGAGACTGCGTTAAGGAAACACCAACTAAGGCCACTAAGGCGAGCACAAAAAGCCCCCTGTAAGTATTCATATTGAAGTGAATACTGAGACAAATGAATTGATACTGTCTTGGTGATATCCGGAGTGGCTTTTATATGATTTTTCTAATTGTTTTTCTGTTAGTATTTAGTGAAATGGGTATTCGATCTGTAACGTATTGTATTAACAAATTGTCGATTGCATCCTGTGGTAAAACTTTCACTATTCGTGTTTTTTTTTAATGATGTAATACAAGCAGTGGTATAGTCGACACTAACAAAATTAATTTATCCAGTTGATTGAATCTATACAGGTATTGCAGTTTTTCTGGTAGTTGCATTATTGTATTTACATAATGTTAAATCAATTTTGAATGACGGCGAATTAGAATTGGGTGAGTGCTTCGTAGATCAGTCTGTATTGAAACCGTAATAAGATTATCAAAGCGTGAAAATGAATTTCTTTTGCAATTTGGCCAAAAATATTTGCTATGTTATAGTTAGTTGTGATAGTTTAATACGGGAAGTTGTAGGATATATCGATACATCACATTGTAAGTTATCTTTTCTGTTAAGCTTTTGAAAAATGCCTATACTCTTTACTATTTGGTGAAATCATAGTTGAGCTGCATATAATATAAGATAATGTCTTGAAATTTTGGCCTAACTCTGATTATCCATTTATTGAACAAATTTAGATAAGTATTTATATATAAATATGATTTGATATGTACATTAAAATTGCAGGGTTATTTTTAACATCGTGAGTATTGTTTAAGTTTTATTAATTTATTTAAATAAATTATTATTTAGTTATATTCAAATAAAGTACGTTAAATCGCGTGTCAAAAGAAGTTTTCATTAATTTAAATTTGCAAAATCGTTTCTTATGTAAATCATTTGACATAGTTGCTTAGTTGACCATGACTGCTCATATATTTTTAGTGATTTATGCCAGTGCTAGTTTTCGACATTTTTCGTCTAGCCTCTCTGTTTCCTCACGGTTCGTTTACGTGATTCGAGGCGAAGTGTAAAAGTGTTATTAAAATTCTTACATTATACTGTCTGAATCACGAACATAAATAATTTAAAATAAATTCCTGGTAACTTGAAACTGTTAATGTAAATTTTTGGGTAAATCATGACAGCGAAACTAAGATAGATAATATTATACACAGGATGTATCGGAACCCATATCGTTTTGTAAATTTCAATTCCTATAATGTAAAAAAAAACAGCTGTACATTTTATTTGTCATAGGATGACTTATGAACGAATTGGAAAAGAAACAGCACGCCGATTTTTTTATTCCGATTGTTATACTTGTGTCACTTTTTTATGTATTGACTTATCACTTTTCAATAGTAGTTCGTTACAGGGGTTTTGTTCTAGTTGAATTCAGCAGATCTGCATCTAAACTTCTCCAAGTTTCAGAATTTTTAGAAGTTTCCTAAAAGATTTTTCAAATTTTACTATACTTCTATTGTTACTGAAAATACGTTTTTTTGTGCAAAAGTGTAAATGCAAATTTAAAGTTTTAAATAGTTTTAAATTCCAATTTCCCTGTTATGGTAAACTTTTTATTAGTACTTATTTATACAAGGTGACACAAAAGAACTGAAATGAATTAAAAATTTGATATGCGACTAGTACTAATGAGAATAAATAAATACAATATGGATTAATGTAAAGCAAGTCTAAAAGACAAAATCATATATTCGAGATAGTTTTAGGAACCTGTCCACTTTTGATTAAACAGACGTCTGCTAATATTGTTAAGGATATCTCTAAGAGTTTCACGATGAACTTCCTGCCCAAAGAAAATATATAACTATTCTGATAAGCTTAAAATTTGGTCACGCTTGCTACCCAACTCATTTGTTTAAAATTGGAATTGTTACTTCGGATAAGTGGGAACACTGTAGTATCATAGGAGACCTAGATCACGTGTTTCTTGGCTGTGTTAAGTATAAAGATGCATCTACGAAATTTGTTGAAATATTATTAAAAATTGTGATATCATAGCTCCATTTAATTTACTTAGCCTTTACTGCATTGTAGATTTTATAAAAGAAACCAAAGTTAAGTTATAGGTTAAATTCGTACACCCTATGTTTTTTCTGTGTTGGTTAACCCTACTTACCGAGGTCTACCCAGGCTTGTCTAAGTTACAATAATGTCCTGATCGACACCTGGACGAGAAACGTGTGACCCGGTCTTTCCCTGTCGTTTTTAACTAATATCTCTGTCGGTTTAAATTAGGTTTAGTTCTAGGTACAAAAAAAATACTTTTCTTTGTTTTTTGTTTTTTTTTGTTGCATACTCAAATTGTTATTGGCTGCATGGTTTACGACCCAGAGCCATTGGGAAAAAAAATCTCTAAGAGTTCTTAAGTGTTCCTGTAGTTTTGGATGTATTCCAGAACACAATTATCACTTCATCAATATATTCCTTAGTGTTAGGTATTTGACTTTTATTTCTACAAGTTTACGCTAAATGGTATGTTGAGAAGAGAAACGCTTTTTTAAAAAATCGTAGTTTGATGATCTCTCATCATTTCATTTATGCACTTATTTTGAATAAGAGTTTTTGCTATTTTTAATGACTTTCTTGATAAAATCGGTCCATTGGCTGACGTCTATAGGTGCGGTCGGACAGACAAAGACTAGTTTTTTTTCAGGGAACTGAAAATTAAATAATTTCCCAAAATCAAATTTTTGGCCCATATGTGGAGAGAAAGTACAAAATTGGTCTCGGACAGTCGCACCTCGACAGTACTTCTCATAATCTCCTGTCCTGAATATACAGTGTGTTCCTGGATGAGGTACCGCACTTTTGTAAACTTTCATATTTTTGATTTGCTGAGAAAAAGTCGTTCTTTACAAAAAGTTTTGCTTGCATTGGAAAATCGTAAACAGTTAAATTATACAAGGTATAATATAACATAGCCCGTTTAATTTTTTTCTGGAAAGTGTACTATCTTAATGAAATAAAATATACAGGATGGGTAAAATTTTATTATATACTTTAACGGTAACCGTTAAAATAAATGTTCAAATATCTAGGAGAAGTGGCTCTGACAACAATGGTACGCCTCAAATCCGTTGGCATATAAACAAATTTAGGCTGTGGAGAGGTCAGAAGTCGCCTGTGGAATGAGGCTGTTAGGAAGACGCCTCTTCTACAGACCCTACATAATACTGGGGCTATGGAAGGGCGAGCCAGCGTAGTACAGATGGAACTGGTGGGAATAACCATAGCCGCAAAAGAGATTGTCCGTAGGAAAACTACGGACAAAACAATCAGGATCTACACAGATTGTAGACAATCATTACTATCCCTGAGAATTTACAAAATTACCGCAGGAGCAGTATGAGAATATCACCAAGCACTTATGGGTGCCTCCAGCATGAATAACATAGTGGTACGCTGGGCGAAAGGAAATGAATTATGCAGTGGCAACAAAGTAGCCGACAGACTGACCAAGATGGCAGCAGGCCTAAGTATCTTTGAACCAGGCCCGGCCAGTCTGTTACCAATCACGGCGATAACCGCGATTGGACATTGTCCGTTAAGGAAACGTCTACATAATATGAGATTAAGCGAAACACCTTTCTGTAGAGGCTATGAACAAGAAGGTGAGACGGTCCAACATGTATGTACTTTGTGACTGTTCTGCCGTCTCATCAGAGACTCCATTTTGGGAGAACGTTGGCCTACTTCGGCCGATGTAAGGGAGATGTTCCTAGGTAGCATCACCACTTATTTCGCAAGATTAGGTTAGTTGGAAGCCTAGGCGAGGGTCTGCCTACAGGGAGGATGTACAAGGGTCCCAATGGGGCCTAAGTGCTGTAATTGAATAATTCTTATTGGCCACCCTCCCAACCAATTCCAAATTCCTGAGAATAATTCATGAATTCAACAGAAAAAAACAAGAAATCAGGAGGCTTGTCCTTGACCAAATCGAAAATGAAATCTTCCACACAAATTTCGTTTAACAAAATGCCCAAATTTAAACTGGATTGAGCCCATCAAAAGGAGAAAATGGTTGCATTCAGCGGACGTAACAGTTGTGTAACTGTAGCTCAATCGTACTCTGACGGATACGCTATTTTCTCAACATGTTAAGTAGCGGTCGCCATTTTTGGTAGCTGAAAGCATTTATGCTATAAGTTGTGAGCGGCGAGCAGTTGCGAGAAAAATTTAAAAAATGACCAAAATGAATACCAACACAATTTATTGTATCCATGATTCTGGAAATTGAGGAGGCTGATACTTTTGATAAAATAGCTTCTGATCACATATCTAACATAAAATACTGAAAGTCGTTTTACCAAAAGAATTATAAGGCTCGGTAAAAACGTATATAGCTTACCATAAAAGATCTCCTTAAAGTTGTAAAATGTTCAAATTTCAAATGATAAAAATTACAAATATATTTTGAGATTTGACTGCAGCATAAAAATTGATATTTCAACGGTTCCGTAACAGTAGCGGTAACAGATCGTTTTATGCTACGTCCGCTGAATGCGACCATTGTCTCTCGCACACGTGCCCCGACAACGAAAAGATAATCGCCATCTTTCTCCCGGAAATTTGACGTCTTTCCAGTGCTGCCAACTTTAACTTCTCAGAAGACCAACCAATGAGATCACAAGGAAATATATTTATATTAAAACAGCAAACCCCTACTACAAAATTTTTTAATGAATACTAAACAAATAGACAATCTGAAATTGAACTAACTGACAAGAAACATTCATCTGATAATTTTATCGTTCCACTAGTAACCAAACACTATGTACAACTCGAGCGTCCCTAGTTTCATACTCATTGCACCCACATAAATTCATAACTAGCACTTTAAAATACTACGGGCAGACATAAAGTAAATTCTTATTAAAGTCACTAATAGTTGTTAAGAACAGTATCCATGCTAGAATACTTGCAGTTACAATGTCTACTTTAAATGAAACCTAATATATATATTTTTTTCAGGTAAGTGGATATGTATGTGCGTGACGAATATTCCCAAGAAGAAACTCAGTCGTGTCCAGTTTAGGGAGGTATGTGCTAATATAGAGAATATACCTACTTGTTACAATCTAAAATCACATTAATTTTTTCTAAACAATCTGGTTCAAATGAAAAGAGTATACTGATTATATGCAATACTTTTAAATAATTTCAAGTTATGAACGAAAAATTTGTCATTGTAGTATAATTTTTCTTATACATTTCTACTAAAATTTTCTTGTCCAGCACATAGGTGCTGATATAAAATGTCAATAATTTGTCAGTGTTAACATTTTTCTTCAAGTACACTGATAGTACGTAATTTAGAACTTGTATAATGGTCTAGTCACATAAATCTTTATAGCGTTTTGTATTGTTTCGAATTTCCATATGGGCTATAGTTTTTTATATTTCATTATCGTTTTATCCCTAAATGAACATGGTTTATTGCGTCGTTAATGAGGTTGAACTACAGAAATTAATTTTGGTTAAGTATTAGTTCTGTAAGAATAATTTTATGGTCAATTGGTACATATCATACGCATATACAAAATGGTATTAAACAAAGTTGGATGAGTTTCTATAAAAAGATTACTTAAAATACAAATATTTTCTAATTCAATGACTCGTAATTTAAAACAATTATGGAGAATGTGTGGCGGATACGTATTAGTATATGTCAGTAAAAGTTACTTAAATGCACCACCTGCTAACTCTGTAAAATTCAAATAGTATTTATTTGGCAAAATAACTCTCACTATACAAAATATGTGACAAAGTGATGTGAGATTTTCAGGGGAAACTTCTTTCTCGAACGATATATTTAAAAAAAATACAAGAGAATTTATTTCGACTTAAAGAAGAACGCAACAGGACAACATTTTACTTTTTGTATTTTACACCTTAGCTGTAAACTACGAAGTTCTGGAACTCTGGATATTGCTTCTTCTTTGGATTCACAAATGCTGTAAACTACTAATTTCTTTAAAACCACATCATAACACTAAATATGAACTTCTGACGGATCTTAAACGACTAAAAGTAGAAAGTTGTTACATTAAAATTATAGGAATTTTACAATCTTTGAACCACATCTAATTTCATAAAAATTTATTGGTTTTCTTAATAAGATATTTAATGACATATACTATAACAAATTAAATATGCAATCAAAAAGTAGAAGTTTTAAATCGCTTCTTCGGCTGTGCAATATGTTTTGCATAGAAATAAAACGAGAATGTGCTGAAAATTTGTCATGTTTCTGTTAGGAACGAATCTAATTTAAATTTATTACACGGTTTTCATAAGAGAAGTGAACTTTTAGAAAGACAAATTTTTAACGAGGTTGCATTTAACACAAACTACTAGCTAGCGATTCCTGAGAATAGATAGATCGTAGCGGCTCGGTAATTTTCTTCTAATCTTCATTAGCCAGTCCTGTTACCCTAAACATTTGCTGTCAAGAACAGCAACATTAAACGTACTATTTTCAAAATATTTATCAAACTTTTATCGGTTAGTACGGTGCTACTGGAGAGCTTCTTATAAATGTAATGATTAACAAAACTTACCTATTCTATCATAATAGCAGAATCTTAATGCTCCAATGCTCACTCATTCATTCACAATAGTGAAATCCATGTTTGCTGTTCAATATATGACCAACATATATTTAAGATGTTTCTCCTTCGTCTCGAAAAACACGAACTGACGTAACCAGCAAAATTGTAAAAATTGAGTTACGTCGGGTATAGACATACATATAAAGTAGGTCATTCGTCTCACAAAATTACTTAATTGAATTTCTTATCTTTATTCCACAGTAGAAGTTAAATTCAGCAGCGTATCTGATAATATGCTGGAACAGATTATCACGAAGTGGCGTAACTCTGAATTCCTTCAATTCGACCAATGAATAAATTAACTTGAAGAGGAATGAGAGATGATCAGTTTAACTTTTAGTGAAATCATAACGAATTTCCCCAGAGTACAATCCTGTAAGTAATATGTGATTGGATTAAAGCACGGTACGCAAACAGCAATGTTTTTAACATTTGTGTACTTTTTCAATTGCCGTAGTATAAAAATGTAACTAGAAATTTTGCTACTTAACTGTTTGATATGAGCATCCTACTTAAGATTATCATCTAGGACAATTCCAAGCAGCTTAACAGTTTCGTCTTTGATAATCGCGTTGTTGGTCGAAAAAGTCAATTTTTGAGTTTTATCTGTGTTTAACTATAACATGTTATTATAGCAGTGTTCAGCAGAATGTTGAGTTTGATGTATAGATGCTTGTAGAGCTATTAAATTGTAATTTTTATTTATTAAGGTAGCATCATCTGCATACATAACCATTTTATTTGAGAAAATATGAAAAAAAGATCATTAATAAAAATTATAAATAATAGAGGGCACAATATCGAACCTTGGGGTACCCCGTGTTTCACTGTTCTGAGTTTCGACATTTGATTATCATTTTTTACACATTGTACCATAAAAGCTGAGTTTTTTAATGGGAAGGCTGTGGGAGACGCACTCGAAAGCCTTGCTATGGTCTACTAGCATAATCGCCGTATATTTACCCTCGTCAAAACTCTCAACAATGTCACCCACAATTTTACAGACTGCATGTACTGTGGAACACGATTTCCTTAAGCCAAATTGGCATTTATGAATGATGGAATGATTTTCTCCTTAGGCGTAGTTTTAAAATGATCTCAATTATCTTACCGAACACTGGGATAATACATATGGGGCAATAATTATCTGAATTATCAGGATCCTCTTTTTTAAATGTAGGCACTACTCTAGCTACCTTAAAGACGCCTGGAAAATAGCTTTCACTAAAACATAAATTTATTAGACTTCTTAATGGATCAATAATAATATTTACTGTATTTTTAATAATTTTGCTATTCATATCGTAAATATCTAAACTACTTGTATTTTTTAAGCTATTTACTGCATCTGGCACATCAAGAGTAATAACTGGTTCCAGAAAATAATATAAGGTGTGTCGACGGGACATGATTTAAATAACTAAGAGCATTTTCATTGCTTGAAAGTAAATGATAACATTATCAGCAACCGTAGCAAAAAGTCAACAAATACATTGGAATCTATGTTACATTTTGTATTATTTTTATAGAGTTGAAATTTTTTTCGTTGTAAATAATTCTCCAACCGTCTCTAAATTTTTTGTCAGAGTCGTCCATAAGTGTATCATAAATTGCTTTTTTATTGTTCCAAATTGCATCTCGGTACTTTTCGATATGAAATAAAAGTCTCTTTGTCATCCGAATCTTGTATAGTGTTATACACTTGTTTAATGGCACAGAATATATCTCTCTCATGTTACGTAAACCATCATTGAACTAATAAATAGGCTTTTCGCCAGAAAAATATTTCTTCTTTGGGACATATTTCTGAACTAGCGACTTAAAAGTGTTCACTAGATAGTTGGATAAAAAATTTAAACCATAGGATGTATCTGTAATAGTACCCCAGTCTATGTCAATTAACGACGCTCTTAGTTCTTTAATACCGTGTCCAGTTATATTTCTTCTCTAGATAGTATTAGCCGTAGGTTGAATGTCACCTTTTATTGTAATAAATGGCCCATAGTGATCTGATAGACCGGGGTCCAGAATTCCTTTTTTTTTTAAATTGTTGTCAATGTTTGTTAAAATATTATCTATGCAACCAGTTGCCTTGGTAAAATCCGAGATGGTTATGTTCAATCCAAAAGATGTAATCAGAAGTTCAAAATGAATCAGGTGCGCTGAAATCCCTTCAAAATGTAGATTAAAATCCCCCCAGTAGTATAATCTTTTTGCATGTACCAGATAAATATATAAGTAGCTAAAATTATTAAAATCTGCCAGGCACGATCTGTATACTGTTACAACAATGGTTTTTAAGCCAGAGAGTTCAATGCCACAGAATTCCGCATCAAACTCACTACAGTAATGGGCAAAATTTAGTGGATTATATTTAAGGTTATTTTTTACAAAAGTAGCTACACCACCTCTTTTGCCAATGTTTCTACAAAAATAATTGCTCAGGTTGTATTGGTTTAAATTAATATTATTTATATTTGTTTCGTGTAGGAAATGTGCAGAAATACATATTACCGAGTAGTTTTTATCTGCAATGAATCGCCGATAGTAGATCAATTTTATTTGTAAAACCCTTGTATGTTTAGATGGAATATACTTACATTTTTACAGTATTCGTTTGACAGTAGTCTTCTAGCTCTCCGTTTGAATCTTCTGTATACCTTTTTATCTAGCACAAAATTCAAAATCCTGAAGTTAATCTCGGTGACTTCAGAAATGGTTAAGAAACCAAACATGTTTTAAACGAGATATGGGTAATACATTTCATGAGAATGTTCATACCTAGTAGAGAACATTATTTTTACAATATGGATCTAATTTATACATACATGGGTCGTGAAATGCAACACAGGCTGACATATGCTATGAATTGTAACATTTATTCAAATTAGATATATCTGTGGATACACTGATCGTGGATAGTAATTGCTACATTTTTGAATTTTTGAAAATAGTGTTAGATTGCCCAACTCAACAATGTTTTTACACTTTGGAATGGCTTACATGCGGACTGACATTAAACTGACGAATACGTAGGTTCTTTGATATAATATGATATGTGATGTGTAACAATTATTTTTTAAGAGGGTTCGGTGACGCTAGTTCCAAAATATTTACGGTTTCGCGTGGATTTTTTTTACAATATCTCCATGTCTGACCAGCCTGTCCAACGTGTGTCGTAAACTTTGATTAATCGCAAAGAAAACTAATGAATCGTAACACTTTATATGAAATAATTTTATTATGCAAACAATTAGGTCACATTTGACAAAAACTAAACAGAATATTGTATTCGCAATATTACTATCAAATGAAAATAATCATGGTCTCTTTTAACAATAACGTGAAACAATTTAGTGGCTTCTAAGCAATGTTACAATAGCCTAAATAAGTGTATAATTTAAAACTAAACAATTACATTTTATACAATGTGACCTGATTTGGTGTGTCCAAGAATATATTTCCGTTACTACAATAAATATTTAATTATATACAATAATCATTACACTCTTAAGTTTATTGAATTTTTTATATAATTGTTGAGCTTTTTATAAGATGCTTTTCGCAATTTTTAAAAAATAAGTTATTTTCAATTATAAGTAATTATATTTGCAATCCCTATGATCTGATGGTTGCTGAAACTTTCATCGGCGTATTTTACAGTATCTTTTATTTTATAGTATCTTAGCAAAAATTGCAACATTGTTCGTTTATATTTTTTCTTAAAATATCTCATAACATTTAGTTTTACGTATAGATTTTTTTCAAAGGAATAAAGTTTTTTCTTTAGTTAACATTAACTCATTGTCCAAATTTCAGTTCAATCAAACTGTTTCTTCAATTGCAACAAACATGACAGATACACGATTGGAAGTTTTGAAAATTGTTTAGTATTCGATGACAGCAATCATATGAATATGTTTCCCTACAAAAAATATCTCTGTTTTTGAAAAGTAAAAACTAGAGTGGAGCCAAACTAGAACTTTAAAGTCAATTGTCTGTAGAGCGCTATTTTTTTGTTTTAACGTATTCAGAGGGTTAAGTTAGGTTTGCGATACAGTTTTGCCGTATCGTCCTGCTCAACATATTGTTTATTTAAACAATTTAATTTTGTAGAGCGTGTTTTCCATCGTTTTTTTTTCAATATTTGAGATCAATCAATCAATCAATTAAATTTATTGCATTTTTCCAATTACAATTCAATAATTACAATGTACTTAAGATATAATAGCAATATATATTTAATATCTATTTTAATATATATTAATAGTTATTGTTATGTAGTACGCTTAGATTGTATAAACATTCTGTGTGTGTAGCAGCAACAACTTAGTTATGTTGTAAAACCTTAATTATTATTTAAAATTTCCCTACACAATGATCGCAAGCGAAATATACGATCAGTAGATGACATTATTTCTTTTTTTTTTTATATTTAATATTTTAACTACCTAGCAATAATTTCTTAAATTTCTGTTTATTATTTATTAAATATTCAGTTATTTTATCACAGAATGGTCCTATGTTATTATATTGCTTAAAATGGACAGGTAAAATATTGATCCATAATACGTTATAAATCTTTGTGTTGTGGTATTGTGATATTCAAATTACATTTTTGTCTTGTGTTGTGTACATGTTGTATTGTACTCAATAAATTTTTATGTTTATGTGTAAATATTAGTACAGAATTGGTATAGAGGAGTTGCAGATTAAATACTTACATTGAATTGTTTGAATAGTATATATTTAAAGATTTCAAATTTGTTGAATATGCACTTCCCCATGTTATTATTTCATATCTAAAAATTGATTCGACCAAAACATGATACAATGACTTTAAGGTGTTAAAAGACCAAATATTTTTTAGGTGTTAGAATTTCCAAAGCAACTTATGCATTTTGTTGTTCAATTGTTGAATGTGCTCTGTTCATTTTAAATTTTGATCTATGACAATTCCGTGATATTTAATGTCCTTTGTTTGCTGCAGTTTCATAGCACATGTAGTCACGCTTTCGTTTATTTATACATGAGTATGTATGTAACTGAAGTGTATCTATCTTAGGTATGTTTCTGTCATATATACTAAAGCACATAAATTTAGTCTTAGGTAATTTTCCGATAGCCACTGTTGTAGTATTGAAAACTCTACCAACGCTTTATTGGCAACATTTTCCCAGGAGTCATCCTCAACCAGAAGAACAGTGTCATCTGCATATGCCACTACTTTTCCATTAATTGGCAGTTGAAATAATACATTGACATAAATATTAAAAATAATTGGCCCTAGAACCGTTCTTAAGATAATCGAGAGTTTTTTCAATTTTTGAAGATTTTTTTATATTTCGAAAAAGTAACGTGCGCGAGATTGTGCATGTCGTTGTCGGACGAAACCATGTGGTTCCGTGGAATATAGATCGTCATTGTCGTATTTGTGTATATGTGTACTGCATAAGCTTGCCATATACTTTATTCACCTGTAATTCTAACCATCAATTAACTGCAAGTTTCACCTAAATGCAGACGATAGTTTAATACAAATATCTTGTGATCCTGTGCAATCACATTATGTTGTCAATGAACCTACCGTTAATAATCAAGTGGGCAAGTGTCAGTGGTCTGGTCTTGTGCTTAAACCATCTAAATCTCTGGTAATGTGCAAAAGATGTAAATTAATGTATGCAAAGGTTAAAAATCATCAAACTGCCGATGTAACTTTAAATGACACTACTAAATGATTAATTTTAGTGATCCATTAAATATTTAGAACTTATAGTCGACTGTAATTTAAACTTTGAAAACCACGTAATAACAAAATGTAAAATCGCATATATCAAACTTAGTTATCTTGACAAATTTCAACATTCAATAATTAGTGAGTTGAAAAAAATTAAACTCTTTAATGCTAATTATAAGTAATTTGGACTGTTGCGCTGGTTCTTAAATACACACTTGCACTTTCAACATAAAATCCCGCTGATACACAATACACACACAAAAATTTTCTTACAATATCGGCAGAATAGCCTACTTTAATAATCTAAATATTCTTAAAACAAGAGGCAGATTCTTTCTGCTATATGTAATGCTAATTTTTAAAATCGTAGAGAACGTCGCCGTCGCGTCGCCTCTTCATATGTAGGTATTTAATTTATTAATATATTGTTCGAATATCCATGCACTTGCGAAACATAAATCCATTAATTGCCATTTGCACCGACATTGTGTTAAATAGAGAATAACAAAGTAGAGCTTAACTTTTAAGGAATACTTATGATGTATTGCACCACGCTAAATTAATCATTATTTAGCTAAGCGTGAAATGCCCTGCTTTGAGGCTACAAATTTAGTAACAAAACTACTAGGAAAGTTTATTATAGAACTGATAAAAATGACAAGTGACTGATTCTGAAATGTCTTAAGTTTTGTATGTTTGAACATTTCGACTTCAACTAATTTTAAGTTTAGTGTCAGTTTTTCAGTAGTATATAATAATCATATTATATTTCGACAACAAGATTTTGTTTTGTTGAAAAAAAAGATTTAATTTCACCATCGCTTTTATCCAGTTTTCAAATTCTAAATTTTAGGTAGATTAGCATAAAGTAGTAGTAATTTTGTTGTGACACTTTCAGTATTATGCGAGAGGCAGTTGAAACATCCATCTGCATAATATTGTCTACTAACCCGGAGCTTGTAAAGAAACGTAAACACAAAACCTTATTGATTGGACTCACATTGCTGTTTCTGAAATCAAAATATTACTTTCTATACATTTTTACCTAAGAGACACATTAAAAATCCAATACTTGAACAAAAAAAATTGAAAAAGCGAATTATTGCTTTAGGTATATAATCATGTGTATGAATATTTCTGCTTATTGTTAGGAAATTCTAACTTATGTTCAAGTTGCTCCAACAAATGTAAAACTGTTTCTTTATACAGCCGAAATTGTTTAAAAATCTATTAACTGGTCCAGTTCCTCAAAATTGTTGGGACGTTTATATATTTTTTTGGGAAAACCATATTCAATTAACTCTCGGATGTCAAGATCGTCATTAAATATATCTGCATTCACACGATTCATTTTAAAATGTTTTATAATAATTCACAAAACCACAAAATTAAAGGTAATGTTATATACATAGAATAGAAACAGCTGTTGAAACATGTTTCTACGCATGCCCCGCAGGGTATTAAAGTTAAGGATACTTTAATCCACCGATATCGACGGTTTAGTTAAGCCTATCTTAAATAAGTTGTGTTACTTAAATTACGGCGCAATGGAAAATGCCACTTTATGGCTTCCTTAAAATTAAGCGTCCCTTAAAATCGTTAGTGCATGCCCATAACAATACCACAACACTACTCATCCTTATTTAAATATTTCTCTTGCTATATGGCTCCAATTTTGTATTATAAATACGTTACCATTTTCAGCTGTACTAAATATAACAGAATAAAATTGAACTGTAAAGTCAGCTCCTTGGCATTTAGAATGCATAATTAGTTTTATAAAGATTATACAGCTATTTTCAAAATCTGTATATCCCATATATTTTTTAACTTTCTTCTTTATTTTTTTGTATCCAATGAAATGAAGGGTCTGTAATTATTATATTGTTTTGAATTTCTTTGGGATATTGTGAAAAACGGCTTTGCCAATCCCTAGTCCATTTGAATGTTGTTAATTTGTATATTTTGTTCAATAAAGATTATACTATTTCATTCTATTCTAAATTGTTGAGAACTTTTAATATACCGTATGATCTATGTCTCTTCTATACAAGTTCAGGATAATATTTCGATGGTCGTCATCTATTATTTCTACAAAAAAAATTTCTATGACTCATAAAAAAGTAAAAATTTCAAAATCCCAAAAGACTGGAATAATGATTTATCATTATTATCAGATATTAGATTTAAAGCTGATCTCTTAGATAAAGGAATGGTAACCGTACTAAGATCTAGAGAGACAGGACCTAGGGATGATAAAATAATTAAACGAGATTTTTTAAAATTTGAAATGACCAGTGTGTACGTATGGTAGGCATTGCTGTCACTTCCGGAAAACACAGCCGGGCCGACTACGTCTGGCGATTGAAAATGTTATATCGATCATAAATTATTTCAATTACGCATAAAACAAGTGAATGTAGGAAAAAATTTATTACAGCTAATAAAGCCTTTTGGTAAGTAAAATTTGATAATGTAATAACAATTTGATTTCCGGTTGACACGGAAGTACTCAGGCGCGTGCCTTTCCCGGTGACCCCTCAAAATGTGATCTAAAGAACTCTAGACTTAGCGCCCTTAGAGTAGTGATGCCAAAGATCCCGAATACTTGTCAAATGGTTAAAAATAGAATTTCCCCCACTATTCATATTTTTAAAAGATACGATCAAAATGCAAAGATCTCCCTCGTCACATTTTCATCATAACCGTTAAAATGGGAACTATAAAAACTCCCTCCTCCTTGCTCTTTGCATTTTTAAACGGTCAAAGAAATAGTGTATTACAAAATGAGCACTAAAAGTGAAACAGAAGTGGAAATATTGACATTTAAGGTCGCAGGTCGAGTGTGGACGCTTAGTGCATTCTGTGAGTCGGATGGAACCTCGAAAAATATGATTTTTTTCTAGCCTAACGAGACTATGCCCCTTTCCCGTTTTCGAGGATGCTGACCATGATGGCAGTGGTTAAATCTCTCTCCGAGGTCACCCCACCCTCCAAACGGCTAAAAACCACCCCCGAAAGGGGTAAACCGCGTATCCATCGTCTCCTACCAGCCAAACCTGTGTTACCCCCGTTTTCGAGGATGCAGCACGATGGTGATGTTGAGACCCCTCCTCGACCTCCACCAATCCCCCAAACGGCCAAAAACCAACCCCGAAAGGGGTAAATCGCGGATAGACCGCCTCCGCTCGGCTAAACCTGTGTTACCCTCCATTTTCGAGGATGCTAAGCATGATGATGTCAAGACCTCTCCTGAATCTCTGCCAAACCCTTCAAATAGCTAAGAACTACCCTCGAAAGGGGTAAACCGGGGATAGACCGTCTCCTCTCGGCTACACCCCTGTTATCCCCCGTTTTCGAGGATGCTGAGGATGATAGTGATGTCGAGACCCCTCCTCGGCCCCCGCCAATCCCCCAGATGGCCAAAAGTCTTCCAGAAAGGGGTAAACTGCGTATTCGCCTTCTCCTACCAGCCAAATCTGTGATACCCCGCTTTCGAAGATGCTGAGCACGATGGTGGTGTTGGATCTTCTCCTCGAGGCGAACCCACCTCTCAAACGGACAAAAACTACCCCTTTGATACGCGGTTTTATGAAGTAAATGAGTAAGTTCAAAGATTATTAAATATGTAACGGATGATGATTACAGGTATCTTGATTGATTGTTCAGCTGAAAATAAAATGGGTACATATTTTCTTTGTTTTGGTGTGAAAAATACAAAAATATTTTTTCCGAAACGAAAGTGAATTTTTTTAATTTATTTTTTTGTTTAAACAGTTCTTCACCACATTTCCATCTGGCAAACTGTAATTTCTTATAAAGGAACACAGTTTGAACAAGCTGGCATAAAAATATTCCATCCGAATAAATTTTCCCGATGACTGCTTTCGCCTAGACTACTAGCACACGTGTATTTTATTTATTTATTTATTTATTTTTTATCATTATTTAGATTACCGTCCTGGCGGGGTTTAGCATTAGCTATTCCACCACTCAACCGTCAGGACACATACACTTAGAGAATTATACAACGACCATTCCCTACGACATTGCCATCTGCCGCAGCTGAGGCTCGAACTAAGAAGTGGTACAGCAAGTAGACGTGTTGTCTCACACAACCTCGTCTAGTGCACTGCTACCGGTAACACATAAAAAATACCACTAAACATATGTATGTTTAGTGGTATTTTTGGTTGCAAGCCTAACACGTAAGCGTTGAGCCACTGAGCCGATGAATGTAGGTATGTTAGAAGAATAACGCACACCCGTATGATATTTTTAACTTTCGTGCGTACCACATTAAGTGCATAAGGATACTTTTTCGGAGGGTCGTGGGAAAAACTCATTTACAGTATTTGGCAACTTCAGTCAAGTTGTTTATGTTATTACTCACAACGTTTTATAAATTAAAAATAAAACTTTTTGAGATACAATTCAATAACATGAATTACAATTGAACGATTCTGATTAAATTGATTGATCTGAAATAAAATTAATACTTTCTGAAATTCGATTGATTAATCTGAAATGCAATTGACTAATCTAAAATACATTCTGAAATTAAATAGATGTTTTCTGAAATCCAATTGGAGAAGTTCTTACCTATGGCTTCTAAATTATTGTGAATAAACACATTAAACGTACAGGTTGAGTTTTAGACTTCCTCGTGGGTTGTCTATTATTTTTAAAATGATAAGAGATAGACAAGATTAGTGAACATGTTTTAATATAGGAATTTAATTAATTAGTAGATGAATGATGTTTGTATTCTCCTGTCATTCTTAGAGAATAATGCGTGAAAATCAATTTGTTGAGTGAAATACGAACGGCATGAAATCTTAAAGTTTTAATGGGTTCATGTTTAAAATATTAAGTATTATTTTAAAAGAATAACTCCAAAAGAAAAGTTCTTTTATTAATGATTGGGTTGTGACTGGAACTAAGATCTGCGATAGGTGGATTAGTCAAATTTATATTCAAAGCACCTTTTTTAGCTATTTGAAAAGCAATAAATAATCTTCGTAAGACACACATGTCTGGAGCAATCTGACAATCAGATGACTGGACGGTCCGACAGCTGACGGGTTTAATGGTGTGGACCTGAAGGATAAGAAAACAATTAATAATAAATATCAACACTTGCTGGGTCAGCCTATTTGAATTTATAATTAATTATGTTAGCAGGTTTTTGACTTAAACTATAAACTAATGAATATTTTTATTGAAATGAAAATGAATAAATTTCTTATTTACAATGTCCTGGCAGATATTTTGTAACCCATATTATTCTAGTTGATGCATAGCACGTCTGATATCATAACGCTATCTGTTGCTGTTGCTTGTTAGTTCACCTCAATACAGCACTTGCTTATTACCTCCATGATAATATCAGTTTGCTTGCTAGCTGGTTTTCCCTGAATCATTCACTCTTCTGTGTTGTATTTTCTTTAGTTGTGGCCAAAAAATGATGAGAATGCGAAGAATACGATGTTGAAGAGTAGTTTTTGGGGCCTATGTCTTGGAGAACAGTTGGTGCGTAATAGACTATCCAAGAAGTTATATCAGAAGACCCAGACTAGCATCAATGCTCCGTCTATCTGTCTTCTTAACGGTCCATATCTTAGGGACACGAAGAAAGATGCAAAAATCTAAAGCGTTGATAAGCCTGATTTTTATGCGTTTCGTAATATTTTGTACGCCAAATTTTATTTAACTCTGGTAAGTTACCGATATGTATTTACTCGAATATTTTCGATAAGTTGACATATGTTCAGTATTTGTTCTGTAGTACCACCTGGATGTTCAGAAGATAATTACTGAAATAAATGATGCTAAAAACTGCATTGAAAAATATGCAGTATTATTTTATTGACATGAGATATTATATATTTTTATATAGTGACACAAAAATGAAGGTTCCTCGGTCATCGAATTAGATTCCCACTTGTCGCATATTTTGGCATATTATGTGAAAGACTCTCACTCCATTCTCACTAACTAACATAAGCTGCTCTGTAAGTTTTTAGTTTAGTCTTATAAATAATTCTTATCTCTTCAACAAAGAAGTTCATTTCATCGCATCAGTCTGTTAAATTATTTCAAAGCAACGTTGAAATTTAGAGCCCTAGGTTTCCCTGGTCTGTATTTCTGTTAAAATTTCAGCTGTTGTCCATGGATGTGTCACATTCTTGCTTATGCTATCAATTATTCTGGCATCGTTTTTGTATTTACCCTCAACAAGTTTTCTGTTTTGAAGGAGAGCTGTACATGAGCAGTTGATGTTCTGAACCCAGTCAGCTCTAAGTAAGGTTTTACACAGTCCTATTAACGACATGAGTATAGTTTTTATTAAAAAAAAAAACTTCCTCCCGTTGTTCTATAGTCCATCATTGTACTCTGATCTCCTTTAACTTTTGCCTTCATCTACTTTGGTCTCTCGCTGCTTCCTGCCAGTTTCTTATGCCAAGAAGTTCTTCTGCATCGTTGTGTACGTTATCCCGCCAGTAGGTAATTGGTCGTTCCCTGTGTCTATTACCTATAATTTGCTCCCTCAAGGTCCTTTAAGAAAACGGCAATATAAAAAAAATTGTCTTATGACGTATACATTTATTAAAAAGTGACTTATATACGAAAAAAATAAATTTTAGGTCATCTGCTAGCATCAACAAAAGAATTTGCTCTATAAAGAAAATCGAATTATCGAGTTAATTTGGCTCCAGTACTTAGTTGTAGACTGTAGATGTGGTTGTTAGTATCCTTTATTATTAATGTATATTGAAATAGAATATCTATTCCTGTTTAAGAAAGTTTCACTTTTAACTAACCGTGTTTTTCCTAATATTTACCAGACTGAATTGTACTTTAGGCTTTTTCTTTTAAACACAATGATTGATTACTTTATTATAATAAGAAATTAATTGATATAATATTGAAATATGATATTAAAATGAGTATTGGATGTAAAATTTCCCAGACTGAAACCTTTAAAAACAAAATTAATATTTAAGATCTGTTAAATGCTTTTAAAAATGCCAGTTATTATTTAGTGAATAAAAGACGATGTCGTCTCTGCAGTTGGGGCCTAACACTGAGAAATCGATGGATGGCAGAAACTTTTAAATTGGTGTTTTAAAGACACATGATAATTGTCTACATGCCCTATATTATATTATTAAATAATAATAAATAAGCCATAGGATTGGCGAAATCCACATCAAAATCGGTTCAGTAATTCTCGAGATGAGTGCTTTCATACATTCAGACCCCAGACCGAGTAGCCATACTTCATATTATAATCATGTAGTAATAATTATACATATATCAACAGTGTGTCTCTTTGCATATTTTTAATTGAAAAAGTCTTTGATGGGAAAAGAATATCAAATTTTTTAAGTTCTACCCTTCAGCCACTCTGACCTCAAAACTTTAAGTGACAATGTGATCCTTATAATTAAAAACGACAACTCAAATAGTCATTCCAGTTACGCACAACTCTAGTATAGTTATTAAAATGAGACTACGTATTGTGACATGCCATGTTCCACGTTAGGAATTAATTAATAAACTTGTCTATGTTATTTTGTTGTATATTATTAATTTCGTTCAAAATACAACGCATTCATATAATTAATTGAAACAGAGAAGAAGAAAAACTGTTTTAAATGTGGACACCCATAAGCTCTACTGTATTATCGCTGTTTAAATGTAGAAGATTTTCTGCGTGACCGCGAAATGACGCTGCTCGCCCCTTAATCTTACAATATATGAATTTCAAATTTGAGCTCGTCTAATGGCGGGATGTCCAAAAGTCTCCTGTAGACTGAACTAATATGTGAAAATCAGTTTAGACTTTCAGTAATTACGATGAACTATTATACAGATAACCAAGATATGACGCTCGCCCCTATATCTTACAAGATATGAATTTCAAATCAAATAACTGCTAAATAGGCATTAAGTCTACTGACTTATTACTTTCTTTCGCTAACTTTGGATTTTTTAATAGAACACCTTGTATATTTTTACATTCTTTAATTCAGGAATTCATTTTGCACACAACTATTGGCATATTGAGATAAAAACATTAATGACTGACATTTTTATGATCAAATTTAATTTTTCATCTAGGCGGCCGTGACCCCAAAAAAATTTTGTTTTTCTTTAATAAATAACCAAAAAATACAATAAAAATTATGACATTATATCATATGACATTTGTGTTATAGGCTCCTAAACATTTCGGAAATCGTTTTTCCAGAATAACTCATTTTTTAAATGGCACCAGTTTGGCGTATTACATGATTTCAATAAAACAATTTATTACCAATAAAATTATTATCTTCCGTTTGCGTTATATCGCAGTTGCTCAATTAGTCATAATCAAAGAATCAATTGATGTCTGGAACGTTATCACAATTTTTTCCAATATAATGTTAGCAAATGCTCGAACATTTCATTCCTGCTTTTACCTCACATTTTTCCACAATTGGTCTTGCTTACGTACAAAATAAGCATATTAATGTGGGCAAGTTCTGATCAGTCCTAATTGGTTGAAGTCCATGTTCTTTTGATGTTGTTTCAAAACTGCAGATGTCAGCACGAATTTTCATCTTTTCCAACAATTTAGGAATGTGTCCATGAAACTACGTTTAGTCTCCTCCAATTTTTATTATTGTTGCCTGCTGGCTCATAGGCTACTGGACTTCCTTCTTTTTTCTTCAACGTGCCATTCATAGAAGCTGGGTTTCAATATTTAAAAAAAAATGCACTAGTAATAAATAAAATTAGGAGATATAAATATTGTTACGTGTTTACACCCTCCAGTAAACACCCTGTACGTAGGTTCAATAAATTGCAACAAGAATCTTCACAAGCCACTGATTTATTAATCACTTAAATTACAATAAATAATCCTTATACACATTAGCACACACTAACTACAAGTTTCATCTACTATAGTCTCACTACTATAATATAATTCACAACTTGTTACTGTTCTTTATCTTATCCTATCTCCCCGTGTCAGAGCTGAACTTTAGAGTGAACTGAACTTTATACTGAACTGAACTGTCCGCGTGTGCCGGATTCACCTCTTATATACCGTAGCAAAGGTACTCGAATTTTCTAAAATCATCCAGCGTTGTTTGCAGCTTTTCTGGGCTTTTCTCGTATATTCTGTGCTTCTGTAGTTCGCCAGTTGGCTCAGAGATGGCGCCACCCTACCGGTCGTCAACTAAGCAAATCTCCCTTCCCTCTGTACCAAGGCCTAATTACATTTCTCTCCGTGAGAGGGCAGCACATAACAATATGTATTTGGAAAACTTAGTTTTCAATTCCTACTTTATACTTGAGCTAGTTTTATGTAAGCATAATGGAACTGTCGCCGAAAAAAATATGGTATTTCCTTGTTTTGAAGTCGGTTAAAAATAAATAAAATTAATGGCGGAATTTTCTAGTAACATTATTGAAGAGGTTAATTATCTAGGTATACCAATTTTTTTATCACCACACATATATCTAAGTATACTAATTAGGTCTAATAGGATACATATTTCATTTAAAAAATACATAGGACAAATTAATTCATTCATACGATCTGTGCAATGTCCAGATATATTCTCAATTCGAGGTTAATGTGTCACTGACCGATCGACCCGAATATCTGAAGAAATCATAGGCGGTTCGTGAAATGGAAAATTCGTTTGCAATTCGTAGGCCTCTATCATTTAAAAAAAATATTTTTATAATCTTCTTTTCATTGTGAAAACGGTAAAGTTTCTTCTACTAAATTGATTTGTAAATGGTAAATAAAATACATATTTTTTAAAAGTTTTAATATATCTTAATCTTATACAATTTCCAAAAATTCTTATAACAACTAACAATTTGTTAATAGTGTTAAATTAAAATAAAAGGAACTTTATTTTCCTTTGTGTTTCTTAGAACTCGAAGTTACTTGGTGAAACGGTGGTAAGTTTGTTAGTATGCGTTGTTTCCTTAACACACACGTATGTTAGGAAGATATCAAAAGTTGACGCTGTCAAACTGTCGGAGTTCTGTAGAGGCATCTGGCAAGTTACTCGTGTAACTTGACCGTGCTCTGGAGACATATGTCGTGATAAATTTAATTTTATATTTTATTGATAACACTATTAAGATAGTGATTATGGGTACTTTCTTGGGGGGTCGTGGGATATATATTGTACGCAATTCACTGGGAGTGTCTTACACACTTGTGCAATTCCCTCTCGTGTGTAAAATTTGACTTTCCATGCTCGTTATGTAATATACTATTAACTAATATACGTTATTATTACATCTCGTATTTAAACGCAGAAAGTAAATGGCAGTATTAAACATTACTATAGAATCTTACTAACAAATATTCGTCAAACTCAAAATTACATTATCGCTCTGGCCACGTGCTCAGCAATATCTTCTAGTGACGTCATCAAGCCAGGCGTACAGTTACGCTAATATGAGACAATCGAATCGGTACAGTTTATTAATCGAGAATTCAGGGAAGAGCAGTGACATCAATGACCGCTTTCTTTTCAATACTATGATTGGTGCATAATTGACAGCTGTCATTTTCCAACTTTCACCAGCCAATCAGCATTATTGTTTTAAAAAACTCAGGGCTCCAAAAACTTGAAAAGAAAGCGGTATGACGCCAAGTCAATATCATACCGTTTTCGGTCACGTATTTTGGTTAACATAAAAAATCTAATTCTAAAGTACCATTGTCATTCTTTTATTACAATTTCATCTGGTATAATAAATATTACGGAAGAAAGGTTTTTCATTATTCAAATATTTAATTACATAGGCCCATAACAAAGAAAAGTGTTCGCCCACTGAAACCAAATTTGACATCAGTTTTGCCCCTATACGTTACAAATTTTTGCTATAGCCAAAACTTGGAAATCCATTATATCGTAGTCCTCACAATTTAAAATCAAACTCCGTGGCTCACTCAACTCCAAACAGCCAAACTAAGAATATTATCATATCATATTAATCCCGTAACCCTATACCCGCAAGCCCCATAACCTCATGGCCTAATAACACCATAACCCTGGAACCGAACGAGGAATATATGATCTAATTGGAAAATTCATTACAACAAAGTAATTTGCCAGGAAATTTTATATTTCTATAATCCCGTTATCCATGAACAGCAAATACCATAACACCCCGTAACTCACAATATAGTCGAGGCAAGAATTCAAGCGATGCACGTCACAGATCGATTCTATAAATAAGACAATACTGCTAAGAATCATGAAACCCTATTAAACTGTACCTATTTCTGAAAAAAGCTTAATAACTGGGTGTCAAGAATTACTCTTTTTAACGTAATTAATGATTAAAAATTATGTTGGTATTAAAATTTCTTTAATGAGATCACTCGTGACGAGCGTCGTTTGAATTCTTGCCTCGACTTTAGCATAACTGCATAATTTCATAAACCTAAACATCCAAAAAACACCCAATAATTACAAGACCTAGGGAGTTATGCGGGCAGAAGAAAGGATATACAGGGTGGGGCAATAGTGCGTCGGACCTCGATATTTCGAGTTCTACGATAGCTAGAAATTTTTAAAAAAATCGAAAGTAAACTAGAATTGGAAACATGGAAATCTAATGGTCTAATCCATGGCACAAACAACTTTTTTTATGGGCCTGTGTTACTTGAATAAAACACACAACACATACAGTATGCAAATTCCAAAGCCAAAGGCAGTCCGGAAGGGAGTTACACTATTGAAAAAACGCAGATAACATCCATTATCCACCGACAATGCTGGTGTCAGTGCCGGGGATCGAACCCAGAACACAGCAGATACAGAGCAAGTGCGTTCGCCACTTAATGCGGTCTAGCCAACTGAGGTTACTATGCCAATCTTATATGAATGTTCGTATTTTTGAATGTTCAAAGATGTTTGGATAATGCCCCCTAAAATTATTGATGGGCACACACTAGAAGTTCAACTCTCCTTGAGGCAATAGATTATGCGCTATGGAAACAGCTGCATATTATTTTGTTGAATAATTAAGGAATAATTCAGTTAATACTGAATTCCTAATATTTAATCAGGTGTGAGTAATAGAAAATTATACAATGAACTGACTTTGAATTTTTAAATTAAAACATAAATTACATGAAGCCCAAGAATTTAATCAATTACAGTTTTTTTAAATAAATAAGTTTCTCTCCATCATAAAATTAATTACCAATGAAGCAAATATAATTTTTACTACTTTATTAATTCTGCAAATATTTATGTATATTTTAAGGCGTTACGTTTTAACCTCAAAATCTAAAATTGAGGTAACATCAGATCTTTACGTTTTGAGGCCCCAGGACCTAAAAAACGGTTTTTGAAAAATGTCTGTATATGTGTGTGCATGTGTGTTAGCACGATAGCGCCGAAACTACTGAACTGATTTGGATGAAACTTTGCATGGGGGTTTCTTTAGTGCCTTTAGTAGTAGAAAATCTAAAAAGGTTTTTGGTTGAGATCAGATTAAGTGTGGTGCCGTTTTGGAATAAGTTGTTTATTTTATAATTACTTACAATTTGCAACCAAACCATTGAAAAACAGTTAAAATTCCGTGTTCAACGATAATCACACTTGCACCCTTTTGGTTTGGTTTCCGTGAAAAACAAAATAATAAAAAAAAGAAAATTAAAAACAAAGGAAATGTGAAGCATAAGATCGCCTTTGGCATGGAACGGTCGATGCGCGGAGCCATTGCGCCGTGAAACTCGTCACGTTACGTGCATTGCTATTCAATAACTATACAGCTTTACTGTTGCATTTAATTTAAAATGTTTTTGAATTGGAATACACATTTAGTGCTCTTTTCGGCTTCAAAGATCCACCGAGTAGGGAGGTTCCAGCCGCTTCCAGTAGCTGCCGATTTTTTTAAAATGTAAAATTAGATCATTTGGCAGTATTGGCAATAGTGATAACATGATTCGTGTTCTGTGTTATATGATACATTGTATAGCAACGATTTTGTGATGAGAAAAAATGGTTCATTAGTTATACTCCAGTGGGTTTATTTAACCTTGCAAGTCACTCAACGTCGGCGATTTTTGAAGCCTTGTTAGCGGACTATTGAAATGTGGTGTTGTCGGGAAGTTCGGGTAGTGGTAGTGGAGTTCGCTACCAAATTGGAAAGTGTGCCCCGTCTTTTCATTTGAATGGCTCTACAACCGTTCAAGCTCAAATTCGTCGGCGACACGCTTTCCAATATGGCGGCTAACTCCACGATCCGAACATCCCGTTAACTCGATATTATACCTTCCCTCCAACAAGCCCTCAAAAGATCGCCGACGTCGCGTGACTAGAGAATTTCAATATACTGACTGAACTATTAGAATGGGATAACTATTAAGATTCACTTATATCCAGGGATACGGATAACAACGTTTACATCATTCAACCATCGTGAATCTGTCGAAAATTGCATCTATCGATAAAATATTTTCCTAGTTAGATCAGAATTAAACTAGTTAATTTTGTTTTATTGCATTTCGAGAGAAGCTGCTTAGGCAGCATTATTCACAGAACATTTAAGGAAATGATTCGTTAATTTTTTTTTCATGAACGATATCGCAAAATGATTTATTTTAAGCACAATCTGCTATTGCTTATTTTGAACTTTAGTACGTACATTTTTAAAGCATTTAGTACAGTAAAAACAGAGCTTTTCTTTATTTTTAATTTTTACATTTTTAGCAGTGGCTATATCAACACCAACAACAATTGTAAAGTTGAATAATTTGCGGTTTGATTTCTCTTTATATATTTTATCAAAATAATAACCACACAGTTGTTTCATAATTGTTATATTAAATTAACTTGCAAATCCTCTTGCAACGATTATCATAAGAACATCGTAAAGAAAGGGATTAATTTTTGTTTATTTATAGAAAAAAATTGTACGTCATTTTTGTGCAATGTTATAACGTAATATGATTAAGTACATTAATTTTGAAAGCTGAGATAACGTTTAATTATAGAAACATCTCTGTTACATTATTATGAAAATTTTTGCTAATCGTTTTTTTTTTAGTTAATAATGAGAGATCTATTTTATGTTGGTTATCATTTCTAATTCAATTCTGTAAAAGCTCTTCTCTTTAAAAAGTCTTAGTTTGTACATTTATGCGGCACGCCTGTATGCGGTTTGTGCTTTACATATTTCTTACGTTGTGAAATTAATATATTGAAATATAGTGAAAAAGTACATACTTAAATAGATCCACGGAAATAAATAATTATTTTAAAACCACGTCATTTTTATTTCCCCGTACACTCGGTGTGTATGCGGGGTCAGTCCAAAGTCCATTTTAATAATGATAATAATATATATTTTCCAAAGGCCAAATACAAAAGGTATATGATTTTGTCACATGGTTGGGCATCAACACATTTGTGTCCGTAATTAACACATAATTAACGCCTAAAATACTTGATAATAAATCATTCGCTAACAAATATTATCAATGGAAAAACAAATTACATTAAAGTTACATTTTCACAAACAACCTGTAACAAATAAATTCAATATGCATATTTTTGTATCAAATTTAAAGTAAATAGATCAATACCACTAAGTACAAAATTTACATCTACATATACAGAAATACACAAAAATATCTTTAATTCAACACATTATTTTTATGTATGTCAATATTCTTCAACTGAGTAGAAACAGTTATTAATTATTACTTGTAGTTTTTGATTTTATGGGAAGAAGGTCATTAATTTGAAGAAAACCAGTTTCTTAATTAGTCGACGTTTCGTGTTTATTTGAATACATCCTTAGGACTATTTAATTATGGTTTTCCTTGTGAAACTTAAAAGGTAGCAATTAAACATAAACTTGTACAGTAATCACAATTTGGGACAAGCAATGAACAACTAAACAGTATTGACTATAATATAGACTAATTATGACTACCATAAAGTAATAATAATAAATAATAATTTAATAATAAATAAACACCACAGAAATTAGGCAATCCCCAACTTCAGAAGCCAGAGGCTTGTGCGGAAGGGGGTTACACATTGAAAAAACGCGGACATACAATCATTTCCTCCGACAGTGCCAGACCCGGGATTCGAACCTGGTGGCGCGATACCCGTTTTGTAACGTACAACTTACCTTTACGGCTACTCGAAATTGAGTTACATATTAAACCAGCTGCCGTGATTTCAGCGGCTTTGCTCCGACTAGGCAACAGAGGAGACGGGCGGAGTTCCTTTTATATATTGACAAATTTAAATATATATGCCATACTGGGCAAATAAATCTGGGCGACAGGTAAATTTATAATTCAAGTCAAATGCACAATACCCGAAACATTCGAGTATGTAACTCCCAAACTTACCAAATGATAATTACAATGAAACGACAGACAATCTAAGTATATCAAGTTTATTCTAATAATCTAGACTATGAGCAATAGTGGAGCAGGAATATACAACAGTTTATCGTACCCGTATTGTATGTAGCGAATTTAAAAATACTATATACAATATGTATAAAAAAATCAATATATCCACCAGTATGGATTCCAACTCATAAGCGTATAGAGAAAAAGAAAGGCGTAAACTACAAATCAGTTGATCGTAAACAACTGGCGCGGCTTAAGCTTAAGCGCAACCCTCCTTGTCTGTAAGAAAATACTTTGACCGTGGTAAAATCTTTTTTATACCTAATGTCGCTTACTTATTGGTCCACCCTATAGATGTAAGCAATATAATTAAATATGTACATAAAATAATATATATAATACAATGATATATATTAGGAAATCTAATAAGCAAAAAAAATTAATTGATATCTTGATATCTCAGGTATCCTCAAAAAAATATCTAGAAATGTATTGTAATTCTGGTATTCGTTAGAATTAAATTTTAATTTTCATTACCTTAGAAGCTTCTCTTAATTACTGTGTACATAGGTGGTGGTTTTCTTAGTAATAGTTTAGTTTTAAGAAAATTATGTTGTAGTTTAAGCCCAGAATATTTTTGTAAACCCAATAATTCAAAGGTAGAAGTTAAATAAGAAAATAAAAAAAACTGTTCTATTCAAACTTGAGATTCCTGGTTCCCTCAAATGGTGATTCAAATCCTGCTGGTTTGAAAATGTCCCTGGTAACAAAAGTTAGCGTGGTGAGCTAAGTAGACCACAGCGAAGCGCAACGGGTTGCCTCGTTGACAACCCAAATTCTGACCGCCTCAATTTTACGTGCCAGATCTTAGCTTCCACTAAGCAGGGTTAAAATTATTCCCAAATAAAGACTCCAAAAGACAATATAACTCTCCGGAAGAACTCTATAATATAATATAAAAAAAATCTAAATTACTATCTCGCTACAATACAAATAGTTAACAACATATTATTAACGTTCACATACCTTTTCCAGGGCTTTCTTCACTATACCAAATAGTATTTGGATAATATGAAATCCCTGTGACTACCATGTGGTTGGGTGTATTGAGACAAATAATCCTCTTAAAGAGTATGTAATTTCAAAAATACTTATCAATACAGATTCTTCTGAATCCTCCACAATGAAATTACAGTTAATTTCTCCACAAAAATTAATCCCTTAACGGATGAATTAAAATTTCATAAATTTCGTGGAGAAGCTGCCGCGAACAAAGATAAAAGAAAGCGTGCCAAAAGAAATCGCGATTCCCCATCAGATTCTAAAATCCTATGTTGAAAAAAAAGTGCCTTAGCAATCTACAAAACCCAAGCTGTGTAAAAATCTATGCGGATCAATCAAGTATCTCTGCAACTCGTCAATAGATGTCACAGTCCGTGAATTTACTTCCAATTTACTTTCCTCAGATTATCAATTATTTCGATGTAATAACATTATAATATTGTCTGTTTTCTTACCTGTTACATAAAATTAAAACGCATGAATAAACTGGAATTTATTTAGTTAGAATTTATTAGTTAACCTTGAAATTCCCTAGCTGAAATAGGCAGTTGGTCAACCTAGGTAGACTTTCTGCTTCTGTTTACTGTTCTCTGATTTAATTTGACATTTGTCAACAAAATGCAACCAGCATTCATTATTTATTTATTGGAAATATTAACAATTATGGAGAAAGACAGAAGGGAATATCTACTACTTGTATTAAAAGGGGTAAGTAAAGAAATACAATACTCTTGCTATTCCATCCAAACAATTCTTCGAGAAATGTCCAACTACTGTAAACAATTTATAATAATTAATTTGGCTATTTCATTGAAGTGTTCTAAAGCCTATAGTGGTTTGTGAAGAGCGAATAAATGATGCCATGATCCTACAAAGTATGAAGTATATCACACAATAGTGTAAATTCTATTCATGGGATCATGGGTAATTCGTAACTAATTTGAACTAAAAAGGTAAGGTTCGTGCAATTAGACAAACTTATTTCTAGAGTGAGTAATTAGAAAATCATTCCAGGCATTAAATGAAACGACCTCAAGCAAAACTAATTGTAAGTATGTGTTGCTGAGTGAAGAAAAATTAAGGAAAGCACCTTCATCGAGGCGCTGCGTAGTACAGAAGTGTTAGAAATCAAACTCTAATGTATAACCCTTCAATTTCAAGGATATGAACAACACATTACAACAAAACAACCTATATACAACCCAAAACCACCTAGACTAACCCAACAATATTATTTTAGGTTTAGCCACCGACAGGAGTCTTCCGTGATGACCAAAACCAAACTATATACATCATATCAGCCACAAATTGAGCCATTTTATATACAATATTTGTAAGGCAAATTTATACTATTACAGTGTGATTAATCACGATTGCCACCTCGCGCCTTAACCAACGCGTCTATCGACCAGATTCGCCAGCCGTAAACTAGGTTCGAGTTTATTAGCTCTCATCAGTACGACATAGCTGAATATTCAACAACGCTTCACTGTTCCTCTAGTCATCAAATTACAGACAAGAGCTGTCCGCAACTTGTCGATAACTCCATCTGGTGGCGACTTATTGCAACCATTGCAACACCTCTCCCTGAATTTTCTAGAAGCAACTAGTTTTGGCATCTTATACTGACAGTAAGCAAGTATCCATGGGTCAAATTTAATCAAAATCATTGAAACCGTTTTAGAGAAAGAGAATAATTTAATTATTTTAACCTTACCCTCGCAGTCTCCGTCCCTGCATTTTTAGGGAGTAATGGGTTATGTCGTCTCACACTAGTGCTAAGTGAGGATCCATGTATTATTATCAAAATCGTTATAGCCGTTTTTGAGGAAAAAAAATAACTTGTGTTTTTTTATTGGTTTTTAGGGGTTAGCTCCCCACACGTTTCAGTTAGCATCGATCGTTAGCCGTCCTGAATACACATACAAAATTTGAACAAAACATATCGAATGGTTTGGGTTCTAAGTGCGACCACAGATGGCAGACGGCAGACAGACATTTTTTATAAACCGCTTTTGTGCCTCAGGGAACTTGAAATTCACCAAAACTCAAAATCGATTTTTGCACGATCACATACGATCCAAAACGGTACGCCGCCGGCCGCATAGATATTCAGATAAGGACCTGATTGCCCAAAATATACACATTTTTGAATGTTCTGTAGGAAATAAATCGTTGTAGTTAGTGCCAAGTGCCTAATAACGCCGAGGGTTTGGTCAATGAGGTTGCTACTGGTTCCTAGAGCAGGCAGAAGTTCATTGTTTACCGCTAGATTTATTGTCTTGCAAACGCTCGGAAGTCGTTAAAATACAAGCAGCTATTCAAACTTATGTAATTTGTAAAGTTAAAAACTAGGACAAAGTTAGCAGTCGTAGTTAGTAAAAATCTTTTACTGTCGCTCATGAATGACACTAAAAGTTGAAGAAAAAATAACAGTATTTGTTTAATTCATATTCGACGTTTGAAGGAAAATAGCATTTATACTTGAGTAAAGTGATTTTTTTGTGTCATGGCATTGTTGTGTCGAGTATATCGAGAATGTACTTGACAAGAAGCAAGAATAGTTGGGATACAAAAAATTACTTTTTTCCACATATTATTTTCTTCAAACGTCGAACCGAATTGTTATAAAAACTCGGTCTAAATTATATTTAACAAAATATATAAGCCAACGCAAAGTGGATAAATTATTACAAAAATAATAAAAGTGTAGTAAAGTAAAAATACCTACTACTAAAATCCAGTATTCCACTGTTTCCTATGAAAGGAAATCGATTGCAATAAGTCGCCACCAGATGGAGCTATCGACAAGTTGCGTATACCTATTGTCTGTAATTTGATGACTGGAGGAACAGTGAAGTGTTATTGTGCAGTCACCTATGTCGTACTGATGCGAGCTAATAAGCTCGAAACTAGTCTACGGCTGGCGATGCACAACGACCCTGCATTGTAGTCCTGTCTTTAGGATTAATCCCTCTACTAGGGTCTATTGCACACAGATTTTATTTTGCGTTTTCCAATTGAAGACGTAATATATCGCAAGTTACAGGACATTATTTTCAATTTATTGGGAACCGCACATTGTGTACCTTGATTGGTGGCAATGAATCGATTTCATTTCATAGGAAGCAGTGGAATACTAGACTTTCATAGTATGTATTTTTACTTTACTACACATATAAATAATAATTAATACACAAATAATAATATTTGTGTATTAATTATTATTGTTGAATTACCGAGTCTTATTTATATAATCTAGTGAAGTACTCATCTTAATCTGGTGAAAACTTGTAATCTTAAAACAATAATGCACTTCTGTTTCGTAAACAAAATTGTTTGGTAGCTGCAATTTTACTATCTGAAGAATGAAAAATTTGTATTTTTGTGTCGGTATGACACTGATATTTTTATAACTATACGATGTAAATTTCTGTATTCATATTTAATTCCAACGCATCACTGAGAACAAATTACAACCGAGAATTAATTGGCTATGGATGTCTCTTTTGGATGAAAGTACATGAATTTACCTTTTATGTATGTAAGTTATTAAAAAAAGTTAATTGGATGTAAGGGTATAAACGATTAAAATTTGTTTTTGTTGAAAAACCATTAAAATTCTGCCGAAATGAAATTTTAACTAAATATTTGCCTGTAGGCATTGAGATTTCTTTGATAACTTATGCAGACTTTTTTATGCGTTATTCCTGAACAACATATACTGGTTTATTTGTTTAATTCGAGATCCTATTGATATAGCTTGATGGGTTTTACAATGAAGTAGGTAGTTTCCGCCGAAATTGTCAAAATTGCATTTAAATGGCCTCTTATTCTATCAGACTCAACATCGTTTTTTGAATAGATATAAAAATGCAACAGATTTCGACACGTTTCTAATGTTACTAACCACTAGCTTTTCCCACAGATGAAATCACTACTCGTTTACTATCATGCATTATTCCACCTCAAACAATGTGTTCTTCACTCAAGCAGCCGTTCAATAGATTAGAAGATTTAACCGTCGAATTCATGTGGAAGTCGTATTTTTTTAATGTTTATTACTTGCTTTTCTTTAATCACAATGTGTGCACAATTTTTATGTTCAAATCTAGCGTCCTTTATTTAATACACTTCCTGACATAATCAATTGATGAAATTTTGCACTGTTACTAAGATTGGATGACAATACAGTATTCTACTGTTACTTTTGCAAATATCCGCACATAGGAGGAGCGGGGGTGAAAATTGAAAAATCTGCAAAACGAAGGAGCGAGAGATCCAAACAAATCGTTAAGACACGAATTTTCATTGAGCGATCTCTGGGGGATTACTAAAAAGTAGAAAATAAGCAAATAAAAAAAAATTGAAAAACTTGCTTTTCTGTAAAAAGTTGTGCTAAAAAATAAAAAATACTAATGTACGAATGCAAGAAAAGCACTTGCGCACTTTATACATAAGTATATGTACCATCTTTATGTACGCATGACTGAAGGCACTATGTATACAATTCCACCCCTTTCATACAATCATACAAAATGCGCACGCCTTGCTTTTCTTTCATTCGTACATTAGTATTTTTTTATTTTTTACTGTTTAGCACAACTTTTTACAGAAAAGTTAGTTTTTTTATTTTTTTAAATTTTTTTATTTTCTTTATGTCATACATCCATTTCTCTGGTTTAAATCTATAGATTATCGCGTAATTTGAACACCGAGATGACATTCTCGTACATTGTTATACCCTTGTTAATAGTACCAATGTAGTCAGAATTTTATTTCGATCGTGTGTCAGAAAATTTTTAAAGATAAATGGCAAGTGAAAAAACACTCGATTTGCATTTCACAGTTTCATTTTGAAATAATTAAGAACCGACGTCATCGAAATCTTAGCATATATTCTCTTACTCCACTGTTTCAAATTAAGAAAAAATATTTGGTACAATGATAAGTAAAACGATAATCTGTTTATTTATAGACTTATTTATTACTTCCACGTCTAGTGGAAGTATATAACGTAAAATAAAATTTTTGTTGTTGAAATCAGGGTTGGAATTATCATGATATTTATATAAATATCAAAGTATCATAATATCGGACATTTATATTGATATATCAGATATTTTTATACAGACCGTCCCAATAGAAACTCCCAGGCTGGATGTATTCTAAACGAATAAAGATATTTTAATTCTGTAAAAGCCAGTTTATAGAGCATAAAGAAAGCTTTATTTTTGAATATAATAGTTTTTTGAATATATCGGTAGTATAGATGGTGCTGTGCCCTAAAGAAATATTTCGGTGGGATAAACTTTAAAATGGGCTTTATGTGAAAGAAAATGCATTTCTAAGCAGATTATGTTCTAAAAAAATACCATAAAACTAAACGTTTTCGAGATATTTGAGTCCAAATGTTGGCATTTGCCAATATTGAATAATTGTAATCTCTTCAACATTTCAGTCCTTTAAGTTGGATAATCTGTATTTAATTTACAAATTTTGGAAGAAAATATTTAAAGAATTTTTCATATCTTACGAATTAAATATATTTGAAGTAACCCTAGAAAAAAAAACTAAAAATATTATTTATCATATAATTCAAACATTTAAACAATAAAAAAACAATTACGAACATAAAACAATTTTTACAAACTAATTAAATTAAAATAACATTTTAAGAGGTGTTCAAAATTATTGCCATTTTCATTAACACACATCGTAAACCTATTAATTAGTTCAGATCTACAAACTTTTAATAATGTATGCCGATTAATGGCTGCAGCACTAGCATACATTTTATTATAAAGATCTGCCATGTCTTCTATTGGTTCTTTGTACACTTCGTTTTTTAAAAATCCCCATAAATAAAAGACTAATGGAGGAATGTCAGGAGATCGAGCGGGCCATCTAAGTACTCCATTGGTACCAATCCATCTTCCTGGGTATCTTTGATTTAAATAATTAACAATATTGTGATGATTATGTGGGCCTGCTCTATCCTGATGAAACCACATATTATCCAACTGAGCGGGAAAATTCCTTAATAGTACTTGTAAATCATTTTGCAAAAAATGTAAATATCTTTCACCTGTTAAATTCTCATGGTAGAGGTATGGGCTAACAATGTAACCATTAACGATATCACACCAAACATTTACTCCAAAACGATTCTGGGATCTGGTATGTCTCATCTACCTAGGATTCTCTTGAGACCAGTAACGACAATTATGTCTTGTGATTACTCCATTGTTATGGAATCGACTTTCATCACTCCACATAACTATATCTAAAAGATTTGAATTTTCTACTAAGAGAATTGAAAATTGCGCCAAAAAATCTAATCTCCGCTCATTGTCCCCTGGAATTAAATGATGAACTAAATGAAGTTTGTATGGAAAAAATTTTTTTTGTTTTAAGAATTCTGTGGCAGGTGGAACGTGCAATATTTGTTTCTTCCGTCAACTTGCGTAGTGAAATATTTGGGTTATTTTCTACTTGATACCAATGCAATATTTTCATCAGTTGCAGTTCTTCTTGTTGTTTTTGGTTTTTTAAAACCTCCATAATTTTTCAAATTAGAACACAAACTTGCAAAAGTTTTCCGATCTGGTGAAGGTCTGCCAGGAAAACGTGTTCCATATAAACTTACAGCTCTTGAAGCAATTTTACGACATTCCCCATAAATTATAATCATGTTTAATGTATCCTCATTTGTATGAGAAACCACATTTAATAATAAATATTCACAAAGAAGACAATAATTAGGTAAAATAATACAGTTCTATTGACACACCAATAAACAAAATGTGATTGAAATTGAGAAATGTCAAAACTATTATTGCAAAAGTAACTTTAATTGTATTTACTTTATAAGGTATAAGGGTTATTATACTCACTAGATATCAAATATTATTAATTATAATCTAACCTAATAAAGCAATTATATGAAATTTTTTTTAAATATTTCCTTCCAAAATTTGTAAATTAAATACAGATTGTTCAACTCAAATGACTGAAATGTTGAAGAGATTACAATTATTCAATATTGGCAAATGCCAACATTTGGACTCAAATATCTCGAAAACGGTTAGTTTTATGGTATTTTTTTAGAACATAATCTGCTTAGAAATGCATT
Organism: Leptura quadrifasciata; assembly: GCA_963675555.1. NCBI lineage: Eukaryota > Metazoa > Arthropoda > Insecta > Coleoptera > Cerambycidae > Leptura > Leptura quadrifasciata. The sequence continues at coordinate 53,824,864 of OY776678.1, read as the reverse complement.
TTCTTTCACATAAACCCCATTTCAAAGTATCTCTCATAGAAACATTTCTTTAGAGCACCGCGCCATCTATATACTGATATATTCAAACAACAATTATATTCAAAAATGAAGCTCTCTTTATGCTCTACAAACCGGCTTTTACAGAATTAAAATATCTCTATTCGTTTAGAATTTATTCGGCCTGGGAGTTTTATTGGGACACCCTGTATACCAGAAATTTTAATATTTTTCCTTAATAGCGTAAAAATGTAAAAAATTAAACAAAAACCATGGAACGTGACTGTCGTATAATATTTATCACTAAACCCAAATGGGTTAAAAATTAAAAAGTTTTCAATAAATACCTTTTGTATATTTATGTAATAAAAGATGAATTTACTCACCAACTTTAAAAAATTCTTAGATGAAAGTAAGGAATTGTACCTAAATTCAGTAAAAATAAAATTAAGAGAACTTACTAAAGGAGAAAGTACAAAAAATGCAAGTACGCAATTTATTTTTTAACAAAGAAGTGAGGAAAGTTCAATATCTATATCGTCAGACGACAATTTACTACTTGTAATAATAATTGATGTATCTGCCTCATTTGACTTCATCTGTCCAAGTCATCCTTTTTTAAATATATGTCCTGTTGGTTTTAGTTTAAATATTTGAACATAAACACAAGTTTACTGGCTTTTTCGTTTTCCAAATGATTTCGCAATTTGCATTGAGTAATTCCGAAACTAGAAAAAAATCTTTCGAGACCTGCTGTTGCTGATACTGCACTGTCACATAATTGTAAGAAAAGTTCTTTTGGCCATTCTGAATTGTACCTGATTTCCACCAGGTCATAGGATTACTTGTTCGCAATTGTGGTGTAAATAAGTATTTTGGAAATAGGGCAGACTTTGTTGTAACAGCCATTCTGAGTTAATAGTATCGAGCAGCTCGAAAGCCTGTTGTTCTTGAATCTCAGTTAAGTTTTGTCCCAAAAATCTATGATCAAGTATATTCGCCAAGAAGTGATATGGCCCCAACACCATATCTTTTCTTTTTTCAGTCGCATCACATTGTGGATGCCATAAATTTATGTTTGCGCTGCTCGCGCAATGTAGATATATACATTGATATATATATAGCAGTCCAAAAATATCTACATATATATTGATATGTATAATGATACGTATGGCTTGATATATATCTGCCAACCCTGATTGAAATAGGCTTAAAATGTCATGAAACGTCGATATTTTAAATTTGAGTGAAAAAAAATTCTGTCTGTCGGTCTGTTTCTCGATCTGTAACTTTTTTGTGCGCATGTTTACTCTGGAACCGTTTATGATATTGACTTGAAATTTGGCACACATGTATTATAACGAAATTTGGAACTAGATTACATTTTGATCTAATTCCGTTCGAGGGTTCGAGGGTAAATGGGATAAATAAGGGTAAATAGGCAAAGCAAGTAGGTTAGAGTCCATAAAATTGCAATTTAGGGCATGTACGAAAAGTCAAAGTCAAGGGAGTAAAGAAAATTAAAATGTGATTAAGTGTGTATACCAAGAACAAAACGTCTTAAAAAAATTTTTTGGCGTTAGCTATTTAGTGTGTATAAGACTTGGATATAAAATTTGGATGTAGAAGTAGTGATTCCTTGGGCAGCGGTTTTTATTTTTTTATTCTTTTAAAATTTATTGCTTAAGTTATAATAGTGAACATCAAAAAGCAAAACAAACTAGAGGTCTGTTATGGCTTTTATTAACATATATTTCTGCAAAAAGTTAATTTGCCTAAAAATTAAATTTTCAGAGCGGATTTCCTGAACCGTTGTAGGTTTGGGAAATTCTAAGAATCTGAGAAATCTGAAAATTCTAAGTCCGCTCTCATTCGGATGTTTGTGAAATTTAAGAAAAGTTATTTGGTCCAAACATAAACAAAACGATAATCTAGGTTCCTATGGGATTATTTTCCTTTTCTTTATTTCTTTTTTTTTGTATATAAGTTATAAGCACCGAAACTCAAAGTGCAAATCCATAGAAACCTAGACCATTGTTCTGTTTATCTTTTTAGCAAATAGCGTTCCTTCATTTTCATAAACATATGAATGAGAACGGATTTAGAATTTCTAGATTTCTCAGATTCCTTAGATTTTCCAAACCTGCAACGCATCAGGAAATCCACTCTGAAAATTCCATTTTTAGAACAATTAATTTTTTTCTGAAATGTATGTTAATAAAACTAATTAGTAGGCTTCTAGTTCGTTTTACTTTTTGATTTTCTGTGTTTATAACTTAATGAATAAATTTTTTTTGAATAAAAAACAAATTGCATCTGTAGATACTTAGATTATTGTTATATTTATCTTCGTACAAAATATTTTTTCTAAGGTTACCCTTCCATTAGATATAACTTGGATCAGCTTTTCAGTATTTTGACCCACTGTGGTATAGCTCGTTAATATTATAAGTTATTAGAAGAAAGTCAAAGCAAAAGTTGCAAAAATTTATTGGACCTGGTATATGTCCGTATTCAATTTAACTGCCTGTGTGGTCCTACTTTATTTTGGCAATACATTTTGTAGCTCTCTTTGAAACTTTATCCTCCTTAATTACATAATAATACACCAAGAGGGGATTTCTTAATGAAACGTTTATTATTATGTGTACGTATACGTATGGTGTTGCGAAAGTAATCTGGGAATTTATAATTCGATATTTTAATTAAGAACAAGTTGTGAAATTCGTCCTTGAATTAATTGATGAGGGAGAGATGATCATGTCATTTATTGTTATAGCAAACAATCTTGTTTTGTTTCATTATGTTAATGCTGCCATTAAGCAATGCCTGCTAAACAAGTAAGTATGGTAGGTAATTTAAATGGAACATTGCAAATTTAGTGTTATTTATGGTACACGTACACAAAATTATGACCTAGTCACTGAATTAGTTAAATAAAATACCATACCGTATATGTCAGGTGGTCGTGCACGTTTTACTAATCATAAACCTATATCCCTTATCAACAACTTTGCGAAACTATTAGAAAAATGTCTAAAACAGAGATTAACGGAATTCTTATACAAACATAATTTTCTTTACGTGAAATATTTTGAATCCACATCTAACAAAAATGCAGAAGATGTACATTTTGAATTTATTAATTTTACAATAAATAATTTAAATAAAAACAAATCATTTGCTGTATTTTTAAATTTACCCAAAGTAGTAAATTATTATGAAATTTTATTCCAAACTCGAAGAGGTTGTATTGAGGGTAATTCAAAAAGCTATAAAAAAATATTTTATAACATACTACAGACTACAAAAAGTAAAAATTCGAGAATCTCGGGTAATCTCCCTAATTATACTACATATTGTTCTGAGACCCATCATCTTCTTTGTATATGTATATATTAACTCAATTGGAAATTTACTAGCATATGCTAGTGCGATTATATACTCAGGCAATATGGCTATTTTTTTCAATGGTGATAAGTGGTTTGGTGTAGACACGGAGGCATAAGAACATGACTAAACTTCAAGCTATTGAGTGTTAATATAAAGACTAATAACATAACATTTTTCCAGTTGAACTGTTGACCGAACTCATATAGAGACCATAAATATTCAACAAAATAACTGCCTGACAGACGAACGAATAAATTGTGCTTGCACAAAAATAACAAGTAAACATGATATATTTAGGTGTAATAGTTAGTGGGCATTTCTACTCTGACACCCAGCGAGAAAAAATCGTAAATTGTACTATAAATTCTGTCAAATAAGAGACAATTTCCTCAAATATTCTATGATACTTCGGTCTAGTCAATCTTACGATATAGTTGTCTGGGGTGAGACATATAATAAAGCTCAACATAGTCTTTTCATAATCAAAATACAGTTTTAAAAATTATTTCTAAAAAGTAGATGTTTCACAATACTTCTTTATAACTATCGCGAGTCGTTAAATATTATGTCATCATTTGTATGCTGTTGCCCAAGTTGTTTAATTAAAATCAAACATTTAATCCCAACTTTTTTTCTCAAAATCTCAGAATCAAAGACGTATTTTACCACCAAAAAATTATTATTATCAAAATATAAGACCAACGCGAAGTAAATTAATAATTACAAAATAAATATGCAGTAAAATACATACTACTGTTACGTGTTTACACCCTGTAGTAAACACTTCCAAACGTAGGTCTAATAATTGCAATACAGATTATTACAAACCAATGATTTATTAATCACTAAATTACAATACAATAATCCTTACAATAATACGCTAAGTAATAAGTATAACTTTCATAGTCTCATTGCTATAATTCACAATGTATTACTGTTCTTTATCTTATTCGATCACTTCTCATCTCCTTCAGAACTGTACTGAAGTGTCCAATTCAATCAATTCAATTCAATTCAAAACTTCTTTATTTAACAGTAACATACAATAATTACCTCCCCAAGGCCTAACCCGGGACCGACCGTGCAACCACTGCGTTATTCGCTGTGGCGGATTGCAGGACCGGGCGGACTAGGCCTGGTTCGGTTTTAAAACAATTAAAACTTATACCTAGGCTCCTTCTGCATAATGCAGATTAAAAAAGGTGATAAAATTTACAAACATCTAAAAAAAAAAACAGATTTAACAAAACTTAAAATTACACTTTTATAAGGTAGCTCGCGCACTTCACTGTTTCTAATTTGGGTGTTGACGCTGGTACCTCAATCTGGACGAGGAACCATCTGCGAGACGTGCAAATGCCGGGCTGCGCATAGGCTGGCCTAAACTTTGGTTTAAAAAAAAAAAAAAAAAAAAAAAAAAAAAAAAAAAAAAAAAAAAAAAAAAAAAAAAAAATTGGTTTTCGGAAAACTTTGATTTTGTTATAAAATTTTGATGGAAAATGAATTTAGAGACAAAAATACAAAAAGAGACAACGAGAAACAAACGAGACAAAAAGAAACAAACAGAAAGTAAGAGGGGGACAGGAAAGATTTAAAGATGTAAAGGTATGAAATATCAGTAAGGTGGATAGGGTAAGCGAAAGTTATAGTTGTTGAAGTTTGGCTACAGAGGTTGCCGGAAGATCGGTAACGTCTGGTACGGTAGGGTGTGTTTAATCCGAAATGGGGCATTATGCTGTCTAATTTGTGTTATGTTTCTTGTTAGTGGACTATCGCCCAGTTTGAAAGAGTAGAATTTCTGGGAGATATCCTGGACGTAGTCCGCTATTGGGGTTATGTCGTGACAAAGTGCGTATAGGTCTCTGAGGGAGGTGTACCTTCCAGAATTAGAGATGAGGCGCATAAATTTGTGTTCCAACACTTTCAGTTTTCTCATTGTCGTGACCGGTATGCTGCACCACACCGGCGCCGCGTATGTGATGGATGGCCTGACCACCATCGTGTACAACAATTTTTTATTTTGTCTGTTAAGTCTGCTACCCCTGACCATGAGTGGATACAGACTCCTGGACAGGGAGTAGACCGTCCGTACGGTCTCATTTATATGTGTGTTAAACGTCAGTCGCTGGTCCAGTCTGACCCCCAAGTACTTCACGCACCTCTTGGTTGGAATTTTGTTTCCCCGGATCGAGATTGGTGTTAAGATTTTGTTTTCAGTGAAACGGCGCGTGAAGACTATCGCCTCCGACTTCTCAGCGTTTACCCGAATCTTCCACTGGGCGTAATACGCCGTGGCACGGGCCATGTGCGCCTTCAGCAGCATGTTCGCTGCTTGGGCGTTATGCGAATGCGCGTACATGGCCGTGTCGTCGGCGTACTTGGCCAGCTTCGTATTCGGGAACTCTGGGAAGTCGGAGACGTACAGGTTGTACAACTTTGGCGACAGGCACGATCCTTGCGGGACTCCCGCGCGAATGTCCCGTCGTGTTGAGAGTTTGTTATTCACTCGAACCTGCAGGGATCTTCCTGTCAAGAACGAGTGAATGAGTTTTATGAAGTAAGTCGGAAAGTTGTAGTCGTGTAGTTTGTAGAGTAGTCCCGGAATCCAGACGGTGTCGAACGCCTTCTCAATATCGAGGAGCACCATGGTGGTGTTCTTCCCGAGGTTGTATTGCACTTTGACTGAAGTGTCCACGTGCGTTGGATCGCCCCTTATATATCGTGGCGAACATACTCGAATTCTGTATCTCATTCCAGACTATTCGGACAACTTCTCGATTTGTCGGATTAACCATTCCCGAACAATCTCGATCTTTCGGGTTCTGTGGTAATGGCCTTCCGCCAGTTATTCCAGAGATGGGATTTCCATGGGACCATTTTCTTTTGGCTGAATGGTCTCGAGGTGGTTCCTGGGGGAGGCAATGTTATGTATTTAACAATAATAAAATTTGTTTGAATTGAATTGATTATCACCCAAAGAATCCAATTTCAAATCCTATCAAGCTGCTTCCTTTAAAAAAAAATTCTCTTTTCTTTGCCAATTACTTTTTTTGATTAAATAATTAAGTTTTTACATATTTTATTAAAATTGGTTGAAATATAACGGAGATTTAACGAATTAAAAATTTATTGCGAGAACGGGGCATGTTAGTTCAGTAGCTGATTAGAATAATTTGAAATAAAAATTTTAAAATAAAAATTTATTCATTACTAAATGTGAAAGTTTATCCTAGCTGTCACGGATTGACTTTTTTCACAAGCAATTGAATTTGTCATATAAATCTATATAGAAGTATATTTAAGGAAATTAGATATTATAGTTAGAATAAATTTTCAAAATGGAAACCGCCATCCAGTTTATCGGTTTCTATTATTTTTATATAAATAACAACTCAAGTTTTTGCTGTGTTAAACCTAGAATTTGTACGTTAACTTTTAAAATAAATTAATTTGATTAGATTTCGAAAAAATTATTTTAAAAGAGGAATAATTTACTAATATTAAGCATAAATTACTCGTATACACACCTTCAATTATCACTATACACTTAATAAAATAATATATTCATAAATCATTAGGTCTTCAGAAACTGTCCCAGAAATAATAATAATAGGAGTATTCTAAAACAATCAGGAATATGCTATATACCTAAGATAGAAGATAATAAATCTAGTTGAACCACAAGTTTACTTGGAAGAAAATAATTCAATTGATATAGACCAGTCAACGAATTTTTCAATATGGGGATGTAGAATACATGGAGGGCGGCAAAATTTTTTACTTCAGAGATGGGTTTGGGGTAGTTAGGAGGTAAACATCTTAAACGTTCCGGACCCTAGGAAGTGAGCCTTGCGGGGGAGGGCTTTCGAAAGACCTTAAATTTTGATTTTTTGTGTTTCTCGCTAGTAACTCGAAAACTATTGGTCCTAGAGGAAAAATTATTCTTTCCTGTTTGAAACCTGACAAAAATGACATTTTTTTATTTCAGCGAAATGTTTCTATCTGCAACCGTTATTCGAGCTTCTGAAATCCGATATCCTGAAAACGCCATTTCGGATCACATTTTTCATCATACTCTGCTCCTAACACGTCAAATCTTCTTTGTAATATAAAATACAACCAAATCAAATGAAGAGGATTAAGTTAACTTAAAAATTATATATTCTACATATAATTAATGGCTGAGATGATGGATTTCAAGATTATTTGCCATAATGTGATAGGGTTATTGTTTGAAATAATACCTACTTACATTTTACATTTTTATTTCATTTGGCTTTTTTTGGATCTATTTATTGTTGTAAGTTGTTGCAGTTGGTATATTTAGTCAGTTTTCTCTTTAGTAGCTATGATAGGCGAAGATGTGGACTTGGCAGTCCTGTTGTTGGCGAAAACTCCTCTCCAGCCTGATATATTCCTCGTGAAACCTGGCAAAGGAAAAGTATGCACAGCAATATACTGTTCATAAGAGCTGCAGCAGCTGGGACTGGAGCACATTCTGTTATACATGCTTTCACAGGCTGTGATACCACCTCCGCAGCCCTCAGGAAGAGCAAAATCAAGTTTGCAAATTTATACGAAAAAGACAAATCGGTCAAAGAAGTAGCTGGGGTGTTTACCAGCCCTTCATCGACACCATCTGAGGTCGAAAGAGCAGAACATAATTGCATCCTTAGATGGTACGATGCTCCATCTAAGAAGATATCCTTGGATGGCTACAGATATCGGTCATTTTTAAAATCAGTCGCTTCGATCAAGCCAGACATTTCCACTCTCCCATCAACTGAGGGGGCCATGAAGTACCATTCCTACAGGATATACTACCAAATCCAGCAGTGGATAGGAACCATACTGCCCTCACGTGTGGGGTTTAGGAATTCCTAGCTGGGAAGAGAGAAATGGGGAGCTGGTGCCCAAACTAACAGACAAAAATGCTGCCCCGGACGAAATTTTATATTTTGTCGTTGCACAAAAGATTGTGACTCCGGAAGATGCGGACCCAGAAAGGCATCATTAAATTGTTCGCCAGCATGACTCAACTGTCAGGGCAACTGCCACAATGGAGTCCACATAACAGTGGATGAGGAGGATGAAGAATTTGATGACATAACAGTTTCTTTGGAGGATTCATTTTCCTCTTCTGCTGGTGTAGTGACCCCAAAAATTATTCCCCTGTCCGAAAATTGATGTTTTTTTTCTTTGAAAAAAGCATTAGCTAATTAGTAATTAGCCAATTATATATAAATAAAAGTAGCTATTTTATGTAAATAAAAGTAGTTCAAACCATAATACTGTATTGGGTTTTTATAGAGGTACCTACCTATCATTTCTCACTGTTGGATTGTAGCTACTCATCACTATACCAAATGTAATAACTTACAACAATAAATAGATTTAAGAAAAGCCAAATGAATGCAATAAAATGTAGGTAAGCATTAACCCTATCACATTACGGCAAATAATCTTGAAATCCATCATCTCAACCATTAATTATATGTAGAATATATAATTCTTAAGTCAATTTAATCCTCTTCACTTGAAATAGTTGTATTTTATTTTACAAAGAAGATTTGAGGTGTTAGAAGCAGAGTATGACGAAAAATGTAATCCGAAACAGCGTTTTCCGGATATCGGCGATATTCAGCAGCGGGTAACTCGATAACGGTTGAAGATAGAAACTTTTCGCAAGAATTAAAAAATGTAGGAAATTTTGTCGGCTTTCAAAAAGGTAAGAAGGACCAATAGTTTTCGAGTTATTAGCGAGAAACAAAAAAAATCAAAATTAAGGGCCTTCCGGAAGCCCTCCCCCGCAAGGCTCGCCTCTTAGGATCGTGGACTTTTAGGATGTTTACCTCCTAACTACCACAAGCCCATGCCTGAAGTCAAAAATTTTGCCGCCCTCCATGTAGTCTACAATAATTTGTTGACAGGACTAATAAGACTATTCTTGATTTGGATAGTGATATATAATGGAAGAATTAAACTAGACAGTCGTATGCGGAGATTTATAAATTTAAAAGAAAATTATAACATTCTGATAACTTAACATCAACAACTATGATATAAAAACCAATCATAATCTTTATAGCGCCATGACGGTGAAAAATATGAGCAGGAAAGAGAACAGCCAATAGAAAAATGTTACATGAGATAAAAACTGCTGCCCAAGGAATCACTACTTCCACATCCAGATTTTGTATCCACGTCTTATATACACTAAATCCTAGTATTCCAATATTTTATTCCCTTTAATAATAGAGTGAGGGTGGCAATGGGGCTGGTAGAGGGAGTGGCTAATGTAAAAAAAAAATTAGAAGCCCTTGGTTCTCGTATACACACTAAATCCCAATTTATTTTTTTATTTCCTTAAACAATAGGGCGGGGGTGGTAATGGGTGTGGTAAAGGGGGTAACTAATGCTAAAATAAATTTTAGAGGCTCTTGGTTCTCGTACACACACTAATTATAATATAATTTTTTACTCCCTTTAATAATAGGGTGGAGGTGGCAATGGGAGTGATAGAGGAGGTAGCTAATGCCAAAATAATCTTAGAGTTCCTTGGTTCTCGTAATAACAGTATAATATAACAGGGTGGGGGTGGTAGAGGGGCCAAAAATTTTTTTTGAGACGTTTCGTTCTTGTATACGCACTAAATCACATTTTCATTTTTTTACTCCCTTTAATAATAGTGTGAGGGTGGTATTGGGGGTGATAGTTTTTGCGTTACTATACTTCCACTGGACGTGGAAGTAAAACCACACGTCAATATATTAAGACTGCGTCTGTCGCAACGGGTTTCTAATGAAAGGCTTACTACTCTGCCATGTGTTCTTAGTTTTCCTTGTGACTGATGCTAAATCATTTTTTATGCTGTAACTATCAACCGATTCACCGAATCAATACCGCAAAATATAGGATTTGTATTAGAAAAACTACAAGGCCATAGAATGGAACTTAAAATGCAGTTATGTCATCAACAATATTACCTACTATACTGCACTTGTTCCTTATTTCTTCTCAAATAAAAACCAAGATAAGTGATATTTCTTTCCGTACATGTTAGAAAAATAATGCAAATATTTATTAAATTTGAACTAACAATTGAACAAGAATTTATCATATCCTGTGGCATGGTGTTGCAAATTTGAACAGTTAACACATCAAAAATGTAAATAAATGTTAATTAAACAGTTAAAGTTTTACGTCATGCAAGGGAAGTAGCGTCTTCATAGTATTGTCGTCATTATTTTACCTGCAGCGAAGTAAATTGGTTAAATGTGACGTATTTGAAATTTATATCGCGATATTTTTTTTACATAAACAAGATAGCTACGTGTAAACATTATTTACCTTTTAGAGCAATGATTTGTGCAACAATTTTGCTGTAATTTTTTTATTGATATCCTGAAAATATCGTTGTAAACATTGTAATAAATGTTTGTTTCTTTTAATTAGTGTCTAAAATGTTTAAAACATACACGCCATATAGAAAAAGTTAATATGAGTATGACATATGCCAGTGATTCGATGAGGAGTGTTATGACATACCTAATACTTTAATCTCCAAAATATTGCTCTTATATTAATTACGTAATTAGTTATCGTTTTATATGGAGTAAAAGCGACATTTTCTATGTCAAGGACGCAAGATAGCCGAGAGAAAAAAATCACTTTAATCCATATATGACATACTATTTTTAGTTCAAACATCGAATACGAATAAGATAAATACTGATATCAAATACTTTTAATGCCGCTTGTGAGCGGCAGTAAAGAACTTTTACTGCCACTGAGGTTGATATTTTTTAATTATCATGATTATGGGTAGGTTGTAGAAACAATGTTTAACTCCAGCTCAATTTGAACTCAGTTTAAAGTATTTGACTACCTTTGTTGCTACAATTGTTGGATTTTGAATCTAGTTCATAGATGAAAAATGTAAATAATGTGATGTCTCAGAGAAAAGTCTAGAACAGAATAAATGGAGGACATCTTACTATGTTACTAAAAGTACAAAATGCAGCTTTGGCTATTCTTGTTGAAAACCAATAGAAACCATAGAAAACAAAACATGTTAGTTAAACCTATTTCTAATGAACGCATGTTCAATTATTATAATAAATTCAATACCAACACCAAATGAGAGCAATAAATAATTTATCGGAATGCTCAAGGGAGAAGCTCCTTGTAAGTGATACCATGGAGGCAAGCTATAAGTTCGAAAAGGGCACAGAGTGTAGCATAATGTCATGGCACGGTTAGCTCGGAATTGTGATAAAAGAATAATTACTAGCTCAGTATCTCGGGGCGTAACTGTACCCTATACTTACGGGATCATTTGTCAGTTCCTCTCGTTTCCCCTGGGTGACAATAAAATAAAACATCCTGATTCACAAATACAACACTTTAATATCGCAATAACCGACTCCTGAGTCTGTCCTGACAGACTATATATTTAAAATTTAACAATATGACACTCGCTATGTAATTAATAGGTTATGCATTGCTATGTAACAAAAGATTAAAATATATATTTACAAAACCGTGATGGCTACCGCAGGTGTACAGAAAATGATACAGGGTGGACCATTAATAATAGGCCATAGTTCAGGGGTAGATTCTTTGGGCCAAAATATGAAGATATAACCAAATATGCTTTAGTAAAATGTTGCTGTGGAAAAAGATACAGGGTGACAAACTTCAAATTATTTTCTTGTTTTTTTGCAATAACAAAAGTCAAATTTACTAGAGGAACTTTTTTTTATTTTAAGAAACAATAATTTATGTATTACATCACGTTAAATCATAGAGGGCACCGCGGGACCTGTATCTGATGATGAATTTTTTTCATATTTCTTTTGATGAAACGTTGTGGTACTTATGGTCAGAAAATCTGATGAGGGCGTCATTTTCACGTATAAAAGATACACTTGGTAGAACTTGATAACTCCAACCGTTTTCGAGGAAAGTGCCGTTAAACATTTCAATAATTCTTCAAATTCAAATTTAATGAAACAAAGTGTATTTATTGAGTTGCTTTGGTTACGTTTTAGTGCTGTCATTTACATCATTTAATCATTTTATTTTGTTCTTGTGTTCCTTGAACTAATTTTTTTAACTTCTTTATTTACAATGCATAGACATTTTTCGAATAGGGAAATGAGGGATGTGATATGCGTTTACGCACAAAATAATTTTAGTGGACGTGCTGCAACGAGGAGATACTCAATTGCAATATCCAAATAGAATGCAGCCAGACCATAAGATTTTCAAAGATAAGTTTCGTCGTTTGGGAGAGACGGGTTCATTTCGCAGCGACAACAGGGGTGAGTAAACAATCTGTCCTAAGAGTCTTACGTAAAGAACGCTTCTACTCATATCATTTTACTCCTGTACGAAACTTGCTGTCAAGGGATCTACCACAAAGGCTACAATTTTGTCAATTTGTTTTAAATAAACACAACAGGGATCAAAATTCTGTTAAGAATACTTTATTTACCGACGAAGCAACTTTTACTCGCCGAGGCGTTTTTAACTGGAGAAATACCCATTACTGGGAAGTAGAAAACCCTCATGCTGTTAAAGAAAGGCATTTTCAGCAAGAATTTAAGATTAACGTTTGGTGTGGTATCATCAGCGATCAATTATTGGGACCATTTGTCCTTCCTCCAAATTTAAATGAACACTCTTATCTGTTTTTTCTTCAAAATACTCTTGCTGATATATTACATGCTTTCATGCTAGACATACGGAACAGAATGTAGTTCATGCAAGATGGAGCTTCCTCTCATATCTCCATTGAAGTCAGGAATTATCTTGATGAGACTTTCCCAGGCAGATGAATCGGTGAGGAAGTGAGTTTTCTTGGCCACCAAGAAGTCCTAATTATAATCCTTTGGTTTATTATGTGTGGGGACATATGAAGTCCTTAGGCTATGCAAATAAGCAACTACTATCAACTCAAAAGAAGAACTGTGGGACAAAATACAAAACGCAGCGAATTTTATTAGAGGACAGGAAAATGTATTTTTTAATGTAAGAAAATCTTTTATAAATAGAATTAGAAAAGGCATAGAAGTAGGTGGAGACCATATCTAACATTTACTCTAAGTTGCAGCAATTGGGTTTTTGCATGGGAGGAAAGTTTATAATGTCATTAAGTCAATTTTTACGTTATTTTTTGGCCTTCTAATAAGATTAGATCCTTATTTTAGACAATCTTTTGACATATACCATGAAAATAATCCATTAGTTTATAAGAAAGTGAGAAAGAGTTTACGCTGTTATTAAGATTTTGTTTACCTTTACGTTGTGTACCTTTTTCAATAAATATACACTTTGTTTCATTAAATTTGAATTTGTCTTTCAAAAAATTATTGAAATGTTTAACGGCACTTTCCTCGAAAAACGGTTGGAGTTATCAAGTTCTACCAAGTGTACCTTTTATACGTGGAAATGACGCCCTCATCAGATTTTCTGGTCAGAAGTACCACAACGTTTAGTCAAAAAGAATATGGAAAAAATTCGTCATCGGATACAGGTCCAACGGCGCCCTCTATGATCTAACGTGATGTAACACATAAATTATTGTTTCTTTGAACAAGAAATGTTCCTCTAGCAAATTTGGCGAAGACCAGTCAAGAGGCTGTTGAGATATTGCAAAAAAAAACGCATAAATAATTTGAACTTTCACACCCTGTATCGTTTTCCACAGCATCATTTTAGTAAAGCATATTTGGTTATATCCTCATATTTTGGCACAAAGAATCCCTAAACTGTGGCCTATTATTAATGGTCCACCCTGTATATCAACTTAAATATAATGTAACAAATAAGTAGCAATTAATTCCTCAGACGGTGTGTCAGGTTGCTTAATTTGACAAATGCAGCGAATAAAATGAATGAAAGGGTATAAATGAAATTTTACATAAAACAAAAATATCTTGTCGTAGTAATATTCGTCAGCACTTCAGCAGGTAATATATAGTGTGATTAATACATATATATATAAATATTTCGCTGGATATTTAATGACAATATGTTATCAACTCCTGTATTACATAAGGTTCTAAATTTAGTATTACTGTGGTTAGCTACATACCTTTCTGGTATATTTACGTACTAAGGTGACGCTGCGCATTTATGCAATAAAATACCTACCTATTTGATTTCATCGAATATGAAAGGTATATTATAATCTTATAAAGTATCATATATTTTTTTATATACTGAATCTGTTTTATAAATACCAAATAAAAAATATCTGTATATATATGTGTCTAAGCATATGTATGTATGTAAGGATGTAGACCATTTCTTGTGATCACGATAACTTCCGTTAAACTAATAATGCTTTTTAGAGCTAAAACAAGACATTATACAAATGATATACCATAAAAACTACATAATGTATAAATTATTAATTATAATTTATACATTATGTTGTTTTTATGTTATGTTTTTATCATAATAATGATTATGCATGATCTAAGTTTTCCAAAATTTTTTTATAAATTATGGTTAATATTGTTTCATTTTGCGATAGGGCTCCAAGGAGTGTTAAGCCAGTACGACTCTGCATTTGTAAGTTGTAGAGGTTAGGGTCACATAATTAATTTATTTCATTTACGTGTTACATATTTATTTCGACAAGAGCGCAGTTTTTGTGAGTAGGTGAGGGTTAATTTCCAATTCGTATTAAATTATTCTTAAGAATACAATTAGGCGGGCACATTCCTTATCAAAATTTACACAATGAGGATAGTACATAAATAATGTATATTAATATAAAATTCCGAGTTATCGAATTACCTCTGGCTGGTATATGTTTATCTGTATTTTCCATCGAATCGCATATTACATCACAGTTGCGGCTCTTTCAACAAGAACTCCATGTTTTATACATCTCACATTCAGCTATCATTTTTGGATGGTTTTTATTTGCTCGATTTACAGTAATAATTTTCATTAGTGTATACGTAAATCTAGATTCTCAGTAACTTTATAGAAAATATTAGTGCCTAGGAACTAACCCAGCATGTTGGCTCTGCTTCTTGTAGATTAGATTAGATTAGATTAGCAAGGGAGCTGGTTGTTTAGCCTTTACCACCGCGACCTTTTCAGGTCTATTGTGATGCTCCCAGGATATCTTCCTTATAGTACCTCATCCAGCTTTGTCCTTTGTAATAGACTCCATAGCTTTGATAAAGGCCCTTTTATATAGCTGTCCGCCCTTGGTTTTTCTTCTCCGAGTACTTGGAATCTCAGCCTCACCAGGCTTCTTGTATACTCCATGGTGCTTATTTCAGATGCATACATTTCACTCAAGACTGTTCCGGATGAATTCTCCTCTTTTCTAGTACATCCATGGTTGGGAGCACCAAGCACCATCTCCGGTTCAACTACCATCCTATCCTATCCACCCATCATCTATCCAACCTTCATTCTATCAGGAGATTAAACCTCTCTTGGTGAGAGAGAGTGGACGTGCACGTTACACTACTTCCTCCTTAAGCCTGAACGTTGCGGTTGAGCAATTCAAAGTACCCAACATATTTCGCCAGTTTTTCCAGGCGCACGATTTTCATCTTAGACTTATTACCACATTGAATCCGATAAATAACATCGTTGATTAGGGTGATGGCAAAATACGGTCCTTCCTAATGTGAGTAAGGCTTCGAGAATCCTTCTTCACTCCGCTGTAGATTGTACAGCCAAACCAAATCCCCCACCTTGAATCCTGGTAAACTGACGTTACGGTCATATCGAGCCTTAATTTGATCACCACTA
Source organism: Leptura quadrifasciata (assembly GCA_963675555.1). Taxonomy (NCBI): domain Eukaryota; kingdom Metazoa; phylum Arthropoda; class Insecta; order Coleoptera; family Cerambycidae; genus Leptura; species Leptura quadrifasciata. Next base: position 53,808,685 of record OY776678.1, on the reverse strand, counting down.
CCTGTAGTAGGCGACTCCTTGCATTTGCAACATCGTGCGTCGGGATTGAACCACTGGCATACGTTCGTTGCCTAGATATTTCTTGAGTATAATTCTCGAAATCGAAGAACAGCGCTCTCATGAGATAAATAGGTGTGGTTCTTCTGAAATACCTAAACCGTATCCTCGAACACAAGTGATCATTCACATCGTACAATAGCAAGGGAACACGCTTCTCCTACTATTCTTTGAAGGAACGGAGCTATCGCATGGGAGAACGCCTGTGGAGTTTGGGACGTGCCATTTCTAATGGTTTCTAATCTTAGTTTTATATTTTATTTTTATCCAATTGCGTCTAAAAACGCTTTTTTGTAACTTTTAATTTTTTGATTTAGGGGGTACAATCCACGATGCGCATAAAACTCCATCCTTCCCTTTTCCATCGCGGCACTGCGCGATCCATCAGCTACTTCAGCTTTTACATAATAGGCATTTGAAAACTACATGTTTATAAAATACCTAAATTTGCTCTGGCAACATCGTCAACAAACATCATTTCTTTTGGACCCGCAGTCAAAATATTTTATTTCACTCGCACGAATTTTTTTATAAATTATCTTTCCTTTCAATTCCACCGTTCATTCGATTTCGCGTCTTAGATATCAAAATACAATCAATCTCCATTCATAATATTCCAATAGGTAATTTCGTTCCCCATTGTCATCAAAACTTACTTTCGTTTGGTTCACCGCGGACCTATCGGAACATTCTCATATCATATCAACTTTATGTGCAGAACCTTCGGGACGACTTTACGAGGTCATTTCAAAATTAATTAACTTATTCAGACAATCGTTAATAACTTCAAAAATCAAATCGACTCAAACAACTTCATTCCAGCCTTCTTCATTTTAAAGCACAAACAAGTCATATAATTTTCATTTCTAAATTTTCACATTTTCTGATGCAATATTCGAGCAATCCAGCCGAGATGAACGTCGGGGAACCTTTTCAGACCCATACGAGCGTCAGTTCCCGACGAAACATATAAAAGGCAGAACTCAGCGCACTCAAAAAAAAAATCGAGTTCAAGTAAGAGTGCAGTTCGATACGTGCGCCGCGAACGTTATCTTTATAATCGTGCCACTGCAACTGCTTCCTTGGCTGTACCAAGTAGAAAAGCTTTAAATCATTTTGTCATCGATCATTTAACAAAAAGTGAAGTTCGAACAGTCTACAGCGCTCGTTCAACATATCAACTTCTGTCCCTAGCGACATAACCCATCATTACTCAGTCCGCCGCAACCATTTTTAACCACGACATCCTAACTAGTAACGCGTCTTAGCTACAAAAAATTGCTTGCTAAAATCTAACTGTAAACAAAATATCATTTCTAAATTATACCAATTTGGTCACGAAACTTAACGCTCAACGTTTTCGTTAAATTCTGATGTTGAACATTTCTTGTAAATATTGCCAAAAGTGTGGTTTTGCAATATTAGTTTTATATTCGACGCAGATTTTTTTACCTTTTGCATTGAGAAAATACATTTTACCACATACTTACCTTTCATTACATTTTAATTTTAGAATAATTACATTCCTTTGTACTATTGTAATTACCTACAATAATGCTGTATAAGGTTGCAGTAATTTTTGTGGTTATTAATTCCCTAATGATTGACGTTGCTGACGCATGAGTTTTATATTTTCCAAAATACCTTTAAGCGTCTAGTACTTATAATCTTATAATGATAACATTTCTAATAAAAAAGTAATTCATAGTAACGTCACTTCATTAGGTAAATAATTTATATAAACTGACGACAAAACAGGAACCTGTATTACATGTATTTAAGAATATATATATATTAGAATTTCTAAACTGTTTTTAATTAGTTCCACGGCACTGTTTAATTATTGTAGTCGTTTCTGTCTCCTCATTCACAAATGAGGATCGACCCTACGCATGCGTACGTAGAGTCAACAAACACAGACGTCAGGAATTTAAAAGTTGTTCATATGCATACATAGTATAACGAAACCAGATAGTATTATTTCTAGCAAAATAATGCTGCCGGAAGAAAGTGGACTTGCCTGTGAAGAGATAAGAGACGGTCAAGTAAGTTTTATGTAGTAAACATCTTCGAGTTGTGGTGAGTGAAGCCGACAAGTGGTGATTTTAGTGCGCTCTGTTGTGAAAAGAATTATTTGTGTTAATTGTAGTGCGCAAATAGTACCTCAGTATTGACGAAAATAATAGGTATTAGAAAAGTGCGTAAAGTTTTTGTTCGGTAGTGTTTAAAATATCATGATATCGAGTTGTGTTCTAGACATTTGTCTAACAAAAGATGTATTAAAATATGCCGCTGTTAACTATACCTGAAGTAATAATGTCAACAAAAAATATTACACCCAAACTCAGTAAGGAGGATTCGAATTCTCGGATTGCTTTGGACGATGATTTTCTTGAGAGACAGGCCCAAGGTATGGCAAACACTTCCACAGAAATACAAAAATGTGGTTATTTCTTGCATTCTCCGGAAATCACGTGTTCTCCATCGCCCTGTGTATTCGATTTTGAAGGAAGGGATGGTTGCACAGGTAAACTTAAATTATTATTTATAAAACTTCACATGGGGTAAGCAGGTCACCGCTTATTCAATTTACTCATGAATGTCATTATGTGTGCCTTAACCACTTTCTCCACGCATTGTTTTATGTCAAGTTTACCACATTCCAACTATCTGCATTTAAAAAGAATTTAGAAAAAGTAAACTATTTTAATAAATTCATATCTACCTATATAGATTGTGACAGGTCGTCGTATTTTTTGCATTCCCAGAATGTTACATATACAGTGAGAGTAAAAAGTCTGAAACTAAATCACTAAAGTTGCAGGTAATTTTTTTTCGTACACTCGCTCGGATATGTTTGGCGACTTAGAGAGAAGTGCATTTTTAGCCTACTTGCAAAATTTTTCGGTGGTATTAAAAAAAACCTTATTACCCGCATCTACGTTATGTTATTATAAATAAGTTACTGAAGAAATAATACTTCATGAAGATGAATCATTTTTTTTCACAATCTTCACCGACTGATACATCGATTCATCAACACAAATATTCCTAAACCTGAAAGAGGACCCTTCCATAAAAGATAGGTGAATCGGCGTGAATAATGAATTGAGTCTTTAAAAAGGTGCAATTCTACAACTTATACTACCAGTTTTCGGAGACAAAATTTACCTGTAATAGAAGGAAAAATAGGTATTTCATGTTTTTGGTTATATTACATAAAAACCACTGAGTATTAATCTGACTATATGGCACGCTATATACACTTGGGTCAATGAAAACAATATTTTAACTGATAAAGAACATTGATAGGTACATAATTCCGGAGATAACATCGGTATTAAAGTTAGCATATAGTATTGAGAGACAGCCTGAAATCGTTATCTGGGGGTTTTTGAGATCGCCAATTATGAATTCGTGGTCAAAATGTAGAAATTCAAAATGGCGGACGACTTTTGCAATTTATGGTCCAAATCGATCAAAATCGATATATAGGGGGTTTTGGGTTCGCCGATTACGAATTTATAGTCAAAAATTTAGTTCAGGATGGCGACTTCAAGATGGCGGACGACTTTAAAGTTTATGATCCGATTCGACTCAAAATCGACATCTGGGGGTTTTCGAGATCGCCAATTATGAATTCTTGGTTAAAATTCAGAAATTCAAAATTCAATATGGCTGACGACTCTTGTCAATTAGATCAAAATCAATATCTGGGGGTTTTCGGTGTCGCGAATTACGAATTTCTAGTAAAAAATTTAGTTCAGGATGGCGGTTTCAAGATGGCGGACAACTTTATCGTTTATGAAGCGACTCAAAATTGATATTTGGGAGTTTTTGAAATCGCCAATTATGAATTCTTGGTCAAAATTCAGAAATTCAAAATGGCGGTGCCAATATGGCAAACGACTTTTGTCATTTAGATCAAAATCGATATCTGGGGGTTTTCAGGGTCGTGAATTACGAATTTCTAGTCAAGAATTTAGTTGAAGATAGCGGACGATCGTTTATGATCCGATTCGTCTCAAAATCGATGTCTGGGGATGACAGCATATCAAAAGACTAAAAAGTTATATAAAAAAATATTTTTAAAAAAAGCTTTTATTTAAATGCTCTAAAAAGTAGAAAATAAACTTTGAAGTAAATCAAACCCATCATTTTGTTACATTATATAATTTTCTCCTCCTTTACACAGGAAAAATTGCACATTTTTTTCCAAACAGTTTTCTTGGCACGGTGGGAGAAAAATCCTTTTGGTTTTTTTATTAACGTTTAATTTCCGCCCGGCCAGAACGCGATAAAATGATTAGGAAGGGAGCTAGAGGACGGCCAAGAAACTGTTTTTAAAAAACGTGCAATTTTTATTTCGCTTCCTAAGTGTTTATGCGAGTATTTTGTAGCAAATAAAAAAATTAAAAAATGTACGTCGGTCTGATCGCGATAAGTCAATTACACGGGGAGTTACCAGCAGGTGAAATATTTTCGTTTTCTCCCTCTCTCTCCCCTCCTAATTACTCCATCGCCCCCAACCTCCGACCCAACAGAATATCCGCCAATACCCTTCCATTAAATAAAAATTGGGTCCTCAACTCCACTCCTTCATGATAAAAAATGAATTTTTGCACCTTGGATTCGTGATGTCTCGCGAATCAATGGTCTGACATCTATGAGGCTGGGAACAAAATTTGCTTATTTTCGTGAGCTCTTCATTTTTGAAGTGAAGATTTATCTTCGAAAAACCATTTTCCCATACATTTAACATGCCATGTCGATCGCATCCCTTTAACTACTAAATGTTGGTAGGACCCACTTCTAAAATATTAAGTGGAAACAGGGATCAAGTAGCACATTATTTTGTAGCTCGTTAAATTTTATTTACAACACTATCTAACTGTTTCAATTTGGAATTGGGAAATTGCGAATTTGAAAAAGTACTCAACGTAGGATTGACAGTAACGTGGCCTAAAGCCGCTACTTCTATCTCATCTTGTCTTAATCCTTTTTCAGCACTTTGATTTTTATTGGTTGTAGAGTCAGCTTCCAGAAATGTTGCTAGTGACTTCAGGACGTACTTTCAATAGACCTTATCTGCATGTTGTATATTGAACAACTCTATTGACACAATCACCGTTTCTACTACGAAATAAGACTTGTTGCTTGTTATATTTACTGGATCCATAGTGAATAGTATTTCTTTTTAATACCATCTAGTTGTTTTACCGTTTTTGATGTCCAGTGTAGAAAAGCAAAGCAAAAATATCAAAAAGTTAAGATGCACTCATACGGGAACTAAATTCGTCAAATTCTTTAGGTATAGAATGCAATTTCTCAAAAACTATTCCTTCAAATTTTAAAATTAAAATACTGTTGCAAAGAAAATTTAATGAGCTTGAAAACGAGGTGCTATTTGACCCCTTAACAATTTAAAATTGAAGGGGTTGAAGTGGTGCGATTGAAAATACTCAATGAAATGTCCTCCTAATAATAAAATGTACGGGTTTGAGTGTTTCCTGATTAAACGAGCAGAAAACACTCTTCTTTCGTTTTGGTTTTTAGTGCTCAATTCCTCGAAAACCATTAGTTCAAATTTACAAAGCTAGATACCGCTGCGTGCTTTAGAATGACGTGCTACTTCGTTCCTTTTGTCATTTAAAATATTAGGGGTGAGGCGTACGTCTTCTTACGGGTTGAAATGGCGAGATTAAAATGTTACCTTTGATAATAAAATCGATGGGTCCAGTGCTTTTCGAGAAATTGATCATAGATCAAACACGACATTAAAATTATGTTATTTCATGAAATAGAACTAGAATTACTTTATTTTAATAATAAAATACTTGTTGTTAGCGGTCTATAGATCGCCATTAGATTCTATTCAATATGATAATGACCTACATCATTATTTACAATCGCGTAAAAGATACTCTGATTATAACATCATAATCGGTGACATAAATATTTTCATGAATCCTAAACACGAATGAATGTGCGACTCATTACTTCCCTTAATAATACAATCTGATGTAACTGACCATTACATCACAGCAATGCAAATAGTTATAGATAACACTAATCTCCAATATAGTAAATTCAGAAATTCGACTCCTAATTATATCAAATATACCGATTATACCAAATTAAAAAATAGGCTTCAGTCTACAAACTGCGTACATTTATATGGTATTAATAATGAAGATGAAGCAGCCGATTTTTTTATTACCACATTGAACGACTCCCATCAATTTATGCTCAACATTTAAAAAAATTAAACACAATAAAATTAAAAGGCAGAAGTGGATAACAAATAACTTAGTAAATTCCTTAAATCACAAAAATCTTCTATACTTAAATATGAAAAGGAACCCAGACAATGACAAATTAAATCTAGAATATAATAATTATAAAAAAATATTGGATAAACCTATCAAAAAAGCAAAAATAACCTATTATAAACGACAAATTGATCTAAATAAACATAATAAACAATATTTATGGAATACCGTGAATAAAATAAAGAAAGACAGCAACATAAGCAAATTAAGAACCATCATAAATAAGGAAAACAAAATTTTAAATACCAGTTATGATATAGTAAATGAATTTAATGACACTTTTATTGAAATGGGCGAGCAATTCGTAAATCATATATTTATAGACAAGAGCTTTAAGCCTAATGAGAGAATCCTAATGATTTTTTTTACATGGTTCCTATAACTAAGGACGAAATTTGCACAGTAATAAAATCTTTAAAAGACAAGAAGGCCACAGGTGTAGACAACATAAATGTAAAAACAATCAAACTGCTAGCCTACCTATATTCTAGAACCGTTAATATATCTATTTAATTTAAAGTTCAAATACTTTGCCCAAAATATTTAAATCGTCGGTTATTAAGCCAATTTTTAAAAAAGACGACAAGTTAGTCTGACAGAACTGTAGACCAATTTTTATAATTACAATTTTCGCGAAAATGTTTGAAGAAATTCTAAAGTCACGTCTAGAGAATTATATAAATAAATATCAAATAATTTTGGAGAAACAATATTGTTCTCAAAAGGGTATCTCCATTCAGGGCGCGATTACTTAACTGATAATATTTACCGTACTATCTATAAAGAACATCTCTAGCTATTTTTCTAAACCTGGCCAAGGCCTTCGACACGGTCAGTTTTCCATTGTTATTGAAGGCATTAGAAAATATAGGAATTAGAGGAAACTCACTAAAATTGTTCAAAAGTTACATATATGATAGAGAGCAATGTGTTGAGGTAGATGGAATCTAAAGCAACTTTAAAACTGTTAAATACGGGGTACCTCAAGACACGGTCCTTGGACCTATACCTTTTGGCATGTATATGACTTATTTATGGCAAAATCTTCAGGCGACATACTAAAAATGGTTTGCTAGTAAACACATTTTTTATACGTTTTGCCTTTTACAAATGTTCTTTGCCAAGCTTCGACACCTTAACTATTACCGACAGTGACGATATCCTAACTAAGAACAGAGCCGATAATATTAAATATCTTGGTATTTATTTGGACAGTCACCTAAAATGGGACGTACAAATAAATTATACAGTAAAAAATTAAGACAATTATTTCCGATATTTAAACATCTTAAATCCTTTCTTCCGTTAAATAAAGTTCTAATTGTTCACCATGCACTGGTGGAACCACATTTGAATTACGGAATTCTTGCTTGGGGCGGAGTAAACAAAACATGTTTAAGTTTCGATGAAGTGACACAGAAAAGGTTAATAAAAATAATACTTAATAAAGATCCTACCTTCTCAAGCAACGAACTATATAAAGAATCGGAATTATTTGATACGAGGCAACTTTTCTATTATGCGATATGTACATACCAATATAAAAATAAACATAATTTAATTAATCTCTCTCACAACTATGCGACTCGACAAAACACTGAGCAATATAAAGTAGATTTCATGAAAAAAACTTTAGGACAAAGGAACTACAAATTATTAAGCCCAAAAATCTATTCAACACTACCCAGTTTGCTGAAAAACTCAAAAACACTCACTATTTAAAAAAAAATGCAAAATTTTCATAAAACAAACATCCAGAGAATACATTCATAGTCAAATTGACTTGAAAAATTGCTAATTTTGAATAAATAGGTAATTATCTATTTTATTATCATTTCTTTTATTCTATTTTTTTATTCTTAGATTTGTTACTTAGATAAATATTTTTTTCTCTTCTTTTTTTCTATTGCGATATAAGATTAAGCCTACTAAATTATTTGATCTTAATTAAAATTAGTTATATGTATTGTGCATATATTATATGTTTATATCTATTCTTCTTATCCCACGCACAAATATGTGTATTGTATAAATTGTATTTCTTACTTATACGTTTAATAAACATTATTATTATTAAGCAGAAAACACGCCTATTTATTTTTCAGTGTGCCACTCGGTACACAAATGAAGGTGCGGCCACGGGCAGTATATCACTCAATTTACTTTTACCTGTTAATTTTAGCTGACGGCACATTGATGATGTACTTATTACACGTCAAACGTGAATTGTACGTATTGGTCCTGTTCCTAAATTTTTGTTTCATTTGTATGCATCGTATTTTTGTAATATGTGCGTATATTCAGATCTATGGATGGTCATATCTTCCTAATCTGCATTTATTTATCAAAATGCCCAAAAATAGCATAGAAAATAAATTTTGGAAGTTATAAACAAATATACTTTACACTCCTGAGTATTGTTTTTATACGGTAGTTTTTCTGCACCCGACCGTGACTTGATTCCGTATTTGATACGCACGATGCTAAACTCTGCAAAAAAATGTAGGTCGTAAACAAACAACTAAACGGTAGGTAACTAGTGTATATTGGTAGTTACGCGTATAAAATTTTGTATGTAAAGTCCAAGTAAGGACTTCCTGAGACAAAAAAAACTAAGCAAAAACTTTACGGCATAATTATTATCGCCGCGGGCCATGGCGCTAAGTTGAAGTAAGGAGATCCCAGTAAATAAAAAATGCAAACAAAAACTTTACAACATAATTATATCCCTGCGGGCCATGGCGCCAAGCCTGACATGAAACATTCCCGACACACATTAAAAACATATAAAGGTAAGGGAGAGTCAATTTGCGAACAGAACAAAAAAAGAGTACCGGTACTTTAATGAGGTCGTAAAGTTTTTGCTTGGTTTTTTTATGTCTCAGTTTATTCTTAACTGACATTACATATTTCCAATTTAGATAATAGGCTACTTTATATACGAGTTGGTGTATAGGTGGGAAAATATCGTGGTAGGGTGGAAGAGGATGTGGAAATATTATATGAATGCGGAAAGATTGTAGAAAGGAAGGGAATGCACTTGAAATGTGGTAAGATAGTGGAAAGCTAAAGAAAGTGGTGAGAAGACGAGAAAAGTGAATTAAAATGGTAGTAAAGTGGGAGAATGCAATGGGAAAGTGAGTGAGATTGGTGGGAAGGTAGATAATTATAGAGAATGTGTAGTAGGTGCAGGATGATCCTGAGAAAGTACAAGTAGTCACTGTACCCCTCCTGAGTTCAAGTGTCAGCTGCGGCAAGGGATGTTGAAATTTGAAAAAAGTGAAAGTCAGGCGGGTAAACGTGGGATAATGTGGGAGAAAAAGATGGGAAGATAGAGAGGATGGTGTTAGTGATAGTAAGATACTGTGGAGCTGGTGAATAAATAGCAAATTATCCATTCTAAGTAATCTGGGACATTTACCACTAGTTAAAAAGTTAAAACATGTGTTGTTATTAACAGGTTTGCCTGTAATTGTAGCTATAAAAAGAATACTGTTTGGATATATTGTAGGTGATGAAATAGTTTTAGGTCTTGGCACATGAGCCTCATGTACCAATCATTCGTCTTAAATTAAATGTCTTCATTCATCGATACCATGAATTATGAAAGATTAATAGCAATTTTTTACAGCTGTTGTATTTTTAGTTCTTTTAACTCAAATTAAATATTGATTATTATGAGTGGGTGAGTTAAATATACTTTACTTACATAACACGAGTATTATTTGTCTTAAAAAGATTAATTAACTAGTCTTTTAAAAATAGGTTTAACGTTGTAAGTAACAGAAGAATTTCAGGGTTAGAAAATTGTGAAAAATTAAGATTTTTCTAATAAATTGTCAATTTGACAAACGAAATCTAATTTGTTAAATTATTTATTGAAATGCGCAGCCATATAAGTTTATAGAAAAAATTGATAACTACATGTTGATAGTGATTTCTGTATTAGGGGCATAAGGAGGTTCTCATCGACTGAAGTGTAACTGATTGCACGAGGCGCACGGCGCCGAGTAGTGTCACATGCCCAAGTCTGTATTTACGGCCATGGTTCATGCAAAATTTTGAGAAGTTTCATCGAAACTTTTTAACTCTAATTCAAAAAAAATATTAGAAACAAATTGAGTTGCCACATTAAACGATTTTTGTCGTCAACAATGACAGTAAAAATGAGAAACTGGAAATTTTTATAATAATTTGCAATAATACGTTGAAATGTAAGGTAAAAATTACTTAATACTTTTTTATTTCCTGTCAATTAAAAAATATTATTTCCTTTCATTTAATTTTGCGAACAAAAAGCCTTAGTGCTATAATCGTTTTAGTACTCTAGGACGGTATAACATTATAGCCGGATTGTACATAAAAGTGATTTTACATTGCTCGTAGAGTTACACTACTTGGTTCATTTCTTCCCTCCACGCAAACGAAATGCTAGAGGATGTTAAAGATAGTCAATGTTATTTATAAAATATTTGGGGAACAATTAAACAACAGTCTATTGTCGATTTCATTTGAATATTAAAATACATTTTTTCTTTTGGGGATAAATATAAAAAAATGGGTTTTATTGTAAAAAAAATAGTCTTGGTAAGAGAATATTTTATTCTATTGTCGACTTAAGTTTATACAATCCTTTATTTATTTTATCGATCTTCTTAATAATGGTTTTGTGCTCAATGATAATTTAAATTTTAATAATTGATATTGGTCATCTATCAAGCACTTAACAAAAGGTGTATCATTTATTCAGTACGCTATTTCAGAGTATATTTAAACGCTAATCAGTATTATGGTGTAAACTGTAAAATTATCAGTTTTACAGTGGTATTGCGTAGGTATGGTTGACGTCTATAACCAACACTATTGAATAAAGTTACCATAATAATAATTGTTATTTTAAAAGTAGGGCGCCAGCTTAAGTAAAATATATTTTATCAATGTATTATTATCCTTACAAATAGTACATATGCTGTCGAACTACGATTTCGATTCAATATTTATAAAACAAATCATTTTAACAACGAAGACAGCGACATATTTGTAAATACTAGGCAAATGGGAATGAACATTGTAATATGGAATGGCATAATTTATATCGATATAAGTTAATGTCTGGAAATGTAAATGTTGTTATTAATTGAATTTTGGAACCATATTTTTTGTAACACACTAAAGAAAATAGATAATTTCAGTTATTTTAATTAGATCTGATACCTGCCGTAGCAATAATATTAAATCCGAATTTACTCAGTGATAAAAGACTTATAAGATGTTCTGTCCCATTACGCAATGAATCGCATTGGTGAACCGATCGATTAACTGATTCCATGTAATCTTTAGGTACCTTACACGATCAATAATATTGTCAATACTGACACTTCAATAATATTGTCGGTACTCCACCAATATTCAGGCCATCCTTTTCTACACCTTACACGATCAGTGTTACTGTCTCCATCAGTCACTATCAATATTGGCCTTACACGTTCAATAAAACTGTCAGTATTTTTAAGTATTAACAATATTATTGATCGTATAAGGTCCCTATTGATACAGTGAGTAAAAAATATATACTGTAGTGGGAGCTCTGAGCAAATTGAATCTTCGTGTAGTTCTAGTCGAAATTAAAGGTTTGAAAATATAGCTTTAAATTTTGTTGAAATATAAACTTATATTTAAGGATTTCTACGTACTACATGACATTTTGGGCAGATACAGAATTCATTTACTCGAGGGAAAATTCTTAAATATTCTTTGATTTATTATTTTATTTGTCGGTCTATTTCCACGATTAAGGCCATTAATCGACGCCTTGAGCTACCCTCGAACAGGATTTTTTGCCTAGTGTGTTCTCTGTCGAAGAGTAGTTATGTTTTACTTGTCTAATATTTAATAGACAAGATTAGAATGTGGCGCAAGACAAGATGGCTTTACTTTCCTGGGGATCACACATCCAAATACTAATCCAGATTACTGTTGATTTACTTTTCATAGACACTTATGCATAATATACATACCAATTGCCTTCGAATCAACTAGATATAAGAACTACAACGAGCAGCGAAATAACTCTCCTCTGTCGCCGCCCCTTATAGTCAGGTTTTGAACAGCTGCTGTGCGCTGATGTGACGGAGATAAGAAATTCGAGGTCGCATGTGTTCGGTGCATATCGGACCTTTTCCAGGTGTCGTTGTTTCTCTTTCTCCTACCTCGACAACTTTATTTAATATAATTTTAGTGTTTTAGTTTATGCGAAGGCAACCAATATAAAGTTGACAATATCACATAAAGAAAAAAAAATCGCCATTATTAGTGGAGCTATTTACATCATACTAATTAAGTCATCAAGTCTATCGTTTTCGACTGTATTTAAACGTAATTATTACGAGCAGGTGGATTGGAAGGCGTGGTCCATTAGATTGGCGAGCTAAATTATTGGATTCAACACCACTTGTCTTTTTCTTGTGAGGCTAAACTAAAACCAACAATTTGGATACCATAAGAGAAAGAATTCAACAAGAAATTATAGCTATTAACAATTTGAATATTTACATGAATTTCTTTTGAGAGATTTTAATTGAGTGAACATTTTATACGTTGAATTAAACGAATAGTTTATCTTTCGATCGGTTGAAATATGTAAACGATTTTGAGGAAAGATGCATCAGCAATTACATTTATACCCGACTTACACCCACTGCATTTATTAATTTTTAAACAATAGTTACAAATTTTGATTAATGACATGAAGATGTTCCAAGTTGAATTAGCATAAGCCGGTTTAACTAATTCATGATGATATGGTTGAGAAAATATGCATTTGTCATTTTTTACATGGCCGCTTTTAAAGTTATGCCTAATTTACACGTAAATTACCAAATCAAGTAGGTAAAATTTAGGTACTTTCATTATTAAACATTTCCGTTTACTACTGAGCAAGTAGGAATACCTGTTTACATGCTGAAATTAACCAAATTTAGCTACTTGATCTTGTTACTCATTTTAGATACTACTCGAACGTGTAAGTTAGGCATTATAAAAGAATATTATTTGTATTCTGGTATTTTTTCAACAAGATCTCATTGGAAACTGTTGTGAGGATGCGTTTTTCTTCGTAATTTTAATAATTCGATTTGTGTGCTATTAAATAATTGTTTTGTTTCGGACGAGCTTCTACTCAGCTTAACTTGTTTATTTGTGTTCGCATCAATATCTATTGGTTGTAATGATGGCCTGAGATCGAGCACGACTATTTTTATTTAACCCAGAACGTCGCTGTAGACCTAGACCGGCCTCGTGAGGTGTGGACCTGTTTTCTCGTCTGGGCCCGTTGGGTGCTCCACATGATTCTATCTTTGGGGTCTAGCGATGCCAAATGACACTGCCATCTACCCCGTCGGTATTCTTGTAGAGCGGTCTTCACACATCTGTTAAGGCGGATTAGCTCCTTTCTGTCTGTAGGGAGTCTAAGCCGCTGTACCCGCTTTTTTAATCACCCTCTCTCAGCGTGATGTCGACTGGGAGGACTCCCATCGGTGCTGCAACTCGCCTAGTTAGTTTCCGTCATGCTTTTCCTCAGTGCTTCTAGGATGTGATTTTCCAGAGATTTAGAGTGACGATGACCTCCTCAATGTCCTCGCCCTTGATTCTGGGAATAAGTCGTTGTCTTGCAGCAGAGCTGCTCGAAACTGTTTCCAGTCGGTTTTCTTCTTGGTGAAGGTGTTCTTGTCTACATTCCCACTGTTCCCTAGCTCCACAAAGATAGGATTGTGGTCGAAGAATTCCACTTGCATGCGAATGTCGAAGCTGAGGGCCATCTCTCTTAGCAGAGCGATGTCGGGCCTTCGTCTTTCGTCGTCGAACGTCAGTTCCTCTGAACCAAGCCAAGCTGTCTTCACTTCGGAAGGTCGGCGAGTTGGCTGGTAGCATGAGGTCACGGTGAGGTCTCCGTTTCGTGTTGTGGACACTACTAAGAAGGTATCGTCGATGTTTTCCGGCTCCGGCATGGCAGTTTGGTGGTGATCCAAGGAGTTCTTGGCAAGCAGCGCAACTCCTCCTGCTCTTGCTTTCTCATCATTCCTGGGGACCGTATAGCCTGGAAAGTGAGTTCTCATATTATGGAGATGTTTCCTTAACGGACAGTGTCCAATCTGGATTCCCATTATAAAATGTAGGTTCCATCTGGGCATTGTCAGGTAGTCCATTGCTGTAATTCTTGTTGGGATATTTTAGTAGTTCCTTAGCAAGCCGACAGCTGTTTGTTTCATCCCACAGTTTCTTGAATTCATTGTGGGTGTTCTCTTTAATTATTTGTATTATCGCCATGATCGGTAACATACTGGCCGGGCCTGGTCCAAAGATACTTAGGCCTGCTGCCTTCTTAGCCAATCTGTCGGCTACTTTGTTGCCACTACACTGTGCATGTCCTTTCACCCAGCATACCAGTATGTTATTCATGCCGGAGGCATCCACAAGTTCTTGGTGACATTCCCATACTGCTTCTGTGGTAATTTTGCAACTTCTCAGGGCTACAATCTGTGTAGATCCTGATTGTTTTGCCCGTAGTTTCAGGGTTCCTTTTTAGTTCTAGTTTTAGTGCCGTGGACGATTTATGATGCCTCTGATGTGTTCAATAACAAACCCGGAAATACGCGGCTCTAACTTAAAAGATAACTATATTTTGAAGACTCAGTTACAACAAGCCTATCTAATATGTCGGCAAATATCATTGATGTTTGAAAACTTGAATAAACATAATTAAGTACCTATACTATGCACTTGCTGATACCCTGTCATTATTTTTTAATACACTGGTAAAACTTGATCTCAGTCAAAAATCAAAATATATTTTTTTGTACGATAGCATCGGAGATAATCAGTAAATACCACTATTTAGGCCCCATTCTTAGAGGACCGTAGCTTTGTTAAGAAGTATTATATCTATAGAGTTTTCTTTAACTATTTTTACGTGTAGAATCAGCTCCTAAGCGGGAGGAACATACTGTATAATTGTTATAGATTAATATATATATTTAGTAATTGTTCGCCTTTCAATTGTTTTATCTTTATACATGAATGTTTGAAAATAACATAGAATATATAATTATAAATAATATAGTGAGGGCGGTGCAGTTCCCTTTGAGCTACATGTCGTAGCAACACTTGGGATGTCTACACACAACCCTCCTCCTAAGTTGATAACCGAGACCATGGCAAAGTCGATGCTAAACTATAGTTCCCTAGGAGAAAATCGGTAGCTACTGGAAGCGGCTGGAACCTCGCACCCGATGGATCTTTGAAGCCGTAAGGAGCATTAAATTGTGTGCCAAAATGGTAATAAATGTAATCCGATCTCAACCAAAACCTTTTCAGATCTTCTGAAGCGCTAAAGAAATCCTCAACATGATGAATTACAACACTCGCTTGTGGCTCGTGCGGCAAATTTCATCTGCGCGAGTTATTACTTACATTATCGCTCGTTGAATAATATACTATTATCATATTAACATGTTTAAACATCACTTGAAGAACTAAGAAAGTCTAGTTACCCTAAACATTACAGATTCGTAAAGTAACAAACTGAAAATTGGTAAAGTGATAATCTATAATAAATTCACCTACGTAGGTACACAAAGAAGATGATGTTGCTACTGTTACACCTACCTGTAAAGTTTGTGACAATATACTGATGCACAGTCACTAAAAGTTATATATATGCCGAAATCTTATTAACATGATATGATACCAATATTATCGGATCACAAACTGTTATAAAACATGACGCGGGAAACAAGCGATAATCGTCAAGATTTACCGATCGCTCATATCTGTCTTTGCTAAATGAAACGTTAGTTAGCTTGCATTTCAGTAATTTTACTAGATTTTAGAGGAATATTTGTAGTATAATTCTTCGATTTCTCTGTATATATATTTAAGAACAACACTAAGCGTGAACCGAAACCTTTTCAGATCTTTTAGAGCACAGAAGAAACCCTCATGCAAACTTTTATCCAAATCCGTTCTCCAATTGAAAACATTAATTTGAAATTAAATGCGACAGTAAAGCTGTATACTTGTTGTTTAATAGGAATGCACGTGACACGTTACGTGATAAGTTCACGACGCAACGCCTACGCGCATCGACCATGCCACGCGAAATGCGATCTATGGTTGCTTTGTTTTTAATTTTTTTCACTGAAACCAAATCGAAAGTGTGGAAGTGTGATATATCGTTGAAATCGGAATTTCAACTGCTTTTCAATGGTTCGATTGCAAATTGAAAGTAATTATAAAATAAACAACTTGTTGCGCTGAAAGGCACTACGCCTAATCCGCTCTCAACCAAAACCTTTTGAGATATTCTCGAGCACTAAAAAAACTCTGATACAAAATTTCATCCAAATCCGTTTAGTAATTTCGGCGCTATCGTGGTAACACACAGACATCTTTTTTCAAAAACAACTTTTTTGGATTCCTGGGACCTCAAAACGAAAAGATTTGTTGTTATCTCAATTTTCGTTTTTGGACCAATTTTAGTAACCTCCCACAATTTTATTGTGGTGAGGTTAAAATGGACCCAACTATAGCCTAGTTGTCTAGAAAATAGTAGTAGGTACTATCCACTAAACTTTCCGTAATTTTCTTATTTTTGAACAGTTCAAATCAAATATTTAACTGATAATAGACTCTATATAATGTAATTTTGTAAATTATTTAGTATATTTTTTTTGTAAAGTAAGGACTTCTATGGTAATATTTTCTGCATAAACTTTTCTTGTGTGATATTAGGTGATGTTGAAATATTCTTTTTTCTGAAAATAAAATATTATTTATTATAGATATCTAAACAGGTAGAGAATGTATTCCACCAAGTTTCTCTTTCCCCATTTATGATTCTAGTATTATAAATTATGTATGTGGTATTTTAAGCACGTAAGCTTTTTTTAGACAAAAATGATAAAAACTGGGAATGGTGAGAGCAGCAGCAACAAAGGTATTTTCTTATCTACTTTGTATCCTGTATGTCCAATTGATAAATTATGTGTTTGGGTTTTTCTTTAGAATAATTTAATCATCACATCATCCTTGATAAACCGCTCTTCGGAAGCTCACACGTGTTTATATGATCAGAGAAAAAAAATAGAAATTTCCGAATGGAGACGAATATTATAAAATAACAAATCAGGTTTTAAAAGATATAGGATTTTTTTATAACCGCTTGTTCATTCATTAGTTAATTCATGTGTCACGTCATCTTTCAACTCAATTATTTCTCATAGATTACGTATCTACAATCTACAGTCTACAGGGGCCGGTGGATTTACAATTCCATATTGCCATCCAAAATTTATCTTCACATATTATTATTTCACTAAGCATGCCGTCATTGTATTTAATTGTTTTTAATTTCTTGCCATATATTGGTGGCCTACACAACAATGGGTGTTTTGTGTGAAAGAGGTAATAGTGGCAATTCAGGTTCAAGGGGATTTTAGTAGAAGAAGTGTTCTTTCGCGACCTACGAAAATACCTCAAGTCAAGAATTGACTAATATGAAAATTTATTTTCATCGATCGGCGGCAATGAATATGCAAATGCAGAGAATTTTTTAGTACAAAATTTAAGAACAAGCTTAAAAAATCATAGGTTTTTTTCAAATAATTGAACAGAAAAATTATAATAAGCGTTACATATGTTGTCCATTTCAATTGAAACACATATCTATGCGTCTTTGAAATAAAGTAATCTTTCTAGTAGTAGTATTTTCTTACATGTTTGTGAGTGTGGTTGACGGATTACCGATGGCATGACCGCTGGTCAATGGCCATTTTATCGTTTTATATGCTAATGCTGGTAAATAATCGTATTTATCAATTTAATATAAAAATACGGATTTTTATATAATACGACGGCTTTTGTCGATATACCAACTGACGAAACACTTTCCGTCTGTTGATTTACTTAGGCGTTAAAATTAACAAAATATCAATAAAGTCTTTAAGTATTTCGCCTCTCCCTGTAGCTTTTTATTTTAACAATTAGATATTTCTCTAAGTTATTCATTATTTTCAGTTGACCACAACTTATACAACTAATTTAAAAAAAAATAAGTAAGCCCTAACTCTACAAATTAGTATCAATTGAACAACAGGACCATAATATAGTAACTCGTACGTAACCATATAAGATAAATGTTGAAACTTTATTATAGCAGAAATTATTTATAAATAAAATTTATATAGTAATCTACAACGCACAGGAATATATATATATTGTGAAAGCAGGTTGTATTAACAGATAATAATTTACCTATAACAAAGAGTAATAGCAGATCTAGTTCGTTCTGTTTTATGTCAAATTGTATATGGTGAATTTTTAACATTATAAGTAAACTACTTATAAGTATATACACTTAAAATATTATAAAATCTGACCTAAAAATTTAACTTTACAAATTTATTTGCATAAACAAATAACAGTATCTTTTTTTAAATTTGAAATTGTACCTACTCTACAAAGATTTATTTTAAAACAAAATCTAAACCACGTAACGGATTCTATATAGTTTTTATTTGATATTTGTCTTACACATACGTTTTATGACTTTAGCCCAGACGGTATTTGTTTTTGGTTGGGTGAATCGGGTAGTATGGCAGATATTTGGCTTAATCACTCTTAAAAATCATAAGAATTGATAATTTCATATGCGCTAGTTTGAAAACGTCGGCGTAATATTTTATTAAACAAAATGTGAAAAAAATCCTAAAAATTCCGTTTTTTCTTCCTATTTTTTCATATATCTCAGAAACTATTGCTTTTAGAGAAAAGCTATATAAATGAAAAAGTTTTGTAATAAAATTTCAAATAAGATGCAGTTGGTTGTGAATCCAAAAATTCATTTTTACTATTGCAAAAATAGTAAAAATCGCAATCAAAATTTTAAAATAGCAAGTTATTTGTGGGATTTTTTTCAAATACTTATATTACACATTACTTGGCTAAAGAAAACTTTTTAATATAATAAATCTTCCTACCAAATTTCATCAAGATTTTTGCATAATAATTTTGCAATCTAGACTTCACAAGAAAATTTGCAAATTTTCAAAATATTGCTGAGGCTAAACTGAAGCATTTAGAAAGTTGAACATTGTTTGACATATAAAGGAGTACTCAAACTTTCAAATTCATTTTGAGATATTGAAATGCATTAATTAGGGGAGCCTAGAGAATTCTTTAAACATTTGGTTAGCAAAAAGTAGAAATGTCTCCAGTGAGTCTGAGCTCCGCCCTCCCCCCCCCCCCAGAATGGGCCCCCTTAGTATTCCAGCCCCTCCGCGTTAGTACATCGCCACCCTTGTACTGTCAAAATATATGGCCCCCGGGCTGTCAAAAATGGAGCTCCGCCCCAGGACCACCCCTTGTGCTGTCAAAGGGCCCCGTGCGCCCCTTTGTTCTGCGTGCCCCCGCACTAGCGCCCCGGCCGGCCGACGCAATTTTGGCATCTTGGAAAATTTAAACTGTTCTAACTACCCAGGCCCCTTTTTCGACATAATCTAACGTTCTTCTGGGGGACATAAACCTCACTCAGCAAAAAAATGGTTAAATTTTTAAACAATTCCCTAGACTCTCCTAATTAACGGATTTTAATATCTCAAAATGGTTTTGAAAATTTGAGTGCTCTTTTATATATCAAAAAATTTTCAACTTTCTAAATGCTTTAGTTTAGCCTCAGCAATATTTTGAAAATTTGCGAATTTTTTCGAAGTTTAGATTGCAAAATTATTACGCAAAAATTAAAAGTCCGATCTTAACGAAATTTGGTGGAAAGATTTATTATATTAAAAATTTTTCTTTAGCCAAGTATGAAAGTCCCACGTATAATATAAGTATTTAAAAAAAATTCCACAAGTAACTTGCTATTTCATTCTTTTTTCGATTTTTACTAGTAATGCAATAATAAAAATGAATTTTTGGATTCGCAACCAACTGCATCTTATTTAAAATTCAATTACAAAACTTTTTCATTTCTACAACTTTTCTCTAAAAGCAATAGTTACTGAGATATATGAAAAAATAGGATGAAAAAAACGGAATTTTTAGGAATTTTTTCACATTTTGTTTAATAAAAAATTATTCCCACGTTTTCAAACTAACGGATAGGGAAATTATCATTTCTTATGACTTTTAGGAGCGATTAAGCAAAAAATCTGCCATACTATCCGATTTACCCAAACATAGGTGATTTAAGCAGATACCGCCTGGGCCACTTATGAATTGTACCAGTTTAGCTCCCTTAATGCATGGCACGTTTGATAGCTTCACGCCATCTGCCACGGTTACCTATTAAGGCACACGGCGTCGCAAAAAATGTTCTTTATCAACTTCTTCTTAACATCAGCCCGACGTTTAAGACTGTGTCCACTTCGCCGCTCATCATCTGATTTTTTCTGGATCAGTAACCGTTCTTTATTATCCTTTCCCTGATTCATGTGATCAAAATGAACAGGATGACAGAATACGGTATATGAAGTATTTCTTGGAGAATAGAACTGTTGGTGTGATAATTTGGGCAGCCAGCAGTATGGAAAAAACTGGAGGGCAACGAATCTGACCTTCGTGCGTTTTGTGATACTTTGTCATGCCAAATGGTGCTCAAATTAATGATCTTGCTATCTCCATTCTTCGTCAAATCTCATATTTGCAGTTACCGCCATTATTAACAGGAGCTCGATTTACTATAGGCAATTCAAGTTTTCTTCTTTACACATTAACTGTACTCAGAGCTTATTGCGTGATGTGCAGCCGTAAGCTAATATGCTAGTCGGCTACTGTAATGGTAATCGAATTGAATGAATGGTGTTTAATTAGGTTGTGTATACACTATTCAGCGATCACCGTTAAATAATCGCCTCCCTACAATTGTTATTTTATTCACAATGGTGATATTTTTAATGCAGGATGGGGTACGCACAATATCTTGAAGAGAATTCATAATTTCTTAACGGTCCAAAATCGAAAGTGATCGCTAGTTTATTCTTTCCCGTACAGTAATGCCTGGTACTTTCGATATTTTCTTTCCTCTTCTGGCATTAAGGTTCATATAATGACAGAAAAGGACGGAAGATATCGCAAGTACCAGGCATTATTACGCTAGACTGTAAATGTACTATATATATATTCCCGTATGTAAAGGAAATTCTTTGGAATTGTATGTACGTAGAAAAAATGAGTAGCGCTAATTTTTTCTATTATACATAGAATGTGTTTTGTGCAGCTGCTTTTCTTGCATAATTCAATGGGTATTCCAGCCAGCGAAAAAGGTACTCCTACTACGGTAGTACTACTAGAAGTAAAGGCAAAATAGAAATTCAAGTAACGATATCATCATCTACAGCACCTGAGACTTGAATTCAGGAAAAGAAAACGACTAGCCGTGATATCTCTCACACCATGTTGGGGGTAGCTCATGTCCTGGCGTCGATGATTGGCCTTAGTCGCGGAAATAGACCGACGTTAATTAAATGAATGAAAAAATATGTTTTAGTTATCTCCAATTGGTAAAGGTTCATATTTGGTGGTTTTTATTTTTTTGCACGCAGTCATGTTAATGCAAAGTATTTTTATAGTATCAGTTTTATTTTGAATTTTATTGCGCACAATTTTGATTTTTTTAATTACAATACTAGCAATATAACCGAATATATTTGTTTGCTATAAATATATGGGAAAAATATCGAAAGCAACATCGCCTTTGTCATATGAAGCAACTGACGGTTTTATTTCTGAATTTTTCCATATTTTTGAGATGCTAAAAGCAAATTTCATGAATAAAATTTCTATCCTACGACTATATTTAGAGAAAATAATTGATGTACTAAATTAGATAATTAACAAATTTACCACAAACGGAGTAATTGAGATGCCCATCGGAGGCCCAGGTTTAACAATTTAGATAATTATTCAGAATTTAAAAATATCTAATTAATCTTAATTCAGAATAAAAATAAATAATTCTCAGGATGAACTTCTAATAAAAAATAAACTAAAAAAATCATTAAATTGTGATTCATAAGTATGCGTCCGCCTTTCATCTAAATCATGCCATAAACATTTATATTACAAAGTAGGTATCTACGTACATATTTTATGTACTTGCTTGAGAGAAACGTTAACGAAATCTATTAATTTTGTGGTTTATTGTATACAAAATAAAAAGAAGTGCGGTAATAAAACAGCCAGTTCAAATTAGCTAAGCAAATAAATGATTTTCTTTCAATTTGCTTCTGTAATATTTCAGACAATTTGAACTAGTATTCTTAAAATATATTTATCAAATTTATTTTGGATGATTGCCATATTAATTATTGGTAAATTATGCTTACCCCACTCAAAACATGATCCTATCTGGTATTATCATATTTTCTCGGTCTAGAGTAAATTAAGAAATAGAATTTACAGTCTGGATGTGAGGAGGACTAATGACTTAAAGACACTCCATTTATTTTCAAATCGGCTTCGTTTGATGATACAATGGGCTTCATTGAATTTAAATATGCGTCAATGATAATATATAAGAGCAAAAGAGATGATTGTCGGTTAAAGATGGAGAAGAATGGACATAGTTGGCTAGAAGACTATCTTATTTTTCAGGATAGCGATTGACACTATCGTCTGGTAATCAGCCTCTCCTCTTATTGTAGCGAATGTAACTTCTTTTGGTTTGAACGTTTCACTGCCACATCTCGATTGTAAGCTGTTTTGTTTCGAGACGATTCTAGAGGTAGCAAGCGCAGTCGTTGCCGGTATATTTGTTTAAACATTACGCATAAATACATAAACTTTTACTGATTATCAGTAGTCTGAAAATTTCTTTAACTTCTTCTCATCATCTTGTAGAGGGGATGTGATTAATATTTTGATGTCGCGTCTTCTTCGGTACATATTGGAAAAGCTATCACGTTTGAGAGGTACCTGATAATAGCTAAATCAGATCCATTATTTCCATCTCTTTTGATGAAGAATATAGAGGCTATTACTTTAGGGTCCATTCTGTTCTACAATGATTTTTTGTATTTGTAGAAGAACCTCTCTTACGAATAATTTTGTTTTCCTGGTCATGAATGTACTTTAATTTTTGTGATTATTTAAACAATTGAAAACACGTCTTTTGTTTATATTTAAGTTCATTAAATATTTTGTACCCTCCTTGATTTTAAATAAAATACAAATATTGCGAGTTTAAGGTTTATTTCCTATCTATCCTTGTTAATCTGTTATTAGTGTTATTATCAAATATCTTACAATTTATGTACTTCTAGGATTGTCAAATGGTGTGTCAGACACTGTTTAAACTTTCGGATTTGCAAATTTAATGAGATGAAAAACAAGAAGGGCAATGATTAAAAAATCTTTTTCTTGGGTTTCTAGCTGATAACTATCATTCATTCAAAATCTAATATGAAAACTCTCTACATATACTGTTGATCTAATTCTGATCAGTCAGTACATTAATATAACTAAATCAGTAAAATATTGTATAATAATTTCTCCTTACGAGAAGTCAACAATCTCAAAAAAATATAATAAAACCGTCATACTGTATATCAATGAAAAAGCTATGTAAAGACAGTCCTCCCCACAAAACGTCAATAACGATCTCAAAAACAAATTATAGTCAAATTTCCCCGATTGCACTTGACCTCGTGACAGGCGATTAAACCCATTGCATTATAAAAAATACGTGTTGGAAAAATAAGTGTTTGTTTCTGCATGATAAAAAAATTATATCATAAACTTTTCTTTTGGCTGCTCGCAAACTATCAATTGTATAAGTATATTTGTTTAGTCCGGTCGATAGCCGCGTGGGTTAAGGCGCGAGGTGGCAATCGCGATTAATCACACGGGCGTCGCACCACCGGGTTCGAATCCTGGCTCTGGCTCCGGCACTGTCGGAACAAATGGTTGTATGTCCGCGTTTTTTCAATGTGTAACCCTCTTCCGCACAAGTCTCTGGCTTCTGGAATTGGGGGTTGTCTAATTTCTGTGGTGTTTATTTATTATTATTATTATTATTATGAAATTGGAATATGTGCATCCACAATAAATTATGAGTATATTTTTGAAGCAATAACTAAAAAAATGTGATTTAACTTAAGTTTAACAAGAACACACGGAAAAAACAAATGCGCGTACAAAAGAATCGAGGATAGGTAGAAAGCTTAATGTGCGATAATGAATTTTTCACTTATAAAACATAAAAAACATATTTGTTCTTTATACAGTTCTGTTGAAGTCTACTTTCTACCGTTTTAATACTAATATTAATAAATTGTCGACCATTAATATGCACAACTTAATTTCTTAACTTATATTACATGGATAAGGTTAATTCTTTGTTGTTCACTTTCTCACGTTTAAAGTAGTTATACCTGCCTCACTCATTGTTGCAAAACCGATAATCAATGCTAGCATGTGATTTAGTACAACGAAAAATCGGTATAGCGGTTGCCTTCAATGTTACAGCCATTTAAAATTTGAATATCGTTCACTTGAATAAAAATATATCTTGACCTTGCTACTGATTTATGTGGAGTATTATAAAGACAGAAAGACTACATCATAATACCACAAAGATTCTTCCAGAAAATAATCTGAATCCAAACCGATCTCCCTCTCGATCGCCATCTCCTGGTTCTGATTCATCGCCGAGACCAGGCAGAAGAAGTGGCAGCCTAAGAAGAAGTGCTAGTCCGTCGAGTCCGACTTCTGGATCTAGGAGAGGTTCTACGTCTGGTTACGAACAATATCAGAAAAGTTTATTGGAAGTTCCATACTGTGTTGAGTACGGCGACCCTTCCAGTGATGATTTGAGTTCCGAATGGGATTCCGATGTTCCGGAACCACGCCGGGAGACTACGAAGGTAGATTTAATCTTGTGTTACTTTTGTCTTACTTTTTAATACAGAAAGGGATACATAAGTGGTGCCCCATAGCTTCATGCCAATAACTCAGAGGCGGGTAAATGGCGTCAAAGTAACGGCTGTATTTCATATAACTCTTTACTAACGCTTATATTTTTTTATAACGTTAGCAGCCTGTACTTATTAACGACTGTGTTAAGAAAAAAATATATAAAGCCCTGGCATTATTTTGACCCCATCTACTCACCCTTAAATGTTGACATCCTATAGAGGGTGTTTGGTATACTGACGAATAGTTGAATAGAAGTGGTAAGTTAAATACTTATCTAACCATATATATCATTATGCAAAGCGTCATAGATTTCGTGATATCGCCGTTTTTCTTAATTTTACCTAATTTGGCGACTTTTCCCATATACATTTTAATATAAGTAACTTTATTTAAAGTTTTTATCATGTAACTTTTATAACTAATTTATCGATTTAAAATACTACAGAATCCACATGTGATAGAAAAAATGTATATTTCAATAAAAGCTCCAATATCGCCCTTAAATTTTATAAGCATGGAAATACAGAGTATGGAATACAATATGTGTTCAAATATCTTTAAAAACTTTCTTGTTTTTGCCCTTTCAAATCATGTAACACGCGTAAAGTTTATAAGATGGTAAGAGTTCCAAAGGAGTTATTTCGTAGAAGGAAATGGAATTTTTCCTATTGTGGTGATTAAATAAAATAAAACAATAAATAGGTATTTAGAACGTAGTAGAACGTAAAATGAACTTGAGCGGAATTTTTTTTGGCAGCGTTTAATCTGACGGGGTATTTGCAAAACATATTTTTGATACAATTCCTCATATTAAAAAATTTTTGTTTAATACATATGTCTTTAAATTACGCAAATTTTTTGTCGAAAAGGGGATTCGACGAAATTGCTTTAAGCCCTCCCTGGAGCCGCTTCTAGTGCTCTTGGAAGATATTTGAAAAATATTTTTTTAATACAGTTTTTGATTCGATAATACTACAATACTACTTTTGTAACATTTTTTTTAAATGGGAATTTGCTTGATTGGGATTGATATTAAATGATTCAATAAATAAATTTTTTAGCTTAGAATAATCGGAATTTTTTCATGCAATACAACTTCTTTGTATTAACCAGAAAGAATACTTAGTTGTTGTGATTGGTTGTCCAAAAACGGGTGCATTAAAGTGTTGTTTTAGGTTGTGTTTACATAAAATGGCATATTAACATATCTAGACTGACGCAACAATATACAAAAACTGGATAATGTCATATTAAATAGAAAAGCGTGAAAAGTTACCATTTGCATCGCATTAACTTGGATATTTGAAATAAAAAGCTGAAAATTGGTACAAACGTTGAGGATGAGGTTCTACTTCGAATCCGAAAAGTCCTAAACAGTCCCACTCGGGGAAAATCCGCCATCTTGCAAATACCGCTGCCATCTTGGATTTTTAAATTCTGAGCTTAGTGACCGAACGAAACGCCCAATTTAAAGTTAATGGTAGGCAATGGTTGCGTTCATCACGGTGAGCGATCAGGTAGCGCTCACTGATCACGTGCTGAAACTACGCTTTTTGCACTGTCCTCATTGGCTTCTTGCCTAATGATACGTGATCGCTCAGTTAGCGCTACCGCGTGATGAACGCGACCATTGTTATGTATTCTGATCACTTGTGAAATATCATCTGCAAGGACGGTGTGCGTGTCGTGGTGGATTATAAGGACTGGAAACTACATTCAGTGTAAGGATTGGTCGGTACATGTTCTTGGTTTTTGTGACTTTTGTTTTTTAAACATGGAACCAATGGTCTCCACACCGGGCCTCCACACCCTATGCCGGATAAGTCGCGAAAGAAATGATGAGACATTGCCGTCTTACTTAACGACAAAGAAAGTGTGACAGTACACATAAATTGTCGTAAAAATAAAAATGTTTGATTTTATTTGTTAAAAAAATGGACAGTATTTCATATTTTTAGTGTATTGAAAGAAAAAGAACAGTAAACTACGGAGTTTGACGCAAAGGCGAACAAAATCGGATGCATGGTTCAGTCGCTATGCTCAAGAATCAAAAATTCAAGATGGAGAATTTTCTCCAAGTGGGATTGTTTGGGACTTTTAGGATTTCAATTAGGACATCATCCTCAACATCTCTGACAATTTTCAGCTTTTTATTTCAAATGTCCGGGCCAATGTCTTATTTGACTGGACTATAATACAAAAATTGTAATTATCTTTTTATGTCGACCAACTAAATACTTATAAATGGCCAATGTCAGAAAAACTACAGAAATAAAAATATGTTAAATAACAATGAAAATGTAAATGTTAAAGTTGTTAATTTTTTTCTACCAAATCAGTGTAGACTGAATAAAAAATTACCGCAAAGAGTTTATTATTCTATGGTAAAAAATTGTTGTTGTTTTTTTTACATTGCATAACACATTGTTTATTTTAAATTAACAAGCATGTGATAAGTTGGTACTCGCATACAATAAAATTCTTACTTTTTGACGTCAATGTAATTTATTTATATTTCTCATCCACTTTAAACAATCGGCGTCTTGCCTGTTTTCAAGATACCTCTGTTAGTTTATAAACAAGGCGTGAAAGCGGCTGTTACTATTACTCATTAAATACACACTATGGATTTGTTTTAACACATTTTTAAAAGAGCGACAATTTTTTGAAATGTATTCCGGCTAAAAATGCATACTTTTAATTTAAGGGTGTTTGTAGAAATGTGTTTTTCTAATTTGTATGTATACAATAAACATTATACATGTATATTTAGGGTGTTGTAGCACCTAAATTGCTCAAACGATTTTGGTAAACAAGGTGTCCTTGGATTCATCTTGAGTGACACGCGAGTGACACTGAGTATATAGAATTTCGTTAAATTCAAAATGGCGGAACTAGGGAACCAAATTGTCAGACTTAAAAAATTTAATCTTTAAAACTTATAATATGCAGTACCAAATTAAAGGTTTTAAAATCAAGACGTTTGGTAAAACGCATTTTACCGTATAATATACCAAATTACCCCATTCCGATTTATATCCGTTATATTTTCTATTAAAAACTGAATTTTTATGATTTAGAATACGTGAATCTATCATAATATATATAGTTTAAGTTACCTACTACATTCGTTTTGTATAATTTTGCGTTGTGTCCTTAAACCATTAAATGTACGGCTACGCTCTAATGGACTGTTAATACCTTATGAAAACTATTCCTGCGTTATTGAGATACATACCAACTATCTCCTTTTCGTCGGAAACGAGAGTGAGCAAGTATGTGTATGAGATAAACTTTGGTCGAGTCCTTACAGACCGGGGGTTAGCGACAGATTTTTGGCCGTGATTTTAGTCAGTATGCCTTTCAGAGGGCATTATGCTACATAAATTCCCATGATACTCATGATAGTAAGTGATATGAATCAAAGAGTCATCCTAGGTTCTTCCTATGGAAAAATGAGTCTCCATTTGTTCGTATACGTTTTGATACGATTTTAGTCAGGCTGCCATGTCTTTTAAAGTGAAATTCAAGATAAAAAATTGCAAGGAAACCGCATACCGTTAGCGTGGGCTGTGCGGTCACGTGAACTTGTATTTGTATAAACAATTTTTCGGCGTTTCTAAACAGGCTGCCAATAATAAGTATACAAGTTCTTATTGTAAACTGCTGGAGAAAAACATGGTATACTGTTTGCGTATGCCCAAGTACAATTTACATTGAAACGATTTTGTAAAATTATGGAATAAATTTCCGTGATTACTAGTTACTTAAGTTGTAGAGAATTCGATTCTCAATAAAAAACCTGTTTTAAACACGTTTTGTGTAAAATGTTTTCACCCCTATTCTCAAGATGGCGACCAAGTGGAGTGGCCGCCGACCCTGAAAACTAAATTTTAAACTTAAGGCGACCCCCCTACGCAATAGAATAAAAATCGTGTCCTACCCAAAAGGTTACCCTAGCCTATGAAATGTAATATTTTAATGGACTAAATAGTTTCTAACAAAAGTTTCACTTTGTGCTTTTATTTCTGTTTTTAATCATTGTGGAGAATCATGGGTAGTCTACTATGAATTATCGGAGTTCTAACCCTATTGCGTTAACGTCTTCAATATTCTTTCTGCGGATAAAAGCTTGTTAAGAAGAGGTGCTAAATACATTCACCATAAATATTCTAACGCTAATATTTATGCAAATACACTTCGGTAATTTTAACACGAATTCAAAATAAATATTTGGACAGGAATTGTTGACTATGGTTCTATCAGATTGCCAAATCATGCAAGTGCCGAAAAATAATTAAGTTACTTTGAAATAATTTTCCAAATTTGATAAAAGATTTGTCTCTATTTCTTTGACATAAAATGGGATTTATGCATTATGGTGTTAATGTAAGAAATTATTTAAACCAACAAGTACTTCCTAATAATAGGATAAGATGAGAAAATAACTGTCCCAAGAACATTGAAAGGTACGATTTATTTTTTGGTAATCGAAAGATAACAATTCTGCAATCAGACTGTGAAATAACTGCTACATCATTAGAGAAGATCCTCAGTTGATTAGAAGAGTAATGCATAATTTTTAAAAAAACATTCAAATTATCTCTCAAAATTTTGATATTTAAGAAAGTCCAAAAGCTGATGTTCCCTTAATATTTACTTAATATAACTCAAGAATCAAAAAAGTTTCACAACCTTTTTCTTCACAGATCATTAGATTTATATAATAATATTTTGTGGATGTGGATTGCGGTTATTCGAAAAAATGGCAAGTGCAAATAGTCTGTCTCTTACGAATAAATAAATAAATTTGTATTTATTTATAATTTAGAAATTGAATCACAAGCAGTATGTACTTATCTAATACGTTTTTTATACAGTTACATGGAAGGCAAATTGTAGCAAAATATGGAATGATAGTCTTGATTAGTCACTCAGTCAAAAGGAATCCCGCTTTTCCTTTTATTTTTATTTTTCACTCGTATCGCATCATTAAGTATCAAGACTTTGTACAAATACAACATTCGAGACAATAACTTATTACAGTGCCATATAGTTTATGAAATGTATATATTTTAAAAGCGTGCTCTAGTTTTTTACGGCCCTCAGTTTTAACACAATTGTTAGTAACTTTGGTTTTATCGCATTCCTTTTCATGAGAGATAAACGGGTTAGGTAGGTCAGACATTTTATTTAAGCTTTGTTCAGCTTAAATATTTGTATTTACTATTCGATTATTTTAATTATGGAGCACTTACATGAGCAACGAAACTTATATATAATTGGACAAACTACTTATATTTTAACTTTATATAGTGGTAATCTTCTTTTTATAGGCTTTATATTTTTAAAAGCTTTTACTTAACTTGCAATGTTTGTTTGTTTGTTAGTTTGTTAGTTTGTTTAGATCAAATCTTGGAATCAAAATTTCGATTAGTTCTAATTAAGCTAGAGCTTTGAAATTTTGCAGATGTGTATAAGTCCGATGACAATCACTGCAACATTTCCATATAAGAAAAAAACAAGATGGCGACTTCAATATGGCGGACGACTTTACCGTTTATGATCCGATTCGACTCAAAATCGATATCTGTGGGTTTTCGAGATCTCCAATTATGAATTCTTGGTCAAAATTTAGAAATTCGGTGCGGTCCAAATCAATCAAAATCGATATATGGGGGTTTTCGGGTTCGCCGATTACGAATTTCTAGTCAAAAATTTAGTTCAGGATGGCGACTTCAAGATGGCGGACGACTTTACCGATTCAACTCAAAATCGATATCTGGGGGTTTTCTAGGTCGCGGATTATGAATTTTTAGTCAAAATTCAGAAAAATTTGGAAATTCAAAATGGCGACATCAATATGGCTGACGATTTTTGTTATTTAGGTTCAAATCGATCAAAATCGATATCTGGGGGTTTTCGGGGTCGCGAATTGCGAATATTTAGACAATAATTTACGATCCGATTCGTCTCAAAATCGATATCTGAGGATCACAGCATATCAAAAGACTAAAAGGTAAAAAATAAAATTATATAAAAAGTATTTAAAAAATAAAGCTTTTATTTAAATGCTTTAAAAACTAGAAAATAAACTTTGAAGTAAATCAAACCTATCAGTTTGTTACATTATACATATTTTCTTTATGATACGAAAGCTTGTCGCGAGCAATCGCCTTTACACAGGAAAATCTCGTGACAAGCTTTTATATTATAAAAAAAATATATATAATGTAACAAAATGATGGGTTTGATTTACTTCAAGTTTATTTTCTACTTTTTAGAGCATTTAAATAAAAGCTTTTTTTTTAAATATTTTTTTATATATTTTTTTTGTTATTGAGTTACATTTATTCAGAATTTATTATTTTGCTCTTATTACTCATGAATATTTTACGAAATATATAGCTTCCATCAGTAACAGAGTATTTGTAATTTAAACTTTAGAAATCTATGAATTTTGAGTGATGGTACTTGAGAAAAATTTGTAAAAATCAGAATAAAAAATATTGCCAAATTTCTTGGGCAGCAAACAATGAATGGGGATTATTATTACTGGTTGTCTTAATATATTAATATATAAAATATTTTTTTTTGTGTAGCTGTGCGTTGATTTTTATATAACTCCCGTCTACAAGTAAATCAAATACTTTCTGAAAATAAATTATTGATATAAGAAAATTGCATAATAATAGTTTATACATGCTAAAGTGGAACATATAATACTTTTAAAATATTTAACAACAATAAAAAACCTGTTGTTAAACTATAATATATCGTAAAAATTATGGGTTTACTGTAATGACTTTTTATGGTGCAAATTGACATCGTTTTTTGACCTCAATTAATTAAAATGCCTCGTTACATTGTTTACAGTTTTAGTTAAAAATATACTGTGATACTGCAATAAGCAAAGTTCAGATCAAAGATTGACTGGAATCCTAGAAATCTTTTTTATCCCAATAGAGTGTTATTAACATAATTAATTTTACATATCATCATGAATAGAAAAATCACCATGAATATTGTTAAATATTGCTGTCTGTGATAGACGTAACTGTGTGTGACGTATATTGAATCTGTCGCGAAATTATAATATTTCTGACGTTAGAACTGTGGTTGCAGGATGAGTAGCTGAAAATAATATATTCTAACGTGTTCATGATTACGTTTTTATTATAAGAGTATTTGCATTTGTAAAACTGGAATTTAAAATTGGCGAATATTTATGTAAATGCACACATACATAGAATATACAGGTTGGCCCAACTGTAAGGGTCTAATACAAAAAAAAAATTAGAGGTCTTGAATACCTATCAAAATAACCCCATATATGTAATTCGACTACTTACTGTCTTGTATTCACATTTTTCTGATTTTCTCAATAGCTCCCATCCTTATCAGTACTCTTTGTTGTTATTATTGTTTTAATAATAATCATTGATGAGTGAGTTATTATTAAGAAAAATCTAAACCGTTTAGTTTAGTATAAGCTAGTGAAAATTGAAGAAAAAATAATTTACGACCTACTATGAATCGTTTCAAAATTTCAATTTTGGAAATGGTCGAGAGGTGAGCGCACTTGCCTTTCACCCAAAAGTTCGTGGCAGTGGAAAATACTGTGAGAGGGATTTTTCCACTATACACGGATATTGGGTGTGTGTCCCTTGTCTCTAAATGTGCAGTCCCCTCCCAAACAAGGCTCTTCTAGAGCCTTCCGGGATAAAGGGGGTCGTCATTACCTGTGGTGTATTTATTTATTTAGAAACAAAACATGAAATATTCACTTAATCCAGATCACATCCAGATTTTGTATCCACACACACTAAATCCCAATGTAATATTTTACTTCTTTTAATAATAGGGTAGGGGTGGTAGAGGGGGTGGCTAATGTCAACAAAATTTTAGAGGCCTTTGGTTCTCGTATACACACTAAATCCCAATTTAATTTTTTACTCCCTTTAATAGTAGGGTGGGGGTAGCTAACGTCAAAAAAATATTTTGGGACGTTTCGTTCTTGTATACACACTAAATTACATTTTAATTTTTGTTACTCCCTTTCATAATAGTGTAGGGGTGGTATTGGAGGTAATAGTGGGGCTGATGCAAAAAAAAATTGATACCTTGACTTTTTGTACATGTCCTAAATTGCAATTTTGATAGACTCCTACCTGCTTGCTTTGCCTATTTGCCTTTGTTTACCCCATTTGCCCCCGAACCCTTCAACAAAATTAGATCAAAATATAATCTAGTTCCAGATCTCGTTACAATACATAAGTGTACCAAATTTCAAGTCAATATCATAAACGGTTCCAGAGTAAACGTGCGCACAAAAAATATTACAGACCGACAGATCAACAGACAGAATTTTTTTCTCTCAAATCTCGACGTTTTATGACATTTTAAGCCTATTTCAACAAAAAAAAAGAATTTTTTTTTTTTGCATTACTATAATTCCACTGGACGTGAAGTAATAAATGATTACTGGCAATTCAGCGAACAAATGTGCAATTTCAAAGTTCTGAGTTTAATATTTCCAGATTATTATTACTAATTAATGTTAAGGTTTAATTATATCTTATTAACATTACTATTTAATTATGAACAATATTATTCCTATTTCCTGTTCTTGCCATAAAATGTATTTAAATTAAATATTTTTCTTTTTGCTTTTTAAGCAAGCGATCAACATTGATAAAGGTACAGTTTCAAAGTGATCTCGATATTGACAAATAGGCCACTTATTTATCCTTAAATGAACCAACTAGATTTGATAGAAAAAACATTTTACTCTAGACGTTC
Source organism: Leptura quadrifasciata (assembly GCA_963675555.1). Taxonomy (NCBI): domain Eukaryota; kingdom Metazoa; phylum Arthropoda; class Insecta; order Coleoptera; family Cerambycidae; genus Leptura; species Leptura quadrifasciata. The sequence goes on along the minus strand of OY776678.1, from coordinate 53,774,522 downwards.
AAAATGTCTGCCGCCAGCCACTATATACATAGCTAGCATCTTCTCAAAAAGTTCGCTTTGAGCGAAATTCTCCTTCATTCGCCCTCATTACGTTTTCAGCTTCGCATATTTTGATTTCCCAGCTCTTGTTCCGTATCGTATATGATTTCTTTATAGTAACACCAAACAGAGAAATCTATGGGGTTCAGGTCTGATGACTGTGGAGGTCACCTGATATGCCCGCCACATCTCCAATCCATTTACGGCGATAGGTTTCGTTCTCGTTTGGTGCAATTATTTCAAATGCAAATTTTTCAAAAGCACCGAAAGGTCATTTGCAAGGAATTTTAAGTACGTTTGTCCAGTCCATCATCATAATAGTTCAAGATGGTGACAATTATTTGCTGATAATTTTTTTTAGCACTACGCTGTTATTTACTAGCGACTATTGAACCCCCTTTAGTCGCTTTAGTTGATACTAACGTTAAAACATGAAACAAACATTTTACTTAAAGAAGAAGTAAACTTGCCAATGGAATAAATATCGAAAATACTTTTGCACCTTTATTCACTAAATTGAGAGTAACTATTTATTATTTCTAATTAAGTGTGGGCATTTAGTTTTTTAGTCTCTGAAACTTATTATGTGTAAAAGTTCTTTATGAATAGTCAATAGTTTTCCTTAAAAAAGATCATCATTAATAACTCACCTTAAATAACAAACTGCCCTTTATTTAGTTTTTTGTTTTTGAAATCTACCATTGGGCCACATTGTATAGGTACTAGAAAATTAGGAAAATTATGACAAAATTTGCTAAAATAAACTTGTAATGTAAACAAAAATAAACAATTTTCAGGAACGATAAAACTGAAAAAATACCATTTTGTGTATTTTGCAAATCCATATGATGTTTTTCCATGTTGTAGGTATTTTTAAAAAACTGTCTTTGCGTCCATTGCCGAATTTGAGTCTCTAGATTCCCAACTAAACAGCTGTAAAAGAAATTTGTAACATTGGATTTCCTAACGTCTGTTTATACGGACTTTTTCTTAATAATAACGTTTTTATATCTTAACTTAATAAGAAAAATATATCCCCTAACAGTTTGTATTGTTGTGTTTTTGATATATTTATTGTTATTGTTTTTTGACTAAAATTACTACAAACGCGAAATTCTACGTGTCTTTATCCCTATGTGTTATCTGATTAATTGTACTGGGACAAGTTCTGTACTTGTGAAGTAAAGCAATACTTAATTTGCATCAAATAATTAAATTAATATCCCAAGTACCTACGTGATGTAATGCTGGTGTTCATTTGTACCGTAAATGGCTTAATGAATTCACCTCTGTCCCACATACTGATACCTTTTTTTCGGATAACGTTTAAAGACTTCCCATTTAAGCGTCCTTTGACGTCAGAGCTAAGAGACAAAAACTCTTAAAACAGTCACAACAATAGTTATGACGTGCATGTCTGAGGCATGCTGCATTTGTTATGTAGTCAGTAGCGTCCTTCATTCTATCTTTTATCGCGATAAGCCCCATGATTACTTTAAAAGAAACATATTTCTTTTATTAGTTGTAATTTATACCAAATCTATTTGCAAGGACATCATATATTGTTTTGAATATTGTAATTTTCTTACGGATTACATGCAAACCAAACCCTTAATTAAAACATTTTCTACCGTTTGCGAATTAGAAAAGATTATCGAACGACGAAGTAATAAAGAAAAATTTGTGAAAAAATAGCCAGGGTTGTCAGTCGATATACTACACATTGCACGTGTTTATTTATTTCATGTATCAATTTGAGGGTACAAAATACAAATACAAATACAAATTACTCAAACAAAAATGTTGTTTATTTAAAAATTTATTATTGGAAATCTAAAACGCAATCAATACATAATACACCTTTCTCTTCAAAATATCCATCCGCATCCTCTCTTGCTTCCGGAGGCGCACAAGCATGATTTTTCAAGACAAGCTGAACTTAAGCTAAAACGCATCAAACCTGAAATTATTAATCCTTTTAGGGATTTCTGTTTTCCCGTACAAAAATTTGGATTTTGAATTGAATTTGAACTTATTTAAATACAAACCAGTCTCTCTACAGTTTTACATTTGCATATGATTTTGCAGCATTTGAAACATTCACGCGAAATTGATTAAAAAAGTATTTCGGGTACTATAAAGATACTGAATGGAAGTAGGATGTCCTTTTCAACGCGCTGTTCCCATTTAGCGCCATCCATATTGTGTTCGAGCCTTGTTTGTACCAGAGCTGTGCCTAGCACTGAGAAAAATTGTTCACGAGCACTAATCACTCAAAAAAGGTGCTTTTATTTTTTGAGACACTGTTAACAATAAAGTGCTCGCGAATTACTAAGCACTCTGTAACAGTAATTAAAATTCAGGAGCACTAAGCACTTTTAAAAAATTTAAATAATAGAATACTGAGGTCAGAACTTCATTGAATATAAGCGTTATTTACAAAAAATGATAAAGGCCAACAAAAATGACAACGTAGGAAAAGAGCGTCACAATTCGCTGAATGTACTACCTTCTTATTCTAGCGAATATGCCATTAAAAGTAAAATAGATTGGATATCGATTGATTTTTTAAAATTTTTGTGGCTATTCTATTTAAGTTAATTTTAACTTACAAGTGCATAATAAAAAATTTGTGAGTAAAAATAAAAATAGTGAAATTTTAATTTAATAATAAAAATAATAATATGTATTTATTTCAGAGAATATATTAAACTATGAGCGATAGGTTGATATCAAAAATGAAATAACATCAATAGAAACTCAGCTTCTACAGTGGGCTAATTAGCAATATAACCCTTCAAATTATAGGGTTTCCAAATTTATGAACAGATTTTTTATTTCTTTTTTATTTTAAATTTGGTCTCTTTCTCATTTTTTTTCTGTTTATCGTTTAGTTTGTTATATAATTTTATACACATGTAATGTGGATTTTTTTTTCTGTTACCGTTAACCTATGTATCGGATAGTTTATGCTCGCACCTCGTGTTTCGTATAAATGAAGGATATCATAAATAGTGAATTTATGTTTATTTTTAAAAACAAGCCGTAACCATTCATAAATATACAACGCAAAAATTGTTAAAATTCTGTTTTTTTTTGCAGGTCTCATTATATTTCAAGCTATACATTATCCCTAATATTTCTTGCATATTATTACTTCCCCAAAAAATGATTCTAAAACTTGCACTTGATTCAAAATTTGAAAAATATATCATTCGTAACAATTTTTCATTTAAATATTTAGTCGAATATTTACATATAGTCTAGTATACTTTAACTTGGCGTGTGTATGTATGAGTTAATATTTCCGTACGATTTCATTTTCTCCCATATTGTACACAAAGTTAAAGCAATAGTCCAGAAACATTGTCTACGTGGACAATATTTCTGGATCTTTGTGTACAAGAAAAAATGAAATCGTACGGAAATATTAACTCATACATACACACGCCAAGTTAAAGTATACTAGACCATATCATCCGAAAACTTTAACATATCGTATTTATCTTTTTACCCAAATATTGTATGTGTGATGACCAGTCTAAATGTTAATTTATATATACACCGAAGAATTTCGTGTTTTCATGTATATTTAATTTGTCGTTTAAAATATTTGCTGTTCTAGGAGTTTCTATCTGTATTTGTAATGTACTGAATAGAATAATATTCGTTTTTTCAACGTTTAATAAAAAAACATTTTCTATGAACCAATTTTTTGTTTTCATGATTAGCCTGCCACTTGCATTCATTATATCCAGATAATTTTTCCCTATGATTAATAGGTTTGTATCATCTGTGTAATTCGTAATGTGAACATTTTGTTCATTTAACAGTATATTACATAGATCGTTTAAATAAATAATAAACAACACCGGTCCTGTGATGCCCTGTGGAATGCCTATATTTTTCTCTTTCGTAACAGATTTTATCTTTTTTCCGTTGCTGATAATCACTGTTTTTTGTGTCTGATTTAATAAGTAGGATTTTAACCATTCGAATGCCGTTTCCGCACTCCATATTTTTCCAGTTTTTCAAGAAAGTATGTATGATGATTGCCAGTTGATTTGCATCAAACGCTTTTATAATTTTTTCTGTGAACTCAAAAATTGCAGTTTCAATTGACGGCCCTTTAATGTGCCCATGTTGAATGTTATTTAACAAACTACCCGTTACCATGAAATTCATAAGACGATCGCACATAGCCATCTCAAACATTTTTTTTAAAAGATCGTTTTTAATAACAGTAGTTAACCAATGTAAATCGAAGGACGCTTCTTAAAATAAGACGCTAATCACAAATTTAAAAAATCACCGATTAGTGTTCATAGGAAATATACAGGGTGGAGGAGTAGTGCGCCCGACTTCAAGAACTCGAGTTCTATGACAGCTGGAAATTACATACAAAAAAAATACAGGTAAACTACATATAATAGTCTATAACTGGAAATTATTTTCGATTATGCAGGGTAAACCAAGACGATTGTACAGGACCAAGTGTCATTTTTTAAAATAAAATGCTATAATTGTCGGTACATTTAGAAAAGCCCCTTTTTTCTCTCCTATATTATTATTGACTATCTTCCAACTTATTAGTAGCCACACAGATGTAGTTACAAAGAATGTTGGTTTTTCATTCTTACATCATATGATCGAAAAATACACAGTTCCGTTTGAAAAAATCGAGAAAATTCAATTCAAAAAGTTCTAAAATGAAACATCATTTATAACAACCCCGTATATTTTTTAGGAAGTGAAAATGATACAGAGACATCACTCAGATATCTCGTAACTGGCATTACACATTTTTTTCTCAATATCCATAATGGTGACTTGTAGTGATTTTTTCAAAAGCATCTGCACATGGCATTACTTTTAAAAAATGGCACTTGGTCCTATACAATCATATTGGTTCACTCCGTATATTCGAAAATAATTTCCAGTTACAGACTTCTTCATGTACTTCGCCTGTTGTTTTTAATTCCTAGCTATCATATCAAGTTAGCGAAGTTGGACGCGCTATGGCCGTACCCTATGTATGTAACCCATGGTAACGACCTGCATTAGTTCAGGAGGTAAAAGTAAGTAAAAACAACCACGATACTCAACGTATCAGCCATGTCATAGGCGAAACTTATCCTAAAAACACAGATAGAGTAACTAACTCTGACCTCGTTGACACTTGACATGTCGAGGCGAGAGAGCAATTGTTCTTTTTTAATAAAGATTCCATATGCAGCAGACGACAAAATATCAAGTCCAGATCTAGAAACACTAATTCTCAATTTAGTATACGCAAATAGTACTTTTTAGAAGAAATAATTTAGAAAGTTTTTATATTACGTATATATATTCCTAATAGTGTTAGAAACAAAACCCAAAAAAGTTCCTATCTAACCAATCAATCAATCAATACAACTTGATTAACAATTAAAATTTACGTCTGCCTCCCTAGAATCCACCCCGGGACCTGCCGTGCAACCACCGCGTTGTTCGTGGTGGAGGATCGCAGGATTGGGGCGGAATGGGACTGGTTCGGTTAAAAGACAGTTAAAAACAGTTAAACTTAAACACCTTCCATCGCAGATGGATTAAATTAGGTTATAAAATTAAAACATATCTGAAAACAGATTTAATAAAACTTAAAACCACACCTTTTTAAAAACTCACCCAGTCACTGATTAAATTTTGATTCTGACGCAGGCAACTCAACTCGTACAAGGTGCCTTCCGTGAGGTTAATGCTGGGCTGCGCGTGGCTGGCCTAAACTTTGATTTTAAAAATTTTGGTTTTACGATATTTTGGTTTGGTGAAAATTTTTATGAATTTAGAAAACAAAAATGCACAAAAGGAACCAGAAATAAATCAACAAAAAGAAACAAACATAAAAGGAGAGGGGATCAGGAAAGATTTAAAGATACAAAAGGTATGAAATATCAGTAAAGGTAGATAGGGTAAGCGGAAGTTTGGCTACAGAGGTTGCCGGAAGATCGGTAATGTCTGGTATGGTAGGGTGTGTTTAATAATTTGTAATTTGTGTTACTATCGCCCAGTTTGAAAGAATAGAATTTTTGAGAGATGTCCTGGACGTAATCCGCTATTGGGGTTATGTCGTGGCAAAATGCGTATAGGTCTGAGGGAGGTGTACCTTCCAGAATTTGATATGAGGCAGATAAATTTGTGCTCGAGCACTTTTGGTTTGGTGATGTATGATCTGACCATCATTGTATACAACAGTTTTTTATTTTGTCGGTTAAGTCTGCTACCCCTGATCATGAGCGGATACAGACTCCTGGATAGGGAGTAGACCGTTCGTACTGTCTCATTTACATGTGTGTTAAACGACAGTCGCTGGTCCAGTCTGATCCCCAAGTATTTCACGCACTGTTTGATTGGAATTTTGTTTTCTCGGATCGAAATTGGTGTTATGATTTTGTTTTCAGTGAAACAGCGCGTGAAGACTATCGCCTCGGACTTCTCAGCGTTTACCCGAATCTTCCACGGGTTGTAATATGCCGTGGCACGAGCCATGTGCGCCTTCAGCAGCATATTTATCTAACCAGTGTCCGCAACATCCCTTATTTTGGTAAAAACCTCCCCCAGTGGTACATCTGGTGGTTTTTCTTAATTTTCTCGTAAACCGTTATGCAAACGTAACAAACATATTGAACCAAAAATATTTCCCATTAAATTCTACACAAAAACTGTTATATCAATATTTTAGCTATTCCTTACTCAATTCTCGCAAATAGCGTTCAAAGTTAGGTGTAGCATTTATATAGCCGTTAAAATATGTAGAATTAGGTTTTAATGGTAATTACAAGTTGTAATATACCTACATAGGTAAAATTATCTAGGTAAAATTTAGAAATTTCGCTAAAATCTTTATAGAGCACTATAACTGAGCATTTTATAATTTGAGCTTGTATCCACACCACCCATATGGTAGAGCTCTTGGTGCGTTTTTTTTTTAAATGATGTCCCTAGTAGGCCTACTTCACTGACGTTTCGATTCTTTATTCGCTTGTTGGATCCTGTCCATTTAGCATTTTCTCAGGTGGTGAATTTAGGCAACCTTATCCATGGCAGTTGGAGCACATAGTTGAACAACGTAATCCAACTCTAACACATCCACATCGCTTACTGCAACCCTTTTTATATTTGCACGATATATCTTTTACAATGAAAACTGGAGCAGGCACCTCTGTAGTAAAAACTGGTGATAAAATGTTGCCCATTTTTTCCAACCCCACTGCGTTGGGTGCACATTTCCAAGCCAAGATTGAATTTGGTGAAATACTCGGTACCCCGACAGTGTTGTTTTAATGCTGCGGGGGTTGGTGGCAATTTAGATAAAATTACAGTATAATTTGATTGATCAACCCGTTTATTAAAATAAGTAAATCTAGAGCTATTCAAAGAAGTTTCCGTTCGTTCAGCTTTATATAACACAAGTGTGAATTTCTCACCAGCACTTTTAATCTGATCTTTCATAGATGCGGGGTTGTTGAAAATATGAATAACATCTTCCAAATCCTTTCTCTTGTTTAATATACCAAGAAAGCAGAGGTGGTACCACAGCCACTAAACGCGTGCGCAAAAAGAACAGTTTCTTCAATATTTTCAATAACATTAAATGATTGTAGATATGTGTTAAGCGTATTTGCATCATACGTGGGCGTTAAGGAGACTAATTTCAATACTTTAAAAACACCTGGCACCACCTCATTAACCGCTAACTTGTATTAACCTGCAGCTCTGGAAATATTTCCACTTCGATGAGTAGGAATTATTTAAAACTTTAGATATGTGTTACAAATGAACGCTGCAAATGATATTGAAGCATTAAACTTTACCTTTACGAAATAAAAATAAAATAGCATCATAGCCCAATAGTTTCTTATTCACCAAAAGGCTTTAGGGCGATATTTTTGCAGTAACCTATTCATTTACAAAATAATGTAGAGAATTCTAGAGAATTAAATCGAGAATAATATTTGTCGTAAATTTTTTCCGTATCTTTATTCTGTACGTTTTAAATTGTTTCCATATTTTCGAAAAAAACATTTTTATGGGTTAACCCCATAAGAAATAATAAATATTCGTATAATTTCATTTGTTGCGTCGCGACGCCTTTCCGCTAAATTTTTCATTATTAACAGCTCTCCGTATGTATTCTTATATACATATTATTTTTTTATAATAATAGAAATCTCTGTATAAAGAAATATTCTCTTAAAATACATACCTACGCCATTATTGATCTCCGCTAATGAGATTAATGAAATATTCATCTAATATATTTTGTAAAGCTACTGAATTTCATTGATTAAATTATACCATTTAGGGTAAGTTTTCTTAATCTGTATGGCTGGTTAAAAAACTTGTATGATTTAAATTGAAATAATTTACATACAATAATGTATTATGTTTAAGAGTAAGAGATATTCGGATGGCTTATAAGATTGTTTATAATGAATCTAAATTAAAACTTTTTTCTTGAGTAATCCAATCCAAGGACAAACTTTGGAGAATATGTTGGATTTCAGCAAAGTCAATTTTTCGAGCTATTCAGTAATTAACCTAACCTAACCTAATATCAAAATAATAACTCACATAAAATATGTATAATTTAAGAAACAATCTATACCTATTTGACTAATTTCTAAAATATTATATTCCTGCTATACACTAAATATAAAACAAGAGTTAAGTGTATGGAATCAAAACAAACTGAAACAATAAAAACTTGCTTCTGTCAATATTGGAATGTGTATAAGAAAAGTGCCCGGGAAGCCAAATAATTCTTAGTGACAGATATTTGGATTGTAGTTCAGAATGTGCCTTCTGTCATACTCTTCGAACATATTTTTGAACTTTTCCTCATAACTATGGAACTAGACGGTTGAAAACCATCGGTAAACTTCGAAAACCCGCCTAGACGCCCCCACCTTATACTCAAAGGGGTAGTGCGTAGAGTTGTATATATTTTTTCTCTAAAATGCTAAGGGTATAGACTTGTACGTGCTAGTAAAAAAAAATAAGATTGTATATCTCATACATATTTTTAATTGATAAAATATCGTAACTTTTCTCCCGTTGCAAAAATATCTCTGAAATGCTACATTTTTGCCGCATATCGTATACGCACATTAAACACACAAAAAACGCATATTGTATATAGTCCTACATGTGCCCAAAATAAGTATATTAAGTAAGTAAACTCATAAATATCCGTCAAATATAGTTATAAAAGACATAGTTTGTTCTGGGTATTCTATAGCAGATGACCATAGAAAGATTTGATCTAATAATTACGGATTTCTAAGGCAACGATATTTTCAAGTCTTATGCAGCTAAATTATATAGATACCGAGCTTTGTAAGAAGCAAAAAATAGTTAAAATGGATTTCCGTAGGTGGAGCAGACCCAATACTTGGAGTTGGAGATTATTTCAAGTAACAAATCCGGAACTAGTATATTTCTATTTCAATCGAAGGTTGGCTATGTGATTAATATATTCAACATTAGTTTAGATGTATGTAGGTACCTACTGAATTCAAATTCGAATTAATGTAATGTCATTTTTAATTATATGACTGATGGTCGAGAGGTAAGCGCACTTACCTCTCACCCAAAAGTTCCGGGTTAGATTCCCGGTCGTGGAAGTGGAAAATACTGTGAGAGGGATTTTTCCATTATACACGGATATTGGGTGTGTGTCCCTTGTCCCTAAATGTATAGCCCCCTCCCACACAAGACTCTTCTAGAGCCTTCCGGGATAAAGGGGGTCGTAATTACCTGTGGCGTTATTATTATTATTAATTATCCATAAGTAATGTTTCGAATTCTACCTTAAATTGTCCATTTCTCAAGCAAATCTGCACTTCGGGGGGTTATTTTAGGTGACTTGAACACCGGTTAATAAAACATTTACATTATTTACTCCACCTGTGCCGATGGGGAATAATAATTTCGAAATGTTAATATCATTTATTTTTTAGGAATATAGCAGCCGTTCCTAAAATATTAAAAACCTAATTAGTGTTATACTGCAAGAAAGTAACATCATGACAGCCCTAAATAAATACATTTTATATTTTGAAGAGAGATTTAAAATTTTGCAATGTTATTTTTCATGCTCAATATGCTCGCTGTCAATATTTGTTTTTATTGCGTGTTCCGTCATTATTACAGCAATCAAAATAATTTGTTTGAGGCAGGACATGTGCGTCAAATATAACCAGATAAGGTAATATTTAATTGTTTATATTCATAACCACGAATCCACCACAAGAAAATTCAAAATTAACCTTGGTACTTTATTATTTTCGACGGAAATATTTTATCGCAATATATTTATGGTCGATATTAAAAAAGGGAAAAGGCATTTGATGTGGTTGTTACGAGATAAGAAGAAAACGGATGAAAATAATTTAATCAAATTTGAAGTACTATCTACATTGTTCGTTTTAAATAATTGAAATAATAAACTAAAATTTCCAGTGTGAATGTGTATTTTCAATAGAACAGCTCATATAAAAAGTATTGCTTAACAAGTAATGCGGTATTCTAGTGTTACAAGATGTAAAATTATCGTACTCTGACGTCAATGCATACCAGCGGAAAAGAGAACGGGACAAACAATTTTTCAAAGCAGTAATCAACAGGAAGGTCCGTTATACATAAATATATGGGTAGTCGTTGTAAAATACAAAGATAAGAAAATTTATTTCGAGTGGGGTATTCACATTTTTTATTTGACGGTAATTACATACTCATGTTTGCTCATTAAAAATCAGTCGGTTTGAATGATATAACAACGTTTAGGAACCCCGATCGTCGAGATCTTAGCATAATCGTCTCTTACTCGGCTGTTTATGATAATTAAGTGTAAATATTTAGTACAAAGATTAAAAAAACTGTTGATTTATTTTCGTTTCTTTTTAAATTAAAAAAAAATTATTACGCAACTTACGAACACTGAAAATCAAGAAGTAAAACGAATTTCTATTATTCGGTTTTATAAGCACTGCAAAGAATTAATGGAATTTTCAGAGCGGATTTGCTGAATCGCTGCAGGTTCGCGAAATGAATGAAAATATGAAAATCTAAATACGTTCCCATTCGGTTGTTTATGAAAATCAAAAAAAGATACTTGGTACCAACATAAATAAAACTATAATAATATAATAAAACATTTTATTTATTTTGTGTAAATAAGTCATAAACACCGAAGACCGAAATTCAAAAAGTAAATCCATAGAAGCCCAGACTATTGTTCTATTTATCTTGGTACCAAATAGCTTGTCTTAATTTTCATAAATAGCCGAATGAGACCGAATTTAGAATTTTCAGATTTCTCAAATTTCTCAGATTTCCCAAACCTGCAGCGGGTCAGAAACTTCACTCAGATAATTCCATTTTTCGGGAAATTAATTTTAAAGAAATGTATGTTAATAGAACTAATTAATAGACTTCCAGTTCATTTTACTTTTTGATTTTCAGTACTTATAACTTATATAATAATTTTTTTTTGAAAATATAAAAAAGAAAACTAAATCTATAGATACATAGATTATTATTTTGTTTACCTTCAAACACAAACTATGCAACGTATATAAATAAAATTGTTTGGAAGTTAGAGTATTTGTTATTCTATATTAATTTAGGATGATTATTGATAATTTAAAACCGCGAAAAATAATTTAATTTTGATAATAATTAGGAAGTAATTTGAAAAACAACTGCTCCGTATGTGGGGCGTTCCAAAGCAGCCAAATAATGAACAATTAATAATGCTCTTAAAGTATGTCATGGCAATTTATGATAAAAATATATATCGATCTGTGTATCGATATAGTTATTTATACAAAATAATACGATACTGTTAATAACTTAACCCCAACAATTAATATTCTGTCAATTCACATCAATATATGCATTTATTCATCAGGTTATGTTTGGGGTAACCTCTGTCATCATAGAACTACCATCCATTTAAATGAGATGGATTTAGAATAATGATACAATGGACTTTAATTTGTATGGTGTTGAGGTATAGTTCAGTTCATGTATTATCAGCACTCAAAAAACGCAACAAAACTTTACGACCCCATTAAAATTCTATTACTATTGATAGCAAATTGACTCGCTTACCTTTATAGGTTTTTAATGTGCGTCGGCTTATTTGATGAGAGCAAAAAAATAATTATGTCGTAAAGTTTTTGTTGCGTTTTTTGAGTGCTGATAATAAATGAACTCGACTATACCCTACAAATATTTTATTCGCGTTTGTTTGTTCCTCTGGGTTATTAAGTACAAACTAGTTGACTAGGTTATATTGACACTTACTTACTTAATTGAATATCACTAAAAGAAACATACAAAATACGTAACCATAACTAAGTTTCACATTCTTCTCTAATATATAATTATGCCAAGGTAAACAACAGTTTTTTATAAAAAATATACGTTATTGTTATTACTGTTTGAATGTTTTATTGTATTTGTGCTTTATTACAAAATCAATGATGAACGAATACAGTCGAAAATGCTTTTCTTTTAAAAACTTGAAAAAATTTGCTTAGATATTATTTTTACTTCATATTAATGATAAAAGTTTCACTTATTTAAAAGTTATATTTTCTATTAAAAAATTGCTCGTACCAATAAATTGCGTAGCTATTACATGTTTATTTCCCTTTAGGTTATTCGGGCCCCACGTTGGGCGCCATTTATGTTGCCTGTTTATCCCCTATTGGTTACTTCGGTAAATAAACGAGGCAACATAGGCGTACGACTAGCTGGTTTTAGCCGGAGCAAAGAGTCATAAGTGCTGAGAATTTTTGAGAGATGTGAAACTTACCCTTTTGTGTGTATGACATACAACACAAATTCTGCTTTATTTGGGAAAAAGACACAATGTAATATTGATATTAAGTGGGCATCATCTATAGAGAAAAATGAGTATAGATTTGACTCTTTTTGGTCTCTCTCTACTTGCTAAATACAAATACCCTCAATAATGCTCAATAAAATTGTACAAAAATATTTTATTAATTCACAGTACAACATTTTTAATTTAGAGCATTGAAGACGGCAGGAATAGGTTCAATTAGCAATTGATTTATTTGCACAACAAAAGTGAAATGAAACACACATATAACAAAATTATAACATTTATTCCTTATTAACAATATTAAAAGGAATTCAAAATATTTTCAAAAATAAAACAATTAACTTCAAATTAGAAACAATCTTTACCTTAAAATTTATTTTAAATGGGTCGAAAATTTTATGCGTTTAACAATTACTATCAAATTTTGATTAAAAATTTAAAATGTCTATTCAAATTAAGTTGCAAATTACGTACGTCGTTTTCTAGCTAGACTTCTATAGGTATACCTAAACGTCGTATTATGCTCACTATCTTGAAGCTTTGGTCGCCTTAAAACTTTTCAAAATTTAATTGCTCCTCTTTTTGACAAACTGTCTATTTACTGATGAAGTAGGTTCTTCCGGGTCTTGCCGTGGTCGTCGAACTTGACTTGACGTTTCGCTGATCATCCTGTCAGCTTCTTCAGAAGGATTCCAAAGACTGAATATGTTGTGTTACACTCCTCGTTATATACCTAGGCGCCGTTTCGCTTCGCTGGTCATTGGTCGCGCTTGGTTCGCTTCGCTGCTCATTCGTCGTGTTTGGTTGACCGTGACTTACTACGGTGCTGGTACTTGGCAATACCAGTCTCCACGTGTTACTAAGTCGATATCCATCCTCTCTGTTAACGTTGTTCACGTTTTTCATAATTTCCAGTGATTCCCTAATGATTCGTGGATAATAGCGCGTATTCCTATTTAATATATTGACGTCCTCGTAGTCGATTTTATGGTTCTCGTTATTATGGACATGTTCTGCTATCGCCGACCTATCCGTGTATCCAAATTTGGTATTTCTCCGGTGTTCTTTGATTCTGCACTGGATACTCCGTCCTGTTTGTCCGATGTAGCTCTTACCACATGTGCACTTCAACTGGTAAACACCTTTTGATAACAGTTTGGGGACAGGGTCTTTAACTGAGGGAAGCATCTGCTGTATTTTCTTCACTGTTCGAAACCGTGCGCCTACTTTCTTTTTGAATAAAATCTTTTTCAGCCTATCTGTGACTCCCGCGACGTAGGGTAGGCATGCATATGTTGTTGGTTGTTGCTGTTCTTCTTCTGTAGTTCTCCTCTGGTTATTTACTACTCATTGTATATTGCTTTGACTGTATCCGTTCTTCTCTAAAGCTTGTTGGACATTCTGTAGTTCCTCGGGTTTGTTCTCGTCGTCGCATATTGTGTTGGCTCTGTGGACCAAGGTTCTAATTAACGCTCTCTTCTGTTGTGGATGGTGGTGAGATGTCGCATGTAGGTAACGATCGGTGTGGGCTTTCTTTCTGTAGACACCATGGGGCAGCTTGCCATCTCCAGTAAATACATTATATAAGATACACTACATAACAGGTGTGAATGAAATGAGGTAAGAAAAATAACTACATGTACAAAGTAAAAAATGAAATTTTAAATGAACGTAAATGTTTTTGTGGGCTTGGTAGACAATATCTGTAGTACTGTAACAGAGATATATATATTTGATAAATTAGTGTTAAAAATACATGACTGAGTTCCTAATATACGAAAATAACTATATATGCAATATGAAGATATTTAGCAGTGATACACATAATTCGGATAAGTTGAAGTAGTCTCACTTACAAAAACTAAATCAAAATGCTACCAGATCATGCTAAACATAAACAAATATCAGCTGTTTTAACAAAGCTGTTCAATGTATATAGGCCATGTAACATAGATATCTATGAAATTATCCTAGGGGATATTGGCTCACATTTGGAAGAGGGTGACCCTTATATTGCTTAGCGTTTATTGATAGACGAAATAAGCTTTTCTTTAACATATCTGAACATATTCGAAAATTGTGGTTACACGTTACGCCTAGACATTATTTTTCAAAAACTGGCAATTTCTACCGATATACCTAATAGCCGTTTCAAAGTGATGGATGATGTTAATTGCGTCTTTATCTTACCACATCTAAAGTTATGTCTACCCACATGAATGGACTACCAGCCAGCAAATGTATACCTATATTTCTTGAATTTGTCTACGATTTTTGTCGATCCTCGTTTTAGCCAATCCTAATTCTAGGAGTACGTGAAAGGCTATACTTAATGGGTAGACATCAGACAGATAGCCCATGTTTTCGCTAATACAGGTTTTATGCGTCTATTTTAGTGTCATTGGTTTATGCTTTATAGTGAAAGAACCCTTTTCAATATTCTAAAGATTAAAAATGTTTTGACATTATATTGGTTGGCATCTAGAAATGTATCTGCCCTGTTTGATAATAATAGAGCATCTTTAACACTCAATATAGCAATCTCCATCTGAGCTGGTTTTACGTGATTCTGATAGATGACGGAAACTAAACAGAAAAGTATAGTAGTGATGTCCTCTATATCCGACTATTCACCACGGTCCTAGATTAAGTGACGTGAAACACATTAAAACATACGTTAAATTTTAAAGAGGACAAGAAGACATTGAGGAACTCAATCGTATACTAGCATATGTCAACAATGTATCCGCCATTGAAAAGAAGCACTACTACAAAAAAAACTCTGGATAGATCTGAACTTAACCGAGTGAATATTCACAAACTATACTACTAAATCCTATAAGAACGACAAACGAACTGAAATTACTGGGAACACATCTGATAAATCTACTCAAGAAGATAGTAAACTGTAAAGGAGGGAATAAAGTATTATAAGGATATTTCTACCTCTCGTCGAGAGATCCACCAATATGGAGCCTGATCAAACTGATTTACATAGCCATCCATCGTGCTACTAAGGGACATAGCCAATAGAAAATATCTGAGAAGTGCTAAAAGGTACATTGTAAAACGTAAAATAACTCTAGATGCAAAAACATAAAATACGGGCATGAACACTCCATATCACCATACAATGCGGCAACGCATTTCGCGATATCTACACATCTTATCTTATATTTTAAACTATATGCGTCATGCAGCCTTCGCTGCTAGCAGCAAACATGACAACCCAACGTAGTTTTAGTCAGTCTGGGAGTGGCAGCAATGCCTACTGTGCGCTGGTAATTCAAGCTAATGTTGCTCGAAAAATAATTCAGAATTTGATCATCCCCTCACCTACATAAGAACAGCAGGGTCCTTAGGCTATTACGTATCGCTGGTACAAAGTAAATTATATCACATGGAGCGAACTTGCTAAAAGACGGTGTATGACATATATGAGTCACCCGCCTTTTTATAGAATCCCGAATTAAATAATATAGAAATTTTTAAGTATAAGAAATATAATTCTAACTAAATTACACATAATTAATTGTACCTTTTAAACAATTACATTTATTTTAGATTGTAACAAATTACAAATTTAAAAGCACACTTAACATTGGATTGAATGATTTCTACATTTGACATTGTTGATACGCCGTTTAACTTTTTTTGTTTTTGTTCTTACAGCCCTCAGGATGGCGGAAATTAAGAAATATCGTACAATGGACACCGTTTTTTCAAACCTACAAGAAACAGAGGTATCCCTGGGTTCAGCTAGCTGGACACCAAGGAAATTTCAAAGCAGGGCCGGACCAAGGAACGATATTGAAAAAGCTTTGTGCGAAGGAAGAAAAATGTTTCAAGGTATAAATTTAATTATTTATTAAAAATAAGGCGACTTAAATGAATATTATTAATAATTAAAACAATAAGTAAAGCCTTGGGCCGTTCTCATACACGCACACACTGGAGAAACTGGAGCTTGACACCAGATGTAACGTAAACTAACTTAGCGTACATACCGACTCTGTTTTTTTCGGCATACGGCTCCTGGTATTTAAAAACCTTGACACATAAACTTATTAGATGTATATTTCACCTATATTTAGGCCGGCACCGTGCGATGTGTCAAATGTTGGATCTAACCTTGGTTCCAATATTCGCCCTAATGTTGAAATCTAGCGCTGCGGATTTACCAAATTACCTTCCAACATTGGACACATGGAGTGGACTTTAAGTCGGAGTTCAGACTTTAAACTAGGAATTTTGTCTTTGAACTCAAAATTGCCACTTTGAACTCGGAACTCAACCTAACCTAATCAATAACCATCGTATTTTATTTTACTTCTTGAAGTAGATTCGATTTTTCGAAGGCTTAGAAGGGACACATTTATTTTTCGTTCATTGACTTCATGATACTATCAAGATATCGAATTTATTTCGTAAAAGTAAAATATAATTTCATATTACTATCCGAAATCGAATTTAATTTGTAAAGTAAAATAAAATACGATTGTTATATTAGGTTAGGTTAGGCTACGAGTTCAAAGTTGAAATTCCAACTTAAAAGTCGAAATTCCGAATTAAAAGTCGGGAAATAATAGGGTGGCCCTTCTACACCTTCGTAAAAATCTAGTCGTGAAACTCAAATTAATGTTGTTGCTTAATTATGATAAACATTTAAATTTGATGTTCTGATTTTTTTAAAGGAACTGAAATAGACTCTTTACAAAATGAATGCAAAATGCCCTTCGGAAAAGTGTCTGGAACTCGAGAAATGTTAATTCATTTATTGCTGATCAAAAATCTTCAAGAACAGCCAGAATCATGAAGCATCGGATAGTAGGGAAATGCGTCATAAAACATGTCCAGTTGTTTCTACGATTAGCCGTGGAATACATAAGAGAATTGATGTTTGTATTTTATGAAGGGTATCTATCACCAGCAGATATCTATAGAATATATCATTGAGAACTGAATAAGAAGACCAGATCTTGAAATTTGACCAAAACTCGAATGAACCAGGTTCTGTTGAAAGGAGAGAGAACCGTATCCTATAAAATATGGTTCCTTCATGTTTTGGTTAATATGGTCTTCCTCTTTCTTCTTGTGCGGCTCTCAATAATGCCTCTTATTCTATATGTATTCTAATGACATGCTCACTTGATAAATTCTGAACATCAATTACGTTGACATTGGCTAGTCATGAAAATAATTCTACATAATAAGTACGTGTTCATAGCATAGTTTACTGATTTTTCAATGCTTGTGGCGGCTAAACTGTTAGTTATTAAATTTTGATCATCACATGAAAGGACATTATTCCAGGTTCGAGACACTTTGGCTGAAAGGTGCTTTTTATCAGTTTTGTGTTTTTTGAAATCTGTGAGTTATATTTTTTTATAGATTTTGATGAAAGATGTTCTAAGGCCATATGTACCTGAATATAAGGGAATTATTGCGAGTGACGATAAAGAATGCTCATATATCCAACTGCAAGATCTTCTGGGAGATTTTATTTCCCCTTGTGTGATGGACTGCAAGATTGGGGTAAGAACTTACCTTGAAGAAGAATTGGCAAAAGCTAAGGAGAAACCTAAATTAAGAAAGGTAAATTAAATTCACTGTAGTTTTATAAATCAGGCTCAAATAAATGCTAGGGAATTTCTTAAATCTTGTCAGTGATAGTTGTCTTCTATGTTTACAGTTGCATATCACAACCACTGAACTCTATTACATCAGAGCCGGCCTTATTTTTATTGCGTATTTCATATTTTTAACTTAACTTTTTAACTTGCCTTGATAGTTATAAAAAAAAAAGAAAGTTATTGTTATCCCCAAAACAATCATTTTATTTTCAATTTATTGTAGCAAATGTCGAATATGTATGATCATAAGTTCAATATATAAAAAAATTAAACATAATATTTTTACTCGCAAACTCCTCTATAAGTCCTTATTTTACTATAAGGAAAGTAACCAGACTGCAACCAAAGTTACAAATCTGGCGCGTTAAGTGTAATAATTGCATATTACCATCAAAACGCTAATGCTTCGATTGCAACAAACACCAGCCGAAAGATTGATCCTACTTAAAGGAGCTCCCTTGCCAGTCGTCACACACCACTTGCAGACTGCAGTTTCGAGCTGTTGGCTCTCGTCAGTGCAAGGTAGGTATGCGACGACCGACATGAGAATCCTTTGACTATAGTACATCCCGGTATTTTCACAATAGCGACATGTAAAACAGCCAGCAGGCGCCATCTAGCGGTCCAGTGTCTGTTGCAATCGAAAAATAAATAGCCTGACTTGGCTTAGCATAGTTCAAATGTGCTGTGATGTTGTGATGTGCTCAATATATAGTTCACAAAAAACAGTCATATATTTTCTATCTCGGTGGTCGAAATATGATTTTAAAATTAATAAAAGCTAAAATTGAGGCCTGAAAAAAACCTATACTTTTTTTTACGATCAATCAGTAAATATATGAGTAGGCACTAGTGAATTTTTATTGAAAACTAAAATCATGCATTTTATATTCACATGTTTGAATTGACAAATGAAATGAAGAAAAGGTAATAATTAACTATTTTCAAATACTTGGTGTGGTATTATTATTTGAATTTCAAGATAACAGCTTTTTTGTTTAAGATCAAATGCCTTGATATATAAGTGATAGATTGTTTTACTCGTTTGTTTATAAAAATATGACATACTCATGAGACAATAAATTGTAAAAGAATATGTAAAGGTGTTTACGTAAAATTTCCTTCCCTATTTGCAAAAGAAAATTAAAATATAATGTCCATTTATATTTTGACTAAAAGTATGTGGTTTCATCCCCGGTAGTAGTGTACATATACCAAATGTTTACTTGCTACATTAAATAATTTTTCTGACAAAGTAACTGAATAACTAAAATTCGTAATATACTTCGTCTGAAACGTGTAAAATCTGATAAAATCTTGTACTGTACTTTTGACAAATACAATGTAAACATGAACCAAGGGAAGCAACAATTTTCTTACTTTTTATTAAGTATTTTGCACTGAACTCTATTGCTTTATTTTCCTTGATTTATTTAACATCGGTCTATTTCCGCTACGGGGGGCAAGAACCAATACCAGGAGACAAGCTACCCTCAAACTGGAAATTTTTCCAAACCTCTATCAAAGAGTAGGGATTTTTTTTACTTGCCTAGTATTTAATGGACAGGGGATTAACTGTTTTACATACCTTCCCAAAGATGGTATATCCACTACACAATCCCCATCTAGAATTAAATAGCATTTGTTAATACACTGAAATACAAGCCGCTAGAAGGTGAGTCAAGATTGCCGCGTTTCTCTGAAAGTCACCCATTCAAGCACTAACTGCGGCTCCTCTTAGCTCTTGCTTTATATTTAGTATCGCAGTACAATGCCATAACGACAGAGCTGCGCTCGTCCTTAACTGTTTTGCTATAATAGATTTCAGTGGTATCTTGCCATGGTGTGCAAAAAATATTTAAAAATTTTAATGAATGAAACCTCGTAAAAATAGCAGAACTTGGTTTTTGAATATTACAAAATGTCTCGCTAGTAAAATATATAAATTAAAACAACATTTTTAAATACATTATTACATAATTAAAAATATAAATTAATACAGTTATAAAATTTGCAGGAAATTCTCTTTTTATTCACAAAACGTTTTGTTATACGTCAAACATTGTCATTCTGTTTGTATTTCCATAAACATTTGGCACATATTTGCATTATTTTTAACCGACTGCGCTAAGCAAACGAGGATAATGTGTTCCTTATTTATTTCGCATAATACACAAATAATTGAGATGCCTTGCTGCCGCACTCTATTAAACTTACTAGTAATATACTTGAGTGTTCCTATTGTCAACTTTACCACGTTGGCTGACTGGACTCACATTTCACAGTTTGAACTTGCTTGTTTCATAAAATTGTAATATTAATTTATAAAAAGTATGATAACGTTATGTGTTTTCAAAAAGATCTTGGAATCAGTATTATTATCCTGAATATGTTGGATACGTATTATATTAATACTATTTAGGTAACAATTCACAAATAATAAACTTAAAAATCGCAGCAATGAAAAAATGTTAGGTTAGAATATTTTGCATCCTGATATCTCGGGAAGTATATATAGCCTATTTTTAATAAAAATTCGTGTTTAAGTAGGCAAAAGTACTCATTTTAAAAGAAAAAAATCCAAAATCGGACTGTCTTGCCAATATTTAGATGGTAGCTTATTTTAATACAAACAACAGACAAAAGTTGAGTAGGTATACTTACTTAAAATATAACAAACCCGGGATTTCGCCCCGGTTCTTACAAAACAGTACCATACAAGTGCGCACCATATTGTCTTAATTAAGATACACACTGTTTATAAGTCACAAAATTATATACAAAATAACCAATATATCTCACAACTTTTCGCAAACGAAAGGATAAAATCACGAAGACCGACTCTGTAATTCGTATTCAATTTAAGACCTACGCTTTAGAAACAAATAAAGCACAAACTTGCGTCAGCGCATAACTTCCGTACACAGCTGTTTGAGTCAAGCTCCGACATACTTTTAACCTTAGATTTCCTACTGCGTCGGCGCTTGTCTATGCATTTTGAGTCGCATGATTATCACATTTTGTTTACGCGCATATGCCTATAATGGTGTTCCATTTACTGTAATAGAGTTCAGTGATCACAACTCAATTTCAATTGGCACTATATAACATATATAATACATATATAATTTCATTTTATTTAGGACATGTACGAGAAAATGTGCCAAATCGATCAAAATGCTCCGACTGAAGAAGAACATAAATTAAAAGGAGTTACAAAACCAAGGTACATGGTGTGGAGGGAAACGATATCTTCCACTGCTACGCTTGGATTCAGGATAGAGGGTATTAGAAATGCTGATGGGACGTCCACTAAAGATTTTAAAACTACTAAGACCAAAGAACAAATTATAGCTGCTTTTGAAAAATTCACTGAGGGCTTCCCACATGCTATTGTAAGTGCCATCTGTACTCATTAATTATCTAAGATTTCATTGTTTACACGTTGCACATTCAGATTAATTTCTATTATCAAAACAACCAAAAAGTCCATAGGTCTAAAATCAATATTTTTGATCACTTCTAAAAAGAAGAACCTCTAAATGTTCAAATATATTGTATAAAATATAAAATTAATCAATTTAAGAAATTAAGAGTTTGTAAACTAACATATCCGAATTGTAATTAATTCCTTATTTATTCGTCAAACAGATCGTTTATTCGAAACTAGGTATACAAATAGCATACACTTTTTTTTTTTAGATTCCAAACAGCAAAATTTTATAAACAAATCAAGATTTTTCAAATATAAACGATCTAACAATATTCCACGTTGAAGAACAAAAGCTTTAATTAAATTTATGCATAGAAATTGTCATATCCAATAAAATTTTTGGCATTACCCTTATAAATTTATGATCAGTTAGTATATCGATGAACCTGATTAATATGCTCAAATTCTGAAAACTTATTTGCGTAATTTTAATTATTTTAAGTTCATTGTCAAAACTTACTAAGTCAATTCAAGTAGTACTTTTAGACATAATTTCAGAATGAATTTGGTAGTGTGAAACAGTTCTGTAACTTCTCCAAATTATTATCAATCTGTTTAATTTTGCACATAAGCTCAACAATACTATTGAACATTTTAGTTAACTGTATCCATTTTTAGGTACAATTTTTTTCTCGAGTGTTTGAGACATTTTTGAAATAAAGTACCTGTTACCTCACTTAGAACTGGAAACTTCTGTCAATACATTTTTGAAATTGTATGAAACTCATTCTCTTGTCTCCTGTTTCCAAATTGTTTCCATTTCCATTTTTCATACAGTAATAATGGCAACATAAATATGTAACCATAAAGTAAATTGCGAAACTGTGGGAACTTTTTTACAAATATATTTTTATACAGCGTGTCCTTTTTGGCTTGGAACCACCCTTATAAAAAGTTTATTTAATGTCCGATTTAGATATATTTTTTAAATAAGGTTAACTTTTCAAGAAACAATAGGGATTATTAAAATTGTTTTTGATAATGTGAGATCGTCAAGAGCATTAACGTTCTGTTGGTAATATACAATTATTACAATTAGCGCACCAGGCTTGTAACTTGTAATTCAGCGCTCGGCGGGGCACATAGCCCGGAGAGTAGCTGTTGGTTGCAGTCTAGTTACATCCCTTATAGTAAAATAAGGATTTTATAGAGGAGCTTGCGACTAAAAATATTATATTTTAATATTCTGCCCTCGAAAGCACATTTGAAGTCGTCAAGAGAAGCTGCTCGAAAATTTAATAGAATAAAATTCAAATCGACGGCCGCCACTAAACGACAGCACCGTTCGAAAAATAATAAAATATTTTAATGATGCCGGTAGTGTTTCAGAAACAAATTCTAGAGGATCTGGCCACCAGAGGCAGCTTAATAATCTCGCTATTTTGGAATATTTTGACGAAAACCCTCGTCCAAGCTTAAGGAATGCTGCTATGAATTTAAACAAGTCTCGAAATACCATTTGGAGGTGCCTTAAAAATCATAACCGAAAACCATACAAACCTAAATTTTTGCATACTTTGCAAGTAGGTGACGAAGAAAGGTTTTTGTAATGCTTGTGGGCTCAATGAGAGTATTTGAATGACCTAGATTTAAATAGCGATGAGGCTACATTCACTACAAACGGTGTGGTTTCCTCACAGAATTGTAGATTTTGGACAGAGGAAAATCCCAATTGGGTAATCAATTGCAGAAGCCAATATTCAAAAAATAAAATCTGGTGTGGTATTTTCAATGAGCGCTAAATTGGTCACTATGTTCTTAATGAAAATTTAAACACTTTAAATTTCATGGGGTTTTTAGAAATCAGTTTTGGAACGAGATTCGAACCTGCAGGGAAGACAACAGTTATATTTCCAACTAGATGGATGTACCCCACATCATGCAGTAATTTTCAGGACGTGGCTCAAACTAAATTTTCCCGGTAGGTGGATTGGACGTAGTAGTCCATTGATAACCTGGCCACCAAGATCCGCGGATTTAACATTCCTTGATTTTTATTTGTGGGGCACTCTTAAAAGCAAAGTCTTTAAATTTCGACCACAAAATAGGCAGGAACTATGTGGCAGAATTAGACTAGCTTGTCAAGAAATCTCGAGGGAAGAACTTAAATATGTCATTCGTAATAATCGTGAGAGGATAGATAAATGTATAGAAGTTGAATGTGGCTTAGTAGAGAGAACCTGTATTTAATTGTTCTATTTATTTATTTGTTTTATATATAATATTTTTAGGTAAACTTTTTTGTGTCACTTCTTTTTAATTATTTGTTCGTTAGTCATTATAGTATGAAAGGATAAAAATTGTTTGATAATTAAAAATTTTTAAATTGAGCATTACAATGAATCATTCATTTGTCAATTATTTCAGTTACGGCACTCTTTTTCTAAATACACAATCCCACGCAACAAAGTTTTTCGGCAATTTCTGAATTTTTATTTCTCTCCGGAAAAATCTAAAAATACGACTTTTTCAACGACACATTTGATGGGTTGCTGAATCCAGTGGTGTACGCAGATTTAAAATTTAAAAAATCGCTAATAAGATTTCACCATATTCTGAACCCAAAAAAAATCATAGTAGGCCACGCTGTTATGCTTTGTAAAATTTAATGTAACACAAAAATGCGCTTTTCAAACATCTGTATTAAAAAAATATATCTAAATCGGACATTAAATAAACTTTTTATATGGGTGATGAAATTTTATAAAATTAGTGAAGTCAAATGCAAATTAATTCCTCTAAAATTTCACAATAATTTATTGTATTTCCCACTTCATCGTGCTTTAAATCTATGTGATACTGAATAGGAAGACAGTAAAAAAGTACCCTTTTTATATTAACAATATCACCTCTACGAGCCCTTTAAAGCAATTATTATACTTTCTGTAACAATGTAAAATCAAATACGTAATTTATTATTACTTAACTATCAATCACACTTAACCTCAAAAATAACGACACGACTACATTGGGTTAAATTTATAACAAATAAGCCAACAAAAAATCCGGAAAGCGCACGCAGTGCCGGCCGATTCAGTGTTGTCAACATTTTTCAAACAATTCTGAAGCAGAAGACATTGTTTCCCTTAAGAGAAAAGGACAAAATGTTTGTTATCATTTCTAAAACAAGTTTCTTTTAATGAAATATGTAATAATGTTGTAATCGGAACTGTATTGATACATTACAAAAATTAATTCTTTTCATAAAATTCATCACTTCAATTTCCAAAACATAGACAACTGTTTCTGTACTCATAATGGTTATATAGTGTTGGCATTAATGGGCTACTTAGAAATAGACTATTAATGGCGTTTGATATTTAGCTGCCATTATGGGCAATATTTTTTACCGGAAACATCGTTCAGGAGATTCAGGTATAGTCAAGGAAATCGCTATAGTAGAATGCGGTTGCGTTGAGATGGGCGGAGTTTATATCGGGCCACCTAGTCCGTCCTTTACATCGCTTACGTGAAGGCGAGACAGATAATTGTTATGTTGTTACCGCGCGAACGAATGTATGTGTCCAGAATTGCACTTGTATAGTTACAGATTTGTGGGAGTTGAGTTGTGGAATATATATGATGAGTGTCTATTAACTGATATTTATTTAAAATTAATTGAAACTATAAGTTAGCCTTCTTATAATTTAATATTAAATCTAATAATATCAAAATGTTTCGGCCTAGTCAAACGAGCGAACAATACCAATTAAATTCGTGCTGCATTCGGAGGCGTAGCAAACTTCTCAACATCTTGTCTCAACGCGATCTCATTCTACTATATCGTTTACCGTGACTATACATAAAAGAGTAAAATAGGTATAGCACCGATATAAATGAATTTAAGGTTCTTATTGTATGTTACTAATCATGATTGTCAAAGTAGCCACAAAAATATATGGGTACATATTTACTTTTGAAGTAGTTTCTTCCGGGTCTTGCCGTGGTTGTCGTAAAGACTTTAGAATCCTTTCTGAAGATGCTGATAGGATGATCAGCGAAACGTCAAGTCAAGTTCGACGACCACGGCAAGACCCGGAAGAAACTACTTCATTTGACAACGGCCGTGAAAACCTGCATTCTACTATATTTATTTTTAATAAAAATTGTTATATTTGGAGGTGCATTTAAAATATCGAAGAAGGTATCTCTGTATAATCATCGATAAAATTTTCATTGCACGTTTCTGCGGGTTAGACATTCGGCAAAAATTGATTATTTTTATTCTTTTCGAAACCAACAATGAAACGGACAGTATCACCACAATGGAAACATGTACTACATAACCCGAGACATAACCAGTGGCGGTCCGAAGGGGGCATAGGGCCCCCATGGACACATGATTTTGTGAAATATCGAACGTCTATGCCTACTTCTTTACTTCACCAGTTTGCCACTGGATTATGACATTGGGGTACTTGTAGTAATTTTATTCTTTCAAAAAATTTTCGCCTACCGATCCCCTTGCAGCTGACGCTATAGTTGAAATCACGAATCTTTTCGTTCACGTCATCAATTTATCCACTTATCAACAACATGCGATGTTTCTATCTTTGCAAATACAAATCGCATAGGATGTGAATAACAGAAAGTCACGTCTGCTGAGGCTACCACAAAAGCGAGCATAACGATGCGTTTTACAAAAAAATATTACAAGCGTTAGTCGTAGCCCCAATCAACGTTCAGCATTCTGTCAGTTCACTGTCAATTCAGTAGCGTACAGTGTATAAAAGACTGAATGCAGTAACCAAAGACATGGCGATGAAATGAAATGAGTATTTAATCAGGGAAACGTAACGGATGTTCCCTTTTACCTTTGCAAGAAATTCATGAGGTGAAATGTAAAATTATATGCGGCAACGGATGTTAAAATTCATTGTATCGCATGCTATTATAGTCCATACATTTTTATTACAAAGTACTTGTGTTTTGCAAACAGTCATACGCCCATGCGTGTGACCTTGAATTTATTTGTTGCGGAAATTAAAAAATGATGACGTAATGGAAAACATTCATGATTTCAACTGTGCTGCGCTGCCCATCTTTGATGCCTCGCCCCATGTCGAAGTTCTGGGATAGCCACTGGACACTGGATTGCAATTTTCAGTTGTGCGACAGTTGCGCAACAGTTTGATCTGCGAGTGGCTTTACTGCGCCCACATACGCAATTAAATCGTCAGTTGCCTAGACTTAAACATATATTATTTCATTCGTAGCACCAGAATGCTACTGAAGATATAACTTTTTGGTCACAAGTGAGCCTAGGCGTATTTAAATGTGTACGGTACAAAACAATTACACGCAATCGCTCAGTTTGTGTCAAATCACAAACCATCTAGTTGCGCAACTTTACAATCGCATGTTAGTTGCATGTCAGCGCGGTCTCATTAGTCGCGTTCATCACGGTGAGCGATCAGGTAGCACTTACTGATCACATGCTTAAACTACTCTTCTTGCACTGTCCTCATTGGCTTCTTGCATAATGATACGTGATCGCTCAGTTAGCGCTACCGTGTGATGAACGCGACCATTTAAACCCATGGTAGTCACACCGGCAACTAAACTGTCACGCTGAAAAAGCGCACGTCAGCGACTAGCCGAAGGAAATTATGTGTTTGTCGAAAGCTCCCATTTTATGACGGTAACAGACACACTTTATTAGAAACTTTTGTGAAAATATGCCTTAAAATGCTACTTGGAAGCGTACCTCCTGTAATTATTTAGTTTATAAATACCCGCATGCCCTTGACAATTCATTAGGCCATCATACACGGAAGGGAATTTTAAACGATTTATTTTGTCTCACCATAGACCAAATCTGTTGTCGATATTTCGATAAATGTTTACGTTAGTGACGTGCGACAGATTTGATCGGTAAAATACCCGATGTGTGACACAGATCGCTGCAGTTCAGTCCTGTCATTGCGCATACACAGAGATATCAATTCCATTTGAATAGTAAAGGTGTCATTGAAACATGGAATGGAGAAAAAAATTATTAACCGATTTTATAGGTTTATATAAGGAAAAACATGTTTGTGGAAAATTAAGACAGTTCGTACGTAAATAAAAATATGAAAGGAGAAGCTTATGACGATTTGGTTAATTTTTTGAAAAACTTGACTTGGTATTCGTAAATAATTTTTGTAAGTCATCCTGCTCATTCGCCCTTCTCTAAATAAATACATATGCCCATTTTGTTTTTCCTGGGTCCACGTTTTCATCCACTTTGTTCTATTTTTATTCTTCTTTTCATTTTCACAAATTTACCATAGACCTTGTTCATCATTACCGACAACAAATCTCTTCTGGATTTTAAGCACGCCTAAAATATCTGAACGCTCGTTCAGTCCCCTCGGAGGCCTCGGAATTTAAAGATGGTTTACGATTTACCATTAACTGAACTGCCCGTCCCCTCAACGACTTGATATTTGACGAAAATAAACGATGCGATCTTTACGTGTATGGAGACCGACCAAAATATCTGTACCCTGAGAGACGGTAGATGCGATCTGGCAGATCTGGGCGGCGCGGCGAGACAGATCGTTTAAAATTCTCTTCCGTGTATGGCAGTCTATTCAAATTAATCGTTTAAAAATCTAAACTACAGCAAAGAGCTCCTGAAGTTTCCAAAAGTTGCCTGAGAGCCCCCTTCGACGTGTATAATACGTAGTTCTGTTTAAGTAATCAACTCTAAGCTGGGTCTGGGGACTATTCCGTATGTGGACTACTTTACACAAATGAATACCTTTGGTGTTAGAGAACCATATTCAGAAAACAATGACACAATTGAACACTACACTCGAATACACTGCTCACTTTTTGTTCACCGTCAGGATCATCGATACAATATTGAAAGTGGTTCCTAGACATTAAAGATATTGATTTGCGTGAAATAGTCCTGAAACGCCTCCCGACGGCGGACAATATAAGTAGAAATTTTCAGTAGATCTCATCTTATAGCGTTTAACTTATCAATAAATTCGCGATATCACATGATTATGCCATAGAATAAAAAATTATTTTTTAAGGAATTACAACAAAAACTTTTAACAGAATATCCATTCAAGAATGAGTAAAGATTAAGGATATCATTACATCATTAAATTGAAACATTATGAATTGTTTTAAAGATTTTTTTTCTTTCAGCCAAAATATATTCAGAGGTTGAGAGCAATAAAAGCAACTTTAGAAACATCTAGCTTCTTCAATACTCATGAGGTAAGACTATTATATTTTAGGATTATATAAACAAACCAAGTTTACAGAATCTGGATTATTAGGACATTCTTCACATATATTCTCTTGTGATTTTACCAGCACACATCATGCGGTTCATATTGCAAGTTTCTCTAAAATACAATGAACTCGAAGGACATGTCCACCTGGGTATATATAAGGTGACACAACGTAGTGATACTTAATTGAAAAGAGTGTAATAAGTGAATCGGGAGATATAGATATCTCTCAGATGGCTCCCATATGCCCGGGTCACTTATTTTATTTCACAAAACATTACCATATTAGGTTTTGTATAAAGTATACGGGCACAACCAGCCGCTGACTGCACGAGAACCAAACCTTTCTCTGATTCTCCAGTTCTGCGCCGACGCCGCGCGGTCGGGTAGACAAATCTGTTGCATGTCGTTTTCATTTATGTGTAAGCGATACCCATATACTTATATGTTTGTAATAGTATTTTGCATACAGTCAAGTAAAGCAATGTAAACCCAATACGATAAACGTTAATGAATGATACCAATATATACGGCAGTATTCTTCAGTCATTGGAAAATGGAAACTGAAAACATGAGAGAAAAACATTTACAAATGTTCCCGTAAATATATTTTCAAGGGGATAGAAATTATCAATGCTTTTTCGATGCTAAATTTGACCACTGATATTTTTAAACTGAATGTCGATGGATTTGTTATTTTATTTAATTAGTTTAATTTTTGTTAAAATATATTTTGATAGTTTTTAAAACATTTCCAGTTAGTTTCAGTGTTATAAAAAAATATCTCAAGGTTAGCTGCATTATTGTTTATTTGTAACTTAAGAAACGTCAACATCTAAAACAGTTACTTGAAATCTTGCATTAGTGGTTGTTACATATTTTACTAAAGTCATATCTGAAAGTGGCAAATCTGATAAATGTTATTTTTTTCCGTTACTTTTCTTAATTGACATAGTATGAATCAACTATAAGATTGCATAAATATGCCTTTAATTTGTGACTTGCACCATCTCTTTACGACAGAAATTAGCCAAGATGATGCCAAATCTTCCCAAAAAGTCTGGTCATGAAAATTACATTACATTACAAATTACATCCAATTAGAATCATTTAGAACCCTACAAATTTTATATCATCCAAAAATTTGACCACGTAGTGCATTTATATCTGGTTTTTGGACTACGACCTTTGGAATTGTAATAATATGATAAGCCTAAAGTTATAAACGTAAATTTAACTGAATTTTTCTTCTTTTAGGTAATAGGAAGCTCCCTTTTATTTGTCCACGATCGATACAGCGCCAACGTTTGGCTTATTGACTTCGCTAAAACTATAATTTTACCCGAAGATGTCAAGATCTCCCACAGTTCGAAGTGGAAAGTCGGGAACCATGAGGATGGTTACTTAATTGGTGTGAACAATCTCATAAACATTTTCATGGCGATGTTAGAGCAGCAGCCTGTTACCATAAGTCCGCCGCTGTCATTGCAAGAACCACCAGAAGTAGCCGCACAGCAAAAAGATGAAAATACTTGATATATCTCAAGAATACTATTACTATACAGTCAGATAATGTTAAATTAACGTTTGATATTCTTTTTTAGTATTATTATCGATTTAAAGGACTGTCTAATGACATTACAAATGTTTGTATTGCTTTTTACTGGAAAAAAATATTCTGTCCATGTCAAAAGAAAATTTTTCCTAAAATCAAATTATATCTGTAAAATCGGCTAATTACAGATGCCATCATATACTTGGTAAAGTTACAGATACCATACTAAAACATGAGACATAATGTTTCTTCAGTTGCACAAAACCACTGCCGAAAGTATATCTCCTTTTTTACAAGTGGTTTCATATATCTCTAATTCTCTTCGGCAGCTAGCCTGTATAACACGTGAATTTAAAATTTGCTCATTTTTCTGCTAGAAGCAGAGATTTTCAAGAATTCAAATAGAGACAAGTATTGAGAATAAATTGGGCAACTAAACTGTACTGATTTATGTGGCTTATTTATAAATAAAATGACTGGAACTTCGACGACGGGATCACGACGATCAGCTACAGGAGACGTTGGCGACAGAAGAAAACCGAATACCGCCGCGCCGAAGAAGAACAAATTTGATAGAACTCCGCGAACATTACCAGATTATTCGTCAGATTTACTTTAAAACAATAGTTCAAATATTTCTTTGACTGTACGGGCTACGTTCCCAAAGCCATTTTCCTTTGGAAAAAATAAAAAACCATTTCTCTAAATTCTTAACGAGAAAGTTATGATGTGTGGTTGTTAGTATATAATTTCTCGTCTTTTGATGGGCAGTCCAGTTAATCGGTTAGTATTAATAGCCGAATTATAAAAGTATGACGATGCAGAGAAAAATCTAAATGTATTTGAAGTAAAATAAAGAATGTGATATATTTTTTTAAAGACATACTTTATGTAACTTGAGAAATTAGCGAGTATCCCTCATATGGCAACTTTGTTGCAGTGTGATATTTATCAAATCCACGTATGCAGCAAGTTGTTTTAGTCGACACCTTCTTTTTTATGATTGGTAGTATCGCCGTTATATAAAATGTAATGTAAGGCAGTGTTGTATTTTCGCAACAAATGAAACTGGTCGAAATTTTATATATTTTCATAGCGAGTTATGATATCACGACTCAAGTAAAGAACAATTGATGCGTCATATAACGGACATTATTGTTCAATTTTTGTATCTCAAATGATAGAATTTATGAAATTATTTTCCCAATTTCAAAGTTTATACTTAATTCATTGTGTTTTTTCTAGAACGATTGTTGGAGTCAATAAGTATTTATTGATGTAAAGAACTTTTATATTTAGTTCACTTGTTTAATTCGGACGTGTTCTTCATTTTGTTTAGGTATACCTTTATAACTGACAGATTTATTTTAAATTAGCAAAATTAAACATTCTCGTGAGGAAGTAGATATGCATTTGTACATATATGATGTATTATTTATTTTAATTTATAAATATAGTTGTCGCATGTTAAATAAGAGAAGTTCATTTCAATGCACTGAAATACGTACCTATTATTTGCAATGTATTATTTATAAGTACTTTAAGTGTTTGTAATATTAGGATACATTTCATCATTGTTATATATCATTATATGAATAAAGTATCACTTCATAATGCTACTGTTTATTTCTTTAGTTATGGTTATATATAAGTACCTTGAGTTATGAAAAATGCAACGTCTGATTATTGATAAAATATTTTATCCAAATTTAGTATTTGATAATGTTAGGAATAAAAAAGTTAGATACTCAACATGAGCATACTGGGTGAATTATGCTCAGGCATCTTCTTGACCCTCGGCCCACTTGTACCAAGGAAAAAAAGTTGATGAAATCTTTAGAAAAAAAAACAAGAATTTAGATTAAAATAATACTGTGTTTAACATTATTGTTTAATGTTAAAATAAATCACACTGCTGCGTTAAATAAATGCTCCGCTAAGACCGCGGCGGCTCATCATTAGCATTTTAGCACCGACACATCTCTTATGACCAATTCGCCCATCAACTTATCAGAGATTGGGCATTCAACACATTTTCCTAACATTTTGTTACCTTTCCTCCTCAAATTAAGGAAGAAACATAGATAAATAACGCCGTTTAAAATGGACTGAGCTGAAGGGTTTCCATGATAACTTTGAGATGGTGGATGAGGGGAATAGTCGAGAGGAAGGGGGCCGTTTTGATAAACGCAGTGGCGTATATAGACGAAAGGGTTAAACAATTATTGGCACATATTCTAAATAAAATCAACTCTTCCAACATCTAATTTAATTCAATATTTTTATCTATGGACTCGGATCGTGAATAAGTTGCCTTTCTTAGTCTTTTACTTGAGCCGAAAGAAAAGGCATTCTGAAAAACTCAAATCAGAAACACTATAAACCTAATCTACGCCTACGTATAAAACATATTTACATGTGGAACGAACGAGATCCCTCCTTTCTGTAGGTATTTTTGCAAATTAAACAAATTTTGGTCATATTTGCAAACTACCCAACCACGAGCATAATATTGTTTTTCTTCAAACGTCAAAACAACTTGACCTTAACGACAGGTTTGTGAACAATGTTGCAAGGGTACGTTGGCTGCATATTTGTTTTTACAGAAAAAGTATACAAAAATGGAGGATATAACGGCTGGTATCGCTGCTGCTATACTGCCCTGCCAAGGCCCCCCCGTAAAATGAATTTTTGTTAAAAATGAGTTAGAAACTATTTCATATAAATTATTTCAAGATGTATCTTCTTACTAAGCAAAAAACTTTGTAAAATGTTTCTAGATATGTGAAAATGATAAATTTTAAACCCTGTATTTTAAAAACTGTATGACGGTACTAAATACAAACACAGTACAGAACGCGTGCTACAGTAAAACACGGCAAATAAGACAAGCCGCGCGAAATTTGCTGTGTTTTTACTTAGCTGCTGTTAAGTACCGCGTTTTTGTCTAGTACGACACCAATAAATTAGCTGTGTGTAACATATTATATTAGTGACCAAGTTTAGTTCAAATGTGCTTTTAGAGGGCGGAATATTAAAACATAATATTTTTAGTCGTAAACTCCTTTATAAAATCCTTATTTTGCTATAAGGAACGTAACCAGACTGCAACCAACAGCTACTCTCCGGGCTATGTGCCCCGCCGAGCGCTGAATTACAAGTTACAAGCCTGGCGCGTTAAGTGTAATAATTGCATATTAACTATCAAAACGCTAATGCTTCGATTGCAACAAACACCAGCCGAAAGATTGATCCTGTTTAAAGGAGCTCTCTTGCCAGCCGTCACACACCACTTGCAGACTGCAGTTTCGAGCTGTTGGCTCTCGTCAGTGCAAGGTAGGCATGTGACGACAGCACGAGGATCTTTTGACTATTTGGTACATCCCGGTATTTTTACAATAGCGACATGTAAAATAGTCAGCAGGCGCCATCTAGCGGTCCAGTGTCTGTTGCAATCGAAAAATAAATAGCCTGACTAGGCTTAGCATAGTTCAAATGTTGCTACTGGAAGGAATAAATTTAATATTATATAATGATCTTAATATCTTAAAATATCTAACGTTTCCCTATTAAAATATTTATAAGCATTTTACTAGGCAGAAAGTCAGTATAAGCACTATAAGCAGCATATACCGTGGTTTTATCTAGCAAGGTAATTTTGTATATCGTTTATGGTATTAAGCAAAAACACAATTTAAATAATTATATGCATATAATGAAAAAAATTTCTATTTACAATTCATTTATTTAAAATATATAATAAATCTACATACTGCATGCTTTAAAAAATATATATAAACTGTTATAAGCGTGCTGGTAGAATAACACAAAGTTCCCTCCATCTATCTCAGTTTAGCTTTTTGACCAATTACGGGGGTTTTGCTTAGCAGGGCAGTATAGTGGTATTATCTTGCAAAAAATATCTGCTTCAACAAGGACAAAAGTATACAGTTGTAAACAGGTTTCGAGGTATTTTATTTTTAGCACAAATAATACACAAAATAACAAAAATAATTGCATCAAATACTTAAAATAGTAAACATATTTTTTATTTGTTTATTTTTATTTTTTTCACTTGTATAGCCGTGTACCGAATAAAAGCACGCGTTTGCTTCCAATATCGGAAGCATCCTTTGATGTGGGTAAAAATTACCGACAAGTGCTTGAACATGATAAAGCGGCCAATGTTTGTCATAAAAATTTGTCTACTCATTTGGAGAATATAGCCACATGATGCGGCAAACTACCATGTGCGTCCAACGTTGGAATGTACTTGACAGATCGTGTAGCGCCGGCTTCAAACTGTCATTTCTCTGATACTCCATCTGAGCGGAAGTAGAGTGATTCATTAAGAATAGACAGAAAAGCCCTAAACTTCGGATTAAGTGCGAACAAGCTGATAGTCTGGAGTTGGAAGCTCCTCTTTTAAAGTGATTACTAAGAGCCTGAACTTTCGTGAGTGGCTTCATTTTGAGTTTTGACGAGTCTTCCAACTTTCACTAACGGGCTGATTTTTACACTATTTTTAATTAATATCTTAAAAATCGAATGGTCCAGTTCTACGCCATGAAAGTGTCAGTTTTACGAACAACATGTTTAGCGGCTGCGTAGAACTTTGCTTACCTCTACCGAGAATTATCGCAGAAAGAAAAATTGGAAGACTCGTCAGAAGCCACTCACGAAAATTCAGCCTGAGTAATCACTTTAAAAGAGGGGCGTGGGACCCTGGAGCATGGGTTTTGGTAGAGACCTTTATTTTATAAAAATGCGGTGAACGTACAGAAGAGACGCAAGATTTGCAAAATGCGGTTGACGTTTTAAACCAAGCTGATTCTTCTCGTGACTTAATTTCTACCATTGGGATGGAATCTTGAGGCTATATAGTGTTTGAATGACAGAAAAGTTCATCTAGAATCATCGTTGTTTCGCCAAATCTATGAATAAAAATAAATCTGTGAAATTTAGTTCCCTGCCGTCTATGGCTAATAGTCCGGAGGATAAGAGAATCCACCTTACATTTCATGCTCAAGCATTGAATTTTGGTACACTTGTTCGTTAGACCATACCCTTCGATATGAGAAAAGTTGCCATGGTCGGGGCCTCCACGAGTGCCTTATTATAGCATGGTTGCCTACCTTCAGGGGCAAATCCGCTTGTTTTGGAGCTAAAGAGTGTGGTGGAGGGCTGAAATTTGGTACACATGCACCATTTTGGATGTTCAAGGTAACAAACAAGCCCACGGCCTTTTTCCTCAAAATGACAGCGGGGAGAATAACGTTATTTTCCGAAAAAGTTTACTTTAACACATTTTTCAAGTGGAGTCTCGTTCATATATTTTTGGGGGTCACTGGTTTAGAAAAATCGTGTTTTTTTTTAGTACGTGAGATCGAAAATAGTGACATATAATAAATTAATATGACAGTTTTCTTATAATAATGGTGGAATAACACTTTTATTTCATACCAATGCAAATAAATACTACCTGTGCATTGGGCATTAATCCGAGTGGCACATATAGAACTACTATACACTTTCAAATGTCTCACAACCAAATTTACATAGATCAGAGCATTTAATACTATTTTTGAGACATTTACAGTGATTTGCAACGCAGCCCTTTTTACAGCTACATTTAACTAAGGCTTCGCACGCTTCTGAGGTTACAGTCTTTGTGCGCCACACGGGTCTCAAATACTGTCACATTTTTTCCTTGTTTAACAAACTTCCTGATGTAATCAATTCAAATTTTGCACAGTTACTAAAATCGGATGACAATACAGTATTCCACCGTTACTTTTGCAAATAACCGCACGCAGATGACGCGGGGGTGAAAATTGAAAAATCTGCAAAACAAAGGAGCAAGGAAGCGAAGGAGCGAGAAATAAAAAAAAAATCGTTAAAAGACGAATTTTTATTGAGCGCTCTCTGGGGGTAGAAATATAGAAAATGAAAAAAAAATTAAAACTTTCTTTTCTATAAAATGTCGTACTAAAAAGTAAAAAATTAAAAATACTAATGTACAACTGCAAGAAAAGCAAGCCGTGCGCACTTTGTATATATGTATATGTATCATCTTTATGTACGCATGAATGAAAGCATTATGTGTACAAAGATTCCATCTCTTTCATATAATCATGCGTACAATCATAGTGCGCACGCTTTGCTTTTCTTGCAGTCGTACATTAGTATTTTTTATTTTTACTTTTTAGTACGACTTTTTACAGAAAATCAAGTTTTTAATTATATATATATATATATATATATATATATATATATACAGGGTTACTGGTAATTCGATACATTCCTTTGGAGATGTGATGGGGCATGAGCTAAGGAGTAAATCTAGCCCTAACAATGCAAAACTTAATAGTTTTTGAGATATTTCAATTTTTTTGTTTTTCTCAAAAAAGTTGATCTTAATGTCTTAAAAGTTAATTTCCGAAAAATCTACTTGACATGTTTAAATTTTTTTTTACTGGATTACTTGTCCAATATTATAGATATCCGTTTGGAATGAAAAATGTCCGGAAACATTTCGATCATGTGAACATTTAAAATAAAAACTTTTAAAAATTTTCTTTTCAAATCAGCTATGAAATTTACCTATTAGGTTTCTTCAAAAAAATATTAACGTAACACGCGTATAAATTATTATAAAAACTGTCTTATTTCAATAGCTATCTAACAAGGTACAAATGTTCAATTTACCCTCAATAATTCTAAGAAAATACTAGTAAATAACACAAGTAGTACGAATTTTATTTTTAGATAAACAATAAAAAACATTTTAAAAGTAGAGTTCTTCATTAATTTCAAAGTTATACTTTATTTTTTATATGTCTTGCTCAAAATGGGAGCCCCTATTCCGTATACAGACATGGCAGCGTCTTCTTATTTCCGTCCTTGTTACTCTGGTTGTCAGATTATGCCTTATGTGTTGGGCAGCATCGACTATCCTTTGTCTAAGGTTTTCTATAGTATTGACTGGTGTGGCATAGACCATATCCTTCATATGACCCCATACGTAATAATCAAGGGGTGTTAAGTCAGGGCTTCGCGCTGGCCAAGGTATTGGGCCCGCTCTTCCAATCCAACGGTTAGGGAAACGTTGATCAAGTAACTGTCGTACTGTCAGCCGATAATGTGCTGGACAACCGTCGTTCTGAAACATCATTCGCTGTCTGACGGCGAGAGGAACATCTTCTAAAATCACCGCCAGATCATTTCTTAAAAAATTTTCATAGATTTCCCCGTTTAAATTTTGAGGAAGAAAGTGTGGCCCTATTAAATAGTGGCCAATGACTCCCATCCACACATTAATAGAAAACTTCATTTGGAAACTAGTTTCACGTGTTAACTTGGAATTTTCCTCTGCCCAATAATGTAGGTTGTGGAAATTTGTTATACCCTCGCGATTAAATTTCGTCCGTCCAAAAAATACTTGTTAAAAAGTTTGCACTTTCTGCATCTGAATTTAACATAAAGCGGCAGAATTCCACTCTCCTTCCAGGATCACCTTCCTCCAAGCCTTGGACAGGGGTGTAGTGGTAAGGATGACATCCAACTCTACGTATCGTAGACCAAACTTTCCATTGTGACGCTCCGGTTAGTCTTGCGACTTTATTAGTTGAAATAGTTGGGTCTTCCTCAAAATACCTCAATATTTCTTCCTCATCATCTGGTTCATAAACGGGAGGAGCACCAGCGTTACTTCTACATTTCACGGAGCCAGTTTCAGCGATATTTCGATATGCCGTACTGAATACACGTGCATTTAGTAAGCGGCGGTTAGGGTCCCAAAGACCATATTCTCGGCTAGCTTCAGCAGCGTTGCCGCCACAGTATCCACAGACAAACAAGATATCAGCGTATTCTGCGTTGGCATACGCGGCCATGGCACAGAAAATACAATAACAACAACTACGAGCAAAATAAATATCTTCGATAACTAATTTAACAAGACCAACAAACTTAAGGGACACGGAGATAAGAATGTCAGTTAATAATAATTTGTACGCGTGCTACATTAATATTTTTTTGAAAAAACCTAATAGGTAAATTTCATAACTGATTTAAAAAAAAAAAAATTTACAAGTTTTTATTATAAATGTTCACATGATCGAAATGTTTTCGGATATTTTCCATTCCAAACGGATATCTATAATATTGGACAAGTAATCCAATAAATTTTTTTTAAAAAATGTCAAGTAGATTTTTCGGAAATTAACTTTTAAGACATTAAGATCTACTTTTTTGAGAAAAACAAAAAAATTTAAATATCTCAAAAACTATTGAGTTTTGCATAATGTAGGTTAGGGCTAGATTTAGTCCTTAGCTCATGCCCCATCACATCTCCAAAGGAATGCATTGGATTACCAGTAACCCTATATATAAATATATATATTATTTTATTATTATTCGAGTGAAGTGATCAAGTTGCCAGATATATGTTAGTCCTATTTGGATGATAGTGATGTTTAGTGTTACTACGCATTACGTATAGTATCGTTCAAAGCTGCAGATAAGCAACGCAAGGAAAACTTTACGACCTCATTAAAATACAATCTGTACAATCCCACCGGCAAATTGAATCACTTATAGTCGTCTGAAATTTTACTCTGCCGATAACAGAGGCAACAAAAACTTTACGAGCTCAGTATTAACGCCATTGAACCATCCGTTATGATGTCATCAAACAAACAGATATATTAAAAACCTACAAAGGTAAGTGACTCAATTTGCGGATAAAATAGTACTGGGTGTAATGGTATTTTAATGAGGTCGTAATTGTTGCCTTTTTTATCTGTAAAGTAAAATTACAAACGGCTTTACCTTTAAAGCTTTTTAATGTACGTCGGCTTGTTTGATGACACCATACCGAATGGTTCACCGGCGTTAAAAATGAGCTCGTAAAGTTTTTATTGCTTTCTCTATCTGCCCGGTAAAATTGAAGCCCACTATGTTAACCGGTTCACAGTGCAGTCCAATACGTAGGAATATCAGATACGGTTATCTACGAATAATTATCAATTTTTGTATTGAATTTCAAACAAATTCGATATTTTCAGGATAGAAATACTAAATGGTTGTCAGAAGCGCAATTTAGGAAAAAGCGTCTCCATAAAACTCTCGAAAACCAAAAGCTGTCGAGTGCATGCTCTAAAAGAATTTATAGGAGGTGGAACAGGCCAAATTATGTCGGTACTCAGTACAAGTTTTACTGAACCTTCAGTTTCAACAATTTATGAAACAGAGCAATCCGAGTCGGATAAAATTGATAATCTACACACTGATATAGAAGTTTCGGAACACGAAAATTTATAATTGGAAACCAATATAATTCGATCAGATGATCCTGGAGAATAGGCAGAATTTATAAAAAGCATTTTAGCTAGAATTTTCATTCAAGGAGGACCAGTACAATATAATATCGACTGATTATTTACCATATATTTATTATTCATTTCTATATTTTTTTATTCCTATATTAATTTTTTTCCAATAAAGTTTTGAAAGTATGATTCTAATTATCATAAAGTATGTTGTATGTTCTAAGTCATTCTGTGCAATCTATTTATAAATGTTTCTAAACGCCTTTTTATTTTCTGTGATAAGAATCTTTATTTTGTTGTTATAATTGAAATTTCTCTTACTTTTGTTTTATATGTGATGATAGTACCCTGTCATTCTATTGATATACAATTATATAAAGTTTTCTGTTTTTGAAAAATCTAAAATGTGCATACTAACTTATGTTGACTCTTTATATTTTTAGTTATTTTTTAATGCTATATTATTTTTTTCCAATAACGTTTTGAAAGTATGATTCCGATTTTTATAATAATCATAATTTCACCTTTTCCACACCTGCACCTACATTCTGTACAAAATACATATCTAAAATATTATTTATAGTCGAAGCGCCTGAATTACCACGTATAAATTTTTTCTTCGGTATTATCAAACTGATTCAATAGAAGCAATTTTTAATTATTGTATATTGTATATCAATACACTTTCTAATATGCTAATACTAAGTTAATAAACATATTTCTGGAATTAGTGACGCATAAATTTCATTATTGGTGATTCTGCGATCTTTTGCGTCTGAAGGACTTTTACTATATTTATTAAAAATGAATGTTAACGTTCACAAAATAAGGGTTCAAAACGACTGTTTCAGACGGAGGATAATATAAAATTTATACTTACTGTTCGTTTTTGCTTAACTGCTGCTCTGATGGTATCTATTGGGCATCGTAACACTATAAATCTAACACAGTAGGTACTAACACTTTCTTAAAATTATACCTGAAAGGGAATTTTGAAAACACAAGTAAAAGACAATATAAAGTTCAAAAATATATGTTAAATCTTTTTCAAAAATTTATGTTTTACAACAACTTCAAGAAATATGTTTTGACAAACTATAGTCTGGCCCATGTGCAACACATGGTGAGGAACGGACGACTTATAATGTACCAACTACCATCCAATATGCGGCTTTTAACGGTTCCACAAAAAGATTCAAGAAAAGTTCAATGTTTATAAAATTTTGGTGGGCTTTTGCTTGTCTGTCTATTCACGTATTTTTATTTCAATATCAATTTTGG
This sequence comes from Leptura quadrifasciata, assembly GCA_963675555.1. NCBI lineage: Eukaryota > Metazoa > Arthropoda > Insecta > Coleoptera > Cerambycidae > Leptura > Leptura quadrifasciata. Next base: position 53,733,053 of record OY776678.1, on the reverse strand, counting down.
TCGCTCCTCGGAGCTTGAAAATGCTTGAATCGCAACGACTTTGAATTATACTATGCAATTACAATTTCATACGTTCAGGCAAGGCGGTCCCATGCACATATGAATACATGGTAAAGATACTTTTCTGACACTGAATCACTGAGGAACCGGTTTAGGGCAAATCCCGTTAATACTCATCATTTTCCCGTCAAAATCGACTGCTAGGAAATGATGGGGTCCCATGTCGCTAAGGGCAATTTTAGCTAAAACTCACGATATACTTTGAATAGAAGCTTGCTTTAACTTGGATTAACTTGTCCTCATATTTAATACCGCGCAGGAGTTGCAGTGCTTAACAACGTGGATTCGTAAAAGGATTTTTAATTTTGAAATTTCTGAAATTGAAATCAAATTTTGTTACTGTTTCTAAATTTTGGTGGTCGGGGTGACATTACGTCCCTGTGCAGCGACATTTACTACACTTTCTAAAATGACGCTCCTTGAGGAGTTATTGAAATTTTTGCATAAAAATCGCTCCGTACAGCGAAAATATGATTAAAATATTAAAAACCTCTTCGACGATATTTTTACGTGAAGCATGCTTTTCATGCGAAATATTTCCTAAGTCGGATTTTGTTACAGTTAGTAACATCAAATATATCTCATTAAAGGGGTCTTTAACTATATTTACATTTATAAAACAATACATTTTTTTATAGCAGGAACCACATCAAAGCACTGTATATTAAATAATCCATACGGACTATATTAATGCTTCTAATACTGATATACGAATTGCGTTCTGTGATATTCACATAATGTATCTATAAAATAATAAAGACACAAACAAATTTTATAACTTTATTTTCTCTACAAGTATATCACAATTTTAAAATATTAAATCTAAAATTGTATTCTAAATAAAAATATATACTTATGTATATTTCACAACACTAAAAATGACACACAAAATACTACACTTTACACAACCAAATTATGACAAGTAATAAGGCACATTTTTAATTTGAGAATTCAATATTTTTTCAGTTATCTGCTTTTAATAATGTACATATACATTTTTGCAAATCTGTACTGAAATGTTAACTCTTTATTTCTAGAAATTACATATCTTTTTCACTAGTGATAAAGTACTTTTTTCAGCGAAACACTAATATTAATAATAAATTTTTTGATTCTATTACAGAATTGCAAAAAATCGTGTATGCAATTCGTTACAAAAGTAACTGTTTTTTAGTCGCTGCAATGGTTTAACTCGCTATGCTCGTTGCACAAACTCGTGAAAAAAACATTTACATTTGTAACTTATTATGTATTTGAGAACAGTGAAATAATTGATTCATGTTTATAAAAATACATAGTTTGGTTGATAACTTGGGATTACCCAGTTATTTGTAATTGAATGAGTTGTTATTATTATAATATATAAAATTCAGGTTTGCCCAATTTAAATTTTAAAATTAACTATATTCGAAAAGTTCATAAATTATGTTTCATTAAAAATAGATAATTTATTTAATGGTCACATATTGACCAAAGATCATATATACCCACTTTATGCATGCATAAATTTTTCATGTACTTGCATTAGATAGAGGAAAATTTATCTAGAGCTGTGCCATTGGTAACGATTTTAAAACGACATGTTTTTCTTTGCTCAAGGACACAACCCGGTAAACATATTAAACGAGACGGTGAAGACAAGACATACAAATTGCAGTATACGAATTACTCAACTGAAAATTTGACTAAAACAGATAACAAAAATAATATGGCAGACCATATTAGAAGTAACACATTTGCAGTGGTTAGGGCGAAAATAAAACTAAAAAACTACTGCATATCAGAAAGTATTTAGCACAATAGGGAAAACTATATTGCAAATGCAAATGAAACGCCAAATATGGTATGAATGTATAAGATAGAGATGATGATAAGTTAAACAAAATTAGATGCAATAAAGGATATTTATTGAAAGTACCATTTTCAAAAGAAATCGGAATCAAATATCAGACTTATTCCTAGGAAAAGGATCCCGAACATCTACGAAATACAATCCACAAGAAAGAGAAGTGTGGGGAGTCAAAGAAGATGAGATCGTGAAGTCAAAATATCCTGTATAAATTAAAAAAGAGGAATAACTAATATTCGTCGGCTGATTGTCGAATTACTTCACTAGTTCTGGTACTCAGTCTAATTATATAATAATATTATTTAACAACTGGTTTTACTACTAAAAATAACAATAATTGTATAATATAACAAGAATAAGCGAGTCAATCCCAAGGACTGGACCTAACCATCTTTTGCTCAGAGTATTTTACCGTTCACTATCATCCGTCCTTTCTCGTTTATTCAGTTGTCTCTTTACAGGACTAGTAACATTCGAGTGAGTTGGCCTTACAGAGAATCTTCTGCTTTGTTGTGCACGGAAAGAGTTTCTCGCTTCAGGAGGATGGAAGGAATAGGGTGGAGGAGTTAGAGGAGGAGTTAGGAAGTTTTCATCCAAAGGTCTTAACGAAAATCTTCTTCCACCTGCATGTACCGTTGAAGATGGCGGGATTAAGGAAGCTCTTCTATTGCTAATAGGCCTGATAGACATTCTTCTTCTCCTCGCAGGTGTAATATTTGGGGGAGTTAGACTTGCAGTGCCCAGTTTCCTCCTTGGTTCTGATTCAAATTTAGTTTCTGGCACCGTTATAGCCGATAACGCTCTAATAAAGTCAGCGATGGAAGTTTGCTCAAGTACCTGTTCCTGACTTGCAGATAATGTGGAATATCTTCTACGATACATTTCAACATTTCCACTATTAACGCTTGGCCTGCGAGGAGTCTCAATGGCTTGTTTCTCTATGTCAATACTCTTATCGTCTTTTACCTTAAATCTATTGATGATACGTTGGAAGATTGTCTGTCGATCCTGTTTATCCACATCTGCAGCGGAAAATGTTCGCTTTCTTGCCTTGAATTCTGTAAAGGCCTTGGAAGCATCGTCACCATACCACGTGTGGCCATCGGTGATTTGAGTAAACTTGGTTGGAGGTCTGATATCACTGACAGCTCTTCTTCTTTTAGGTTTAAATGAAGGAGGCATGTCTTCATAGTGTTCATTGGCAAATATCCCTCGATCTCCATCTGCGGTAGCAGTGAGAGCACCAACCACTTTAAGTAAAAGATCTTTCTGCTGCATGAATGCATCAGACGGCCTAAACGTACGTTCTTTATCGATTTTATCTAGATCCGTATCTGATTGTACTCTATGCAAAACAGCGTGTGCGTAACATTCTGACATTGCTCTTTTTTTAACCATAGACGGAGAATCCGTGTTTCTCCACAATGTGAGATCCGGACAGCTCTGGCTTCTATCTAAGAACTGAGGAGTGTATTCGAATTCGCCTTTATATACTGGTTTTACTCTCATGAATAAGAATTCCTGTAGCACATGTCGAAGCTCGTTCCTGATTTTTTGTGGTGTTTTAACTATATTTTGGGCGAGCATTTTTTCTATTTCTACGACTCTTTTATGCCTCATACCTTGCGTAATGAAGCCTAATATCATTACAAGGTATCCTAGCCCTCCTATGATCCAAACCAATAGAAATACTTTGTAGAAGTATTGAACCACGAGCCCGAAGTCGTAATCATCTCTTACACCTAAAACAATATTATATAATTATTATATATTATTTATAAATAACAAGTTATGCAAAGTGATTTAAATAATAATTTTTTTCTAAGGAAACCACTAACTAAGTTATAATAATCCTTTATAGTGGGTGTGTTTTATCCCAATATCCTTAAAACAGCTTATCATGGCGTCGAAGTATAAATTTCTCCCCAAGTTCATTAAAAACCATTAAATAAGTTGCATGATTACCAGCCCTCGATAACTGTTCTTTTATAATCTAGTGGCCTTGATGTTCAAGTTTTGCCAGTTATATATACAATATGTCTAATTTTATTTTAAACAAAATTTCCACCACACCTAATTCTTAGCACGTTAGAGTTTGAAAAATTTATACATGGAGCAAAGGATAGCAAAAGAAGGATACTATACGCAGCATGGAAAGAGTTCGGTGGAGTTACAAAGGATAAGGAGACTAGGAAGAAAACAGATAAGTGCTACAATTGGGTTTGTAATGTATACAGAAGTCTCTTCGATAGATTTACTGGCGAAGAAGAGAAGAGACGTATACGAAGGGATGTGACACCAAGTAATAAATTATTGCACAGATGGATAACCAAGTGGAACAACTTAACTATATCCTGGTGGGCATAAAGTGGGTAGAGAGAAGCGGAACATACGGTGTTCTGCTACAACAGATGAAGGACCCAGAGAGTGGGATGACAATATTGGAATCCTCATAACCTAACTAGTTACATGGTGGAGCAGGAAGGGAACTGGAAGAAGGTAGCAGATGCGATAATAATAACAATATTTATTGTCCATTTGACCAGTACAGAAAATGGTATCGGATTCGTCTGCACTACAAAATTATAAAAAATACAAACACAATCGCCTGATAATACATAATACGTCGTAAGTATTGAAAATGATTAAGTAATGAAATATAACATGGAAAAATTTTAAATATAACATTGACTAGATGTAAAATACGATATACACTTAATACACGATACAGCCAAGAAAAAAAGTCGCATTATAAATATAATAAGGGTGAAAACGGCAAATTGAGTAACAAGTAGACAGATAAATGATAAAAAATCAAAGTTTAAGAATTCTTGAATGTCGTAAAATACATTATCTAACAGTATTTGTTCAATACTTTTTTAAATTTGTGTATGCTGTTGATTTGCTTCAAATGATTGGGCAGCTTATTGAAGAGTTTTATACCCATATACTTTTCTCAAAGAGAGACAAAGAATGCTCAGAAATTAACAAGTCAAATTGCCCTCGAGTGTCATAGCTGTGATTATGATTGTTTCTTAATAAATGATCAATATTTAATTTTGTTAAAGTAAGGATCACCAATATATATATATACAAGGAACCGGCATAATTTTTAACTTCTTAAAGAAACTTCTACATCAAGTTCTCTTACTAACTCCTACAATATTCCTTATTGCTTTTTTTGCATTTTAAATGTTCGTTCAAAGTCACAGGAAACACCCCAAAGTTCTATATCATAAACCACCCTAGAGTGAAACTGTGCATAATAATAGGACAGCAGGATCTCTCTGTTAGAAATACTTCTTAAACTCTAAAGCGCGAAACGTACAGGAGGTAATTTTTTGCACAGTGCGTCTGTGTGCAATTCCCAATTAAGGGAATTGTCTAGGTGAACACCTAAGAATTTAGTGGTCTTTACCTGTTCCAAAGATTTACCATGTATTTTAAGAAGATGACTTTCGTTGTAATTTAAAAATCTCGGCGTGACAGTATAAAAACAGTTTTATTTTCATTTATCAGCAATTGATTACTAGTAAACTTTGACACAAAATCATAGATTTTTGCCTGGGTGATTTTAATTAAATTAACTATATTATTATCTGAAATTAAAAGTGATGTGTCATCGGCAAACATCATTGGCAGACTATCATTGATAATAGCAGGTAAGTCATTGATAAAAACTAAGAATAAAAGTGGGTCCAGGACGGAACCTTGAGGAATTCCACAGGAAACAGTTAATTCACTTGACTTTACACCATCAACCTCCACAAACTGCTTACGATTGACAGATAAAATTCTAGCCAGCCACCCATCTTACCCGGTTATTTTTTAATTTTTCTATAAGTAAAACGTGATTAACCATGTCAAACGCTTTACTTAAATCCATAAAGATATCTGCCCTTACGGAACCCATGTTGCTCATCACAGATGATATTATATCTTATACAAAAATTAAGCATCCTCCTGTAGATTACCAATTCTAGTATTTTTGAAATCGTACATAAAAGCGAAATGGGTCTGTAGTTCTCGATGGAGGTTGTGTATCCTTTTTTAAATAGCGGTATAATTTTAGCTGTTTTTAGTACATCGGGAAAAACACCATCCGATATAGACCAATTTATTAAGAATGTTAAGGACTTCATTACATAGTAAGTAACCGATTTTAGAATATTACTACTGATATTATCCGTACTGGAAGAGTGAGATTTTTTTAAACCAACAATAATATTAAATAATAGGTTCAATAAACATTGTAGAGTAATCCTTATTTATGTCGATGTTATTAGCATCTGTTTCATTAAATTTTTTCGATAGTTTTGATGGTAAGTTGATAAAATGTTCATTCACGTTATTCGCTATTTCCTGTGGATTATTTATTAAATTACCATTAATTTTTATTTCACGAATATTACTAGACTTATTATTCCTTGTACCTAGATCATTATTAATAATCGACCAAGCAGCTTTCGATTTGTTAGTAGCTTTATTAAAAAAATTGTCATTATATAACCGCTTGGCGGCTTTTATGGCTTCCTCGTACACCCTTTTGTAAGCTTGATAATTATATTTGTCCTCTATTATTTTTTTATTCGATATCCATAAAGAAATTTCAGTTTTTGAGCAGAAATCTTAATACCGGAAGTTATCCAATTCTTTTTGTTATTGTCAGTTTTGACAACAACAAAACATGTGTCTATATAATGCATCATGTTGCCAGTAAGTGATTCAAAACCGTCATTAATATTTTTCGCGCTGTACACATTAAGCCGATTTTCCCTGCTTACATATTGTGCAAACAGATTAAAATTATTTTCAATGTAAAGCCTACATTTTACTGAACTTGAAATTTATGTGATATTTGGTAGGTTAAAAGACAAAAGCTGAGAAGTGTGATTTGATAAACCATTTGAAACAACTTTAGAGTCAAATTCAAAACTACATTATTTAAGAAATTGCTACATATATAATCAATACAAGTTTCCGAATGGAGAGTTAATCTAGTTGGCTCATTTATATGATTTACAATGTTATACATGTTGAGTAGATCACATAGATAAGGTTTAGAGGCACTGTTAGATAGTCAATATTTAAATCGCCGCACAATACAATCATCGATTTGTCACTTGTCAGGTCATGAAGCAGTTGCTCTAGGGTATCCAAAAATACGTTAATATTACCAGAAGGTGATCTATAAATGTTGACTATTTTAACCAAATTGTCGTTCACTTGCATTTCAATACCAGCTAATTCTATGTCCATTTCTATCGATTTATTAGCAACATGTGCTAATTCAGTTAGATTATATTGTGAAGCGATTTACAAAAGATTGCAGCCCCGCCATTCTGATAGGTAGATCTACAGAAAGCTGATTTGCATGTATAACCCTTAATGCTAACCGCTTCTAGTTCATAGTTACCAAGCCAGGTTTCAGTCAAATAAGCAATGTCTATATTCTTAGTGATAAATTCTATTTATAGTTGGTAAATTTTATTTTTTAAACACTGTATGTTTTGGTGATATAGAACTAGACGCTGATAGTCCTGCGACCTTGCATGAATTAATTGCTTATCACTTTCGGACGTATAATTGATTTTTTGTCTCTGAAGGTCAATTTGTTGTAATAGTACAGGACAATTTAAATTGAACAAAGAATGAACATGAACATGAACATTAAATTCTGTTTTTAGAGCATTGTTAGCATCCATACAATTAACACATTTGAGAATCTCACAATCACCATTTTCATGTTCACTGCTGGCTTTGCACACCGGAGACATCTGGATAAATTGTATAATGAGGACAATGAGGATAAAAGAAACCCAACTATATAAGGCTATAAGGGAAAATGTAAGAAGTATCCATCTATCTAACTCGAATATATTACTAGGGTAGCGTGGCCGTTCGCATAGTGCCAACGCAGGAAATAACACTAACACCGCTATATGAAGAATGGTGTGCTGTGGAATAGTATAATGAAAAGCGAAAGCAGTTTCAGGTCACACAGAAACACTGATCCATTATTAGTTGCCAGGACACCAATACTATCCGATTCGGTAGATTCTAGTACCGGATATTCATAAAAGCATTTCCCCTTCGCAAATGGTTGAATTAGTACCAGAAAATACCTGTACGTACACAGCTACAGCGAATATGACACTAAGCTAGTTCAATCCGGTCGATGACCATCCCGCGCTAACTAAAACATAACATCATCTCTCTCTTTCTCTCCCTCTTGCTATAGTCGCAAACGGTGTTGATGGAGACGGAAAATATAAGCTAGCAAAAACAGGTTAGACTACCGCTCACCTCTCCCCGCTTTGTCGTTTACACAGAACTCTTCCTGCTACTATACACACATGATATTCTTTTACAATTGTTATTAATAAATATTTACTTTACCTGCGACAAAATCACCGAATCCTATCGTTGTGAGTGTGACGAAAGCATAGTACACCGCTTCGTAATATTCCCATCCTTCAAAGACGCTTATAATAGTTGATGGCAAGAAAATGAAGAAAGTAAAACCAGGAATAGAGTACAGTATAATTTGTCCGATTAATCCAAGTTTTGCCGAACTCCTCTCGATTCTTGCGTTCTTCCAACGACGATACAATTTTTTAAACTGAAATCAAATAATATCGACCTTAATGCAAGGAATGTTCATATATTAGCATTCATTGACTGTATAAATAATCGATGTCATTGATTGATATTTATCTCGTACAAGATATTTATCTTAACCTATATACTATAAGATATTCATCATGATTTGCTTCACTGGCAAGGGGCTTAACGTTTGTTAAAAACTAACAATGTATTATTTTTTCCAATGTCATTCAATGATTGATTATGATTACAAATATTGAGGGGACATGTAGATGATATTATCGGTTTATTTTGTATATCCATATTAGCTCTATTAAATTTACATTTCTTCCATACATTAGTTTAAATAACATATTAATTCATTCGTTTGAAGTGATTAACACCTAACAGAGTGTAAACGAATTGTTGTTACTGCATATGGAATATTGTATGTAATTTTCAAATATAAGTTATATGAACAAAGTATCATTGATTGAAGATATTTTAGTAATTAGATTAGAATGTGATTGAATCATTTTTACTTGCTTTTCTTTAACTCACAATGCGTGCACAATAGGCTATTCATATTAGCTTAAAACTTGTAATAAAAGAGTTCCCAAGCAACAAGTTGGATATTCATCCCTAAAACCCACCCCTAAAGTGCAATTCGGTAATTTTTTGTGTTTTTCTGGAAAGCCGTTTGTCCCAGAAAAAATTATACTTAAAAAAATATTCCCAGTAAAATTCTACATAAAAAAGTGTTTATTACCTAAATTGTTTAGAACAGAGGTTTTTGAGGAATCAGCTATTGAAGTTAGGAGTTGTATTTACAGAAATTAACGAACATGGCATAATGCATAATTTATAATTCTAGGCGGCGGCGACCGGCATCGAACACTCGACATTCCAACATCTTACATTAAATCACAGAGTTCCAAAAGTATACATCATTATATAGTGTATACGATCAGAATTGAAACCGTATAAAAACTAAAATCCGGCAAAAGCAGTCGGCATCTCTTTATTGTTTTTCTTATGACAAGCATTTCTATTTATTTCCGCAAGCGATGCCGGCTGTTTTTGCCGGCTTTTAGTTTTTATGCGGTTTCAATTCTGGTCGTATACACTATATTATGTTCGTGAATCCCTGTTAATGCAACTTCTAACTTCAATAGCTGACACTTTTTTATGCAGAATTTTACTGAAAACAATTTTTGTAAGTATAATTTCTTTTATAGAACAAACGGTTTTCCAGAAAAATGCAAAAACTACCGAATTGCATTTTAGGGATGAAGCTCCCACTTGTTGCTTGGGAACTTGGGAAGTGGCAAAGCTTTATAATTTTTTTTTGCTATTTATGCTAATATGAATGGCCTACATTGTTTATGTTTATTTAACGCACTTTCTGACATACATAATCAATTGATGAAATTTTGTACAGTTACTAAGATCGGAAGACCCCGTTACTTTTGCAAATATTTGCACGTAGGGGGCGCGGGGGTGAAAATTGTTTTTCAAAGAAACGGCTCTCGGTACGTTCCCGCCGCAGCGAAAAATACTTTCAAATCGCAATATCTCGGGAACCGCTGGATCGACTTAGACAAGTCAAAATTCAGTTTACGCGCATTCGCGAGCCCTTCATTTTATCCCTATACACTTTTTCGAGCCGAATCAAACTAAACGAGTTATGTCCGAAAAACTGATTTTCCCTATTTGTATATGTAAATTTCCCCTCCCTCCTCGCGAAAAGTTCGACCGGAAAATTTCCTGAGTGATAGAGGGGTCCGACTTCATAACATCACAAAAAAAAAATTTGAAAAAAAAAACGAGGCCGTTTGCAAATCCAAATCGACCCCACTTATTGGTTGGTTATTCTAAATTATTATTATTCCAAGTTATAGAGATTTAAACGTGGCTGATTGGATTATGTCCAAAGCCAATCACAACAGCAACAACAAAAAATAAAAATAATGTCACAATTAAAGAAACAGCAACACTAAAAACTTAATTTTTTACTGCTGGCATTGTCGTTCCCCTAGTCCTAGTTCCTCTTAAAACGCCTAAAAATTTTGCAATCATTCGCGATGTATACTTTCCCGTAGAACAGTGTTTTTTCGTATTTTATCTTAAGGCATACCGAAATATTAATTTGTTGGTGTTATTTATTATATATTTTGATACGCCCAATCAAAATGCGTTGGTTCCGGATCCCAAAAGTGGTTTGGTTTCGAGTTGTTTACGAGAAAGTCTCAAAAATGGCAGATATATTAATATGTTAGTGTGAATTTTTACGTATTTTGATATGCCGGCGCCGGATCGATTAAAAGGTAAACCAGAACCCAGAACCAGAAATGGTCCGTTTTTAGGTACCCAGATGTATTAATATAATAGTATTATTCATTACGTATTTTAAATGTCAGATAATAATCAATACCGTGAATACAAACTGCTCAAGCCACTTGTGAACAGGTGCGCATATTAAGCATGGAATAAATCAAAGTAACAATCCAAGAGGATAGAACTAGTTAACGCGGCATATTTTTGGTTTTCCTCCTACTGTCGTTGTGAGCAACTCGAAATTGAACCTACATTTTGGCTGTGATCATTATTTAAGCATTATTGAAGATGTTATGTATAATATACATAACATCATCAATCAATCAATTAATAAGACTTTATTTCTTATTCTAACATAAAACAGTACCTCCCCAGAACCCACACCGGGTCCGACCGTGCAACCACCGCGTTAATGTGGTGGCAGATTGCATCGCCGGGCGAAGTGGGACTGGTTCGGCTAAAAAGAAAATTAAAACAACTAAACCTAGGCTCCTTCCATCGCAGACGGATTATAAAAGGTGTTAAAATTAGGAACATGTTTAAAGAACAAACTTAACAAAACTGAATAAAAACTACATACTAAATTAAAACACTTGCAATTTCGTATCTGGCGCTAGCACCTCAATTTGAACGAGGCGCCTTCCACGAGATAAGTCAATGCTGGGCTGCGCATGGCTGGCCTAAACTTTGATTTTTAAAAATTTGGGTTGTATGTGTTTTGATTTTCTAAAAAATTGTGAAGCGAAATAAATTTAGAGACAAAAATGTACAAAAAGAAAACAAGAAAAAACAAACGCGATAAAAAGGTTACAAACAGAAAGGAAGAGGGGGATTGGAAAGATTTAAAGGTACAAAAGGTATGAAATGTCAGTAAAGGTGGATAGGGTAAGCGGAAGTTATAGTTGTTGAAGATTGGCTACAGAGGTTGCCGGAAAATTGGTAACGTCTGGTACGGTAAAGGGTGTTTGATCCGAAATGGGGCATTATGCTGCCTAATTTGTGTTATGTGTCTTGTTAGCGGACTATCGTCCAGCTTGAAGGAGTAGAAATTTTGGGAGATCTGCTGGACGTAATCCGCTATCGGGGTTATGTCGTTGCAACATGCGTATAGGTCTCTGAGGGAGGTGTACCTTCCAGAATTAGAAATGAGGCGCATAAATTTGTGCTCGAGCACTTTTAGTTTTTTCATTGTCGTGGCCGGTATGCTGCACCATACCAGCGTCGCATATATGATGGGCGGCCTAATCACCATTGTGTGCAACATTTTTTTAACATCATCAATAATGCTTAAATGGCATAATATACCGGGTGCCTACGCTATTACTAGCCAGCCTATAAATTTCTTGTAAAAAAGGTATCGATTTCAAATTGTAGGAAGTTGTATGGTTGAATACGGTGCATAGTTTGATTGCTTCAAGATCTGATTTTCATTTCCGGTTTAACCGGAAACAGCATAAACTTTGTTATTTTTGATATAATATCCTGTATATTATTCGAAATTTAGATTGTCCAAGAAATTCTAGGTCCAAAACATGTAGCAATCTTTGACAGTTTTCGATAAAATGGCGGTTGAAATTGTTATATCGATCATAAATTATTTTATTTTCATATAAAATAAATGAATGTAGGAACAAATTTGTTACTGTTATTTAAGTTTTTTGGTGAGTGAAAATTGATAAAGTCATAACAATTTCATTTCCGGCCGAACCGGAAGTACTACGAAAAGTGATTTCAGGCTCAAATTACTTCGATATTTTTAATGGAACACCATCTTTTGAACCTTAAATTTACATTCTACTAACATTTCTGGATATTTGTTGTTTCTGTGTCCTCTGTCTAAACCTAATAATTTATAAGATATCGGCAACTGAATTTTCACCTGCACTGTTACAAAGGCTAAACAATAAACGATGTTTAAACAGAATCGACCGATTTTCATTTAGATTTTGACAATACTGCGGCATTATTTAAGAGTTTCTGTCGACAGTTAATTAATTTTTGTGTTTTATTCTTGATTTACCTTTTAGTAAGTGTTTAAGTATTATCTGGTTGTTCAAAATGCCTGTGTTTGCGAGTATCAAATTGATATGTTATTAGTATATGCAGAGGTAAAAAAAACCGAAGGGAAGCCAGAGCATTGTATGTTTGATGTCATCCCCTTGGGCGCAATATTTTTCATGATTGAAAGAACATTTAAAAAAGGAAAATGATAATGAACATGAGAACAGATTTATTGTAAATGAGGAGGCAGAGATAAACACACTGAGATTGTTGAGATTGATCCAACAAGTTCTAAAGGGCAAATTGCCAGTGGTATCCGGATATCTCCCGAAAGTGTTAGAAAGATTCTATATAAAGATAACAACATAAGTACAAATCTTTTAAGTACCAAATCCATCAGCATCTTTACGAGGAAGATTATCAATGAAGATTTAATTTTTGCAATTGGTATCTAGAAACTGAGCGTCATCAGCCAAATATAAAATCATGCATTTTATTTTCGGACGAATCCCGATTTACCAACATGGGAATGTTTAATAGGAACAATACGAGATATTGGGTATCTGCAAATAATCATCTATTTATAAATCAGAACTGAATAAGGCCAAAATGAATGCAAATGATACACATATTGCTCAAAGCAAAAACCCTAATAAAGCGATGTGGAACCTTTAAAAACGAAAAACAACAGTCCGGCAATATCCACACAGATTTACGCATTACAACTACTGATCTTAATAATTACTTTGGAACGGTTGCTGAATATACAATTAGCACATTGCCGTCTTCCAATAGAAACATCGAAAATTATTTAATGAATACTAAAGTAGAGGGAGTCGATACTAATTTCAATTTTGTAGAAGTTTCTTATATTCAAATTCTGGACATAATTAATAATTTAAAAATTACTAGTTCTAAAGATCCTTATAACATTAACCTCAAAATTTTACATTCTATTAAACATATAATATATATCCCATTAACTAAGCTCATAAATCAATGCATTAAAAATAACGTTTTTCCTAGAATTCAAAAAGTTTCCAAAGTCATTCCCATTCATAAACAGAGTGATATTGGGGATCCTGCTAACTACAGGCCGATCTCTATTATACCTATATTTGCAAAAATATTTCAAACCATATTAAAATCACAGATAACAACTTATTTTGAGCATTTTAAATTATTCAATAACTGCCAGTTTGGGTTTAGGACCAAAATGTCAACTACTTTAGCTATTAATTCTTTAATAAAATTAATTAACAGAGGCTTTGAACAAAGCGAAATTATGTATGTTCAATTTTTAGATCTTAGCAAGGCATTTGACTGTGTTTCGCATGATATTTTGTTAAAAAAGTTGGACATTTACAAATCCTCTATTGACAGTCAAAAGCTACTCGCCTCTTACCTTGAAGAAAGATCTCAATTTGTAAATTATCAAAAAACGAATTCTGGTTTTATAAATGTTAAATTTGGTGTACCTCAAGGCTCCGTTCTGGGTCCAACTCTCTTCCTTATTTTTTATTAATGATTTGCCAAATAATACCGATCCGGCAAAATCTGTATTATTTGCAGATGACACAACTTTATTATACAATAACAAAAACATCAACGAATTGTTGTCCTGTGTAAGTGAAACTCAGTCAGCCATTCATGACTGGTTCATATCTAATAAATTAATGTTAAACAAAAATAAAACTCAAACAATGATTTTTAGTCTAAGGCATCTTACAGTCGGGGATAATAACTTGGTACCCACGCCTTGTGTGAAATTTCTCTGGGTCCATATCGACAACAAATTAACGTGGGAAAAACACGCAAATTTTATATGTAATAAAGTGGCTAAAAACATATTTCTTCTGAGAGGCCTTGTAAATTGCGTGTCACAGACAACCATATTAGCAGCATATTATGGATTGATCCACTCGGCCATCGCTTATGCTATTTTAGTCTGGGGTCACTCTTCTCATGTTGCAGAAGTGTTTGCGATGCAAAGAAAAGCAGTAAGGATAATTGCGGGGTTAAGTTACAGAGATGAGTGCAGAGATTCATTTAAAACATAAAAAATCCCAACCATATATATAAATATATTGCAGTGTCTCCTTTACATTAAAGATAATGAAACAAAACATACAACTCGTGATAAGCTGCATTCATACTCTACCCCCAATAATCATAAATTGAATACTGATTTTTTACGGCTCTCTAAAATACGAGATGGAACAGGGTATTACGCATTAAAGTTTTTTAATATATTACCCAATAACATCAAGAAACTGGATTATAGGCGCTTTAAAATTGTGACAAAAAATTTTTTAACAGCCAAAGCTTTCTATAGTATCAACGAATTTTTAAATGCCGACTTATCCACTATGTGCGATGTATAACGTTTTATATAATTGTTACTTCTCGAAATATAATTTTAAGTAGAAGGATTTACTTTGTATGTTTGACATGTGCAAATACTTTGTCATCAATAATTATTTATTTACTTTTCTGCTCTACACTGCTCAGTGCAATGTATTATGTCGTTTGTGATGTTTATGATATTTTTAGTGTCCATTTGCTATATACTATTTATGTTTTTAATTTCTGTTTGATTTTAATTTTACCTGTCAGTTATTACCTTTTTACATTTTATATATATGTGTGTATATATGTATGTATACGTATGTGTATATGTGTGTATATATATGTGTGTATATATATGTGTGTATATATATTTTTTAATTGACCTGATAAAATTTCTTTATTGACTGTAATTTTTTATGTCAAATTTTGTCTTGTATACTTATTGTATTTTCTACCTGACCTGTCAAAACACAACAGTGTACATATGACCAATAAAGATCTAATCTAATCTAATCTAATCTAATCTAATCTAATCTATTTAAAGGAGAGGCTTTCCAAGAAAGATTCGGCATCAACGTTTAGCTGGGCGTTATAGAAACACGCATTGCAGGACCAATAAACCTTTAAACGAGGACCTACATTTTCTACAGAACGAAATTCAAAATTTTATTGAAGTTTTACCTGTGCAACATGAACATGTCTTCTATCAGCAAGATGGTGCATCGCCCTATAACGCCCGAGTGGTCACCGACTATTTAAGTGAAACTTTTAATAATCGTCGGATGGTCCTATACGGAGGCCGGCGAGATCCCCAACCTTACACCTTTGGATTTTTTTACTGGGCCCATATCAAGGAAAAGGTGTATCACACATAACTACATAGCATAGGAGATCTTAGAAATAGAATTGCGTGATAAACTCTATTACTCAAATTCAGATGGAAAAAGTTCTTCGGGACTTTAGAAAATGAATTACTTCTTGCCGAGAAGTCAACGGTGTACATTTTGAACATTTAAATTATGGTTAAAATAAATTATACCTGCCTATTACTTTTAGTGTTTCACTTTTGATACCTACTTATTTTATTTTTCTACTTTGAGTAGATTTGTGACATATTTACAGTGCAGGTGAACATTTAGTTACCGATATCTTGTAAACTATTAGATTTAGACAGAGGGCACCAGAATCAAAAAAATATATAGAAAGGTTAGTAGAATGTAAATTTAATGTTCAATACAGGGTTCTATTCAAAATATACTGTAATTTGAGCCCGAAAATCACTTTTCGTAGTACTTCCGGTTCAGCTGAAAATGAAATTGTTATGACTTTATCAAATTTTACTCATTAAAAAACCTAAATAACCGTAACAGATTTGTTCCTACATTCATTTATTTTATATGAAAATGAAATATTTATGATCGATATAACAATTTCAACAGCCATTTTCTCGAAAACTGTCAAAGATAGGGTATGTTACATGTTTTGGACCTAGAATTTCTTGGACAATCTAAATTTCGAATAATATACAGGGTGTTCCATCAAAAATATCAAAGTTTATACTGTTTCCGTTTAAACCGAAAACGAAAATCAGATCTTTGAGCAATCACACACACTGTGTACCGTATTCACCCATATAACTTAATAAAATTTAAAATCGATATCTTTTTTTACAAGAAATGTATAGGCTGGCTAGTAATATCGTAGGCACCCGGTATACATTGCATATATTCTATGTTGATATATTATTGTGGCATTTTGGTTCTGTTTATTTAATTCATCTTAAAAACGCCTCGCTGTTTGTTATAATTAACTAAATAGTTTAAATTGTTTTGTTAAGTACATCTTATTTTTGTAACTTACCGATTTGGCAAAATATTCTCCTAATGTCACCATTAGGATACCATTCATTGGGATGCCTATGAGGGCGTAGAATATCATAAAAATGCGTGTAAACATTATAGTAGGTACTAAATTTCCGTAACCTGAAAATTAAAAAATATAGAAAATTTCAAAGTTGCAAAGTTAATGTTTCTTAATTTTAGTAGTAGTAGGATATTTAATAATAATTCGCGTTCTTGCAATTCAGATACCTGAATGCTAAATTTGGAGGACTTTCATCTAAAATCGTACCTAAAAATTTTTAGACAATTCTTACCTATAGTACTAACGACTGTGACAACAAAAAATAAGGAATTGTAGAAGTCCCATTTATAAACTGGCTCCTCCTCGCTCATATTATAATGCACTGGCTTTCCACAGTAATCGGTCAGTCTATTAAAAATATATTCCACGCTTTTATTGTCACCACGATAATGCTTCCTGAGCAACTCTGTAAAGAAAAATATGATTGATTGATTAAAATGTTTAAAGTGGTTAATTAACTAAAATCAGTTTTCCTCGAGAGCTTTTTATCATACAAATTATATTCCAATAAACATTGTTACATAACATTAACATAATTATTACATTATTATGTTATTAGAAGTAACTTCTGCTCATGGATGTATGTAAAATCATATCTCCTCAACATGTGCATGTAATTTAATTATGATAATATATTATTTTAACAAGTTTTGCGGACTTAAACTGCCATTTCTCTGACACTCCATCTAAGCGGAAGTAGAAGTCTTTTACTGCCGCTCAAGGGCGGCACTAAAAGTATTTGAAGAAAAAAACAATATTTTTCTTCAAACGTCAGAAAATCATGACATTAAAGTTTGACATTTCAGACTGCATTACTTCCGTTGCTAATGGCAACGCACAGCTACATCGACGTATGAAGAAAAAATAACATGTCTTATTCGTAGTAAAAGCCACTTTTGTGACTCGTCTCTGTGATTACCGGACTCACTTACAGATTAGTCACAAAAGTATAACTTTTGCTTCATATTCATATTCGATGTTTAAAAGGAAAAAATAGCATGTTTTATAACATTATCTTGCTTCCCTGCAAGTTTATATTATGTATTGTAATGATTTACTCACTAAGCCACCACGATTTCGCATTTTTGGTATGCCGAAAGCAGTAGTACTGAGATTATTAGTAATTATCACCGTTATTATGTGAAATTCAGACATTGGACGAAAATTTATAATATATCTTTCAAGAAACAGTTTATTTATATTCTGCCCTCTAGAAGCACATTTGAACTCATGCTAAGCCTAGTCAGGCTATTTATTTTTCGATTGCAACAGACACTGGACTGCTAGATGGCGCCTGCCGACTGTTTTGCATGTCGCTATCTTAAGGATATCGAAATGTACAGTCGAAGGATACTCGTATCGTTTGTCACATGCCTACCTTGCACTGATGAGAGCCAACAGCTCGAAACTGCAATCTATAAGTGTGGGACAACTGGCACGGGAGCTCCTTTAAGTAGGAATTAGTCTTTCGGCCGGTGTTTGTTGCAATTGAAGCATTAGCGTTTTGTTGGTAATATTTAATTATTACACTTAACGCGCCATGCTTATAATTTGTAATTCAGCGCTCGGCGGAGCACTTAGCCGGAGAGTAGCTGTTAGTTGCAGTCTGGTATAGTAAAATAAGGACTTTATAGAGGAGTTTATGACTGAAATACTACGTTTTCAGGTAAGGATTCTGTTTATGTTTTAAGTTAATAGAAAAACTGTAGACTAATTATGCTTTGAAACCCTATTTTTACAATTTTTTATTTTCTGTGTTAATTAAATTATATGATTTTTCACAGATAAGTCATTCACAGCTGTTTTTTGTATCATAACGGCTGCTTCAACTTTATTCTAATCTGAAGAAGGTATGGAAAGATCAAAAGTAAAGATAACCTTAAAACCAATGCGTAATATTTTTTTGTCTGTATACATTTATGCTGTATGGACATTTTGTTTAGAAATAATATAAATAGGCATCTACCACAATACAGAAATTTCATCTAATGCATGAAAAGCAATCTTTTAAATATAACAGATGAAAATATGATATAGACACGACAAAAATAATAGGTATCTTTATGGTTTGAATAACCAATAAATTAAAGGGTGGATAAATGTATTATCGGTACAGTGTAAAATATATATCGAATCTGTATCGACAAAAAAATTAGTACTGTATGGTGTGGAATAATTTTTGATAAAAAATTCTGAAAAAATTTCTGAATCATTATTGCACAGATATGTTCTTATTTTCTTAATCATGAATATCAAATCAATCGATGTGCAGGATATTTTAAGATATCGGTCTATTTAAATAAAAAGTGGTTGTATGTAGGAGTTTCGGTTTATTATAAAACCGTCGTCAGAGAAAATTAGTATTATAATTAAAATTTAACACTGAATTAATTATAATTTCTGTATTTTCAAGGTAGGCAGGCGTTTGGATCCGAAAACGGTAAATAATTTTAGTCATGTAGCCAACACGTGACGGGGAGTAAATATAAAATTTGTTTACACAAGAATATTTTTTTTATGTAAATACGTTTAAAATGCAATATAGTTGCACCTTGTGCTTATTTAAACGCTATACAAATGATTTATAAAAATATGTACCATTTCGTATTGACCAAAACGTTAAGTATAAATATTACTTTATAATAAAGTGTTTTATTTTATATATTTATTACATAAGACTGACGTAACTACTGTACACTTATATGTTCTTTCATTATTGTCAATGCTATGTAAATTTGTAAATGTCACAAGGATGTTTACTGGTTTACCTCAGTATTACGTAAAATATAATTTTCAAGTAAAATATTTTATTTTGATACATATCAGTGTTTTCAGTGTTATGTGATTATCGCAAAAATATTTACTGGGATAACAAAAAATTCTCAAAGAAACTTATTGAAAAGCGAAAATTAGTTTTTTGTCTGCGACCATCTGTCTGTCTAAACGTGAAAAATTGAAACTTTATAAAAATGATGTATCGAAGGTTTATAAAAACACATTTAAAATGAATGTAATAATTTGCGGGACATCGAGTGTTAAATACAATAAAAAATATAATTTTTCTAATATCTCAGAGAGTTTTATACCTACGGGAATTATGTACTACAGTTCACGTATTACGTTAGTTAAGTTTTATGTACTTAACTTCTTATCTTCTTATAAATCTATACTCCTTTTTTTACGTCCTACACGTCTTTTGGAAATAAGAAAATTATTATTACTTATATTGTTAAATCTGTCTTCCTCACTTCCTTATATCGATTAATACAAAGCGATGATAACATGCAAAACAAGAATTAAACTGAACACACTTTAAGAATAAAATGCAATAGAATAGCAAAATAAATAGTGGTGCAGTAGAAATACGCGTGATCGGAAATTATTAAAAATAGTTTATTGCCTCCTGTAGATTATGAAGAAAGAATAATCTCAGTGTCATTTGTGTCGTGTTAGTTATTTTTTATGTCCTCTCCCATGTAACTGCTGTCGACAAATATTATGTAAAATGTATTTAACTTTCTAAAATTTTATAGGACAAGGATAATAATCAAAACAATGATACATTTTAGTAAGTATTTTGAAAAAATTACACGAGTAAATTTTAATTTAAAACTAAATAGAAACACATTCCTTCATGTTGATATGTACTTAAACTTATTCTTAAACTAGATATGATTCCAATGTTTGACTATATAATTTATAATATCATTAGGAAAACTAATAAATCTAAAACATATCGTGAATATAATGATCAAGTAAGCCATTTTAAATTTATTGTACAATATGGCATTCATTATTACAATATGAGCTAAATTAGGGCATCCAGGAATTTTATATTTTTTACTTAACTCTGTGTGTACCTACAATTACTCAAGAAGGTCTTATTTGAAATTTTTAACAACTGTAACTGAATTTTTAGTGAATGTAGCATGACCTGGAATGGTTTATTCGAGATAGTTTTCGGATTAATGTAAAAAATGTATATATTACATAATAGTTTAATGGAATTAAATAAGTTAAATTGGATTGATATGTTCAGTGATAATTTAAACAATTGCAAGGTATTTTGTAGATCATGCCAACGCTATTCACAATATTGCACATAGAATAAAAGGTGACCGTAGCAATATATTAATTCTAGTCGCTGCGCTGGTAATTAAAATATGGTTTAAGCTCTTGTAAAAAATCTCGGAATTTGAAATAGTATTTCATTAGTTAGACTTATGCAATCGATTTTATTAAATAAAAAAAAGTCGTAATAAAAAGTAAAAAATAATAATGTACGACTGCAAGAAAAGCAAGGCGTGGGCACTTTATATATAAGTATATGTATCATCTTTATGTACGCATGATTGAAGGCAATATGTGTATAATAATTCCACCCCTTTCGTACAATCATGCGTACAACCATACAAAGCGCGCACGCTTTGTTTTCTTGGCTTCTTGCAGCCGTACAATATTGCTATTTACTTTTTAGTACTAGTTTTTACAGAAAAGCAAGTTTTTAAAAAAATTATATTTTTTATTTTATATTTTTTAATCATATTTTAATTGAATTAATATCATACATTGTCTAAGTTTAATTAGTAGGTTAATATGAATTTAATAATATGAATATGGATATGGAAGATCCTTCGCTTTCTCGCTCCTTCGTTTTGCAGATTTTTCAATTTTCACCCCCGCCCCCCTCCGTGCGGATATTTGCAAAAGTAACGGTGGAATGCTGTATTGTCATCTGATCTTCAGTAACTGTGCAAAATTTTATCAATTGATTATGTCACGAAGATTTGAAGATAAACGTGAAAACTGAAAAATATTGTGAGTTAAAGAATAGCAAGTAATAAAAATATTACCTACATTGTGAGTTAGAAAAAGCAAGTAAAAAATCCAACATTTTTAATTCAGAAGTTATGAATTGATTAATCTGATTATTAAATGAGAGTTTTGAGTAAAACATTATACCAAAATGGTTCACAATAGCTTAAGTCTATAGATGTTAATTCATTGTGCTGTCCCTTTAGTTTAAAAGTTGAGCGCTTACATTTTTTAATGTTTAACTGTGGATTAAGGAGGAGGGCTAGGGTCGTCCTGACCCAGAAAGGAGGAAAGCCGCCGAAAGAATCGTCATCCTACTGACCAATATGTTTACTAATAAATGCGATGGGCAATCTTCTCGAGTATTTGATACTTGAGAGACTAGAAAGTGAGATACCTGAGAAGGGGGCTTATCTGTAAGCCAATTCGGTTTTCGGAAAAAACGATCGACGGTCGCCGACATTAGACTACTAAAGGAGACGGCGGAGGAAGCCCTAGCAGCGAAGATCATATCGTAACCCTGGACATCAAAAATGCCTTTAATATGGCGGGATGAGCGATGATTGTCAAGAAGATGCAGAGTATGGGATAGCTCCGTACCTCGTAGGGATTACAATGAGTTACTTCCAAGGCGGAATGATCGGGTATGAGACGGAGGGAGAGATTGTCTGGAAAAAAAATTGACGTGTGGGGTTTCGCAGGGTTCGGTGCTTGGGCCGACCTTGTGGGACATTATGTTTGATGATGTCTTCCGACTGCAAAGGCAAGATGGAGTGAAGGTCATCGGTTATGCGGACGATTTACGAACGAAGATCTAGAGATGGCTAGTAAGGATGCAGCTCGAGCTAGCTGCTGAGAAAACGGAGTTCCTGGTTACCAGGAAGAGAAACCCATGAAAGTTAGGGTAAGACGAGTGGAGGTACATCCAAGTGACCATCTGAAGTATCTACGGGTTTGGCTGGACTCCAAGTTGAACTTTGGTGTTCACGCCACAGAAACGGCTGAAAAGCAGGAAAGCAGCCACAGCCATCAGAAGACTTCCATCTGGGAAAGCATGATGAAACTGCACAGGTTGAGGGGCAGTATGACAAGAATCCAGCGTTGCGTTGCGATAAGGGTGTGCAGCGCATATAAAACTATTCGTACTGGTGGTGGTGGCGGGGATTGTTGGAAAGGTGGCAGAGGTGGCACAAATGCAAGGGCGTGGATGGAACGGAGGCATGGGGAAGTGGGACATTATCTTACCCAAGCCCTGAGCGGACATGGGTGTTTCATGGAATACCTAAATGACATCGGTAAGATTGATGGCAGATAGTGTGTATATTGTGGGAGACCGACAACGTGGGACACACCGTTTTCGTAAGCAACAGATTGAGGAAAGAGAGGCGACACGGTGGGACGCCGTTACTGTCCCCGGGCGACATGGTAGAGAGGATGCTGGAGACAGAGGAGAACTGAAGAAAGGCGGAGGAGGCGACAACTCGCATTATCAAAAGAAGGAAGAGGATAAAAGAGAGATGGGGGCTGACCCCCATGGAGGAATACATAAGAACGAATTCGAATGTCCAGCTGGTTTGAAGATAAGCGAAAGTAGTTCCAAACTAGTCAGAAACAATGAAGAGGGGGAGGGGTTTTAGCTGGTTGAAGTCCGGAACTACCTGTAATGCTAGACACTTAGCTCAGGTTCTCATGACGAGTTTCTCCTTCAACAAAAAACAAAAAAGGCAAATTATCAGCAGATTATCAGCAAAGAATGTTACAGGATAAGAATGGTCAATCGCCTCCCTGCGAGGATTATTTTAATATTTTTTGTACTGGTTGTACTTAACACAACTGGTCTATCACATTACAATTTTATATTCCGTGTCCCAAATAAATACCTTGCTCAAATAGTTCAAATTACCAGAAAATTTTTGCAAATTTTTATACAAGGTGTGTTTATTGTTTATTGTTTATTTTCTATTATAAATTGTAACATCGTTTGATTAAAAAAAATTACTTAATCAAATGTTCCAAAACACCACGGCCGACGTTTCATTGCGATTTCTCGTCTTAATGCTGCGCAATTAATAATACGATCGAACAGTACCTATTTTGTATTCGCTTTTGTTGCGTATAGTGATAATTTTAACCATCCCCAAAGACAATATCGTGAGGATTGAGATCTGACAACCTATGTGGCCTCCACGGCAATACAACGATTGGGAAAACGATTATTTGATAATTACAGAACACTAATGTTTAGCATGGCTTACTTAAAAGTGAAATAAAAAGTGATAATAAATTAAGACCAATAAAGCTATGCTGGGTAAGTGCTTAGATATTTTTGTAAAGGGCCTATGTTTATGTAGTTTTTTGTCTAACTTTTACATCAAAACCTTTTGTAAAATATTAAGAGGTTTATAGCTTTTTTAAATTTTGTTGCTTTATTTAAATCACCGTCCTGGCAGAATTTAGCTTTAGTTATTTAATCACTCAACTAAGACACATGCACATAGTCAGTTACACAGCGACCATTCCCTACGACATTGTCATCTGCCGCAACTGAGACTCGAACTCAGGAGTGGTACAGTGACTAGCCGTATTTTCTCTCATACTGCTCTGTCTAATCCACTGCTATCGAATCGGTAACATATGAAGATTGCCATTAAATGTTCATATACTAGCCAGGATTTGTAAACCCTGGACTCCTTAGTCTGAAGCCTAACGCGTAAGTGTTGAGCCACCGAACCGGTGGCCGGTACTTTCCAAACATCCTGTATATCCTATTTAATATTCTCCTATGATCAATAGCTGAGTTATGATAGGTATATGTTTAAATAATAAATACGTAAAACTGCAACACATTTGTATTTAAAATTCTATATATTAATTCATATCTATATAATATATCCACAATGATTCCATTGTGTTTGATTTTTTCCAAAATCACGATTGTGATATAATTTTTCTAGCAAACAAGGTTATACAAACAATTCATATCGTTTAGCAGCAATTTCATTTATATTTTTATACAGTTTGCTTAGACATTTACGTTAAATATAATAATTAATTTGTTTTCTATTACAATGTCTACATGTATTTTGATTGTTTGCAAAGCATATTAATTCTATTTGATTTTACGGGCATACAAACCAATGTTGAATACATAAAAACGCTCATTAAGGTCATCAAATCTAGATTATAGTAAACCCCTATACTTATGGTATTTTTTTAATAAAAACCAGAATAGCGTAGAAATGAAAATGCATGGTCGCAATTGAAGGCCAATATATTATTTCTTACAAATAGAATTTATTTCAGAGTTTACTTAGTTAATTTTACGGGAGAGCTAAAATAAACTAGATGTCGCATACTAATCTCTACCTCTTAAAATATTCTGAGATCTATCCAGAGGGCTTGATTATGTAGATCACTGGATACTTTTAAGTAAACTTGAATACTATGGAATTAATGAATAACGAATTGATTTGAACCTACAGAATCGTCAAATCTTGGTTGAAATTAGTGTACATCATACATTATTAAAAATAGAATTACTTTTTTCCGAATATATTAATTGTGGGGTATCCCAAGGTTGCATTCTGGGCCTGTACACTTTATAATTTACAATAATGACGCAGTATATAATTTTCCGTCTTTATGGTTCATTATATGCAGATGACACGCGGTTATATTGCAAGAACGATACGTCGACATTCTAGTGACATCAGCACACATGTATAACTGATATATCAGATTGGTTCGCAACAAATAAATTACAAAAGAAACCCTTAATATATAATGGCTTAACAAAACTATACCACGAGTCACAGTCTACCAATCTGTGCGTATATCGTTTAGCACTGTAACTTTTAAAAAAGAAGCAATACAACAACACCATCCGCCATCTACAAATATAACACCAGAAATAAAGAAACGTACCTCGCTCCGTTTTACATTTGTGATATCGATAGAAGGGATCCTATACATGAGGATAAAATCATTTACCACAATATATCCAAGCAATTAGCAGTTTAAACAAATTTAAAATGAAATTGAAATACATTACACATATTTTACAACATCGCTGAATACTTTCAAACCGAGTTCTAATTCAGCTAATAAATTAAATGTTTACTTAAGTTTTTAAATAGTTAATTTTAAAATGAATTACTTAATAAAGTTAGTTTATTTATATTATTATTACTATATTAGTTAATATTGGTAGTAGTAGTAGTAATGTTACAGATTGCCTAGTTGTTCCAGGAGTAGCATTTTCTCAAGAGTAGATGACATTTTGTAATATGTTGTGCAAAAATTATTTTTTAACGTATATGCCTAATGAGTGAGAATAAAATTCTATTCTATCAAGAATAAACGGTACATTTTAATGGTTTTTAGCCGTGCAAGAGATGAACGGTAAAAGTTGCATCAAAAGTGTACATATGCTGTTCTCATATGAATAAAATTTAATTTAAAAGTGGTTGAATGCTAGTATAGTTTAAAGATAGATTTCATTTAGTACCGGAAAGCGAATTTAAATTTAATATTGCAGACCAAAAAGACCAATGATGTGCTGAGAATTAAGACAGAATTTTAGTCGATTCCAACAAATCTAATGTAAATTTAATTTATAGCGAGCAGGATCGCCATAGAGTAGTAGAAACAGCTGTTAGATTTAATATAGATAACCAGTTAAGATTACTATTAAAAACTTGTTGGCTTTGAATATTGATTAACCTAATGATGCGTTTTGTCAAAAGATAGTTTTACGCTTAAAGTCCGATAATATTAATAAATGAATTGGTTTAAAGTATTCTATCATCGCGGGGCTGTGAATTTCCCAAAAATATGTAGAATATCTGATTAAGTAGGAATATAACCAAAGCGGAGGCTAATAAACTATATTCAGGGTTGAAGACATTTCTTTCAGTTTAAGATGAGAGACAATATTAGAACGATTGCGGCTAAATGTTAAATTTGTCTACAAATCAAACTCTTGTCTCGTTTAAACGGTCATCTCAATACTGCGGTTATGGATTTTCTTTATATTATTAAGAAATGGGTTTTACAAAATGCTATTGAAGTTTTTTGATGAAGTAAGTAACAAGTTTATTAAAAAAATATATAGTATATTGAGTATCAAGAACGGTAAGGGACGTTTACCGGTCGACGGAAATGTCTTGCCGGAGACTACTATTATTATTATATTAATTTTACTTACTGTTCATACGTCGGTAAGTAAATCACTTACCGACGTGTTAGGCCTAGCAACCAGTAAACGTAACCTACCGTCTTGGAAACAGATCTTGTAAATAAACAAAAAAGCTCGATCGTGCAATAATATTTATAATTCGGAAACATATATATCCTTCCACGTTACCAAACGTAGTCCGTTGTTTTTCTTGCATATTTGAGTTGGTATTTAAAGAACGTTATTGAAAGAAGTAGAAAGGACACTGCCAAGAGCAAGTAGTAAAGTAATAGAAAACAAAAGAAGCAATTAGAAAATGCCCATCCATTGAAAATGAAGTGATCAGATCCGTTCGATACTGGCTTTTGTAGATGCTACCAGCTGAAAGTTGTAATTAAGTTATTTGTCGGGACTGAGATCCACACACCAATTGAGAATACATGTTTACTGCAACTTATTAATACTCCAAATAGTTAGTCCCCTGGCTTCTGGAACTGCAGAAAAAGCCGAAAAACGTTAAAATACTGGGAACGTAGAAAAAGACCCCCGTTTCCGAAGGTGAGAAATACGATGCTTATAATGGTTTACACCCCAATATAGCTAAAACCACCCCATTATGTAAAAAACTACCCCATTTTCCTATTTTTCGGGTCTGGGCATATGAGGGCTTGTCGGGTCGGGATTCTTCGCTCAGTTCCAATAAATTGAGCAACTATCGACCACAATCCAC
Source organism: Leptura quadrifasciata (assembly GCA_963675555.1). Classification (NCBI taxonomy): domain Eukaryota; kingdom Metazoa; phylum Arthropoda; class Insecta; order Coleoptera; family Cerambycidae; genus Leptura; species Leptura quadrifasciata. The sequence continues at coordinate 53,705,228 of OY776678.1, read as the reverse complement.
CCCGCCCGACCACAAGGGTTGAAACTACACCCCCAAAAGCCTAAATACCTTCAAAAAGCTCCAAATCGAACAGAAATTGGTATAGCCCCGTTTTCGAGGGCGAGAAATACGATGGTGGTACTATGTTCTCACCCACCCCTCCCAACCATCCCCAAACATAAAACCACCCCCTCGCTTTTCTTATCTGAGTCTGGGCATGAGAGGATTTGTCGAATTTGGCTTAATTCCAGAAAATTAAGCAACTTTCGACCACAAGTTACCTCGCTCGACTCCACAGGTTGAAACCATCCTCACTCCCAAAATCACAATACCATCATAAAGCTCGAATTTGAATCCAATTCTGATCAGCTAGTACATTGATAAAGTTAAATCAACGAAAAGATTTTTTTTTGCTTACAAGAAATGAATAACAATCCCAAAAGAATATAATAAAACCTTCGTACTGTATATCAAAGAAAATATTAGTAAAAACAGTCTCCCCTACGAGAAGTCAATAATAATTTAAAAAAAAATTATAGCAAAACTTTCATATGCTCTCAATACCTATTATTTATTATCAATAGAAAAGTCTATTGTTGAATTTTTCAATGATATTGATATTGTAGCTACCCTGTTGATCTCGATATAAGAGGTTACACGAAATAGTTTGTTGTCAGACCTATCGTTAAAGTTTCCGAAAAATTATATTTTAAAATTTTGAGAAAACTGTCGAAGTTGTTAATATATTCTCTAACAAGGGCGCCATACGTATTAAACCTATGAATTTTTAGATCTTACTATAAACCTGTCAAACCTCTCACAACGACGGGTGTTTGTTGCAATGTGAAGGAATGGCGAAACCGAAGACTTACATTACATTTATAACAGACACTAAGTAATATCTAGAATTTTAAATATCATGATTGACATTGATTTGGATTTTCTATATTTTTTAACGAAGTTTATATTTATCGACAAAAGAAATAAAATGGAATACCATGTATAGTAAGTTAGAAAAAATGGTACAAATATGTCGTCAACCTTAGATAGGTGAGTTTGACAAAGATTTCATGATGGTCACTGAGGTGACATCATCATAGTGGTTTTTATTGAAAATTACTCTACTTGTGTTAAAAATCGATGAATATTATTTACCTAATAAATAATATGATTTCTTGGATGTGCTATAAATTACGTATAAAACCAGATTTCTGTATTCTTTTACGATCAATGTTTGAAAACATATATTAATCATGCGAATATATCACATAATACACTGTACTAAGTAATAATTATTTCTAGGATTCAAACATAGAATACAATTTATGTTCACATAATACATACACTGATTCAAATTGAACCTCTGCCATGGTTCTCGCTTATCTTATCTTATATTAGACAAAATTGCTAGATAAATAAATATTTTTTTAGCGGTCTGTTGTAGTTTAAAAAATTGAAAAATCAGTTTTTCATTTTCGGTTACAACTTTAGCTAATGATTATGATAGCCTTATTGCTATAAGTATTTTTAAATTCTATAAATATATCTTCATTGAAACGTTTATTCATTGAATAAGAACAGTATTTTATGTCGACTGGTAAATGTTTTATTATTCATCTATACATCATTGAACCCTCTTTTTCTTCTTCTATTTTCAACATCGCAACACTCATAGCTCACAGCAATCGTAAGCTGTGAAAGTTGAGATGTAGTTTTTCCCAAATATATATAAATTTGTATTATTACTATTATATTTCTAGCCTTCCCAGGACTCTCCGTTGCTATATATGGTAAAATACGAACAAACCTACTTGTTTTGAAACATTTTGCATTTTGTTGCAATTCTACTTTTAAAATAATAACCGTATTAGTAATATAGTATCTAGACGGTTTAACTTCAGTAAAAAAGCTGTTGATAATGTTTGTTTTTTTTACAAACTGGTAGTAAATGAGTCTTGAAAACTTTTCTACCGAATGAAGGGGTTTTCTTAAAAAAACGAGTGCCTCCAAATATTTTTCGCTTAATACGTGGTAAAATACCATACTTAGCGAAAAAACAGTAATGACCAATAGAAATGCTTATAATACGACAATAAATCTGGTTTTTGTATTTCCGTAGATGTAGTACTTTTGTAGAAATGGTAGTTTCAAAATGGCATCCGAACATTTTGACGATGAATTATAATGTTAAATTTAACAAGCGGCAAGGGAATCCAGTGACACCTACGTCAAAAATAAATAAAATGGAATATTTAAAATGAGTCTATAGTCGTTCTTCTACGATAAGAAAATTGCATAGTTTTTGCCAAATAAATATGGCATCTTATAATATTTTTTGTAAATGACTCCATTTTATTATTGTAATTCGCTAATTATAAAGAAAAAATCTCAAATACTGTTCTCATTAACATGTATCATCAATCAGTTGCGAATTTTTTTTGGGATTTAATGCACTTGCTTTGAAGTAACTTGAATTCTAAGTGATTTAATGTTATGTGTATAGTCCCTGACAGGTAGAGGTCTCTGTAGGCAGCCAACAGTAATAGTAATAGTAATAGTAGACAGTAGTAGACAGGAGCAGCAATAGAATGATAGTTCGCTAGTCAACCCAGAGATGGCGCTACTACCAAGCATGGTACTTCCTACCATAGAGTAATTTTGTACCAGATCCTAGTTCGGAACCTGTCTATCATAGACTAGAATAGTATGGAAAGTAATGTTGTATAGAAGAAGCGCAACTAAGGCGCTGGAGTGGTTCTAGTAAAGAAAGCAAGTGGTCAGACCAAGAAAAGAACAGTGATCAAACTAGTAAAAAATACAGTGGCAAGAGTGAGTTATAGTAGTATAAAGCAGTAATTCGTGTTGTAATTTAAAGACTAATCAGTGTAAGTTAGTTGAGTGTTAACTAATCAGCCGTTAATGTTATTCTTTTTACAATTGTTGGATCCACGATATTTTCTAACGGTTGAAAATACGTAACAATACGAATTTTTCAAAAAACGTTTTGTTGCTGTATTAGCAAATCAAAGTAAATCTCGATTTCGTTGAAAAATGCCGTCATTTACAAATTACCATTTCTACTAAACAACTAATCCTACAGAAATGAAGAGCAGCAAATTTTTGATCATTTTACAATCATCCTCCATTCCGTTTTCTTTCTAAATGTGTGATATTTTACTATTCATTCACCGAAAAGTATTTGAAGGTACACGTTTTCTGTAGGTATACAATTGAAATTTTAAGATCGTCGGCTCTTATGAAAAATTGTATGAGACCTATTACTTTATCTTAACATTTCACTTTTATCGGCCCCAATGGTATTTTTTCCTCTCCAGGGAGCTGTGAGACCTTGACGTTGGTGGAGAGGCTTAAGTAATCGCCATGATCCTTTGGACTATGCCAGCGGGGGACCCCTGGCAGGGTCACCAAGCCGGAAATGTCAAAGGGGAGCGGTGAAAACTAAGGACAACTTAACCTCAGGATCTACTCCAGACTTGGAGTGGCTACGGGAACGGGCGCACCCGGGGGTAATCTGAGTTACTAGTGAGCTGTGCTACTCACCCGCTTAGCACCGTAACCACGGCCCACACCTCAATGACCTCCGCGGAAGAGAAAAAACGGCACCGCAAGGGGAAAGTCATGTGGTCACTGTCACCGGAGGACTTGCCTTAACCGGCCGGTCCGCGAGGAGACAACCTCTATAAAAGAACCGACAGCGAAGTCGTAAAACCTGTGGGGCACCGGGCGTACCTCACAGTATTAATGGCTTCCTTCCAGTATGGACCCACTGCTGGAGAGTGACGGAGATTTGAACCCAGCTTATGGGATTTAAAATGATGGAAAACAACGAAAGCCAAAATCAAAAGGACGGAAAAATCGAGTTGATGGAAAAGGCAAAGACAACGGACATGGACGATGGAACAAAAATTTTGACAGAACAGGATATATTTGCAAGAAGAAGCTTCATACTGAAGAGCCCGCTGAGGAGCAGGAGCTCTTCGATAGAAAATATTTGGGGCGAAGACCATGAGAGGAAGAGGAGACGAGTTGAGTCCCCTAAAGTTAAGGAAAAGGAGGAAGATGTATGGGACAAGGCTACTGCGGAGATGAGGGGGCTAATTACCAAGCTGGAGGAAAACGGCAAAAACCTGAGGGAGCTGGTGAAAATTAACACCAACGCCAAGGTGGAAATCAAGACGGAGGTGAGGGAACTCAGCTGGATAGCTGAGTATATAGGCTGAAAGAGCAAAAATTGGGTCGAGATGACGCAAGAGCTAAGACAAGAGATGGGAGTTTTCAAGGAAACCAGAGAATTCTCTGCACAGACGGAAGGTCCCTGGCAACGTACAGGTAAAGAGAAGGAGGAGAAAACAAAGATATCCCGGATTAAGGAAAAAATCGATGGGTGGTCGGGGGAGTACAATTAAAGAGGACTGGCCGGAGAAGGCATTCCGAAAGACGAAATGTGAGGGGTAGTCCCAAATGGGGGGAGACGGACGAGGACCTAGCATTGCTGATCGATATCGGAAAACAGCAGGGAGAGAGAGATCTAATAAGACAGGCAAGAGTAGCCTGCCCAGTAACAAAGATCCTCCTGTAAAAAGGACTAAGAGAAGGCCAGGTGGAATACGGGGCGTGTAGTATCCACCTAACCTTAAATCGTGAGGAAGAGCACAGGGACACCGCAAGACATAACCGGGAAAATTGGAAGTAGAAGAAACATAGGAAAACGAGGATATACCTGAAATGCTGAAGAAATGGTCAACCATATTTAATGAACTAGGGAAAAGGAAGTGCACCCTTGTCGCACAAGATGGGGTGGACAGGGCAACGCTAAGGAAGCTATGCGAATACACGTTTAGAGAAATGGATGCAGAAATTAAAATACTCGTCCCTATATCTGGTCGATAGCCGCGTGGGTTAAAGCGCGAGGTGGCAATCGCACGAGTATCGCACCACCAGGTTCGAATCCTGGCTCCGGCACTGTCGGAGGAAATGGTTGTATGTCCGCGTTTTTTCAATGTGTAACCCCCTCCCGCACAAGCTTCTGGCTTCTGGAATTGGGGATTGTCTAATTTCTGTGGTGTTTACTATAGGAAGAAATGCTAAAAATAAGATGGAGTCGCCTGTAGATACCGTAGGTCAGGAAACCCGAGGAAGGAGATTAAGGGGAGAAAATACGGGAATAATTATAAAGGCAGGAAATAAATCCTATGCGGAACTGGTAAAGGAGGTTAAAGGGAGTGTAAATATTGAGGAGATTAACATAAAAGTGAAGGACATGAAGAAAACAATAAAAGCAGATCTATTGGTGCAGATAAGTGTAAAGCCTTGAAAGAAGCCATGGGGAAAAATCTACAACAGGTAAGGGTTGAAGAAAAAAATGAGAGCAAAACGATATTCATAAGTGATATTCACGCAGTAACGACGGGAGATGAAATCAAGGAGGCCATCGTAAAAATAGTGGCGAGTCCAGACTTCGGAATAAAGGATATCGAAATATCCTCAATAAGGAAGACGTTGAATGGAAGTCAGACTGCGACAGTGCAGGTCCCAAAGAGAATTGCAGGGCTTCTTGAAAAGAGGGGAGGCGTAAGGATTGGATGGTTAAATTGTTGTCAGGGAAAGGGTTAATATCGTCAGGTGCTTTAAATGCTTTCAGTTTGGGCACAGGGCAAGAACGTGTACGGGGGAGGATAGAAGCGAGGACTGCCTAAAATGTAGGGAAAAGGGACACAGGGTAAACGACTGTAATAAACCTGAGTACTGTGGGAATTGTAAAGCAGGGGGGCACAGAAGTGACTCTATGAAATATCCAAAATACAGGGGCATAACATACGAAAGGAAAGAAAGAGGATGGAGACATCAGCTATAAAATCGAGATGGATAAATGGATTCAAATAATGAGGACAAAGGAAGAGGACAGAAGCCCCCGAACCCTTAATCGTTTTCTTAGGTGGGGGAAGTAAGGTAAAACGGGAAGTTTTACTAACACCAATACACGATGAATCACCCGTGGAAACACTGATTCAGGAGAGGTTTCAGTCGGTAGTAGTCCGACACTACCCGGTACGGTAGATCCTAGCGCCATGTGTCCATGCAGGATTTCCCTTCCACCATAAAAAAAAATGATATTCTTTTGGTACGCCATTCCTAAAATGAGGTGGACTCGCCCTTTCCAAAAAGCAAGTCTCTGCATATCGTAGTAAAGTTTTTAAGACTCATTGACACAACATATACACAACAAAAACAAAATTTACCCAGCATATTATTTTTTCGAAACATTCCATATTTTGAACCTCAAGATTTTCAGTATTATCTTTTAAGATATCAGGATAAAACAAAAACTGCATATACACGCTGCACCCAGTGCAAGTTCCATCAATATTGGTTCACTAGTTTTTGAATTGAAATGAAACAGACAAACAAAAAATAGACAGACAAAATTATTTTGACTTAACCGTTATGAAAATTGTTCAATTGATTCGATATCATATACACATTTTGAACCTCAAGATTTTCAGTATTATCTTTTAAGATATCAGGATAAAACAAAAACTGCATATACACGCTGCACCCAGTGCAAGTTCCATCAATATTGGTTCACTAGTTTTTGAATTGAAATGAAACAGACAAACAAAAGATAGACAGATAAAATTATTTTGACTTAACCGTTATGAAAATTGTTCAATTGATTCGATATCATATACACATTTAAATTTATACAAAATATATATGTGTTGAGTGGCTGATCGCCTAAAATGGTGCTCTGAGGCACACCTGCTGAAAAATAATGACTATTCTATTTTTTCTATTTTATATGACTTTCTACGTATTGGATATATTAAGTTTTGAGATATTTTTCAATATTTCGACAATATAAATACTCAGACTGCACTTCTGGACATCGTTTCCAATATCTACAACCTGATAACAAGTAAGTCCTCCCTGGATATATTCTATTATCGGTATTATATATTGTTATATAATGACAGTTTTAAAATATATGTTACATAGCAATAATTAAAATTATCGCAAAAGTATTTTACTTCAGTTATCATAAAATGCAATTTTGCAAAAAAATGCTTACTAAGGTATTTTTCCGTATCAGAAATGATAAAAATAAAACGATTAATTATAATAATTAATACGTATTATGGCCTTTATGTTAAAAGCTATATTGTTAATATAAACCGCTAAATACCTTAATGGGACTCCATCAAGCCTTTGTGACAAATTGAATAATTGATGAAAATTTATATTGTCACGTCGAATATGTGAAATATTACGACAAATACGTGACGTCGGCATCTTGAACTAATTTTACATTTAATAAACGAATTGTATCCAGTAGAAATTGTTTGATTAAGTTCATATCTATTTTTTGATAAGGATTTAATCAGGATGGAAACAAATTAGGAAATTACCATTTAACAAAATAATATGGATATCAATTGCTAGTTGAAATAGGATGGCATTTAACTTTTGACGATGCAATTTCCACTTCACTTGCAAAACACGCACCCAATTTGACAGAGTTTAAAATAAAATATATGATATAGGAAATCGTATTCGTTTGTGCTATTCTGATTCCTGCAAGACAAATATTTTCAATAAATTCCATATGTACTTAAATATACAGTTACTTATTCCCTAAAACTGAAATATTGAACATAATTATGTAAATTTAGTTGCTCCTTCACAAGTAATGAAGAGCGATGTCAATATATGTACATATAAAATAATTGATTGTTTAACCCATGTTGCTTTCTTAAAGAAAGCTAACGACATTAAAATACGGTTGATACACAGTCCGTTTTTTTCTACTCTTTTTCATTACTTCAACGATATATCTTACCTGCTCCCTCTACGAACCTTCTCAAGACTCGAATGAAGCACATGATGTCTTACCAATCGAGCCAAACCCATCTACCTCTTTAAAAGCAAAAAATGTACACGTCTCTCATTGCCTGGAGAAATGGTCAGATGTTTCTTAGTCACTCCCATACTCTGGAAAGCTAGTATTTGCCAAAGTAATTATAGATGACAGGAGTCTCATAAGTTAAGATTTTTAGAATGACAAATTTACTTAGAGTCTTCTGACTCCGATACAGATGAATACTGATTTATAAGACATTGTCGAAAAATTCGCAGCTTGTTGGCAGTTAGCTTAATCTCCAGTGGTCCTTCTATTTTGATTGTTCTGGCTGAAGAAGTAGTATACATATTTGTTCCCTAGTACGTCTTATATCTTCCCTACTTGTCAGTGCACTATGAAGTTGGAATAGGCTACTTGAAACGCAGAAATATGCATTGCTAGAGAATAGCATATTTGTAGGTATATCTCCCAGAGTTTCAACTAACGGTGGATTTTCATATAATTAACCCTCTACTTATTGTCAATACTTTTTTAATATTCAGTCTATACATTCTGTTATTAAGTAGCGTTAAATGAAGTCGAATTTAAAGCATTTAAAATTAAAACTTAACGGATATTTATCAATGTAAAACAATTCATAATTAGAAAACCAGCATTGCAAATAAAGAAGTAAAATCATCTCAAGGAAAAAAATTTATCTCTATTTTGTAAGATTTACAAATATCTACGCAGTAAAAAAAAAAAGAGCAGCATAGTTGTACCACTAAAAGCAGCAAAATTTCATCTCAAATGCTTTTCCCTTGAAACGCGAGGGGAAACCAGTAAAATTTCTTTGGAATTTTGTGTGAGTCAAGAGTCTCAAGACCTTATTAAACTGTAGATGCCCTATGTCCTTGTGTAAATAAAAACATACATACCGAGTACGACACCAAACGAAGACGATGCCACAAAATATCATAAAATTAACATGAACACTTCTTCTGATGAGAGCTTCACGCTCAAATATTCAGAATTTATTGTTGTATATGTTACCTAAGTGTGCTAAATTATTTAACTTTGTAGAGTCAACATGTCATGATGAAGGGGCTTAATTGCTGTGATTTCTTTATACGATTCTTACATTGTTTTAATTCCAAATACCAATCTAATAAGATTGACAGTCGGATGCTATGAAAAGCATCCCCACAGCAGCCATGGAGACCTTATTGGACCTCCCCCTACTCAGCGTGATCATTTAGGGAGAGGCAAGAATGGGGGCGGGGGCGTACAGGGTACAAAACTCACGTTACTTGGCTCTCCACACAGGGGAGTCAAGGCATATGAGGATAATCAACATTGTAGTAGATCCTTTATTAAGCATGAATTCAGACTACGTGGTCCTAAAAATCATATTTAACAAGCCCTTCAGTGTCTATTGGAGAGAGAGGGGATTGGTCAACAGGAGCCCCTGATATATTACGCAAAGGCCTGGCCTGGTATACGGACGGGTCTAGGATGAAATCAGGAGCTGGAGCAGGAATACATGGAGTGAGACCGAGGGCAAGTATAAGCCTGTCTTTTTGACTCCACGCCATTGTATTTCAAACTGGACTTCTGGCTATACTGGAGTGTATACGTGAGAATGTTAAACGACGATATGTAAACCAGCAGATCTCCATCGCATAGAACAGTCAGGCGGCACTAAAAGCATTAGCCTCTAACAAAGTGTCTTCCAGACTGGTGTGGGACTATCATAAAGAGCTCCAAGTTCTGGGTGAGCAGAACAGAGTTAAACTACTCTGGGTGCCGGAACACACCAGAATAGGCAGCAACGAAAAAGCTGATGAACTTGCTAGACAAGGAACAGCTAATACATTCTGTGGCCCAGAGCCTGTACTGGGCATTACCAAGGGCTCAGCTAGAGCGGCAATGGGTCAGGAATAAACACAATCATTACTGACGGAACACTTCAGGTAACCGACATGGGAAAACACTTATTAAAGGACCATGCCCAAAACAAACTGCAGAACTGCTCTCAAAGAACGAGTTAGTTACAGTTGAGAATCGTAACAGGTCTCTTGACGGGACATTTTCCTGTTAAGAAGCACCTGTATAGAGTTGGCAAGTTCGATGGCGACCTTGACTGGAGATTATGTGGCAAGGTGCCAGAGACAGTAGACCATATTATATATGAATGTGAGGCATTGGCCCGCAAAAGATATAATATTTACGGGCAAAAACAAACAGACCCGCAAAGCATTAAAACTCGCCTATTCTCAGACTTGTATCACCTCATCAGTGGCACACGAGCATTAAAATGGGCAGTGTAGATTGAAACAGGAAATGCACAATAAGCCCAAGAGGCTGCAGTGCCCTCGGAGTGTTTACAGACGACCCTGTGAGGAGGGGTTTTAGTCAGTAAGAGTCTGACGCTAGTTTCAGGTTGGGAGCCCATGAGGGTTTTCCGTCCTCGTCAAAAAAAAAATTAATTGACAATCATATTTATTATATTTTTGATCAATTATCATTTGTGGTTTTACCATTTTACCCTTGAAAATATTAACTTCTAAGATTTATATTTATCTACAAATCTCATAAGGTAAAAAATACTCCAAATTTGTAACTTTCGTATTTTGTGTTTGTTCCAAAGTTTTACTGATATCAGCACCTTAACGAGATATTCATTTTTATGTGTTAATAATTAATTATCTATGTATTAAATAATTTTAATTATAAAATGGTACGATTGAGTAGTATAATATGAATAAATTAAACGTATGGGACTTAGATGAAAAAGGATAGAGAGGTGAAATTACGAATTGAAGAGTTAATATTTAAATAGTGTGAGTATTATTTTACCAGTAGTTTGATTTCAAATATTTATAATTATACAATAGCGGTATTCATATTTGCAGTGCCCGCTATCAAAAAATTACTTAGATTATATTGCCTAGCTCATAATATATGCTCAGTAGAGGAATAATTATGAAAAAAGATGACTTAATATTAACAACACGCAAATCATATCATTGTTACATATTTAAATCATGTATAAAACAATAATTACTTGCCAAATTTCAAAATACCTATCTGCTTTACGTTGCAATTTGCTTTTGGTACTAGTAAAATTCTGGAGTGGCAATTTATCCCCACAATGTAAAAATTTTTTTTAAAACTTGCTTTTCTGTAAAAAGTCGTACTAAAAATTAAAAAATACTAATGTACAAATGTACAAATACAAGAAAAGCAAGGCGTGCCGCACTTTGTATGATTGTACGCATGATTGTATGAAAGAGGTGGAATCGCTGTATACATAGTGCCTTCAGTCATGCGTACATAAAGATGATACATATACTTATATATAAAGTGCGCACGCCTTACTTTTCTTGCATTTGTACATTAGTATTTTTTTATTTTTAGTACAACTGTTTACAGAAAAGCAAGTTTTTAAAGATTTTTCAAAATTTTTTTATTTTCTACTTTTTAGTCATACTTATTGGGAGGTATCCCCAGAGATCGCTCAAAAAAATTAGCCTCTTTACGATTTGTTTTGATTTCTCGCTACTTCGCTTTCTTGCTCCTTCGTTTTGCAGATTTTTCAATTTTCAGCCCCGCGCCTCCTATATGCGGATATTTACAAAAGTAGCGGTAAAATTCTGTATTGTCGTCCGATCTTAGTAACTGTGCAAAATTTCATCAATTGATTATATTAGGAAATGTGTTAAACAAAGAATGCAATATTTGAAGACAATTTTCGCCCCGCGCCCCCTACGTGCGGATATTTGCAAAAATAGCGGTGGAATAATGTATTGTCGTCCGATTTTAGTAACTGTGCAAAATTTCATCAATTGATTATGTCAGGAAGTGTGTTAAACAAAGGATGCAATATTTGAAGACAATTTTCACCCCCGCGTCCCCTACGTGCGAATATTTGCAAAAGTAACGATGGAATACTGTATTGCCTTCCGAACTTTGTAACTGTACAAAATTTTATAGATTGGTTATGTCAGGAAGCGTGTTAAATAAAGGACGCAAGATTTGAACATAAACATTGTGCATGGATTGTGAATTAAAGAAAAGCAAGTAAAAACACATAATTTAAATAGAAGAGTAACTTCTATAACAATAAACTGAGGAAATCCCAAAAATCGATTATGTAAGCTGAAATGGAGGTAACTAAATAGTAGTAATTAAAGTAGTTAAAGTTGCCTAATGCGCAAACACAGTCAAAGTGCAAAAAATTGTGATACCTTAGAAACTAGTAGTAATAGCAATCGCAATATTGGCTTTGATTCATTTAAAAATTATTAGCTCAGCGCCATGTGGAAATTGAAACCTTAGAAACTATTTGTACATGTTTACAAATTTACTCGCTTTGATCTGTTTCGGAAGCGGTGAATGTGGAATTTTACCATGCTTAAAGGCTTGATCAAGAATATCCAACGACCATTAATTTGTCATATATACAGAACTATTTCTCTTCTTGCGACTTCGTCCGAGATATATTTGTACAATACCAGATGATATATCGGGATGAAACAAGAAATAAATTGGTTGATCTAGCTTACAATCCGTATCAGTAATGATACAATAGTTTTGAAATTAAAATGAAACCAAATAATAAACAAATAAACAAGCAAACGGGCAAATAGATATATTTTTTAAATTTTATTTTGTGCTTAGCTGTCATGATGCGCCCATAACCTTCACACGCCACGAAAATTTGATCAAGTAGTGCTTATTAATTTTTAAGTATTTGATTCATTCGTATAAAAATATATATAACGGTAAAGTATTCCTTTTTTTGGAACAGAAAAATGATAGACACATTTTTTAAAACAATTGAACTACCACTTTGAATACTTGTTTTTCGTTCAACAAAATACCATACAGTTTCTCTACATATAAAGTGGAAAAGGTATAAGAATACAAAAAGAGATTATTTATGTACACATTTAATTCACTATTAGGTACTAGTTTTTAAAATTATGACTTTAAATATCACAAGATTGAACTGTGTAAATCGACATACGTCAAAGTAAATATAGTAATTGTTGTATTATTACAATTATTGCACTTAAAGTAATTTATTTTAATTCTCACAATATTAATACACTTTTAAAATACTTTGCTAGGTGATAAATATTTTTGTAAGTTATCTGACGTTATACAAATAACATTAAAAATCTAATTTAAAATTATTTGTAACTTAATTGCCCTTCTTCCAGTGCCAATTAGATTATGTATTGAATTATAAACATTTTATAGACAAGCAACAATTAGGAATTTCATTAGAAGAGTTTTTTGAGGAGAAAATGAGGGAAATCACTAGGTAGCGAGATAAATTAATGTAAGAAGATTTAAATTAAAATAGTTTCCTTACATACTGAGGACATAGGACTGAGGACATACTATAATAATATTGAAACCTACCTAAATATAAAATAACTATAGTTTTCACAGTTACTTGACGCAATATCTTTTGATTAAAAAGGCTATAAGTATCAAGATATTTTACATGTGGTTTTGAATAGATATGCAGGAAGTAATTTCTTTCTTGTTTGTAATTATGTTTGTCTTGTTTAATTACGTTAACTAGGTTCTGGTGAAATACACGTATTTGGTATTGTAAGATGTATATGTTCTTTAATCGAAAGCATTAAACACTATTTTTATTTTTTCTACTAATTACTATGTTGGAAAAACTAACTATGCGTTTAATTATTAAGTTTTTCTTTAAATCAAAAATGTACCGAAGATTTTGTCATTTATCGTTAAACATATTTTGTGGTCATGGCCAAGTATATTCTATTCATTTGCCTAACATTTTGATTTGTTATAACTTTGGTTGTTACTGTAGAAGATCCGGTAGGTATTTTAAATATAATCCAAACCAGATATTCAAGTTCGCTGCCGCAAAAATCCTGTTTTAAATAAGATGAGCAATGAGCATATTATTTATTAAACATACTTCTCAATATACGAAATAGCAAAAAAACTCTGTAAGTCATCATCAACATTGCTCCAAGATTATAAAAAAAAAATATACTTAATGGAACAGATTGTACATGGATGTAATTTTGTTTTATTTCAACTCAAGTACTAAAGACGTAAAGAACGAATCACATTTCAAACATATTGGAAATATCGTTGTTGAACCTCCCTTTTAATGTAATGTATTTAATCGTAACAATAACGGTTTATTTCATTTCCAAATACATATACTTTTATTACATTTCAACTTCATTAAATGTAACAATAAAATGTCAAATTGACTTTATGAGTGATTGTAATATCGGCGTCAGATTGTTTGGTGGGCTCTGAAAACAAATCAACTTGGCTACAGCTGTACCCAATGTACCTTTTCATAAAACATTGTCCTTTGTGTTATTCACTTCAGTCCAACCCAGTGTAGACGTAGACAGCCCGGTGGTGTGTTTTTCAGTAGTGACAGCAATGGCTACCGTGTACTGGTCAATCAATCAAGGTGAGAGGACTATACTACATCATTGTGAGAAGAAGGGACATCAAAGAAGTCACACTTACCAAAGCTTCTGTAGATATGGAATGTTAGACAGATCATTATTAAATAGCCGTGTCTAAAATGCAGCTGTTATTGAGACTCAAACTTAGAAAGTCTCAGAAGAATCACGAGGACACCTTAAGCTAGAGCAGTTCACGAACTCCCACATAAGGGATGAACTTAAACTAAATCTAAATAACCATCTAGCACACCGGAACATTAACATACTCTCTCCCGAGAACTTCTGGACGAAACTAAGAAACACTATTCTTGAAGCTAGTATTCAAACTTTAGGTTGGAACTATTAAAAAATAAAACAAGATTGGGTTAACGAAAATTTGGCACAATTAGAAGATATACTAGAACATAAAAGACGAGCATTCCAAGCCTCAGTCAGTCAGACAGACAACATAGCCATAGCGCGAAAATATACGACTGCGAGGAGGAAAGCTCGTAGAGAAATAAAGGCCATAAAAACACTTAGTGCAGAAACAAATCTTTGGAAATTCAATCATATGCTGGTTATCACAACAGTAGGCTGTTCTTTTCAATTACCAAGGAAGGTTTGGACTCATATCTAACAATTTATGGCCTCTAAGAGACAACAGAGGTAACCTCTTAAAACACGATGAACTGATATGAGACCAATGGCGAGAACATATTCTACAATCCTCAATCAAGAAAATGTTGTGGACGAATCAGCTGTCCAACTTATTCCTCAATACAATATTGTCGAATATCTTAATGCACCCTTGCCATCCGATGAAATCACCACGACCATCAGAGAGTCGAAAAACTACAGGGCAGTAGGAAGCGATGAAATTTCCGCAGAAATATTCAACATATCGTCCCACATCGAAACATTCTCTTCGATCTGATCGGGGAATAAGAGCGAGTTCGCCAAGACGCCCTTATGGTTAATATCTACAAAAAGAAAGAAAATATCTCTCATTATGGTAACTACAAATGAATCTCACTTCTGACAGTCGCTGGTAAGGTACTCACTCGAGGAATAGTCCACAGATTATTACCTTATATTGGTAAAATGCCGGATTTCGACAGAGACGCTCTACAGTCGATACTATCTTCTCTTTGAGGCTACAAACGAAGATATTAGAACAACAAATACTCGTGGCCTTCATTGTTATCGTAAAGGTTTTCGACTTTAGCAGTCTGACGTATTCTACATGAGATTAACATGGCAAAGGTGCTATACAATGGAGTAATTACAGAGCCTTCCCAAACCCACACAGTTGTCCGACAAGGATGTGTCCTTGCTCCGATTTTATTTAATACCTATATGGCAGCCCTTTCTATCATAGTGGTCCATAAAATGAAAGTCAGAGGATTGACTGTCAAGTACATGTTTGATGGAGATCTATTCAAACTGATCCGTTTGAAAGCTTCTACCAGGACCAGAACAAAATACTTTACAGAGATAATGTACGCTGATGACAGCGCACTGGTTTCGCAGTCCAGAGAAGAGCTACAACAAATTTTAGACAGCTATACTTGAGCATACCAAACGCTAGGGCTAAGACTAAATATTAACAAAACCATAATTTTGTACACACCCAACACCATTATCCAAAATGTCTCCTTAAAGCTACAGGAACTACAGTCGGAAGAAGTTGACATCTTCAACTACTTAGATAATAATCTCAACGAACGGGAAACTGTAGAGGTGGATATTCGAAATCGAGTTAGGGCTGCCTGTAGAGCATTTTGGAAGTACAAGACCGACGTCACCATGAAATCAAAAATTGCCGTTTACCGAGCAATTATACCCACACTTCTTTACGAATTTGAAACTTGGGCAACCTACACGAAACATGTTAATACCCTAAACCGCTTACGGCAACGGTATCTTCTGGTTCCACCGTATCTTTAACAAAGCAGCAGTTGCCATGACAGATCGTGCCTCCATCGAAATTTTATTAACCCGAACACTTCTTCGGTGGGTTGGACACGTAACGCGGATGAGCGACAATAGGATCGAAAAAATAATTCTCTACGGCGAACTGTGTGAGGGAAGACGTAAGCTAGGCGGGCAGCGACTTCGTTTCAAAGACATCCTGTACGAAAGTCTCAAGAGTATACACGCAGGCAATAACTGAGAAATGCTGGCCATGGATTGAACTGAGTGGAGAGGTACCATCATTATCTACAACTGTCCCAAAAACAGAAGAAATCTGTAAAGATATATCGCACCCCCTGGTATATGTCCTCACTGCGGACTTGTGATAATACGAATCGGATGGCTGAGTCATCAACGCCGCATCGGTAATATCTAACATTATGACATTATGATAAATTTATCTGATATTCTTAATTAAATCAAAGAAATAATAATAAGTGCATATAAAAGCTGGCATAATAATAGAAAGTAGATTTTAAAATCTAGGAAGTTTTTACTTTAGTAAATCATATAGTATATATTTTGATACATATTTTTAAAACACCCATATGTTTGATAGTATTTATAAAATAAAGCATCCCATAAAATGTGAAACTTTTAAAACTATGTGGATTTTAATTTGGACGTATAACCAGCATGTCATTTTTTCATAGACAAAAAATAAAATATGAGACATGCAGATGAATACTTTTCATACTTTATGAAATCAAAAAATTACTTACGAGTTTACATTTTAACCCAGATTAGGCATATATATAACATATAAGTTAGGGAAAGACGACGTAAACGACATTTTAAAATACATATTAATAAAAAATGTATTGACTGTTTCTAGCTAATATTTGTTAGTACTGAATTATACTATGTTAGCAACAAATATATATATAAAATGATGGCATTAGGTTCTGTCGTAGGAAAGCTGTGTGCTGTATAGAGTGAATACAATTATTTTAAATAATTGTAAATATGTATATTACAGAATTGACAGCTGATAGACAGTTTTATTCGAGAAACAGCAAATATTCATTCATGATGTTCGAACGGGCAGGATTGTTGAGTTAATTTGTAGTTTATTAAATCAAACATTATCGTCTTATGCCTCATCAATTTAGAATAGAATAGAATAGAATGGAATGGAATGGAATGGAATGGAATGGAATGGAATAGAATAGAATAGAAAATATTTATTGCGTAAGCACAGGAAAACAGCAGTAGGTATAAATAAAAGTTATACATATTAGGTAAATACTACATACTTAATAACTATCTGTGCAGTCTTTGTTCGTCTAATAGGAGTTGTTTTTATAGTGTTTTTTAAAGGTTAAAATGGATCCTACTTGCAGCATATCAAATTAATTATGATTGTTTAGGAGTTCTGCGGACAAATAAGCAAAACAATGTTCAAATTTTGATGTAGTATGCTGTGGTATTACGTCTCTCACCCGATGCCTAAGCTGTAGATTGTGGATTAGACGTCTAGGTATTAAATAATTACATAGATATTCTGGTTGTCTGCAAGAAACAATCTTGAATAAGTAGACCCCAAACAGTTGTCTGAGAGATTTTCTAGTTTTAGGATTTGGTTATCGATGTATATTGCAGTAATGTGGTCATATTTTTTTATGTTAAAAGCAAACCGCAAACAGGAGTTTTGGGCCTTCTGAAGTTTACTTCGATATTCTGCTGTTAAAAAGCTATAATAAACACACATACAATTATCAATTAGTGGATAAAACAGAGATTCAACTAGCTTGTATTTGATTTTTTTATCGAGTATAAATTTAAATTTGTATAAGGACTTTAATTTCATGTACAATAATCTAAGTTTGCTATTTACATGCACCTCAAATTTCAGTTCAGAATCAATTATCACACCTAGGTTTTTACGGACTCTTTTTGTTGTATCTCAATGTGTTTGATATTAACAGTTGTACAATTGTATTGGTAGAACTTATTTTTTAATTGTTTCGTTCCTACTATTAGGAAGCTGCTTTTATTTGTATTTAGAGTGAGTCCGTGATCCGTTGACCAATCAGTTATCCATTCCAAATTCAAGTTTATTTCATGTAAAGTGGCATTAGCATTTATGGGATCAAATGATTTTAATAATTGGGTATCATCAGCGTATAGATGGATATTACAATATTTTATGTTTGATGCTAAGTTTGCGGTGTATATAGAAAATAATAATGGCCCTAGTATGCTGCCTTGAGCAACGCCATGTTTTATAGGAGAAGGACTTGATGTTGTATCACCCACTTCAATTATTTGGGTTCTATCTTTTAAATAGGTTGAGAACCATAAACACACTGAATCTGAGAAGCCATAATAACTTAATTTATTGACTAATAATTCCTAATTAAGTAGGTCAAATGCCTTGCTATAATCTAGTTATACTAAGCAAGATACTTCAGACTCATCACTGCCCTGCACTATGTCGCTTGTTATCTTATGCAGTGCTGTAGAGGTGCTAAAATTTACTCTAAAGCCAGATTGTATGTGCGGTAATATATTTTTAGCGTTAGTATAATCTAATAGCATTTCCCGTACTAATATTTCACATAATTTTGATAATATGGGTAGAATATGAATTGGTCGGAGATCATTATAGGACTGCGCATTAGACACTTTGGGGATAGGTATACAACCAAGGTTTTCCAGATATTAGGATATTCACCAGCCTCAAACGATCGGTTTATGATATCTTTCAATATAAGAACAATAAAATGCTCCATTCTAATATTGCATAAACGATATTGTCAAAACCTATTGCTTTTGATTTGATTTTATTAAAGGCTCTTTGTATATCTGCTTCTGTTATTGGTATAAAGGTAAATTTGATATTAGGATCGAATTTATGGGTTTTGTAATAATTTAGTACTGCCCCTTCAATTGGACCTGCCAAATGATTTATGTTAGTATCAAAAATTTGAACTAGCAACTCATTCAGCTTCATAATCCTATCGTTTGTGTCTGGTATTTCCAATATTTTATGCCAACTAATTTACTGCATGTCGACGTTAAAAAGATCAAAATCAAAAACTTTGAAATTTCTGTAGCAGATTATTTTTTGCGTATGGTTAAGCGTTTCTAA
Organism: Leptura quadrifasciata; assembly: GCA_963675555.1. Taxonomy (NCBI): domain Eukaryota; kingdom Metazoa; phylum Arthropoda; class Insecta; order Coleoptera; family Cerambycidae; genus Leptura; species Leptura quadrifasciata. The sequence continues at coordinate 53,685,856 of OY776678.1, read as the reverse complement.
CTTAATAGTACAATATGTTATTATATGATCTGTTATACATTTCAGGTGTTCCTGATTCTAATACATCTAATTTAGACCCTATGCAAATAATATCTAATAAGCTAGAAGTCATTCTGGTTACTCTGGTGGGGTCCGTGATTAACTGAGTCATATTGAATTGTAGGAGTATATTTTTGATTAATGCTACATCTCTGTTTTTACTAAAAAAAAAACATGATATTTAGGTCACCTAAGAAAATAGTATAATCAAATTGGATTGCCAGAACATCTTCTATACATTTTAAGTTGCTGTAGTGCACCAGTGGAGGTTTATAAATGACTCCCATGAGTAATTTAAATGATTTTGTCCCAGAACAACTATTTTAATGTATTCAAAGATATTGTAATTGTTACTCATTAAAACACACTCAATAAATATTTACACTTTTTCGCATTTTATAAAAATGTACGCCTAGTTGAATTTCTCTAATAATATTAACATTTCTTCATGTATAAAAATGGTTTATCTGAAGGATCACTGCTTTGTTAATTTCACATGAAGTGACCCTCGTTATGATATAAATGTTACAGTAACAGGCGATAATATTTAATGTTACACGAGCAATATCTCTCTTTTAAATATAAAATAAAGTAAAATGAAATAATAAATGCATTAAAAATTCATATTACATGTGGTCCCCTATTAATACTACGTGAACTGTTTCAGAAAACCTTAAAATATTTCTTAAAGCATGTAAAAACATAATAAAAAGTAATCTTGAAAACATACTGAGTGGACTAAGGCAATAAATCTATTACTTTCGGTATTATTAGGAATAATTATCTACAACTCAGAAATGATCAATTTTGTACCCCATTCTAACGAACGGCGCTCACAGAATAATTAAACTTTTGGCTTCAGCAGGATGTCTATTCGCATAGGGACATAACATGAGCCATGTATACAAAGAGCTACTGAATATTTCAATGAGCGTCTGAGAACATCCTTGAACATTAGAGATGCGTGATTCTATTTAAGAAGATTACCCTACGCTGGGTCCTGATTCTGGCGGTGGGGGCGTTTTCGCATGAGGGCTATTTTTATAAATCAAGTTATTTGGTGTCTAAAAACCACTTTTAAAAAACATCCAAACATTTGAACACTACACTCGAATATACTACTCTTCGCGCGATTCGCTGATCATGCTATCATCATCAGGAGATGGCCAGTCTTATTTATCTCCTGATGATGTTAATATGGTTAACGACACGCGCGCGATTAATGTAATCTAGTGTAATATTCAATGACTTTCTGTTTTGTAATAGCGGTTTTTAGGCATCAAAAATATTGATTTGTGAAAAATAGCCCTCAGTCGGAAACGCCTCGCACCGCCAGGACCAGGACCAGGACTCAGCGCAGAGTTGTCTCTTTAAACAGGAGTCCGCACCTTAAGAATGAATGAAGTCTCATACTGATATACGTATTTGGTTTTATCTTGTAGGTTAAGGCTTTTAGTTTATATGAATCACATTGAAATAGCTTATTGGCTGCTTTAGCGTTTAAGTTAGGAAATATATATTTTTCAAATATACATTTATTTAAACGTCGGCCTATTTCCGCTGCTGAGGCCTATCACCGACGGCTGGAGATAAGAAAACCCCAACCAGGAACGTTGCCTAACTTCTTTTCTGTCAAAGAGTAGGGACGTTGTTTTTGGCTAATATTTAATAGGCAAGGATCGCTATTGCTTTACATCCCCGTCGAAGAATGGCATATCCAAGACGCAATCCTCGCTGCGTAAGATTACACAGCTTCTACGCATACACTTAAATACAAACCGCTGGAAGTTGGGACGATTCGTTGATCGCCACTGAACACGAACGAACTCCTCGGGCTTGTAAAATTAAAAAAAATTGCGTCGGAGAGCTTTGATAGAGACTCTTGAGGAGGTTCGAGCACTTATTTTATATTGGAGAATATCAGTTTAATTTTTGAAAAATGTTTAGTTTTTTGCACCAGGGTTAAAGGCTTCACCTTGTATATGCAGTTGGAGCGCTTGGATTCAGTAAGAGTTCGAAAAAATACTTTCTATTGTTTGTGACAGGGTATTTTTTCACCACGCTGTATATTACTTTCTGAAAGAACACACTAGTTTAGAACGGAATTATAATATTTATTTTCTAAACACTTTACAGAGTTTAATACACTTAAAATTAACTTAAAAGTAGATTGTAGAGAGTTACCTTTTCAACAAAGAAAGTTTTAGGAAAATTAAAAAAATAACTCGATTTTTGATTTGATCTGAAGATTTGTAAAATTCACCTTTTTGGCAACGGTGCCGATTATAACAGACTGAAATAAATTCACTTAAATTAGATGCACGAGGGCAGAATAGATTTGTTTTTACTTGGAGAATGAAGATCGGAATTGACTTGCCCGAGATTCGCCGCGCGCGGCCTTTTATACTATCGCTATGGTTGCGTTTGTCGTGCACTGCGAGTCTCGCACAATCGATTTTTTGTAATCTGGAAAGCTACCACCCATTCCGTGCGGGCACAATCTAAAGCTGGATAAGTCCCCGGCCAGTCAGTACGGGCACTAACTGCGCAATAACTGAAATTGATTGAAATTTAAACTGAAAGTAATGTGATCGTTTTTTTCTAAAAATATGACATCTTTTGCTATTTAAATGGAATTCGAGTCAGAATTACTTAAGAAGTTATTTGATAGTTTTCCCGAATTTATTGTACTTATTTTCGATTCGCCCTCCATCCATGCCAAGTTCCGTGGATAGCGCGATCTGAACGAACGGAAATAAGTTTTGATAACGCAATTTATTTGTGCTGCAGGCTGTAGATTTGATATAAAAGAGCTGTAGAGCGACGTGTAGAAAAATAAATGATAATATATCATTTAAAACGCAATTCTGAATGTATGTAGATTGAACAAGGAATGGCCCGTAAAAATTTTATTTAAATGAATTAAATTATTATATCGGGGGTATGCAAAATGTCTTAGAAGTAATTATTTTGACAAGTTTAAGCTGTAACATGGCCATATTGAATGTTTTGACGTTATTTTAGGTATATTTGGGAATTATCGGATTGTAGTGAATTTCTTCGAAAAACATTTCGAAAAATTGTAGTTTTTTGGTAATTTAAATTATATGGACACTTTATTTTTCTATTTTGACAAGGCGAGCTGAAAGACGGATTTATTTGGCACATTTTTATATTTTTTCGAGTTAATTTTTTAAAGGTATGAAGTATATACTATAACACCGTCCATCCAAGAACTAACCGCCGTTGCAGTTGCTTTACTTTTAGTATCGACGGTAAGAATATAGCAACGCCAGATCTACGTTCGCCGCAAGCTAGGAGATATTTTGTTGATTTCAACGGACAATTTGTTGTTTATTTTATCGTATGCAGTTACTCGTATGTGGCGCAAGAAAATTTAGAGGAACGGTAGGTAATGATCCCAGAAAATTCAGTTTCTTGGCAAATACACTTATTTAATTTTATAGTTATGTATTTCTAACAGTTTTTACCGATTTTAGGTAATATTTTACACATTTATAGAATATGTAAGTTCATTACATTTATAGACTATAGATAATAATATTTATTACCTATATATTTAAAAATATATACTATTATCATTATTGTTTTTAAATGTCACGTATTTTGCTATCTGAGATATGGTCATCAAATATCTTAATATAAAATCTAGAGATATTCATAAGAAATAACAAACTAAAAGAGGAATTAATTTGGGAGATTTTCATTATGGCTTGGTAAACTCGGATCGTTTACACGGTGCGAGTTTCTGACCAACCAGTAGACAGTAGGTGACCCTGGAACTGGCATGAAATAAATGGTCAGCTACTAGACTGTTTACATGGTACCAGCGAGATAAGAACTGCTGTCATTCCGCAGTCTTGGCCGCCCAGATCTGATATGTTATAGCAAATCAGTTATGTCTGAACGGCGAGAAATTATGATCCGCAAAGTAATACAGTCTTGGGCCATAATAAAAAATATATAAATAAATTCCATCCATAATAAAAAATAAATATCATGCGCTAGTACTATCCACTGTCTAGCGAGTTACTGTGCTCTGCGTTCAAACGATGCTAGTAGGATGCGAGCTACTGGCCTACAATATTGTGGGGGAAGGCGAGTGGCCAGTAAAAACAAAAATTAGTAACTCGCATGCCAGTTGTTGACCAACTCGCATCGACAGTAACTCGTACGATCCGTTTAAATGATGACAGAAGCTGGCATGCAGTAACTTGCCGTCCCAACTCTCATGCCACCTCTCACTGTGTAAACGATCCATTATGGCATTGCCGGTTTGCTAAAACGGAAATAGGATCTTGCTTTGCTTAAAGTAAACGCCCTCACACGTGATAATGTGAAGAATCTGCTCTTATCCCTGCTCTTTGATTTATTTTAGCTGGTGTAATTCTTACGGCATGAATATAAAAGAATTAACGAACCTTTCCTTCCTTATTATTAGCTTATTGAATATAATTTGTTATACTAACACTTTTTTAAATTTAATTTTATATTTTCATAGTTTAATATGTAAATCGCGATTTCGTTAAAAGTAGATATATTTTTTTCAATTATGTCACAAGGCTTTTATTAATATGATCTAAAATTAAATCTAAATAACATTTTAAAACAATTGATAGATTGAGTGCGGCAGTACTTTTTGTTAATATTCTCGTCGCAAAAAAACCTTGGTGGTTTTTAGTATTTCCCTGACGCGTTTGTACGACTATATCGTCTAAATAATGATTAAACAATTCACGTCATTATTATAGAATAATAAAAAAGAAGTGGTGTGTATCATAATTATACATTACTTTTGTATATAATATTCATAAAACACATTCTCTCATTTGCATGAAGAGAATTGACGTTAACCTTATTTCGTTAATCCATCAATCTAAAGAGCTTGTCAGATATTAGTTATAAATAATATTAAGTGGTAAATCAGAGTTAATCGTGAATCTTGTTCAGAAACTGATAATGTTGGTTTATTAATACTTTATTTACAATTTTCGAAGAAAGTAACTGATATACTATAAAATTTTATTAAATCATTTTCACAGTGTAATAATAATAATTGTAATATTATGTAGAAGTTTCAGAAGTTCTGGATGATTCTCTAGTAGCGTTTACCAAATATTTAAACCGCTGAACACTATTTGAGTTTTCTGATAAGAAACTAAAAAATGTTACCACGATAATTTATATTAATATAATGCGAATTATTAGTCAATATATTTAATTTAAGTTTAATAAAAATGGTATAAAGATAATTCTTTATAAAACACCAGGTAAGGTTTCACAGCACAGAGCTGGGTAACACTGCCCTAAGATAAAATATTCTTCGATTAATTTTAATTTCGTTTCGGAAATAATAGTATTATTTCAAAAACAAATACATAATATACCGAATTAATTGGAAGTATTAAGTTTTTATGGGATGAAGCTACCAATTCAAGCAATCCTGGGAGGTGGTCAGTGAGTGAAGACATTAAAAGTCGAAAACCTATTAATAATTATAAATGATTTTGAATTTTAAGAAGTGAATGAGTAAATTATAAAATCAATAAGACTCATTTTGTTAATAAGTTGAAGACAAAAATTTCAAAAGTACAGTAAACTGCTAGGAAAATATCAATTATTGCCTCCAACAAATTTGTATGTTTGCTAAATTTTCTGTTACGCATAACTTTACATATATTAACAGTGCAATCTTTACATTGCTCATTTTGTCTCCGGTCAAAAAATTAGCAAATGTTACATACAGATTATTACATCTTATACTACGTTTGCTAACTGTATAAGAAACGCAACCTTACAAAATTAATAATAATAGTGATTTTGCATTTTTGGTGGCCAAAAAAAATTATAAAAGTTTAGTAAATAGCTTACAGTGTTTGAAATATTATTGATTACGTAAATAGAAATTTGCTACTTTAACGAAAGCGCGCAAATCATTTTTCGTAAATATATGTGAAATATTCTGTTGTCAGATTTTTTTCTTTCCAAAAAATTAAGCAAAAGTTTGGCAAATCTGTTAAATACTGATTGATATTTAAATATTAATCAGCAGCAAACTTGGATTTAAATCCAAGTTTGCTGCTTGGTAGATTAAGTTGACAGCCAAAGAACGTATTGCGCCCTAAGACACGAAGAGCCAATTGTTGGCTCGTTAAAAATAGCTACTGTCTATTATGTGTTCGTTTAGCTTAATTAAAACATGATAAAAACAAAAACGAGACTACCTCATATTTAGCAACTGAAAATGTTTTTGGTAATTAAAAAAAAAATTATATGTTTCCGACTTCTTTCCACACACTTAGTATCCTAGGAACAGGTAGAGAGCCATTTACGAGAAGCTCTGAAGAGATATAATTCTCTGACACAGACTCAGACCAGCGGCAATTCAGTGCATACCTCAAGACTACAAATAAAATATACAACTGTTTTCTCTCTCATAAATGACATAAAATGGCTACAGATGGCACCACACCGCAACTTCTCCCGGGAACGCACGAAATTCAAATTTCACTTTTGGTACAAAATAGTCAATTGTAGCTTTATTTGTCCAAGTGTCCAAGTGTTTAATATTTGTGGAAACTACGTCAGAGTCAGTATCACACTAATGGTTTCAACTCCAAGGCCTTCAGAACTAAGAAATCCAGAACCACAGGATAATGAATTATACAATGTTATCGGTCTTGGTAATAAATGAATAAAACTAAAATGTGAAATATCAATTTGTATTGAGTAAGAGTAAGCCTCTATCAACATAAAAAAATAATAATAGAATTCTACTACTACTTATCAGGCTTTAACAAATCTTCTATATTGACAACAAGTCTAACAAAGAAATAATGACAATAAAAAAACTTTACAAACTAAAATATTCCAAATGTTAACAATTAAAAATTTCAGAATATTTTCTAATGTTATGAAAATTTCGGGTAAATAAAAACATTTAATTATTTTTTAGGTTAAAAAATATTTGACAGTTATTAAAATTTATTTCAAATCTATTCCTGATCAGAGAATATAACATTTTAACTATATATACGACTTTCGCCGGACTATTATGTCTTATGTCAGACTTTATTCTTTTTCGGTTCCCAAAAAAGGTACAATTACACGATTTTCCAAAACTTTGGAAAACCAGCGTACAATAATTTGACTTTTCAGTAATTGCATATTATAATTTAAAAAAAACGGCGACTACTAATTTACTCTAAAAGGTTTCTGTATATATATCTAAATTTTCAAGATGTTTCAAAGTTTTACAAAAATAAGTTGACATTGCCAAAGTTGTATTTTATAGAAAAACCCATTTCTGACACCTTTTAAATGTACTTTTTGTAAAATAAACGATAGAAACGAATTAATACGCGATTTATGTTTTAAAATTCCATATGAATGCCTAAATTTTCACAATTTTACAAAATATTGCAAAACCACTTAATTTTTTTTATATTTTCCCATTAAAAGACTTATCCAAGTACTATGGTTTTATGCAGAGGAGTCATACTCGCTAAAAAGTGTCTTTTTTGATGATATTCTCTAGTTTGTATGATTAGCCATTTTCGGCTACCTTCCGAAATTTCTGCCGTATTTTCCCGGTGGAATAAATGTCCGTCTATTTCTCGGTTTTCCCAATTTTTCCGATTGGTAGACACTCTGTGTTCTTACTTTTGTCGGCATTCGAACCCTGGAACCTTTGATCTCGAACCGAACATTGAGCTATCGAGCCGAATAAAGTTTGCCGAACAATTTATTTTACAAACACAAATTAAATAAATAATTTCTTTTATTTATTACTTATTTCACTGACATCCAACGTAACAAGCCAAACTTCAACTATACATTCATTTGGTTTGAGAAATTATGTAATCAGCTTATCTGTTGAACTTTCCATAGTTAAATATCAATTTGCCATTTATTTCATTTAAAAATTAAATCACAAATTTATTATCATGGAAGATAACATGCTTTTGAAAATCGGCGCTTGATAAGGTTTGATAATCTGCGAGATGCATACTTATCTACTAAATTTGAACCATTATCCACCTAACTTCTACTTCTAAATCAAAGCAAATATTATTTGCGACCAATGAATGATGTAGCGCTGATTGTCAGCTAATATATTTACACTCATTATAAATTAATTTCGTGCTTTGTAATTAATTTCTGATTAAAAAATTTTACATCATCAAGCTAACAAGATTATTGGGTTTATCTGATTAAGTACAGTTTTATTTTCAGTTTCATCATGGCCTGAAAAGGAATATGTTCAGTCCCGATATCACAAGTCTGTTAGTATTTTAAAGGTTTTGCTGCTCTTCCATTATTTGGGAAGTATTATTTATGTGTGTGTCAAATTAGAAGTCTTTAGCTCATCGAAATGTTGGTTTCCGTTTCCTGACAAAGATGTATTTGCAGATTGATATATAAAAATAATGTAATAATAATCGACAAAGTATTTAATGCCTATTTTTAGGACTTTGGTGTGAATATTAAATAATCTTCTAACGTACTTGTAAGGTACTCTACTTGACCACTTCAAACAAGTTAAATTTTCCAGTAAGAGACGATAAGGTAGCAACTCATGTTTTATTCACCTATCTTAAAATTGATAATGACTACTGTCTGTAAAGTAGCCGTATTGTAGGGGAACCACATTTTCTATAATATGCGTAGCTATAAGTTGATTGCGGATTATCATAATATACGTAATCAGACTAGTAATAATTAACTTAACTGATCGTGAATACTTATTTCAGCCCTTACAGTTCTCCCGTGTATAAATTTTACGAGAATTTATTATATAGATATTACATATATTAACCAAATCTATGAAGATCTGTCAGATCAACGGAAAACATTCGTAGTTACAGTGAAAGAAGGCATCCAACAAGAAACTGTAAATAGCTCTTTAAATTATTGTTTTTGATTTATAGCCAAAAACAGCTATTATAATAACGAATAACTTGTACATCAAATGTACATTTAGTAAGGAACATTTAAATAGATTTTTCTGTGTGGTGACAAAAATACAATCTTTATATTTTTATCTTTTATAGGAAAGTACCAAAAGTGCATCTTCTTTATCTGATAAGTACATTAATAATGATAAGCATAACCAAACAATAATAATTTTTAGATTAAATTTTTTCTTACTTTTGAATAGTTGGCCGCCGACACTTTGCTTTGATGTGAGCAGATGCAGAAATTGCTAAATTAAAGATACGACACGACAGGCTAATTTCGGTTTGATCTTATGGACTGTTAACTCTTTTATAGACAACAGGTTATTATAGTATAAGAAAGGCTAAACTGAAAATGTATTGAAATATTTCTTGCAATAATAATTGTTATTAAAGTGAAATATGGAATTGTTTCTTTGAGGGTATTGTACTTGCACTACATGATTAACCGACATGTATAAAGAATATATTCATACTTTTTTGTGTTAATTGCCTATTTTATTTCGGAGGCACATTTATTTGCTATTTTCAAAAACAAATTTGATAATTTCTAAACTGCATACAATATTGGAAAATACTAAGTTTATTGTTGACAAAACAAAACTTGAGGAGTAATTACCCCTTTGTTTCCTTCACCATCGTACGCCACTGATGGAAATTTCTTATTAAAATTTTCAAGCACTTAAAATATATTTATAATTAATAATTTTACTACACATTTGTTAAAATAAATAATCTCAACTACTTAATTCCATAATTAGAAGTGGCAGATATCTGACAAATTTACCTAAAATAAATCTATGGGTAAATAAATAGCATGGGTTTTAATAGAAAACCCCTGTCCATTTTAAATGCTAAGTTGAAAGAAAGTAAATAACTACCGTCATAAATATTGTAGGTAAGGAATCTAATTGTTTTTTGTACAAAAGATTTCCAAGGAAATAATTTCAGGATATTTGACAACATTGTCTGGTCGATAACCAAGTGGGTTAAGGCGCGAGGTGGCAATCGCGATTAATCACACGGACATCGCACCACCGGGTTCGAATCCTGGCTCCGGCACTGGCACTGTCGGAGGAAATTGTTGTATGTCCGAGTTTTTTCAATGTGTAACCCCTTTCCGCACAAGCCCTGGCTTCTGAAATTGAGGGTTGTCTAATTTCTGTGGTGTTTATCGTATTAACTACAACGCATCCCTTGTGCATTCTTTCAATCATCGTTCTTTCTCTGGGCGAAGAATATGCCAGTTATGTAACGAATATAGTCAACATTATCTAGCCGATAGTAATGAACACGTCTCTTCATTTCCTTAGAAGTAAGAATGTCGTTATATGTAGCAGTTCTTAAGATCATTAATTTACAGGAAAACTGTCTCTCATAATTTATTACAGACAAACATAAAATATTTATACAGAAGTATTTAGCTGAATTATATTGAATAATGCCTGGCACGTATTTGGGCGCATATCCGCTTTAGCTTTAAAAGTAGCCAGAATCGATGGACAGGAAGAGAAAAATAAAACAATACAGTTTTTGGTTAGAAAATGCAACTAACTCTGCTTGTTTTTCTAAAACTCTTTATGATTTACAAAGTATGTAGATCAAGGCATATAATAACTTCAAGTGTTTTTGTGCTTATCTCCACATTCTATGAAAATATTGATAACATCTTGAGACATCTTGTTTCTACTTATGTACATGTATAAAGGAGAATTAAAAGGATGCATAAAACTTGTTTTAAATAGCATGTGTAACCTACTACACTTAAACTCAAAATTTGCTACTCTGTATAGAATACCATGTATAACAGTGGATACGGAGCATGGCCAACTCTCCAAATACGAATAAAAACATTGCATTAGCTGTTTAGATTATGATTATAAAATTACCGGTTTATTGCTTTTCTGAACAAAAAATGTGTTTTGTTATGGAACTGTTACAAAATAATTATAAAGGTAGTTTGCTTAGATATAAAGATATATATTTTTTAATTACGTTCTTTAATATGGAAAAAAATTGTACTTTAAAATGTATATTAATATAAAATTAATTTAAAAATATATTTTTATTTATTTATGGTAGCGTTTCTTACTAACTCATGAATAGGAATTTTATAAATTAGTCCAATACAGAGAAAAAGTAGCTAAAGGATATCGATAATAAATTATAATAATCAGAATATTCGAAAACTTGATCTAGTTCCTGTAATATCCGTTTTTTTTTTATTATATTACATTTTTTATTATACCTTACTGCCATAATCCGGGTTATAAACAATGATTATATTAATCCTGACAGTACTCTACAATTAATTTATTTTTACTAAGTAGTTTATATTCATAATTACTTCCATTATGGCTTACACAAAAAAGGGAAATAAATCTGTGGTACATTGTATATTATATTATGGCTTGGTTGCAACAAATCACCAAAAACAGAATTCGGACTAGGTATTTACGTCAAGCTGTTTATTAATATTTGTTAGCACAAAACAACCACGTTAGCAGTGAATTTTGATCATTATCAATAACCTCTAACAACAAGAATGAAATATAGTTTTACGATATTTGTAAAATTTTTACTAGATAAATATATTTTTGTTTTGTTGGACAGTTAATAATAATCATCATATGTTTTCATAAGCTTCTTTCGATAACACTCACCCTCGATAATTTCTCGCTCTTCCAGATCCTTAAAACTTCTTTTAATTTCTTCTTGGGATTCTACGTAAAAAAATATGGAGGCCCCCAATAACATATAGATAACAAAAAGGCAAAGTAATAGGAACCATTGCTTTTTGGACATCATTTTCTCTTATAGTATTGTATAATACATCTAAAAGTCAGGAATATTATTTTTTTAAACATTTTGAATAATTTTTACATAAAAGACATTGAAGGCTTGTTTTGGATTGTTAAGTAACAAGGATTGCTGATTGAATATCCGGTCTGGGTATTGCTTGTATCATTAAACCCTTACGAGACCTGCACAAAATAATTCTTAAATTGCATGTTGTGTTATACCATGCTAACCACGTTGTTATTCCAATGATAAAAAGAATTTTTCTACCTGATGTAATATTTATTAAACGGTACAAAGTGTTACTTATTATTTTTATATTTTCAGACTTCTGACGTGTCGTGCTTCCAGTCTGTTAAACTCCAAAATTTAAAGTTGATTGTCGGTAATGTTGTTTTTTGATATAGAGCTTATCAATAAAAAAAGAAAATAAGGTGACCAAATCTTTTCGTTATCTTTTTTAAAATGTTCTATTCCTTGTTAAATTTTTCATCAGAAAGCTTAGACAACTTGTCTAAAAGCTAATAGTTAACTGTTCAAGACAAATTTGACGGTCCACGAAATACACATTCTCAAATTTTTATGCTTGATATTTTCTGACATCATATCGATCCATTACAAGCAATTTTTTCTGGTCATATCAATCTAGCTGCATCAACAAATTTCGAGTAAAATTTTTGTTATGAAGCCCAAATGCCACTTATGGGGTATCGCCGTTCTCAGAGTTTTTCAAGGATTCCAAAAATATAATAATATACAGAGTGTTCCTTTCAAAAATCAAAATTGTGGTGATTTCCGGTGAAAAAATGACATTTATGTCACAAAGTGTCTTCTTGGTCATATAATACATCCACCAAATTTCCTTTTGATATTCTAAAAAATGCGAAAAAAGAGGGTCTACCATGATCCGTTGACGCCCGGTATATTCCTCTAAACAAATAACCAAATAACAAAAGCAATCAGCATACTATTAAAAAATAACTTTACACCTGCGATTTTTATGTTAAAGGAACAGACTTGATGATGTTTTTGATAAATTAATTAGAATAAATAAAAATGATGTATTTGGCTGATGACGTTTCTGAAACAATATCTATATTCACAGTATCCGAGCGAGACTGACAAACATTATGTTGGTGAGTCACCTACAGTCAATTTGTGCTCAAAAAGGCCCCTTGAGGGAAAGTTGTAGGGTGGTTTTAATTTCTTCCATTCCATATGTTTTTTGAGGTGCTGATTTCGAATCTGAGGTTTGCTAACAAAATTTCGTGACGCAACATTGAAAAAATGCAAAAAAGGTAAAAGAATATCATTTTTTGGCGTTTTTTTGCTTATAATTCGGGAACAATCAACTTTTCGTAAATAACCTTTCTACTCAAAATGAAAGTACATAAAATTTGCTGCAAATTTCACTATTTAGATTTTTTCTCCGACGAACGGTTCAGGCTCAAGCGCAAGCTGAAAATTGGTGTATTTCAGATGTCTCCGAAATAACTCACTTTTTCCACTCCTAAACTCTAATTTATTATTAAAGGCCGTCATTTAGTGAATTTCTTTTAGTTTTAAGTTGAATACAATAAAATGTAGACTGGTCTCAACTGTTTTACCATCTACAGCACTTAAAAAATTATTTTCAAAATCACATTGTATTTAAATTTTGTGCAAATATAATTCCGTCTTGTACGTTTCATTTTATTTATTCTCTCTCGGCATCACAGACGAGCCAAGGCCAACTACATCACCGTGTACCTGCGTTCCCTGTCTCGAGACCTTTTGTATTGTTCGTGAGGGTTCTCTCCTCTATCCCCAACAAAAAACAAGCCCAGATATATGCAGAAATTTATAGCAGTTATGTATCATATGTCAAGTCAAACGACAAATCAAATGCGGTTGCCATTTTCGATGACCTGACGAAGTTTTTGAAAACAGTAAGCGCATAGATCGATTGAGAAGAGCACAACGAAAACAATCTGCTGCAATATCACTTACAAAATCGATGATGCCCACTGCCTCGCAGGAGAGTATCCTTGCAAACTCCAAAAACAAGAGCCGGTTGATATCTGTGCTAATGGAAAAATTTGACGATGCAAGAATTGATTTATAGGAAGCTGTGGAGGACGCTGGTATCCTAATTATAACAATAGCTCTTATGTTGATATCGGCCTTTTCTTGATTTTGATTGACCTGCGTAGCCCTGATATAAAGAATGTCTTCTCTTTGAAATCAGGAAAAAGAAAGGTGTGTCAAACCCTTTACAATCCTCATCTTGCCGCTGACAAAACCCTATCAGACAATATATTGTTCCTGCACTCAATAAGTGGTTGTGACACTACTTTTGCTTTGTTTAATCAGGGGAAACTGAAATTTCTCAAAGTCTTGCAGAAGAACAATCACTTGTAACCAGTCATTGATGCTTTCTAATTCCCTCATGCGCACCAGGATGAGACTGCTGAAGCAGGAAACGTGTTTCTCATGGCTCTATATGGAAAAGAACATGATACTAACCTGAACGATTTGAGATACAGGCAATACGTATCTTCATCGTACAAAAGTAAAACCAACATTGCCCCACTACCCCCACTGAAGCTGCTGTACGATAATATTCACTGAGAGTTTACTTTCAGGTGCAGCAGTGGTTATCCGGTCAAACCACACTCGACGTGCAACAAAGAGACCCAAACAAGTGGAGGTGGAAAAAACAAGGAGTGGTCTCATACCAGTGCCAACTACTTTGCAACCCTGCACCGGACTCGATATTCCGGCACATTTCTTGTAAATGTAAAAAAGGCTGCCAACGCAATTGTGGTTGCAGGAAGATAGGCCTCCATTGCTTCCCGACCTGCACATCGCTCGAAGGACTGTGTGATAACGTCGAGCCCCCGGAAGACAGAATTCACATAGACGAAATAGAGATCGAAGAAAAAGACCGAGAACAGACTGAAGAAATACGCTTACACGATGCGGAAGGTATGTCTAATCTCAAAATCTTTTCGTAATCATTCATCTCTTCTTGATATCTAATCACAAGTTGTTTTTTTCTCACCACTTCTTTCATTTTCCGGATGAACAAACCCGGACGCTGACGATAGAACAACCCGAACCTGTGCCAGGACCCTCCGCCTTCGAAAAACCTCAGACAGAACCTTCTAAATGACTACGGCTTATATAATATAATAATATGTAATAATTTTTTGAGATTTTTGGTTGGAATTTCAACTTTTTGTAAAAATGACCTGTACTTTTACATATATGATCTCAATAAGGTATGTGCAGAGAACTGGGAGGAATTCACTAATTGATAGCTTTTGAAAATAAATTAGAGTTTTGGAATAGAAAAAGTGGGTTTTTTCGGAGGCAGCTGAAATACGTCAATTTTCAATTTGATCTTGAGCCTGAACGGTTTCGTCGGAGAAAAAAACCTGAATAATGAAATTTGTAGTAAATTGTATGTACTTTCATTTTGAATAGGGAGGTTAATTACGAGAAGTTGATAGTTTTTGAGTTGATGAGATTTTTTACGTTTTTACATTTTTTCAATGTTGCGTCACAACATGTTGTTAGCAAATCTCAGATTCCAATGCAATGCACCAAAAAACGTTTAGAATGAAAGAAATTAAAACTACCCCACAACTTTCCTGGTAAAAACACAATATGACTGGATTACTAGGATTTTTAGTGTAAAATTGAATGAACATAACAACTACATTAGAAGAAGCGAAATTCAGAAATCTAAAATTTGCGAACAAGCTTAGGAAAATGGACAATTGGACATAGAATAAACTGAGACGCAATCAGCATTACTATTGCTAAATGAAGATAAATGCGTATCGAACTTTTCTGCAGATATCTATAGAACCTGGCTACCAAGAAGAACTTGATAAACATAACATACTTTAGAATAAAAAAAATCAACAGTTATGTGTATGTTGTATCTATGGATATCACAAAAACAAGATCTTCATTTAACATACACAACAAATAAGTGTTCCTTATTGAAACTTTCAACTATGAAACACATTTTTTCCGAAACGTTGCAAAATATATTTGTATTCAAATTTTTACTGTATTGATCAAAAACATCCCCTAATTGTCCCTTTGACGTATAAAACTCACAAAAGTAGAGGTTGTTTTCCAATTATATACTGGTTACTTGTTGTGTAGAATGCTTGGTTATTTTTCTTGAAGTGTATGTGGTAGAAAACCTCAAAAAATGGGGAAAAAATGTTAACTGAAATCAAGTTTATGCTCTATTTAGAAAATGGAGAGAGTAATAAAAGCTTATTATAGATGCAAATCCTCTAAGACGACAGTCAGTTTAGTTATAAGCAACTTTAAATATTTCCACGTATTTTATTTTAATCTGTACTTTTAAAGATATTTAATTGTACATATCAGTACTATGACCATTTTGGATACAATTCTACCTGCTTGGGTCATAAAAATTTAATCCATTGAAAATTGTCCTTGCCACTGCCGCTGTCTCATTTATATGCGTAACCATTCGGCCAAACATCATAGCCGTTGTTACAGGGGTTCGCTCTCGCACAACTTAAGATCACGAGACAATCGAACCACTATATATAATGTATAATTTCTATGAATGTGAAGAAAAATAGAAGCACACCCATGGCCGGGCTATATCTAACCGATTTATTATTCTCTCCCATTCCCAAATAGGCCATAATTGAAGATAAAATGAACTACAGCGTTATTAAGTGCAAATACATCTTCTAATACACGTAAAAATGAATATAGAAGAATGAAAAATTCTACCACAAAATTTTCATAAATTATTATCACAGATAAGCATAAATATATATATTTTCCTATACAACTGTGAACATTATGTACCTGTTCTACAAAACCAAAAATAAATAAAACAAAAACAAAACAGTCGCATCAAACTTCAAAATTTTCACATACACGTGTCTCAAAATTCTTTTAAAGCTTAGTTAAAGTGACAAAAAGTATTCTAGCAAGTAACGGGTGCGGCATCCATGTCCAAAGTTAATTCATGCCATTCAAATCAAGTCGCCAGGCCCTCTCGATAAGTAGAAATTTAAGACAGTTGTCAAAGCGTTTGCGACAGATGTCAGTTTAGCTGTGAATATGGAGCGTTCGTCAGTCAAATATTCAACGTTCTTTTGCCGTTGAAGCTCATTTAAAAAATGATTATTCTGGTGTAATCACCCAGCGCTTATTTCGTCGTCAATTTCATTTAAATCCACGAGATCCAGTTACTAGTTGAATAACAATTAAAAACTGGGTACACAACTTTTGCAGTACTGCTTCATGTGCCAGAGAAAAACCAAAAGGAAGAACTCGTTCTGTACGCACTCTTGAAAATTTTGAAAGAATAAGAGCAGCTGTGTTACGAAGTTCTAAATAATCTGCAAAACGACATGCATTAGCAGTCAATATTTCGAATCGTAGTTATGGCCGCATTCTGAAAGACTTACCCTTTCATCCCTACAAAATTCAAGTCGTATAAAAACTTCTGCCTCAAGTTTTTGGAACATGCGTTGATTTTTGCGAATGTTTCAAAGGGCTATTTGCTGAAAACCCGAATATCATTTATTGCCTGCGCTGATTTCAGATGATCTTCATTTTCATATTTCCGAATATATTAACAAACAGAACAAAAATCCTCTGCAATTGTACGAAGTACCGCTTCATAGCAAAAAGGTACAGTATCCACCTTTGAAATATTTGGGCCGTTCTTCTTTGAAGAAAATGACTTGACGGTTACTCTTATATCACAACGTTATCAACAGTTATTACGTAACTTTGAACAACAACTCCATAATGTTGGCGTGGATATTCGAAGTATAGCATATAGTATAGCAGAACTGAGCCACTTTCTACACTGCTAGGGATTCTAGGGCAACTTTGCGAAGAATATTTTCTGGTTATGTCATTTCGAAATTTGAGGGCATCAGCTGGCCAGCACGGTCTCCAGATCTCTCAGCGTGTGATTTCTTTTTATGGGGCGGGGCTACTTAATGTCAAAAGTGTTTTTTAATCGACCGTAAACTTTGGAACAACTAAAATGTAATATTCGGTCAGAGATTACCGCAATCCCAATTGAAATGTTGGAGCGGATGATGAAAAACTGCTGAGCTTCAAGAATGTCAGCAGCGAGGAAGAGGTCATTTGACTGATGTAATATTTAAAAAATAAAATTTCTGTGTTCCGTCAAGAACCTGGTGTTTAATTTTTGAATAAAAAATTAGCTATTAATAAAAACAACTCAATTTAAAATGGATACTTCGGTCCCGTTACTAATGCAATTATTATTAATGGCAAATAACAAACACAAAATTACTTTGTTAGTTACTATATTTTTCTATTTAGGACTGCACTTTCGTAGTTGCTAGATTACATTATCGAGCGCAGCGAATATACAAGTTAAATTTCTGGGCATTAATGTATGAAAATTAATTAAAAGTCTGTACTGAATAGGTAGGATTAAACAAACAATGCAGGTGTGATAGTAATAAATTAATATTGAACACTACAAAAACTGTGATAATTAAGTTTCATATAAGGCGATCTTTACCTGCAAATTTTAAAATTTTTGACATTGAACTGGAAGATGAAACAAAATATTTAGGTACTGTTTTCATTTCATTAAACATTATGTGTTGGGGATGTGGCAGGGAAATGAGTAGAGTATTTATACTATAGAAACGATTAATTCGATTGATATTTAATTTAAGACCTAGGGAAAGCTGTAGAATGATCTTTAAAGAAAAAAAATTTAACTCTATCTATCTAT
The DNA here is from genome assembly GCA_963675555.1 of Leptura quadrifasciata. Lineage (NCBI taxonomy): Eukaryota > Metazoa > Arthropoda > Insecta > Coleoptera > Cerambycidae > Leptura > Leptura quadrifasciata. The sequence goes on along the minus strand of OY776678.1, from coordinate 53,667,262 downwards.
CTATCATGTGTCTACATTTTTAATGTTTAATGTTTAATGTACACTAAACAAAATCTTAGTATGTTCATTAAAATATCAGATAGACATTCACATCATACTAGACATGAAGAACTCAATATCATCCCAGCTCATAAAACTACCACTTATAATAAAAATTCTCCATGGTGCAATTGTATCAATTTGTACAATACTCTACCGGCAATAATAAAAGAAATCGGTAACACTAATTTATTTAAAAATAAATTGAAATCATTCTTAGTGGAAGGTGGTTTCTATAGCGTTCACGAGTTTGTTTCTGGGGTATTCAAATTTTGTTCTTTATTTATTTATTTATTTTTTTGTTAATTTATATTTGTAATTTTAGATATTTCATACATATATTTGTTATCTATATTGTAATGTTATTTATTGTTCGTTATATTTTCATTGTTTTTTTAACTTGACATTCCATATGTACCATGAGTACCTTTATGTGTTTAATATTAAAAAAATATTTATGTTAATATTATTTTGTGATAATGATTGTTTTGTTTGTCTTTATTATATAATATTATGTTCTATACAAATTATTTTTATTGCTGACTTGTATTATGTACTATATTATATGGACATGGTTAATAAATGATTATTATTATTACTATTATTATATCGAAGAGGCTAACAAAATGAGGTTTTCTATATCCAATTGGGCATTAAGACGCTAGGTTATTACATTTGTTTGTAGATTCCAATTGCCTCCAATACATTTAATTTTACTTTCACGTCCAGTGGAAATATGGTAACGCAAAATTTTGTTGTTGTTGAAATAGGCTTAACATGTCATGAAACGTCGAAATTTTGTCGGTCTGTAACTTTTATTGTGCGCACGTTTACTCTGGAAACGTTTATGAAATTCACTTGAAATTTGGTACACTTATGTATTATAACGAGATTATATTTTGATCTAATTCCGTTGAAGGGTTGGGGCTTAAATGCGGTAAATAAGGGTAAATAGGCAAAGCAAGCAGGTAAGTGTCCATAAAATTGCAGTTCAGGGCATGTACGAAAAGAAAAGTCAGGATTTCAAAATTTTTTTTGGCATTAACCATCACCACCCCCCCCCCCCCTGTCACCACCACACTATTATGAAAGGCAGTAAAAAAAATAAAATGCGATTTAGTGTGCATAGAAGAACGATAGGTCTCAAAAAAAATTTTTTATCACTCCCATTGCTACCCCCACCCTATTATTAAAGGGAGTAAAAAATTAGATTGAGATTTAGGGTGTATAAAAGAATCAAGGGCCCCTACATTTTTTTTAGCACTAGCCACCCCTCTACCATCCCCATTGCCACCCCCACCCAATTATTAAAGGAGATAAAAAATTAAATTGAGATTTAGTATGTGTACGAGAACCAAGGAACTTTAAAATTTATTTTGACATTAGCCACCCGCCTACCACCATTGCCACCCACACCATATTATTAAAAGGAGTAAAATATTACATTGGGATTTCGTGTGTATAAGACTTGGATACACAATCTGGATGTGGAAGTAGTGATTCCTTGGGCAGCGGTTTCTTATATTACGTCGCATAATGTAAAACCTCTGCCGAAAGGAAATTATAATTGATTTCTAAAAAATCTTTTGCAAAATTTGAATTAATATATCGTACATTAAATGCCATTCCAGTTTGGTCGACATTACGCTTTATGTATTCTCAACAAGATAACTTATACTCCTTATTTTTCATTTATTTTGTGTATATTTTGATTGGCACTGTAAAGAATTATGACAAGGGACCAAAACATGTTAGAGATACAAATCTCTTTTGTGGATTTTTCTTTAATTTTGAGGGATTAGGTAACGTATTGTATTTGGTGAAAACTGTTATCAGTTGCTACCTCTTTTACGATTTACATCTCATTACTCACGTTCTCTTTTGACAGGGGTAAATATGTCGGTACAGTTGCGTTTGAAACTGTTGATTTTCTATAGATATTAAACGATAATTTATTTGTATTTTGTTTACTTATAATAGTAAGATGTAAACATTTCTATCTGTCTATGTTCTAGCTCTGAAGTGGAAGAAATGTTTGGATATATACAGGGTGCCCCAAAGCTAAACTGACACAGCGAATCGGGAGATTGAACACAATTTGCTGATTTCAAAATATTCCCACACGATCCCTTGAACGTAAATGATTTTTGACCAATTATTTATACCACTATGTTTTCGGAACGGCAGGACATATTGGGATAACAAATGTTACACTCTTTTAGTTCAATCAAAAGCAATCAAAAACTGAAAAAATTCCAGGAGAGGATTTTTTTTTAATGTTGCTCTCGGTACCCCGAACAACACCCTGTATATCATTTATTGGAAAATGTTAGTAAATATTTAAAAATACAAAGGATCGATGTGTAAAATAATATCCATAGTATTTGATGGTACATTTACGCTTATTTTTTCATAAATTTTCGAATTTGTCAATTAAACAAATTCTACAAAATTTCCATTCAAAATGACACCGTTTAACATTTTCTTTTTAGAAATTTGGATTTGTTTGGTTGATAAATAGAAAGGAATATTGGAAAATGCATTTGTATTTAATAATACTATAATTAATATCCCTATCATATAAACTATTAATAATTACTGCATTAGCACTTGCTATTTGTAGTTTTATTTAAGCTTCTAAAGAAGTCATACTGATGAGATATAGGATGTCGAAACACGTTTATGTGAATATTTTAAAGTTTGATGCAACTACTATATAGGTAAGTGCTTTATTTTATATTTTCTGTTTTGTTAAAAGGGGATAATTACACTGTTGTTGACAGTCATAATAAATGTAGTCAAAATGATTTATGAGAATTTTCAGGTAGAATTTTTTATTTTCCTGTAAAATTAACTGCACATTAATTTAGATGAATATACACATCTAATGTCTACATTTCTAAAATATTGTAATTGACAAAATACATAGAGTTAATAATTCATTTCTAATGAAAACGTGCCTTCAATGTCTTTTGTTATAAGTTCTAGTAAATAAAATACTCACCCAAAATAATAACAATAAAATCTATTCACGTATTGACCATTAAAAACTTCCAAACCACCGCAATCTTTATAGCACTTTTATGCAAATATATCAGTCTGAGACCAATAAACAAATTATTGACACTTAATTATCACATATATTTCGAAATTTAATACAGTCCTTAAATTTACACTATCACAGATATATTCAAAAAAAATCTTTGGTTCTCGTTTGTAACGGTAAATCCTGCTGTTGTAGAATCAGCAGTAAAATAATAATAAACACAATTGTATACACTTTTGAAACGAATTTGAAGGAGTGGTACAAATACAATCGACAGGTATTCTTCATCATTTCATTTAACCACAAAACTGAATGAAAACAAATTAAAATCACAGTGTTTCATCGTTTAAAATCTGTTCAAATCTGAGATTTGATAAGCCTTTACGGTTTTTTAATACAGTAATTGAAAATTAATTAGCAATATCAGAGTAAACACTTCAATGAACTTATGTCGGAGCCATCTATAAAAAAATAGAATACTACACGTTATTTATAAGTATTATATGACTACCGGTATGTGAAGTAAAGAACCTCACGAGCATTTTCTATAATATTATATATCTGTCCTTGCGCTGGCACTTGGAGTGTCAATAATGGGGGGAACAGGCTACTTAAAAATTAAACTAAATAGAATAATGAAGTGTTAGAATTCGTTATTTCTCCAGCACAGGAGTACGACTAAGGGAAGAGGTATATTGCAATGCAGAACCTAAAGTGGTACGTTATTGTTGTACTGGTAATAAATATGTGAGAGGTATTTTAGTTAGAAATATTATAAGAGTTATTGCTCCTGATAGGTTTTAAAAACATATGAATGCATTTTATTATTTCATAAAACTAGTTACTTATATGTCAATTTGTCAAATTCTTTCGAAGGATGGAAATTTTTATTTCATTTTCGCGGTAACAACATTAAAACTCTTGGATGATACTCCTGACATACTCTTAAAGTATCTTTAACTCCTCTGTACTCATAGGCGGAGTGGACAAATATATGAAAAACAAATTTAGCAATATGATTTAATAAATTAACAACATACGGAAAAATCAGAAAAAAACACTACACAAATACAAATTCCAAAATTTTTAGAAGCAGCTGAACTGCAACAAAAGTTTAAATGCCTAAGAGGAATTACGGACCATAAACAAGTAACAAAGTAAATACTAATTAATACTTTTATTGCAAAACAAAACTTCGGCGCAGCGTCCCTTTGTAAAAAATTTATTCATTTGCCTTCAAATAAAATTAACGAATGTCGCATGGCCCATGATACCGGAATATGGGATAGGAAGCATAGACGTTTCTGATTTGCGTTGCCACAATATGCTGTGATATGAAATGTATATGCTCCTCTTTTTATCTTCTGGTTCTAAAGTTTTTCTTCTTGTAGACCTTGTTTTCCTCCATTTCTGATTCCGGTTGCATATTATCGTTATGATTTCTTTATGTACTTTATGTATTTCTCAGTGTACTTAATCCCTGGTTACTGATGATTCTTTCAATTATTGTTATCCACGTGCAACACGGTTTCCTTATTTTGATGCTATTTAGCATTAGCGGTTTCTTCTGTAGTACCCAATAAGATGGGATGAAATTTGTCGATTTGGATGAAATAATTCAGAACGGGCAGAAATTTTGGGAACAGGCTTATTTTGTGGTACTTATTAACATGTCAAAAGTCCTCACTCGTAGACACCGGCGTAGGGGAGGGGGAGAAAATATGTAAAATAAATCAGTTTTCCGCAAAAAACTCGGAAAACATCAATTTTACTGTAAAACATGTGCATTGGAAAATTTTAGGTAATAAAAATACGCACAATTTCTTAGAAAATTTGATTACGAAAAATTTCCTTTCCATCTTGAAAACCGTTTTTGTTCAGAAATTTTTTTTAAAACAAAATATACCTTGCGAAAGACTTATACTTGCATTACTTTCATATGTATACAGGGTGTTGCATCATGAGAGGGACATAGCTTAATAGGAGGTAGAGAACATCAGTGATAACCGGAACCTCCCATAGAAATGTCTCATTGGGCCTTCACTACGAAGTTACAGAGCGTTTTATAATTTTTGGCCAAACCTGTTTTTTGTCATAACTTTGACAGGGAATGAAATAACGGATTCATATTTGGTACGGCTAATGTACTAACGAGCCCCAAGAGGTACATGTATAAAAAAAAATATATCCAGGTCCGGACTCACTATAATTTATGTTTCTTCTTTGCATCAATAAAACATCACCCTGTATATATTTTTTTGAAATTTCGATACGATATTCGAAAAGAGCAAGAAAAACAAACAAAATGGCCTATTTCATTTTTTTGTTACACCTTCGTGGTTATTTAAATACGTTGTTAAATATGCAAGAAAATGGATTACAGAACCCTATTAAATGAGAGGCACGTGAAATAAATAGTTTTATAACTAAAATTTGCAAAAATTCTATTGAGCCTAGGTGGTCTGGGTGAATCCTAATTCCGGCACGTTTTAAAGGTCCATTTTGGTAAAAAACTGTGGTCCTAATAAGTAATCGGGTATGAAATAACAAAATTTTTAATCAATCACGTAGGCTTGTTCAAAGTGACAGATAATAAAAAGAAATCTCCTAAACAGTTGAATAATTGTTTGCTAGTAATTTAATGTGCCAATAATCCGCATTTAGTTAGTGAAAACTTGTGAAAATATTTTAACTATGCCAGTAAAATTTACAAACGTGGAATATGCTGACATAATATTCATCTATGGTTTCTGTAATGGAAATGGTAGGTCGGCGGAAAGAGAATATCGGCTGCGTTTTCCTGGTCGTCGATGCCCTAATCATAAAACCTTTAGTACGGAGTTCCAGTATGCAAGACAACACGGAAAGTTTCCTAATTCTGCAGTTGTGGAGCGTGTTTTACAACAAGGTAAGTAAGAGAACACTTAAACAATGTGTATCCTAATAGATGGATTGGACGCGGGGGTCCACATGAATGGCCACCAAGATCTCCTGATTGTAACCCTTGTGATTACTTTTTATGGGGCCACTTAAAAAACGAGGTTTATAGCATTGAAATTGAAAGTAGACAACATTTAATCCAGCGCATCGTTACAACCTGCGACGAAATACGGAATAATCCAGAAATGATACGTCGAGCAATTGGTGACCTTTCTAAACGCGCAAGAAAATGCACAGAATGTGGGGGAGGACATTTTGAAAATTTACTTTAGTGTCAATTACGTTTTATTTTTTAACACATTTAGTTATTGTTTTGTTATTTATTGTTAATTGAATGGAAAATATTTTATTTATTTAGATTTTAGTTTGTTCTCTTTTCCAATTTTTATTAAGTATAAAATGTTGATTTTCTTGATCAAAGTAACTGGTTGCTTAGGCCTAAATGGTTTAAATTATCTGTCACTTTTATTCTTTGAACAAGCCTACTGTGATTGATTAAAAATTTTGTTATTTCATACCCGATTACTTATTAGGACCACAGTTTTTTACCAAAATGGACCTTTAAAACGTGCCGGAATTAGGATTCACCCAGACCATCTAGGTGGTGGTGCAAATTTTTGTTATAAAACTATTTATTTCACGTGCCTCTCATTTAATAGGGTTCTGTAATCCATTTTCTTGCACATTTAACAATGTATTTAAATAACCACGAAGGTGTAACAAAAAAATGAAATAGGCCATTTTGTTTGTTTTTTCTTGCTCTTTTCGAATATCGTATCGAAATTTCAAAAAAATATATACAGGGTGATGTTTTATTGATGCAAAGAAGAAACATAAATTATAGTGAGTCCGGACCTGGATATATTTTTTTTTATACATGTACCTCTTGAGGCTCGTTAGTACATTAGCCGTACCAAATATGAATCCGTTATTTCATTCCCTGTCAAAGTTATGACAAAAAACAGGTTTGGCCAAAAATTATAAAACGCCCTGTAACTTCGTAGTGAAGGCCCAATGAGACATTTCTATGGGAGGTTCCGGTTACCACTGATGTTCTCTACCTCCTATTAAGCTATATCCCTCTCATGATGCAACACCCTGTATAAACTAATAAAAATAGGTCAAAACAAATTTTATAAAAGTTGTTATGCACAGTTGTTGCAGGAAAATCTTTTTTTGCTCATAACTTTAAACAGCTGTAACTCATGAACCATTCATCGCATGAAGATCACTTGAGCTCATTTTGCAGCTAATTTAATTCTTTTCAAAACCATCATTATTACCTAAAGCCAATCAAAAAAGAACTATTTGTCAACATGCACTTGAAGATGGCAATTTTTCAAGTTTATCCCTTTTATCTCCATTGTTATCAAAACGATTTTGTACATACACCAACATATTCAAAATTTAATTCTCATTAACTTTCATTACGTGCACTATATGCGTACGATCTATCGTTTTCGAGATTTTGTCGATTTTATCATGAAACAAGTATTCTGATAGCGCGCTATAAAGATGTTTAAAAATTCATATCTCTGCCGATATTGATCGTAAGGAAATGAAATATAAAAAGATATTATTCGTAATCGAATTCTCTACAACTTTCATTTGAAACATTTTGCGATCCGAATGACAATTTTCGAGATTTTAGCGAAAAACACGTATTTCCGTTGCGTCGCAAAACTGTCAAAATGTCAAAAATTTATCTCGGCTCCAATAGGTCGTATGAAGTTAAAAAAAAAAAGAAATTACCCGGATTTTTATTACCTATAATCTTTCACGTGCACATATTTTACAGTAAAATTGATACTTTCCGAGTTTTTTGCAAAAAAACGATTTTTTTTACCTATTTTCCCCTCCCCACCGCTGGCGTCTACGGACGAGGACTTTTGATATGTTAAAAAGTAATATAATTCTGTTCCCTAAATTTCAGCCAAATTTTCCCATTTAACTGGGCTATAGATCTTTGAACAAATCTTTGACTTTTCTTCTTTGGTTAATCGTTTTCCCTCTAATATTGTTGAAGTTTTATCTTTTTTGGTCTTGGTTTTTGCAAGTAATTAGACGTTATCCCTTTCAGCCCTTCGGTAATATGAGGGCTGTGTATATCCATTTATTCACACTCCATGTTGATGTATTTCCTCGATGAAAGGTGAAATTGCTATTGTAGCACTGTTTGCCACTTCAATTATTTCCTTTACATTTCTTCTCCTTCTCAGTTAGTTTGTCAGGTACATTCCTAGATATTTCAGTTTCTTCATCTTGCTTTTCTCTTGTTTTGCATTATTCTTTGCTGACCAGACTCTTTTCTGCTGACTGGTCTTTCACCAATATTACTTTTCTTTTAGGGAATTGAGAATTAAATGCTTCTCCTCCGTGGCGGTTAGAAGATAGTAGGCGTCAATATTTCTGTGTCTTCGGTAAAATTTAGCCCTTAGCGACATATGGGGGTATCCTTGATTGATTCCTGTTTATTCGCCATCGTCTATCCAAACCATTCTGGTGGTCTTTGGCCTTTGAAGCAAGTTATTTAGTAGTCTGGTGGTCTTCTGCAATGTGTATCTAGTTCCTCGAGCAGGATTTGTGCATGTTATTTATATCTTACACTGCAAACCGTTATTCTTCTGTAATTATCTCTATATTCTGTGACAGATTGATTTTAGGGTATTTGTATGGTCGTGTACCATTCTGTTCTGTATGTAAGTCGTTGCTTATTTAGACCATTTCAGGTACAACAATTTTTCTAAATCTAGTTATTATTTTTAACAGTTGATCCTATGACGATGGCTTATCCAAGGGCCAGCGGTCTGTTTTTTGTATTTATTCCGTTCGTCCTTTCTTTGCGTTCCTTTCTTTCTCATTTTTTTTGTAAACGTCGCAGTGGTACGTATTTTCTTGTACTCGCCTTATAATTATTGAATAAAATTGGAATGAAATATAGGTAGTATGCCGTCTTAATATTTTTATTTAATAAAATGTGCGTTTTAAATAGTTAACCTAGTATGTATTTAATATTGTAGAAGTACAAAAAATTCTACATTGTAGGACATTCTAAAAATGATTCAAACTTAGTGACAGTTTTAGTATACATAAGGATATTTAAGTTTATGATACATAAGTGCCTAGATAAAGATTTAACATGGCCTGAGGATATTTATGACCAGACTTTTTCAAACTTTGTCTATAATTTAGGTACTATTCAAATAAAACTTATCTTCTACTGGTCGTACCGATGACCTTCCCTTCATGTTTTCTTTTGTGATTTAATTTTTATGCACCTCTGGCTTAATTAACACTTCAACCACTTCATGGAGCCATACAGAAGATGCTTATGCACAGTTGGATATACTAAACTAAACTCCTGTTTAAATAAATATTTATGCAATTGTTCTTTTTTTTCATTAAGATGTAGGTACCCTGGTTATACATTTATTTAACGTCGGCCTATTTCCGCTACTGAGGCCTAACGCCGACGCCTGTAGACGAGCTACCCCCAACCAGGAATTTTGCCGAACCTCTTCCCTTAAGAAGAGTAGGGATCTTTTACTTACCTAACATTTAATAGACAAGGGACCGACGGCTTTACATCTCCTCCGAAGGATGGTATATCTCCTATACAACCCTCGCCTAAAGTTGTATAGCTTCCGCGCATACACTGATATAAAAGCCGCTGGAAGATGTGTGAGGCGAGAACGCGGTTTCCGTTGGAATGGTCACCATCCAAGTACTAACTACGCCTGTCGTTGCTTTACATCGCATACCGAAGTATGTACATAGTAAACACGCACCTATGCTCGCCCCTAAATGTGCTTTTAGAAGGTGGAATATTAAAACATAATATGTACCAAATAGCCAAGGGATCCTCGCGTCGATCGTCACATGCCTACCTTGCACTGACGATAGCCAATAGCTCGAAACTGCAGTCTGCAAGTGGTGTGGGACGACTGGCACGAGAGCTCCTTTATGTAGGATCAGTCTTTCGGCTGGTGTTTGTCGCAATCGGAGCTTTAGCGTTTTGATGGTAATATGCAATTATTACATTTAACGCGCCAGGCTTGTAACTTGTAATTTAGTGCTCGGAGGAGCACATATCCCGGAGAGTAGCTGTTGATTGCAGTATGGTTACATTCCTTATAGTTAAATAAGGATTTTATAGAGGAGTTTCCGCCTATGAAAATATTATGTTTTATATTTACTTTTGTTCTATTCATTTATTGTTAACTCATTAACAGTAAGCTATATTTTGGGATTTGGGAGGATAATGATATTTAACAACAACATAAGAGTCTGGATATGCATCTTGTGGATAAAAGAAACAATCGTAATTAAAAAATCCATTTACGGCGGCCGATAATCAACGGATTTTTCTAAGAATCACAAAATCCGGAACAAGATTATCCATTTCATTCCAAAGATATAGCGATCTATTTTTTGGCAATATCCACTTCAGTTTTGCAGCATTTTATGTCAGAAAATGTTTATTTTGTGTATTCATAAGGAAACTTCCAGTGATTTTAATTGTCGTGTCTTATATTCTTATATCCCTATCCCCATACCCACCCCACTTTCTTCTTTCTTGTCCTATCTTTCCACCATCCTTTTTAACTTTCCCACTAAATCATCTACTTTTCAATCGACTTTCTACATTATTCCTATTTACACCTGTCTTCCCACCACCGCCATTAATTTTCCCGCGATTTTCCTTCTTATCATCTTGCCTACTTTCCTCACACCTTGTAAATAAAGCAGCTTGTTCTCTAAGTTGGAAAGATGTCTTTAGACGTGAAAAACTTTATAAAAATATCTTGATCCGTTTTCGAATTATAGTGGAAGAAAAATACGACATTCAAATCAAAATTCTGAAATACATTTTCTCGCTTTGTGTTAACATTTCTAAGAGAAAATAAAATTTCAAAGTATCTACTTTTCGAAACACTGGATTCATGAAGCGTCAAATAGAAGATATTTTCTTTTCTCATTCGGTTCTAGAGTGAAAATAAAGATAGAGATAAATTTTAGATATAATTTTTTATTAATTATTCTTAATGTGGTATTAAATTACCCAAAGTTTCAATTTCAAAAATGGAGGAGTAAAGGAGAAGATCGAAGGTAAAAAATTTTTGAAAGAAAAATATGGAATTTTTTCTCCGCAGAATTCCTTAAAAGCAGCACGTTCTAACTTTTCGTGCGAAAGCTGTTGAGATTTCTATAAAAACGTGTATTTTTTTAACTTGTAACGGTTCCTAAAAAAATAAAAACGGTCCGTGTATCAGAAATGTCTATTATCACTACTTACTACTAGTATAAATGGGATAATTGTGATCCTAGATATCGTACAAATTCAGTAGATCAACATGTATATTGCAATAACAATAAAATGTAATGAAGTGCCAATTAAATGTGGACCGAATTTGTAGACCGAGGATCATTGATTTTCGGTTCTTGAAAGTAGGTTTTGAAATATTTAAACCTTTCTTCAGCCAATTGGCGGAAATTCATGAAAAAAATTGTCATTCTGGAATTCCATCAAATTGTGAACTATTACAATTAAAATGAATGTTTCAGCGATGGGTCCTAATTCTCGAAATTGGAGAGCAGTGTCCTAATGAGATAAATGAGCCGGATTCCCCCGAAATTCGTAATCACTCTCACTCACACTCACAATCACAATCACTCTCGAACACAAGCCACGTCCACATAACATGGTATTAAAGGAACACGCTTCTCCTAATATTATTAGCATCAATATCGGCCTAAAACTTCACGGGGACAGTTTATCTTACCCATCTTGTTAACTGGCCTTTTTGCAAACTAATATAAAAACCATGTATTTTGTCTAATACGCCTATTCTTCCATAGTTTTTCATCCTTTACCAAGTTGGTAGCAGTGGACTAGACGATATTGTGCGAGAGATAACACGGTTAGTCGCTGTACCTCTCCTGAGTTCGAGTCTCAGCTGTTGCAGTTGACAGTGTCATAAGGAATGGTCGTTGTATACTTATCTATGTGTATGTGAAAAAAATACAGCGGTATAATTGAAAACATCGTTCCTGTAGAATGGTGATTAATAAATAAATAAGTCCATTTCTTATGTACCTTCAAATTTGAATTTTACATTTCAATTTACATCGCAGCGTCATGGCATCCAATTTAATTTGTCGTTAGCTGTCTGCGATGCAAAGAATATCATCCGCATCCAAGGATCTTGGGCTCATCAAGAAACTAGACCGTAGAAATGGAATTTTATTGCAGAGAACAGATCTAGAACCTGCATTATGTGAGCAAACATCCCAAGCATGTTTAATGTCAAATTCCTATTCTAGGTATCTGGTAGCAGTTAGGCTGAGTTCAATTAAGGAAAGGAGATATTCAGTCGTCTGTTCGACAAACCTACCACTCGATTCCTCTACTCCGCCTCCATCAGAAGAGTAGTAGATTTCTCAAAGGTAAAATTTATTTATTTATGGCATGCCAAAAAAGAGATTATTAGGTACGAAAAATAATATCCATCGAGTGACAACAATACAATTGGATACAATTTTCATACCATTTTAAAACTCTTCGTTCACTTTGCCAAACATTTGCCGATCGATCAGGCCGATTTCTTGCCTGATGTCTTCCTTCAAGTTCTTCAATCTGTGGGGCTTGTAGGTATACATCTTGATTCTGACTGCAAAAGGATCCGGATTATTTTAATGCAGTGAGCTGAATTAGCAGTAATCGTAATCTCACCTTCTTCAAAGAAATAAGGCCCATTATTTCAAAGGGGGCAACGGCATACCAAATTTCGACGCTATAACTACGTAGAGGTTTTTCGTAGGTGTAAACTAGTTTAAAATATGCTAGGTTCTCGTGTGTAACACTGTATATGAGATTCATTCTCAGGCTGGATCTCTTATCCAAGGAATTTTCGGGAGAATCTGAGGGATATACGTTGTAGAAAATGAAACACGCAAGAAAAAGAGAAAGAGCAAAAAGAGAGAGTTGGAACGCCTTTTGTGAAATTATTGAGTATCTTCGAACAATAGCGCGACCCCGCTCATTATCACGGCTTGATCGTATATCTTGTCTCTTTAGATGGGAAAAAGAAATTTTAAGTGTCATTAAATATTAACTCTTTTTTTGAGCTAAAAAATTGCGCTTACACATAAATAAATAGGTTTTTTTTTTTCAGCATTGCATGATAATGATCCTGCGTGTACAAAATTATATTCATTTAATACCTAGAAATCTCGTACTTTGAATTTTTAACTACCGTGAAGTTAAAGTGGAGTTGCTGAATATAGCGACCCGCTTGCCCCAGGCTTTTCCCTCTTCACTCTACGTGCGCGAACATTCTTCTACTTATAGTCCGCTCGAAATCAGTCATCGACCGGTAAAATTAATTCGGATGGAATATTTTTGTGCCATCTTGTTCAAAATGTGCTCCTTTATAAGAAAGTACAGTTTGCCAGATGGAAATGTGGTCAGGAATTGTTTGAACAAAGTTTTTTTAAACATAAAAGAAAAATTGACTTTTTCGTTTCGGAAAAAATATTTTCGTATTTTTCACACCAAAACAAACAGAAAATGTTCTTCGACAATTTAATCTAAAGTTGATATAATTCTAGAAAAAAAATCTTAAGTTCTCAAAAAACGCAAAATTTGCGCTATTCAGGCCCAAAAACCTTATGAAAATTAATGTTTTTTAATGTAAGAAAAAATTCTATCTGTTCTTTAAAGCTTATAGCACAATATACTGTAGATATATATATTTTGTTATTCTTTAGCTTAAGTGCTTGTCTTTTAATTGTTAAGATATGCGCGCGAGCGCCAGTCAGCATTAGAAAACCTATATTTAAAATTGTTGAAGAAAAAAGGTGAAACAGCTAATGATCCTAGAATAAATATTATTTCGCGTTCGGGTGGAATAAAATTTAAATTGAATAATATCCCATGCACATCAGATTAGATCTAACACGTTTTGGTTACAAATATGAGGATAATATGTATATACCTGTATTTATGATAAAAAATCCTTTGCCAGATAGCTTAATAAAAGCGCGTGCGCGCACATCTTAACAATTAAAAAAACAAGCACTTAAGCTAAAGAATAACAAAATATATCTACAGTATATTGTGGTATAAGCTTTAAAGAATAAACACATATTTTTTTTACATTAAAAAACATTAATTTTCATAAAGTTTTTGAGTCCTGAAAACCGCAAATTTCGCGTTTTTTGAGGTTTCAAGATTTTTTCCTGGAAATCTATCAACTTTAGAGAAAAATATCTATGTACATTTTTTATTTCTTATGGTGTGAAAAATACGAACATATTTTTTCAGAAACAAGAAAGTCAATTTTTCCAAATTTGTTTAAAAAAAACTTTGTTTAAACAATCCTTGACCACATTTCTATCTGGTAAATTGTATTTTCTTATAGAGGAGCACGTTTTGAACAAGATGGCACAAAAATATTCCATCCGAATAAATTGTCCCGGTCGATGACAGATTCCGCCCTTCAACTTCAACTTCAAACAGAATTTATTAAAATTAATACATAACATTGCCTCCCCGGAGACTGCCTTGCGACCGACCTTGCAACCACCGCGCTGTTCGCGGTGGCTGGTTGCATGGCCGGGCGGGGTGACTCCGGTTCGGCTAAAAGAAAATGGGGAGAGAAGTCCTGACTCCTTTTGTTAAAAACAAATTAAAAAGGACAATATATTTAAAAAACATTTTAAAAATAAAATTTAACAAAGCTTAAAACTAAACACAAACTTGAAGCTGTCGCACTGCACTGAATTAATTTTGCTGCTGACACAGGTACCCAAATCTAAAACGGGGAACCTTCATCAAAATGAGGTACTGCAGGGCTGCGCAAGGCTGCCTAAACTGTGGTTTATCGAAATTTTGTTTCTTGGAAATTTTATAGTGAAGCTAATTTTGAGTGAAAAAAATGCACAAAAAGAGAACGATAACAAGAACAGAGACAAAAAACGCACAAAAAGAGATCAAGAACACGAGACAAAATGGACAAAATGAAAGGAAGAAAGGGACAGGATAGATTTAAAGATATGAGAGGTATGAAATGTCAGTATTATCGGATAGGGTAAGAGGAAGTTATAGTAGGTGAAGGTTTGGCTATAGTGGTTGCCGGAAGATTGGTAACGTCTGGTATGGTAGGCTGTGTTTGATCCGAAAGGGTGCATTATGCTGTCTAATTTGTGTAATGTTTGCGGTAAGCGGACTATCGCCCAGTTTGAAAGAGTAGAATTTTTGGGAGATTTCCTGGACGTAGTCCGCTATTGGGGTTATGTCGTTGCAACGTGCGTAGAGGTCTCTGAGGGAGGTGTACCTTCCAGAATTCGAAATGAGGCGCATAAATTTATGCTCAAGCACTTTTAATTTTCTCATTGTCGTGGTCGGTATGCTGCACCACACCGGCGCCGCGTATGTGATGGACGGCCTGACCACCATCGTGTACAACAACTTTTTGTTTTGTCTGTTAAGTCTGCTACCCCTGACCATCAGCGGATACAGACTTCTGGACAGGGAGTAGACCGTCCGTACAGTTTCGTTTATGTGTGTATTGAACGTAAGTCTCTGGTCTAGTCTGACCCCCAGATACTTCACGCACCGTTTTGTTGGAATTTGGTGCCCCCTGACCGAAATAGGTGTCAAAATTCTGTTCTCGGTGAACCGGCGCGTGAAGACTATCGCTTCCGACTTCTCGGCGTTTACCCGTATCTTCCACCGGTCGTAATACGCCGCGGCACGGACCATGTGCGCCTTCAGCAGCATGTTGGCTGCTTGAGCGTTGTGAGAATGCGCGTACATGGCCGTGTCGTCGGCGTACTTGGCCAGCTTGGTATTCGGGAACTCCGGGAAATCGGAGACATACAAGTTGTACAGTTTTGGTGATAGACACGACCCTTGCGGGACTCCCGCTCGAATATCCCGCTATGATGACAGTTTATTATTCACTCGAACCTGCAGGGATCTGCCCGTCAAGAACGAGTGAATGAGTTTGATGATGTACGTCGGAAAGTTGTAGTCGTGCATCTTGTATAGTAATCTCGGTATCCAGACGGTATCAAGCGCCTTTTCAATATCAAGAAGCACCATGGTAGTGTTCTTCCCGAGGTTGTATTGTACCTTGACAGATTGTACAGATTCCGCCCGGACTATTAACAAATGTTGTGTAATAATAATTCGTTTCTAATACCCCTACCTAGACATGGGGTAGCAATAGGTACATTGGTTTTCCCTAATTGCAAGGGGATAATAGCTATATTACAAATTTTTCCTAAATTGTTACAAATCTAAATAGAGGGCTGTAAATAATATAAATACTGGTGAATAATAAATAGAAATGAAAGTAACATGAACAAATATTGTTAGATGAAGGTACGCAGACCCTAATAAAAACTTATTTAAAAGGTTTAACATTCACAAATATTTGCAGGTATTATTAATTAGTAATCAGGTCAGTACTTCACAAATTACATAAAAATTATAGATTTTTTTATATTATACATATGCAGCGCGAACATGTTCTGGCATAAATAATGTAAATAAAGCTGTGGATTGTGTCGGACGTCCAACACAGTGAACATTTCTTAGAGATGATACAATAAAAACATCACTGGAATTTCTATTTAAAGATTTAGGCAGTTTTTATACAAGAAATTTAATTGTAATTGCATGATTTTTAAATTATTGGCAAAACCAGTTATAATCTAACCAGTAAGTACAGTAACTAACTTATACTAAAAGATATAAGAAACTAATTTCTGTCATGAACGTTTTCAAAATGAGTATAAAATAATATGTCAAAAAATTTTGACTAAAAATTAATTTTAAAATTTTAAAGTTAGTTTATACTTATTTATTCATTGCAAGACTGAATAAAATCAGCCTAAAGAAATAATACAATTGATAGTGTAAGTCATGTTCAGAATAAAACAAATAATTAAGAAAAATAAAAATCCTGCTTGAGAAAAATATTCTAACTAAAATATAATAAATGTTATTTCATTCACAAGGAAATTTAGTAGTACTATAAGTTAAATAGTACCGTGTGATAAAAGCTTTCTTTATGTTTCTCGAAAAACACACCCCTACCATTGCATACCATTGTACTCGGAAAATAATAAGGAATTCATTGCATACGCTATAATTAATAGCGGATGTGTCAAAAAGTATTTTCTTTTTTAAAGCGATTTTTCATTTTTATGTTTTTTAACGATCTCTTACATCGTTTTTAGTAGTTGACATGAAATAAAATAGGTTGGTTGAATTGACATTTAATTTTTTTGACAAGTCATATATGTAATAGCTTTTTGATAGGTATATTTGATTAATTCAGGCATAACTTCTATGAAAACGATTTTTCCGCTACCTTGTGTTCATTAATTATTTGAATTTCCCAGGTCCCAGTCTAGCTTGTTACAATTGACGTTTGTCAAATTAAGTTTTGTTTAGTCTTATGTTTTTGCTTCCTTCATTCTCCGAGGGGAAGTATTCGAAAAATTTGCTATCTGAGATTTCTTAATGAAAAATAAGGTGAATAATAAATAAAATTTGACGAACAGCAGTAACATTTGAGTATAGTTAAAGCAATTAATCACCGAGGAAGAAACGTCCTAAACTATTTATGAAAGACATATGGCGTGGGCACTTTAAAAAATTAATAATGAACCAAAAAGGATTTAGTTATTTCAATTATTTTGAATATTTGAAATGTAGTTGGCATTTTTGTAAAATAAATATACAGGGTGGTTATCCAAAAGAAAAAATAATAAATAAAATAAGCCAATAAAGGAAAGTGTTGTGTAAACAATTTTACATGTTTTGTAAATTTAATAGAGGTGCACATAATTTGATTTTCTAAATGCAATGATTATGCATTTTAACCTGTTTGAATATGTTATAATATTTTTTATATAATTCATATACAAATAATTGTTGCTTCTGTTCTTTTATTGAATTAAAGCTTCTTTTATTATTATGTGATATTTAAATGCTTTTTTATAATCCATTTGTAAGTCTATTATTTTAATTTCTTGTTCATTGAAACATGACTCAAGGTGGAAAAAAGTATGCATTATATTCACAAAATAAATATCGCTTAACAAATTTGACCCGTTTACTTCCCTTATTAGAGAATTAAATTTTTTACATTTTTTTGTGTTAAATAAGCTATAGCTGTAATAATTACAGTAGCTTACAATTATATAAAATTTGCAAAATCTGTATACTACAAACATTTAATGTTTGTTTAATAGCTGTTAAGTGAGAATATTTATTAGTATACCTACAATGTTAATAAATTATTTTCCTCTCATGTATAGCAGAAAACTATAATTTGATAAAATTTCTTAATTTTTTAATGATACAGGGTATCCCATAAAGAAATGCTGAAGTGATGAAAATGCTCGAAAGTTCAGTGTACATTGACAAAATAACCTATATTGTCAACAGCTTAGTTTTTTTTGTTGTTGAGCCTGTGAATTATTTCTATTTATTTAGTTTAGTTACACGAAAAATGTTTTAGTTACTAAAGGTTAGCACAAAATTGCACTTTTTTATTAATTAAAAGCTTTTGCTTTTATTAGACTTGCAATGTTTGTTAGTTAGTTTGTTTAGGTCAGATTTTGCAATCAAAAGTTCGATTAGTTCTAATTAAGCTAAAGCTTTGAAATTTTGCACATGTATATAAGTCCGATGACAATACATTTTAACATTTTCACATAAGAAAAAAACAAGATGGCGGCTTTAAGATGGCGGACGACTTTACCGTTTATGATCCGATTCATCTCAAAATCGATATCTGAGGATTACAGCACATCAAAAGACTAAAAAGCAAAAAATAAAATTATATAAAAAAATATTTTTAAAAAAGCTTTTATTTAGATGCTCTAAAATGTAGAAAATAAATTTTGAAATAAATAAAACCCATCATTTTGTTACGTTATATAATTTCTTTTATGATATAAAAGCTTGCCGCGAGCAATCTCCTTCACACAGGAAAATCTCACGATAAGCTTTTATATCATAAGAAAATTATATGTCACAAAATGATGGGTTTGATTTATTTCAAAGTTTATTTTCTACTTTTTAGAGCATTTAAATAAAAGCTTTTTTTATTTAAAAAGAAATGTTATGTCTTGGGGTTTAAGTTTCAACTAGACAGAAAAGAAATATAATATGGTTTCTAAACAGGATGTGTTGGCATACTCTCCGTTTTGTCGTATTTTCTAATAATTAGCACCAAATAACTTGCTGTGGTTAAAACGTTCATTTGATTTTTCCTTTCTGAAATTTTCTACCACATCCACTCCCAAAACCAAAATCTAAGGATTGGTTTGATCTGCCCTGATCAACCAACGTACGGCAGGCATTATTGGCACTTTCGCAAAACTCATTGCCAAAAAGGGCCTGCTACGCCCGCGTTAGGTTGAATTGAGGTCATGCTTGTTGCCAGCAACAAGAGCAACGTGTCACATGGAATATAGAATGGGAAGTGTATGTCTTTGTAAAATAGTTTGTCACATTGTGTCGTAATATGGAGTCTTTATGCTACTATTTCTGTTTTTTCTTTCCAAAGTTGTTCCTCTAAGCCTTCTGTTTCTGTTATTTCTAATTCGCAGATGTCATTGCGATTTCCTTATGGTAGGTATTCCATTTTTTCTTGTTGCTCGTTCTCATGTTAGTCATGTATAGTATGATCTCTCTATATTTAGTTTGTTGCTGTTCAGTATTAGCGCTTTCTCTAATAGATTTGTTGCGTCCTTTCTTTAGACACATCACCAGTACTTCATTGTGTACACGATTCTATCTCTTGTAATCGTTTCCCTCCATTATGTTGACGGTCTCTCTTATCGCCTTTGTAAGTCGTTGGACAACGTCATTTTCAAAACTTCCCAGATTTCCATTTGCTTTTGTCGTGACCGTGTTTCAATCATGTCATTGATGTGAGGATTATGGCAGTATTATCCTCTTGGTCAGGCTGCATGTTGATATTTTCTCGATGAAAGAAGTGCCCTTATAACTTCTGTATGCCTTGTATACTAACCAGACTCTTTTTGTTGATAGGTGTTGAATCATTATTAGATATTTGACATTTATTTCCAGTTCAAATGTGTTCAGAATCATTTACGGTTTCAGGCTCCCTAAGAATTTGAGAATATTCTTCTCCTTTTCCATCGATTAGGAGATCATTGGCATATCCTAGTACGATTCAGATCTTCAATCTTTATTTGCCTTAATTCAAATTTGGTGTTTACATAATGTGCTTAGATAGAGGATATCCTTATTTTGCCTCCTATGCTCTTCTGTTTGATTTCCATCGCCTTTATTACCCGGTTTATTAGATGGTGTAGTACTCATTTGCTACGTGTTGACTATAGCTTCTTGACTGCCTTCTGGAAGTATATCGTGGTGTGTGTAGTTTTATTCTTTTTCCGGAATCCTTCTGAGCGTGCATATATGGTTGTCCTTTGATGGATGATTGGTACTCTACTGATCTTATATATTTTTCTAGTTGTTCGAGCAGAAATTGTACGTAAACTTTAGAGATATGACTTCCATCTATATTCTAGTGGTGACCTTTAAAGTTTGCTCCCTTCGCCTTTTCTGTTCGTAATGCATTAATTCGCTGTTTATATTGTATATTCATGGTGCAGCATTTCTTCTAGCTCTGACCATTATTTCTAACAGTTGATCTTTTCATGTATTAGTTCTGTTCATTCTTTTTTCGCTCCAGTTTCTTGATTCACTATAGCAGTGATATGTATTTTCTCATGTGTGCATTGACACATTCTACCGACAGAGTTTCTATGTTTTTGATGAATAGCCTACATTTCTCCTCATGGATTCTCCCTCCCGCTCCTTTCAGTTGTCTTTTCAAACCTCAGTTTAAGTTCGATTTCTCAAATGTGCTGAAAGTCTTTGATTTTAAATGTTATTCTTCCTATTGTAATGTTTGTATTCATACAATCCTTCCTGATGACCTACTGTTTATTACATTCACATAGGATACTGTAAATATTTTTTAAATTTTGTTGAAGGCTTACTGGTTTTATAGTTGTTAATATAGGTCTGAAGGTATTAATCGTTTAAAGTAACATCCTATCATCAAATTTATTTCCTATACAGTGTGGTTTTTCAGCTAATCCGTATATTTAAGAAGTTTTGTAACAATGTTTAGATTTTCGTCGCATCTGTGAAGATATTATTTAAAGCTAGCAATACTTTAAAGTCCATTTTGTTATAAGCGAAAGTGTAGATTTTTTGGATTTTTATTTCTAGGGGAACATATATATATGTGGTTGAAAAAAGGGGGAAAAAATGAAATTAGGAGGATACTATCGTTCATATTTAGACTATTATTGTTATAACTTACCTAACATAAATTGATTCTCTTTTATATGGACAGCGTGCCTCCTCACTTCTTCTTTGTGTTCTACTAAAGAAAATACGGCTGTGCCCAGCAGCAAATATATAAAGTAAAATAAAAGGAGTAAACACAACTGACGTTTTCTCATCATTTTTTATAATGTTATCTGGATTCTGCAAATAATAATAAAAAAGCAAATTCAACTACTGCCTATTTATCAGTTATCAGTTCAATTATAATATTAAGTACTTTAGCCGTCAAAATTTCTAGTAATTTGGGATTTTTCTTTAAATTATTGATATTTTGACATTGTTTCACAATCGGTAACGAAAGCTAATTTAATGAGGATCTAAGGTGTGAACACTGAACTGCATCTGGTATTATTTAAGTTTTATAGGGGATGAAAATTTAGAAATCAAGATTTAGATTCGAATTATCACAAACAGGTTGGAAAGCAAATTTTAATCATATAAAAATTATTAAAATAATGCATACATTTCGGATACATTCTTCTTTTTTATTAAAATTTAATATACCCTATGAAGTTTAATTCCACTCACAGTAGAATGTGGACAATTGACTGGCCAATGTTATATTCTTGAAAAAAATGATATGGTGGGAGAAACAACTTCTGAAAAGTTCCCATCGATACCATTACCCTCGCGATGAATGGTAATATTAAGGGGCGAAAGGGAAAGCGGGTGAAATTGAAAGTTATTTAGAAAAGGTGTAAGGATACTGTACGTAGTTTTAACATCGTAACAAATGTATTCACATGCAAAAAACATTGAGTAGAGTACTATTCTTTATAATATTTTGTCATATAAATTTGTTCACTCCGGTTCACGGGAAGAATAGTTTCTTATTATATTCTTTGTAAAATCGACAAGCTCAATAAATCTGTTAAATTGATAAGCCTCCCTCCTATATCTAATGCAGCTCGACAGTATTTATATAGAGTTCATATTCAAGACCAAAATACCTAGACAATGACCTAAATGCAGAAGAGTGAGGATGAATGATTATTATTAACAATTTAAAACTAGTCCAAACTCTTTTGTCACCCGCTCCAGATTTATTGTTAAATACAATTTTCTGTAACAGCGCAAAAGGCTGTAGTACCAATTGGAGTTGCAGAAAAATTGGTCACTGTTCAGCTCTTCACTGGCATGGTTAATCTTGTCACAACAATTCGGTGATCACGATGTTACTGATAATGGAACTTTGTTAGTATAAGAAATCGAAGAAAGCAAAACATTGAAGAAATTTTTGAGGTGGTTGAGAAAAGTTCGGAGGAAGTTGAAGAAACTCCAGAATTTGAAGAAGACATAGATTAATTACTCCAAATTCCATTCAAAAAACGTGCGTGGATTAGGTACTAGGGATACCACATAAAGAAGCCTAGTACTCTATCTCCGCTGTGGTGTGGAAAGAAATGCATTTTTACAAAAAATACAACGAATTCAACTATGTTAGCTGCTTTGCTCGAAAGCGATTAGTTGTAAAATAAAGTTACAATACCATTTTTGTAGTAAATTTCGCTAGCTACGATTTTGATAAAATTCTTTTATCAATTGAAAAAAAAAACACATTTTATGACTTTTCACCCCAATAACATTATTCGCACGGGCGGAATCGGTGAATACTTTTTTTTAATATCAAAATAATCTATACGAAATCCAGCTTATTGATAAGTTTTCCCCAATTTTACCCTTTTTAAAAGCTTTTATTTAACTTGCAATGTTTGTCAGTTTGTTTAGGTCAAATCTTGCAATCAAAATTTCGATTAGTTCTAATTAAGCTAGAGCTTTGAAATTTTGCACATGTGTATAAGTCCGGTGACAATACCCTCTAACATTTTCATATAAGAAAAGAACAAGATCATTGTGTTACATTATATATTTTTGTTTATGATATAAAAGCTTGTCGCGAGCAATCTGCTTTACACAGGAAAATCTCGCGACAAGCTTTTAATATCATAAAAAAAATTATATAATGTAACAAAATGATGGGTTTGATTTACTTCAAAGTTTATTTTCTACTTTTTAGAGCATTTAATTAAAAGCTTTTATTAAAAATATCTTTTTATATAATTTTTTTAACTCTAATTTATCTGAAGTTGTTCCAAGTCAACGATTTGATAAATTTTAATGCCCTAATGTAAAAACCGGAAATTTGATCGTAGAGAAAATGATTTCACATAATATCTCAGCTTCCATTTGTGCTAAATCGATTTTTAAAAAAATATATACCCACCGAATAATGCATTAGATAGGAAATATCGCGACTTTCAAAATGATTTTTTTGAAAATCGACTTAGCACTATCGGGAGCTGATATATTATATGAAACCATCTTTTCAATATTGTGGCGCATGGTCAAACTTCTAGTTTTTACAAACATGTGTTTATGCTTACTACACCGTTCCATACAGCATGGAATGCGATTCATCAACTCTTGTTTCTCTTGGGTCTCTCTATAAAAAATGTCATAGATATTGGATTATGTAATATTGGAGATGGGAACATTCAGACATGTGGTCTTCATTATTTGCTACTATATAATAAATGTAAAAGGCAAAGATATCAGCGAGGGCTATGTTCCGCAACAAATGACGTGATGCTGTCACACGTGCCATGCAGTAAAAGGCAAACTGGAATAATTTAACGGTGATAAAATATCTGTCTCGATATTTTTTAAAATACATGCTAATACTATTCTAACACAAACAAATAATTTCTAAATGTGGAATTTAGAATCAACATCTGACGGAGGTGTTTGACATTTAGATACATGCTAACATCTCCGCGATGTTTGCACAGCTATAGGAAATCAATTAAAATTAATTATTACCTTTACTATCGGTGGCTTAAGCATCAGACACGTCAGTCAGTCGCATTCGTCAGACGCTGATGGGAAATTCTGCCTTAAGTCAGTTTTCATGGTATAGAAACATAGTGAAAATTACCTCTCTAACTTCCCAAATATTAAGGGTATCTATTGGAGATCTGCAATATCTTACCTTGTGTATTTGTATCATGGCCTCGTCTATTATCTATCTATTATTTTTTAGAGGCTACTTTAGAATCAAATAATATCGAGCGAACTTCTTAATTTCACCATAAAAAATAAACAACGAAGTTGGTCTCCTTCAGTGTAGTCTCTAGCATTGGAAATATGCTTGACCTTAGATAATATTTCTGTAAAGTACTTATATCCGAAATGTTGCACCATTTTGATTTCACAGAACACTGTAATTAAAGTTTATATTGTTGTTATAAGTCTTGAACAGAAGAATATAACAACGGATCCTTCATCCTGGTTAAAGAAGCTTTCAATGATATTACACATATTTTCGTTCATGGCATGTATACCATTTTTTTTTATATAAGACTGAATTAGGACAAAGATTTGAACGAGATTTTTGAAACGCGCATTGAAAATTATAAAAAGATTTCTCTTATTAAATTCACAACAATGTTAACTTACCAAAAATGAAGCAGGTAGATAAAAGGTTTTTTAATGATCAGTTTAATAAGGCAGGCACTTTTGGAATAGTAAATTTACACTATTTAAGTTTTTTCTATATAATAATTGTTTAGAAATAATTTCCATTTAGATATTAATAATCTTATAGATAAATCGTTAACGTGTACCTACACTCCATTGAAATTGAAAAAATATGTGTGCCGGCTTTATATTAGAAAATGACTGGTAAATAAAGATTGTGTTGCCCTAGACTTTTATCACCAAAAGTATATGTTCACGGTAAATTAAAGGATAACGTAATGTAAATCAATACTACTAATATAATTTTAAAAGTATATTAGAAAGAAAGTTGCAAAGGAGTTTTAGAAATTGATTTACTCAACAATAATTTTAGGATAACATTTTATAGAACCACGAGAAATGCAGTATTTTAATTGAAAAAATATTTAACATTTGAGATGCAACATTTAACGGGAATAAAAAATAAATAAACCAATTAATTCTAGTTAAATACAGATTATTTGGAAAAGTTGTTAAAATAGCCATTCTTATATCAGATTATCATTAGAATGTCCCCAACTCAAGTTATGGACAGTACTTTTATATCCATAAGAAGTGTTTATGTGAAAGTTATAAATATGTTGGTGGGTATAACTGATAATTTTTGAAATATCAAGAAAAAAAATTATCGTGAGAGCTGTTTATTCTTAATGTAAATTCCATTGTTATCCTGAACTTATTCTTCCAACATGGGAAATTATATCTATTATAGATTTAAAATTTCTATGCCATTATTGTTCTACTGAGGAACCACTAGGTTACGTCACAATGAATGGAAAACTTTCAAGCTGTGCTTCGTAGATGCGAATGTAACTAGTGTAAGTGAATTGATCTCTAACAAATTGTAGTATTCTCCATCCATCAGTTGTTGTTAGCCTAAATGTTAAAGTGTATACGAACCTAACTGAAGCCGTATAAAAACTAAAAGCCGGCAAAAACAGTCGGCATTTCTTTATTGTACATGGGCGGACGTAAATAGAAATGCTTGTCATAAGAAAATGATAATATTTTCGGGCGTTATTATATTATCCTCTGTTTCAAATGGTCTCCAGAAAGCCATGGTAAATTAGTAAATAATTAATTTACCTTTTATATAGTAGTAAATATAACAGGTATTTATGCACTGCACTGGCACATTGACGGCACTTCTCATATGTCCACGTTGACTTCTGAGAAACGATTTACGAGTTTTTTATGCTAGTAGGCCTGTCCGTTTTATTATCTTTAAACCAGTGCAGTCGTAGATGGTTCATTCAGGCTGATTAAATTGCCAGTCTCGGACTCGCCTGCACTTTAACACTGACCAGTTTCAATTGTGCTCGTATAAAGTATACTACTAATAAAGAATTAGAATTAGAAAATTAGAATCATAATCAGTGATGCTGTCATCAACGTTATGAGTATATTCTCTCATCACGGTATACCAAATACAGGTAAATCAGATAACGGACGACAATTTTCCAGTTATGAATTCAAGCAGTGTGCAATAAAATATAAATTTAAATGGAAAAAGTCCCGGCCGTCAAATTATTAAAACATATTTTGGAGAAAAATTCTGACGATTATTATTTGACATTATTATCGTACTACAATTCAATCATCCCATGAAGAATTTCTCCAGCAAAATTACTAAAAATTACTAATTGGAACCTCAGGACCGAGTAACCACATTAAAAACTAAATTAAAGCCAAATCTGCTAAATAAGAAAACATGAAATCAGAAAAGGACCGACAGGAAAAGGATTATAATAGACAACATAGAGTTAGAGAGATTTAACCTTTAAAGGAAGGAGACCTAGTTTATATAGTAAATATGCGTAGAGGAGGGGTAGTTGAGGACGAAGCAGAAGAGCTCAGATCGTACTTGGTTCAAATAGAGCACAGTAATGCTGGAACTGGAGGAAGTGTAAACACCTCAAATGACTACCAAATATAGGAAAAGACGAATCCTTTAAGGATCTAGAATGTACAGAACAAGAGCCAAAACCACGAAGAGAACGAAAAACTCCCAATCATTTAAGACTTGATTTTGAATTAATAACTTTTGTTGCGGACCTCTAGCGTATGCGACCCACCATACGCCTTAGCGTTTTGTGGGCCGCATAATAACAACCGCTACGTCCGTAACACATTTCGCTATTCTCCACGGGAGGGCGATATATGTGCGGCACATGATCAGCAGAGAGCGGAAGACCGGTAGGCAACCATTTTTGTTGGCGTCGTAGGTAGTTGATAATTCTACCAACCTCGGTTAATCCAAGGCATCCTGGTGAATTTTGGAATTATCAACACAAGAAAATTTCCTCAATCTGTTGTTGTTCCGTTTCACGGAATATTTTGTGGTTGTGAGCAAATTTTATCTGCGGAAGCAGGATATTTAATTACACAAGGTAAGCTAACCTCTTCACGCCATCTTACTCGTTCTCTACCCACGTGTTTCGCAAATTTGCAGGCTTTCCGTTGGAAATACCGTGTTAACTTGAAAGGCGGACTCGACCCCATTCATTCGACTGTGGCTTTCGAGGAGTATTGGTGGATTGTTCCCTCATCAGTGAGGTAAATTATGTTTCCTTTGTAGGTTATGTCAGAGCCACACCTTTTAAACATCGCCAGGTTACATGCTAGAGAACCAATATCTGTAAATTGTATAATATAGTGCATTTCATTTTTAAAGAAAGTGTCATTATTTCGTCTGCGACCACTACGTATGGAAGCCTCAGTGATTTGTTAAGTAAGTAAACTAATAATTTGTCATAGTTTATGTAAACTTAGGCTTAACGCCCTGAGATAGTCTGAGCTAGAGAAATTTTATCGTAGGCACGCACATCACTTATCCGGGTTAAGTAGTTCCTGCGATATCTGCTACGCTACAGTAGCCCAAGTGATTTTGTTATGTAATATCTTATAATCATTAATATCCAACGTATTTATTTGCTTATGTACGTGTAAATCGTAGCACTTTTCTTTTTCTTAACTTATTTTAGTTTAATTGTAATTTGTTTAGTTGTGAATTACAGATTTAACCTAATATTATAGATCGTTGTGAGCTTAAAAATAGAAGAGGATGCAGTATAAACGTATAAACGTATAGCGGTGTGTCGGACAAAAAGAGAACGTCAGTTGGCGAGTGAGGGTATTATGTATTATATTATATATGTATTTGTTATTCATAAACAACTAATTCTTAAACCGTTTAGTGAGTATTATTACAAAAGCCTACAATCTCTTTGTTAATAATTTTTCGGAGTGATCCACCATGTATATTTTTCGTTAACTACATGCCGAATATGAGATTTCTTCGACGATCTTTTAGTGTGACCATTTTCACAAAATTTTTCGTCAGATTTTACTCCTTTATAATAATGTCAGCCACATGCCAAATATGTCTTTATATCTTATGCCTCTACCTTTCTAAGTGGTAAACGGCCTAAAATGATTCGAATCATTTGCAATATTATTGATTTTTTCAGGTTATCATTCACTGCTCCTTTCCAGTAAAAACTTTTGTTGGGATTGTAGTTCATTTAGGAAATATTTTTACAATCTTTTATAAGAACTTTTCCACTATTTCTGCACACAGAATTGGACTCCGGAAAGACAGATGAATATTTGGTGACATACAGGACATCGCAAAACATACATAGGAAGCAAATATTAAGTTTCACAAAACTAACATTTTAGCCAAAAATTTATTTCGTCAATGATGCTATACTGGAAATGCGCATTTTGCTGCTTTTAAAAATCACGTAGACTAATATATAAATCAGAATAGTCCGTTTGATTCAATATTCAAAACGGGCCCCCTAATATCTATTTTGTAGGTATATCGACGTCATTTTAGAACCTTTTGTTATGTTCCCAACGGAAAATGCACATTCTGACGCTTTTATGTTATTAACTGAACATAGTATGTTTGCTTGTATTATTAAAACCGCCAACAGAGGCTAGAAATTGTGTTAAATAATATGAATATACACATTTCGAAGAGTAATCTATAATTATAAGTTTTCTATAATTCCTATATTAATAATTAAGAGTACAAAATTAGTAAAAAAATGAAGATTTTTTGCAACCTAATTTTTCTTATTTATTTCATATTTTATCGATTAATAATAGGCACTCATCAGCAATTAACAGCTAGTTTATCCTTCAAGAAAATAATCAAATCATCTAAAATTAACTAGTTTTTTGTGGTTTCTGCTAAATTCGACTGCGCTCAATTAGAAATTATTCCTCAGGTGTAGATAAGATTTTCCATAAAAACGAAAGTAATGAAAGATAACCAATTAAATTGTGAAATATATATCTATTACAAGTATTTTTTCGAATTGAATAACAAAAAGTTTATTTACTTCAAAGAGGTAAGAGATTTCTACAAATCATATTTTTAATCTATGAAAATTAGTATTAAAAGTATCATATTTCTCTAAAAAAATTATTTATTGCAAAAAAACAAAAAAAACTCATAATCTTATATCCTTGGATGCGACGAAAGTAAAAAAGTGTATCTGTCGTAGTCACATGGTGAAATACGGCTTTTCGGGAAAAGCCTAAACAGTTCATGAAATCTTCATGAACAGCCTAGGCGAAACGTGTAGCTTACAAATTTCTGCCAGCATTTCATGAAATACCGATGCCCTAAATTACGGCAGATCATATTAAACTTCTCATTACACGAAAATATTAACATTTTAAGGCACTTCATGAAAAGCCTAGTCAAATGATATAACATGAGGTGTTTTATACTATCTGCCGGCATTTCAAGAACTGCCTAGGCTTTTCCCGAAAAGCCGTATTTCACCATGTGACTACGACATATATAGTCTTGAAGACGAATGAGAGAGCGACCTCGTCACATTACTCCCAGTCTCAGAAAACGGACAAAGCATTATTGGCCAATTTTAAAAACCGAATATTCTGCCAATGAATTAGTAAATGGGTGGATCATGTCCTGCTTATACTAACTGTTGTTTCCCATATTTTTATTCCTTTATATGAAAGTATTGTAATAATGCAAAAAATTGACTTTGAGGTTTGGTGAATTTACACGTTTTCAGGTCCTCCTAAAGTCAAAAAAGTGATTTTTTAAACATTCGTGTCTGCCGCCTGGCGTTTGGGAGCACCTAGAGCCCAAACTACTCGGTCAATTTTACTCAAATTTAACACGTGTACTCACTTAGCACTAGTATAAAATGACATAACCCATTACACCCTCACAATGAATGAATGCTGTGGGGGTAAGGTTAGAGTAATTACATTATTTCCTCTCTCTAAAACGGTTTTAATGATTTTGATTAAATTTGACACATGGATATAATCAATATAAGATGACGAAACTAGTTACTTCTCGCAAAATCAGGGACGGATGTTGCAGGGGGTGAAGTTTAAAGAATGAAATAATTATTTCCTCTATAACGATTTTGATAACAATATAACACATGGATACTCTTTGAATACTAGTATGATATAACATTACATAACCTGTTATATATAAAAAAAATACAAATACTAAGGCTGTGAAGCATAAACTAAAAGAATTAAATTTTCATTTTTCTAAACGTCTTCAATAATATTTTTTTGGTAGAACTAGAACAGAAATTTTAAAAAATATGTGTTGCTTCGTTTATTTAAATGGGTCCTCATTTTAGAGTTGTTAAATTTTAAAAATATACTCACAACTGTACTGTTAAGTACCTACAAGAACTTCGTTGTATCAAGGATGGCTAGTGGCTTAGCGGATGTGGATAGAGCCTTTGACTATTCACTTACTACAATTTTCTTTTACTTTACCCTATCCTACCGAACACTTTATATATTTAATTCTTTCCTGTTCCCTTTTCATTTATATTCTATTTTTCCTTTTCATAAATAACCCCACCTTTTACTAGAGTCAAAACTTATTTTGGACCAGAGCGTTAGATAATGATAGTAGGCAGCCTGGGGTAGTTGTCTTCATCGTGTGTCTTCGTTGAGGTTTTCCTGTATCGGCTACTCAAATTAATTCAGTGTTTCGCTCATTTTTAGTAAGTACTAAGTTTTAATTGTTTTGATCCATTTTTGGAATCTTTAAATGTTATTACATATTTAATTTGTCGCTGTGGCAAAAGGAGTTTTTTGTTTATATTTGTTTTTCACCGAACTGGAGCTGACCAATCCAATACTTCAATCGTCATGGCGCCTTGCACCGTGGATATTTGACTGGCTCCGGATTAGGTCTCGGGGAGGATCGTGTATTTAAATATTTAATAAATTTATGTTTAGTTTGACTCAGATAATCCGGGCTTAAATCCTATTCACCTCTTTTTTTTAAGACATTATGTTTTCATTGCCAATTATTATTTCTTGTTTAAATAGTCTTTTACATATTTTATTAAGATTGGTTGGAATATTACAGAGATTTGACGAAATAAAAATTTATTGCGGGATCAGAGCCTATTAGTTTGTGTGATATGGTTAATTGCCTTCGAGTAATTTAGTTATAGGGCATCTGTGCATGATATTTTTCAAGGCCCCTACTTCAAAGAATACAGGCACATTATTATAACTTCATTTTAGTTCCTTATAATAAATAGCATCCCTTAAATGGCTGCCATGTTTTTATTTAATTACATTTGAATGAAAATTAGAAATTAATTTTATTTTAGTATTGACTAACTTTACTAGTCTAGTTCTGCTCAATATTATTGTGGAGAAAGGGCACGAAATAAAAAATCATTATCAATTTGACAATTGTATTTCTTTAAACAATAAATAAAATTTATAGAAAGTTACTTGATGTGTGAACAAGTAACTTTACAAAAATTGTTGAAAATGACCACCATTCCTCTGAATACAAAGTCTCGTTCTCTTAGACATTTGTTTAGTAGCTTTAGCGATCATATTTGGGGTAATTTGGGTGAAAGCTTCAACAATTCTCCTACGTAATTCATTGACATCTTCGACCACGTTGTAGTAGACTTTGTTTTTTAAAAAACCCCATAAGAAATAATCTAGAGGATTTAAGCAAGGTGAGCGAGGTGGCCACCTTACTGGTCCATTGGTTCCTAACCACTTTCTTTGACTGACTGCATTAGCATTGTGAGGACCACAACCATCTTGCATGAACCCATTTTATTTTCCTTCGAACCAGTAATGGCGTTTCATCGAATACTTCGTCCAATTTCATATAATTTTCAGTGTTTAAATTGCCCTCTGTGAACTTTGGCCCAACTATAATGTTGTCAATTATCCCACACCACAAATTTACTGAAAATCGTACCTGAGGCCGTACTTGATGCGTTATATGGGGATTAACAGTTGAGTAAAAGTGTTTGTTTTTCCTGTTAAATATTCCAGAATTTGTAAAGGTAGTTTCATCAGTCCAAAGAATGTTATTGTAGAAATATCTATTATGAGTTAATTTTCTCTCAAACCAATTGCAGAAGATTAGTCTGCTGTCTGGGCCACCTCCATGTAATTTATGCACTGTTTGAAATTTATAATCATGATATTTGTATTTTTTTTAACAGCTGCTGCCGATATTCCACATTCACTTGCAATATTTCGTGATGAATTTTCGGGGTTTATGTATGTTAGATTTGAACTTCCTTGATTGGTTTTTTAAAAACAATTTATTTAAAATATTTACAATTATTATTATTATGGAGATTTTCACAATATTCACTTGAATATTTATGCTTGGTAGCTTATAAAATTAATACTTTGAATAAAGAAATTATTAAAATGTGGATCTCGAATGAGAAACACTGAGTTTAACTATATTTTGCTAACTGAATGGCATATGTATTTTACGTGTATTTATAATATTTACAATAAATGCTGAATTAGCATCAGATTGCTATATTCGCATTTCACAGAGTAATTCCAGACTGTATGTGTTCTAAAACAGCAGACGTATTAGGTTACAAAGATAATAAAAAGGAATATGATATAATTTTATGAATTTATCTATACTGGTATTGAATTACTTTGTGAGAATGTTACTGATAATGGACTTAATACTAATAAGATATTTACAATGTGGAAAGCTGATATAACAGCTCCCTTTCTTATAAAAAAGTTGATGCTGTGGATCAACTTTTAAGCGTAATCTTTGCTGAAACTGGAATTTAATTCGGTAGGTTCTCTGATATTTACACTGGGTCTTCTTTTCGGTAGTAGGTGTCCGTATCCCTGTAGTAGCCCAGATTTTGGTCGTGGGGGTTGTGGTGGTTGATCGTTTGATGAGGTGATGCCAATTTTTAAGTCCCTTCTTCGTCTATTACATTTGCAGGTTATATACAAAATAATAAGCGTAATAACTAAAGCTATGGTTAAATAGGTGAACCATGAAATATTTTTGGTTACAAATGGTTCGTTGATTAGCTTATCTAAATCGTCAGAGTATTGATCTAACTTATGTTTAGCAATGTTTAAATCGTCCGTATTAAGATTACTCAATTTTAGTGGTTTTAACGTTGGAAGTTTGTGTTTCTCCGGTAAATGGTTACAACAATCGTACGGTATCCGCACTGCGCGCCAATATCCATTGGCTTGATGACGGTCTCGATAACTAGGGCCGAGTAGGACTACTACTCTTTGCTCCTAGATTATCTCTGTAGACCTGGACCGGCCTTCGTGATAGGTGGGCCCGCTTACTTCTACCAGACCCAGCCCGCAAATGCGAGATGTGTCGTGGTATTTTCTGCGGACCTCCCCTGGTCCTGGCTCTTCAACCTCGCTGGCAGAGGTCTCTTCTGGCGCTCTTCTTGTCTTGATATTTTCTTTCTTCGCCAGCTTGTCACCCCCGTGGGTAGTCATCGGTCTAGTTGGGTTTTAGGAAGTTTTGGCTGGGATTGACTGCCGGTACGTAGGACACAGTAAAGGTGTGTCCTACCCCGGATCATCGGAAAGGTAAGGATATGAGCTGTGTAGCTCGGGAGTGTGGAGACCCTAAGTGCTTTTTTAGCACTTTCGGACTCCACGGAGCAGGTAGGACAACGGGCGTTGGACGGTATGTTGTCCGACGCCCGCAAGGAGGTTGGGTTTGGGTAGAAAAACGTCATGTCTCTGGTAGTGGTGGTCCGTCCTGGGGTATCTGAAACAGATCGGTTAGCGGGAAATATAAGTTATACTCACCCGTTGTCCAGAAGCTGTACCCTCGGCCGTTTGTGCCTCGGGGCGTCGGCAGGGTCGTAATCAGTGGCCTGTCTGATTAGCGGGTTCCCGTGCTCCTCTGCTTGGGCGTACAGCTTCTTCGCTCGTTCCCGGATGACTTCAGTGACCGTGGTGTACTCCAGGTCTCTGACGATGTCTGCGTTTCTCACGTACCATGGTGCGTCGACCGCCGTCCTGAGGGCGATGTTTTCCACTGCCTGGATTTTCTTCATGTAGGACTTTGCCTGGTAACCCCACGCTACCGAGGCGTACGTCAGCTGCGGCCTGATGAGGGTTTTGATAAGCGTGAGCTTATTCCTCAGGTTGAGACGGCTACCGTTTCCCATCATCGGGTAGATGAGGGCTCTTGTGCGCCGCGCCTTGGCTGTAATAGCGTCCGTGTTCTGTCTCCACGTTAGGCTTTTGTCCATGACCACACCAAGGTATTTGACGGTGTCGTGCCATTGGATGTCCTCGCCGTTCATGGAGACGTGTCCTGTGGGAATTTCTTTCCGCACTCGTCTGAAGAGTATGGCTTGGCTTTTGTCGGCGTTGACGGCGACTTTCCACTTCGTGCACCATTCTTCCAGGAGTGTGGCCATTTCCTGGAGTTTTCTGGTTGCGTCCCTGGCTTTCCAGGATCTGGCAATTATTGCTGTGTCGTCTGCATACAGGGCCAGGGCTGTGTGGTCGGTCCTGGGGAGGTCTGAGGTGTAGATAGCGAACAGGTGCGGTGACAGCAGGTATCCGCACTGCGTGGTTGCTGTAACTGACGTTGTCCTGTTGATATGATGATGCATGTACTCTGGTGCTGCCTATGAAAGCGCTGCATTCTGGTTGTAGGGTTAAGATAGAGTTCATATTTATTATTTTCGTCGTAACGTCTCTATTGTTGCACTTCACTGTAACCGGTAAATTGTCTGAGATTGATATTAGCCACTTATTGTTTTTGAGTTTTTGTATGTTATAATCTTTAGCAAACAGCAGGTTTGACTGACAAGTCCGGGGCGCTACACTTAATTGTCTTAGGATTTGGGCTTCACATATCGCATCACTGTCTATGGGGTATGGAAGCACATTCGAACAAAGTCTTGTACTTGGGTTTAGCGTTTTGCAGTTGTCGACATCTGGGAGAGGTACAAATAACAAAGAATCATCATCTTTGGCTATATATTTATGCGTAGTTGACAGGATATGATGAAGTCCTGTTCGATTATCTAATATAGGAATGGGATAAAGGTGGTAGAGGGTATATCTTTCTGGTTCTGTTAACGGAATTTTTAAAACAAATATTACTCTAGTTCCAGCTTGAAAAGCTTGGAGTTCTATTATGTCAAAATATTGAGCTATTTTTGAAATTTGTGGAGTTATTGGCAAGTTGTTCTTGTGTAAAGACTGAGATATTTCTTGAAGAGAAGTGACCAGATCTTTCGGAGTGATTATCGAACTATGTAAGATTTTTAATCTTGCAAACGTAATTGAATTTAAAATGTTGTCTAAATTATTTTCTAAAAACATGTAACTTTCCATCAAAGATTCACATAACTCAAGTACTCGTAATTTCGATTCAATGTACGCTAAATCGTTTGATATGTCGTAGATTGAATTTTCGATTTCCTTTATGTCCTTATTAAAGGTTTCCTCGTCTATTTTTAATTTTTGGACGGTTGAATTAAAACTTCTTATTACTGAAGTTGTTACCGAAATTTGGTTTTTTAATAAATTTTCTAATTGGTGTTCGTCGCTCATTAGTTTGTTAATACAATTGGTGTAGTATTCACCATCAGAGACGTCTAAATTACCTGTGATAGCTTTCCATACTGTCCCTATTCCATTTAAAATGCCGCGTTTATAGCGTTTTGTGTCCGCGAATATTTCTTCAACCTTTAATTCTAAAGATTGTGAGATTTGGGTTAAAAGGCTAATGTGTGTTTGGATTTCTGATCGAAATGATGTCATACGGGGGTTGTCGGTTTCAAATGTCGTTATCATGTCGTTTAGAATGTTATTGTTGTGGTCAAGGGTCAATTTGATCGGTTCTATATCTTTGTAAACTAAAGGCGTCCATTTGTCGTTTGATATTTCGATACGGTCTTCTTCGTGATAGTAAATTCCTAGGGTATTGTTGATAGTCTCTATCGAGTATTGGGGTGATACTGCTTTGAGCAGCAGAAGAAACCTGAAAATAAATTAATTTTCAAAGTATGGCTTCATTCTGTCAAAGTTGATTTTTGTACTTTGTTCAGTTTCAGGGTTATAAAGAATAGCGGAATTTCTTAAAATTTCCCTAATAATAAATGGTCCATTAAATTTATTTCCTAATTTATTTTTTATTTGACTCTCTTTTACATAGACTTTGTCGCCTACATTGAATTCGTAGTTATCTGTTACGTGTTTGTCAAATCGTACTTTGGACTTTTGTTTTTGTAGTTCCGTTTTTGTACGAGCTATTTTGTAGTAGTGTGAGATTCTGTTATTTAAATCTCGTATATACTTAGATATTAGTTCTTGCTGATTGTAAAGTGTTTCAGGGGGGCGGCTAGAAGTATGCCCGAATACCAACTCATACGGGGTAAAGCCGTGTGTCTTATTAACAGAATTGTTATAGCAAATGATTGCATAGGGTAAGACTGTCAGTGGGTGTTCGCTGGGGTTTTCTAGTATGTTAGCTCTAATCATTTCCATAAGGGTCGCGTGAAATCTTTCGATTGAACCGTTCGATTGGGGGTGATGCACACTAGAGAAGGTTAATTTGATGTTATAAAGGGTGCAAAGATCTTTAAGAAGCATGTTATCAAATTCGTTGCCGCAATCACAATGTATGCGAAGGGGTGTTCCGAAATGTTGGAAATAGAGTAAGAGTGTGTTGACAATAGATTTTGCGGTTTTGTCTGGTATAGCATAAGCCTGTGTGAACTTGGTGAGTTCGTCTCTAATACTTAGGGCGTAATATTTAGTGGGAACTTGGATGATATCGATGTTGATTCGTTCGAAAGGGGTTTTTGGTGTTTCGGTGATAACCAAAGGATTATCGAGATTTTTCTTTAAAATTTTTGTTTTCTGACAAATTTCGCAAGCTTTTACAAATTTTTCTACGTCTTTAGTTAATCCGTTCCAGTTGTACTTATTTTTTATTCTACGAATAGTTTCGTTTATGCCATGGTGAAGATTGTTTTTACCGGCGTGAAATTGGTTGAGTATTATGGGAATTTGGTTTTCGTCAGGGGTTCTTACAATGTCTTGACATATAACTAGTTTTATGTCTTTGTCACTGAAAATAAATGATAAAATTTCAAGAATGGGTAAATTAAGGTTATTTTCGACGTAATATGTCTTAGATGGGTCAATGTCGTTTTTGTTTTTATATATTGTAACGAAGAGTTGCAATATAGCTGAACCGGGATCGAAAGGTAAAGGTACGATATAGTACGATCGTTTCTTTACGGTTTTGCTGGAAAGAACGTTAATTTTATTGTTGGTAAAGTCAGGGTTTTCTTCAAAAATGTCTTCTATAATACTATAGTGGAAATCTTGTAGACTGTCTTGTTGAAAGAACGTTATTATGTTTTTGTGGTCTTTGTCAAGTAATTGGTTGTTTGAAAATGTTATTTTTATATAGTCAATGAGAGAGGTTGTCTGATACAATTTTTCGAAAGCGTCGTATTCTTGGGTTATTTGTTCTGGTGAAATTTCTTCAGGGTTATCATCTGTGTCAGATGAGTCATCTAAATTTTGGATATTGTTATGGAACGCTATACATTTTTGTATATGATTTACTTTAATACGGGATAAAGCGTCTGCGTTCTTGTTAATTTTTCCTGGCTTATATATGATCTCATAATCATATTCCTCTAGCTTGAGACGCCAACGTGCGAGCCTGCTACCGGGATCTTTAATCGAGAATAGCCACGTTAATGGTCGATGGTCAGTGATAAGTGTAAATTTTCTTCCGAAAAGGTACGGTCTGTAATGCTTTACCGCCCACACGATCGCTAGAAGCTCTCTTTCAATCGTGGAGTACTTCGTTTCTGCACTACAAAGTGTTCGCGATGCATAAGCAATAAAGAGGTCTTTGCCTACGGGTCCTTGGGAAAGTACAGCGCCAATAGCGTACGCGCTAGCGTCTGTTGTTAGGAGAAAGGTTTCGTCGAAATTTGGGTATATTAAAATGGGGGTAGAAGTCAATGCGTGTTTGAGTTCGTCAAAAGAATTTTTACAAGTTGAATCGAAATTAAATGAGATGTCTTTTTGCAATAATTTAGTAAGGGGTTTAGAAATTTTGGCAAAGTTAGGGATGAAACGCCTGTAGTATCCGGCGAGTCCTAAGAAGGATTTGATGTCTTTTTGGGTTTTTGGTTCCGGAAAGTTTTGGATACATTCAATTTTTGAAGGGTTTGGCTTGACTCCATCTTGGGTGATGAGGTGGCCTAGATAAGCTACTTCCTTCCTAAGGAATTCGCATTTATCCGGCTAGATTTTGAGATTAGCTTTCCTTAATCTTTTAAAGACTTCTGTGAGTCTGGAAACATGCTCATGAATGGTGGGTGAATATATAATTATGTCATCCATATAAACGAGACAGCGCTCGTTTTGAATGCCTAAAAGAATGTTGTCCATAACGCGCTGGAAGGTGGAGGGTGCGTTTTTTAGACCAAATGGCATACGAACGAATTCGTAATGGCCATTTTCTACAGAAAATGCTGTCTTTTGGATGTCTTTTTTATCAATTTCGATCTGGTGAAAACCAGACGCGAGATCTAAAGTGGTGAAGTATTCACACTTTCCGAGTTGGTCGAGGAGGTCTGAGATGTTAGGCAGAGGGTACTTGTCGTCAACGAACTCATTCAGTTTCCGATAGTCGATGACGACTCTCCATTTTTGCTTGCCCGAAGCGTCGAGCTTCTTCGGCACAACCCACACTGGAGAGGACCAGGGTGAGATAGATGGTTGGATTATACCTTGATTAAGCATTTCGGTAATTTGGTGTTTTACTTCTTCCTTATGGACTTGAGGGTATCTGTACGATTTAGTAAAGACGGGCTTGGCGTTATTAGTATCTATCGCGTGTTTTATTTCGTTTGTAAAAGTTAGCGAATCGCCTTCTAGGTAGAAGATATCAGAAAATTTAAGACATAAATCAGTAATTGATTCTCTTTCCTCGTCGTTAAGATGGCCTAATCGTAATTGATTTTGAATTTCGTAAAGTCTATCCGCAACGTCATTTTGAAGTTGATCTGAGTTGGTATTAGAAAGGTTCATGTTACAAGCTAGTTCGAACTGTGTTATCGGTTTTAGTTTTAAGTCAGAAAAGTCGATAATTTTTGGTATTGCGTTAGGGTTAATTATGGAAGTTAAAAATTCTCCTTTTTCATTAATTTTGACTAGTGCATTAGGTAGTCTAACTTTTTCCTTTTCCTGTGCTAGCAGTATAGCATCAGTACTTATTAAATTACAATTTAGTTTGAAAACTTGTTCTGTGCGAGGTTGAATAGATATTATGTTTTTAAAATTTAAATTAAAATTTGCGTTATTACTGACAACTGTGGGTTCGTTAGATTCTTCACCTGCCTTATACAGGGGAACTGTTTTAAAGTTTGTAGTGAGTTCACTTTTCTTTATGTTTATTATACAATCATAATGTTCTAAAAAGCCCGCTCCGAGGAGTCCGTCAAATTCTATGTCGAGGTTGTAAATGTAAACTTTGTGAGGGTCGCTTATATTAAATGGAATAAGTTTTGATTCGGTTATTAAAATTTTTTCACTAGTTATTCCTTGAATAACGGCATTTTCAGGAAATGTGTTCAAAATTTTTTCAGCAGTTTTTTCTTTGAAAATTGAAATTCCTGCGCCGGTATCGATCAACAGGTTAAATGTGTTAGTGATATCTTTGATGTAGTACAGGTTTTTTGATTTTACGGTTAATAGCGATTAGGACAATGTGTTTACATGAACCCCTGTTCTGGGAAGTTTAGGTGCGGATTGAAATCGTCTAAGTTCATTGATTGGACTTGAGATGTTAGGTTTGAAATCGCATTGTAATTGTCCGGGGTCGTCTCTGGGAACATAACGGGGTTTTCCTGGGGGAAAAGTTCGGGGTACTGGGTCTGGTAATCTGGGGGGTCTTGAAAAGCTTGGGAACCTAATTGAAAATCCTGAGAATTAGGATATTGGTATTGTTCTTCTGAAAAATACTCTTGATGCTCATATGGGAATTCTTGGAGTTCAGTATTTGCGTCTCCTTGGTAATCATCATTGGAATGGTTTTGTATTGGGTAATTTATGTGATGCGTTCGTGGTTGATTATTATTTCGACTGAAATTCGGGTTTGGTTGAATTACAGACGGTCGGGGTTGAAATTGGCTGGGTCTGTTGAAAGGTTGATTGGGTCTCTGGTTCTGATTTGAGAATATTTGTTGGGGAAATGGCCTCTGCTGTTGCTGTTGTGGAGCGGCATATTGCCTTTGAAAATTCGGAATATTATTTTGTGGGGTGAAATTTGGGTAATTATGTGATTGAGAAGGTTGTTGACGAGCTCAGCATTCGTTAATGACGTGCCCTGTTCTCTTGCAGTAAGAACATGTTTTCGTAAAGGATTGAACATTCGGTTTTTTGATAGGGGCTTGAATATCACGGGAATTATTTGGTTTATTGAATTTTTGGTTTTCGAAATAGGAGAGTTGAAGCTCTCGCCTGATGCGTTGAGATGCTTCAAGCATACTCGGGGGGTTTCCTGCTCTTATTATTTTGCCTATGTTTGGTTCTAGACCAGTAAGGAGGGTGTTTAGAGTCATTGTCTCGATAAGTTGAGACTGAGCGTCTTTTTGTTCAGGCGTCAAATTAGTCTTTTGGATTGATGCGTGCATCTTGGCATTGTGAGTTTGCAAGCGGGAGAAAAATGTTAAAGGTGATTCATTGGGAAGTTGTTTGATTCGTTGCAGGTCTTGGATTAGAGACGCCAGGTCCCGTGAATCTCCGAAATGAACTGACAGCAGTTGTTTGATTTCAGCCCAAGTGGCTGGGTTTCTAGAGTTAATTAGCTGGGCTGCTCGCCCGCGGAGCTTATTTTTTATGTGTAAAGTTAATAAGATCTGTTGATCATTAATGGCCATGTGGTGGGCATGGTCACAAGCATTCAAAAAGGTATTCAGAAAAATTTGGTCGCCCTCAAATTCGGGGATGATAGAAAAAATTTCAGAAAGTCTGTACGGTTCTATTTCTTGTACTTCTTGTACTTCTAGTACTTGTCGTACTTGTTGTACTTGTTCGTTTGCCATTTTAAAAGTTTATTTCGTTTGGGTTTATAGGAAAGATTTATATTAGATAACCGGACTTTGTCTTAACGCGACAAAAAGTACAAAAAATAAATAAAATAAATTCGAAGCACTTAAAAATGATTCAATGTTAAAATGTACTTACAGGATTTTTTCCATAGTATGGTACCAGTTGATTCGTGCGTAGAAGTTGCTTGTTTCTTATAACTAGTTGCTTGTTTTCTTGAGTGAATGATTATTCTTCGATTTGTTGTAGGAATTACGGTTCTTTTTCCGTTGAAGGATGAAATCCAACATTACCAGTTGGAATACTCGTGTTCTGATAATGTTTTGCGGATCCTACCGACTGCGCCAATTGTTAGATTTGAACTTCCTTGATTGGTTTTTTAAAAACAATTTATTTAAAATATTTACAATTATTATTATTATGGAGATTTTCACAATATTCACTTGAATATTTATGCTTGGTAGCAGAGCGTACAAGCTTATAAAATTAATACTTTGAATAAAGAAATTATTAAAATGTGGATCTCGAATGAGAAACACTGAGTTTAACTATATTTTGCTAACTGTCTTTTACGTGTATTTATAATATTTACAATAAATGCTGAATTAGCATCAGATCGCTATATTCGCATTTCACAGAGTAATTTCAGACTGTATGTGTTCTAAAACAGCAGACGTATTAGGTTACAAAGATAATAAAAAGGAATATGATATAATTTTATGGATTTATCTATACTGGTATTGAATTACTTTGTGAGAATGTTACTGATAATGGACTTAATACTAATAAGATATTTACAATGTGGAAAGCTGATATAACATGTATATTTGAGC
Source organism: Leptura quadrifasciata (assembly GCA_963675555.1). Taxonomy (NCBI): domain Eukaryota; kingdom Metazoa; phylum Arthropoda; class Insecta; order Coleoptera; family Cerambycidae; genus Leptura; species Leptura quadrifasciata. Next base: position 53,625,060 of record OY776678.1, on the reverse strand, counting down.
TATTACATTAATATCGTTTATATTTTCTCTCATTTGGTGCTTCTGCTTCCATTCCAATCTACAAACACTGCCAATTTCGCATAAATTCTTGGACACACTGTATTTCTTGTCGGATAGTGTCTGTCAGGATATAAATTCGCATATTCTTGCACTGCCCTGTCAACATTTCTATAATTTTTAAACATCGCATATGTCTTTTTTTTCATCTACAGAATAACGAACCATAGTGAGAAGTATAATATAATTGTTTAGTTCGCAGCTAACAAAAATAAACATCACCAATACGATAAACTATAGTAAAATGACATTTAATTAAATTATTTTGTTTTTCAAGGCACACTGAAAAAAGTGAATAATATTGAGTGTATTTGTTCACGCACCAAGTTTCTATGTTTTTATAAATTTTATTTATTGTTTAAAGAAATACAGTTGCAAGTTGATAATGATTTCTTATTTCGTGCCCTTTCTCCATAATAATATTAAGCAGAACTAAGTAAAGTTAGTCAATACATTGGATTGTTCATAAAATAAACTTTTAAAGTTTCAAGTGATGAATCACCTTTTATATTGCTTAACAAGCAAAATAATTTTGTGAAGGGCAATGCCAATAAAATGAAAGGTGATTATGTTTCTGACGAAACGTTGTAAAATTGTCAAGTGTGACATACCCATGAATTTAGCATTTCAAATGCTTTGAAAATTTTAAATAAAAAGGACAGGTCCGTATTTAAAAAATATTGTTGATTGTGGCCCTAGAGAGATGAAACGTTGTAATCAAAATTTAAATACTACCAGTTGCACAAAGTCAATTTATAACAAAATATTCAAATGATTTTTTTAATTTTTTTTCATAATAACAGCGCTAGAGAAAAAACAGGAAATGAGCTATTTCGAATTTTATCGTGATATCTCCGAACCAGTCGAAATATTTTTAATTTTTATAGCTCATTTTATTGACCCTCAAAATACGAAATTTTTTTCCCATTTAACATACTTCATAATTGCTGTGATTTACGAGATAGCAATACTGTTCAATATAAAAAGTAACCACCCTGTATAACCACGAATCCAGTCCAATGTCCAACTATTTTTCGAACTTTTATTGGTTTTATTTTTGTGCCTAAGTATTAGTTTATTTTTAGAGTACAGGGACCATAGCAAATTGGAGATGAAAATCTCGAGAAAATCAAACTGATAAATCTTTTTATGTATTTTAAAGTAAGTGAATTAGAAAAAAAATACAATTTTCAGGTTTCTTGGAAAATAAGAGAAATGACTCAAATTATTTAATTTTCGACTAAAATTTATTCCATATAACAGAAATGATTTTCAAGATATATTTAAACAAGCATCAATATCATGTATCATGTAAAGAGTGAAAAAAAAAATATGAGGGATAAACACAAACCTAAATCACTATGTGCTCTTGGGAAATTTATTCAGAAGGAAATTTTACACAGAGCGAATCTAATTTTTAAATAACACAAATAAGTGATGTTATAAGTTTGACGCATATGTTATCTGTATATGTAGGTGGATTTTTTTCTTTTCAACAAGTGATTCCACTTTGGACAGCTTCTTTTCAAAGTGTTTTGTCTGGAATGTTTTGGTTTGGTTTTATTTAGAAAGTTTTATCTCGATGAATCTTCAGAGAGCTCTATACATCATCCCTCTTTTGATTATTTCATGTATGACCAGATCCTCCACCATTTTCTAGAAAACAAAAAATTATAAATGCAATTTGCTATTTTAATTTATTATTAATTTAACTAAAAACTATCAATAGAATTAATGAAGTCAATAAACACATTGAAAAAATAATTTAAGTAAAAAATAGCCACCTTAAGAAAAGTGAATTTAAACAGTCTTGTGTGGAACTATGCAATATATGCAAGGGATACATATTATATAGAAATAAAAATGAACGAAATTTAATACACTAGACCCCTGCCCATATTAGCGGGGATATCTTTAATACATTAATATAAATAGCATGCCAACAATTATTGGTTCATACATGCTACAATATTATTTCGCTTTATTGGCATCTCCGTAATGCCTGACGTCATGATTACTTATAATGAATTTATCATTAAATCGTTTAAATTTTCCAAAACACTTTAACAGGGGAAAGGGATTTCCCTGCGCCCAAAGAGTCTTAATAAGCATGTTCGATATCACACAGTTACATATTGGGCAAATGCAGTAACGTTTATTTCTGGGACGTTGACACTATAGACCACAATGTAACAGTGAATGATTGATAAAAATAACAATTGATGTTTTCACAGAAATTATCTATACATGGAATGAATATAACTGTGTTAATATAACTAATTACATGCTATTAGAATAACTACTGCCGTATATAGGGGTAATATTTAATAAAATAGCAGTGGAAACACAAATAAAGTCTATTCAGTAAAATGGTCCCGTTCGTATGATGTAGGAAACATCACTGGAGGCTGTATACATCCTTGCTTATATTTAGACATTGCCTATAATCTAGCAGAATGTAATTTTAATATGATGTTTAATGTCTATTGTTCCTATTTTTTTACACAAAACCAGTTTGCGTAATTACCATGATTCCGTTGAATAGACTATACGTATTAAGAGCGCGCAGTCAAATTAGGATTAACCAAATAAAATTCTGAGATAGACTAGCACATTAAGTCTAAGAGGCCGCGACTAATTTCATGACCCAAAGAACATACAGTTGAAACTTGCGCCATGTGTAGAAGTGGGCTCGGTACTCCGAATGGTTCTGGCCTGCCTTAGCAAAGCTGCTGCGTTTGGGTACCAGCGCCTGACAAAGTTGATGGTTGGGATATGATTTTGGCTGAACGAACATACGGTTGAAATTTATACGGTAGACAAAGTATTGGCCAATAATGTGAATTCCGTCGGTCTGCCGTGACGCAGCTGCTCCGTTTTTAAAACTGACCGCTTCAAAGTTGCTAGTGGGACCAATAATTAGACTGAATGATTATATACGTGAAATTTTATGCTGGATATGAGGTAAGTAAAAAGCTGTTGCGCCACCGCTGTTCCTTATAAAATTGATCACATCAAAATTCAGCCATTGGAGGCATACTCACTTACTACTTATATTAAAATGCACATAATTTAATGATTGTTTTTACAAAAGTTGGTTTTATGAGAATTTCTAACCTGTTGATGTAGGAACGAAGTTAATAGCAAACTAATAAACAAATAATTGGTCATATCTCGTTTAAAAATAAAATTTTCGAGTTTTTTATAAAATTGGATTGTAAATCAGATAGAATGCTACATGTTTTATAACAGATTTTTTTAAATCAGAAAAATAAAGATCATTTAGTTGAAAAAATTTGTTTAGTTCGTAGTACGTAACTCTTTTATTTTTAATTTTTTGAGGAAAGGAGGAGTATTTATCATTTATTGACAAATTTTGAATTTAATTTAAAAATAAAGTCATCCAAATTGTTTTGGGCGATACAGCGAATTTAAAAATATGTTGATCTGCCATTCTGAAACAGTCGTCGTACTGAAACCCTCAAGAGGTACGCAGCAGTTGGACGCTTTATCGATATGAATCGGAAAATAATAAATAAAATTTTGTTTAACTGATTCTCCCTTTATTTTGAAATATTCATGTTGTAATATTTGGATTATATTAGGATCTTAGTCATGCAATCCAGCTTAGTGTGGTGTATTTTCCAGCTCAGTTCACCAAACATTAATTTTAATTTTCTTACTATTGTTACTAAAAATTTCCAAAGCTTTTCCAAATTAAAAATAATCAGAAATTTCTTAAGGTCGACTGATTGTAATTGGTACAGAACACAAGTTATGTGAAAAAAATAAAAGAGTTTGCTGACAAAAAAGTTATGTAGTTTTTTTGTTTGAAAATATTTTAAAAATTTTTGGCGGAATTTTGCAGTTACGCCGTTTTTTATTGATTTCTTAAAATATTTTATGAGTAGTGTTTTTCTTGAGTTTTAAAATATATGTACCTACCTCCTACCTGTACAAATAATTTTGTTCTTTACTGTTTTTCTATGAATATTAAGTTTTTATAAAACAATAAACTCTTATTACTCAACATAAATACCTACATATAATTTCATCCGCTATCAAAAATTATATTTTAAAACAATTTATAATTAAATATAAAGGGCGGTAAAAATTATTTTTGCCCAAAAGACCTAGATCGAGTCCTGGAAGACTCACCCATGCACTGGCGCTTGTGTTGTGTCGTTCTTTTTATTTCGTTTAGGGAATTTTAACTAATGCAGTCAAATTGAGTAATGAGCAGCAAACAAGTTTATAATTACATCAACTAATACAGTAAAATAAAAACTGTTTAAAATAGGGAAAAAAACAATTGAGAAGGGCAGAGCGCATGTATAAACTGATACTATTTAAAATACGATTAAAATAGCTGTGTAAATATTTCATGATTTTGTTTAATGGACTTTTTTATACTTATTTTACAAATGCTTACTACTGTTATTTTTTAGGTTAGAAAGTAACTAATTGTATAGTTTAGGAGAGAAAAAGAAGACATATATATCTCTGTGTATGAGTTTTCCTAAATATAAGTAAGTTAATGGGCAAATCCTCAACGAACTTAGTTTTTCTAGTTTCTGATGGTGAATTGTTATAGCCTGTTTTATTTAAAAGCATTCATAAAACGCATTGATAAAAATTTAGATACTTCTCATAGTAAATAGATAGGCTGCTTTCTTTGTCTGAGAGTTTTTCAATTCACGCGTATATTCATTCAGTCTAATTTTTTTTTGTCCCACTTAGCAACGTTGAAGTGGTCAGTTTTGAAAACGCACAAACGCAGCAGCTGCGCCACGGCAGATCGACGGAATTCACATTAGTGACCAATACTCTGTCTACCATATAAATTTCAGCCGTATGTTCGTTCATCCAAAAGCATGTCCCAACTAGCAACTTTGCCAGGCGCTGGTATCCAAACGCAGCAGCTTTGCTCTGACACCAGAACCATTCGGATATGATGCAAGTTTCAACCATATGTTCTTTCTGTCATGAAATTAGTCGCGGCTTCTTGTACAATACAATATTCTTATCTATTTTATATATATTTAAAATATTTGTTTTTTTTTCTCGCTAATAGGAAAAGGAAATAACGTGAGAAAATTAAATCTCTACTTATTATAGATTTTTATTGTACATTTTTTGTCATTTATTATAATATCAGAGGTGGATTGTGAAACCTCGTAACATTGTTAATTGATTGTATGGTGTTGTATTATTATCAGTGATTTCTTTCTTTGTATGACCCAGCATACCCTCAGATTTCTAGCCCCCGTGTCCTTTTTTATCTATGCTAATCGATACTGCAGCACCACCATTTTCGTGCTTTTTGATTTGTGATGGATTTATTATGATACTGATTTTTTTATTGACCTTTATATTAACTTCCTGGCACAATTTAACTATAGGCTAGTCCATCACTCGATCAGGACACACGACCACATATAGACAATAACACATCTATTCTCTGCGATATTGCCATTTGCCGCAGTTGAGAATCGAACTCAGAAGATGTATCAACGATTAGATGCGTTGTTTCTCAGACAGTCGTGGTCTAGCCTAGTTGTACCGTCTCGACAATGATGAGAAACATCACTAAACGCCCAAATCTGACCCGGTACATTGCAACTACTACCCGAATGCTTAAGCATTGAGCCAATAAAAAAAATTATGTTGCATAGTGAATACATGCGACGTTAAATTTGCCTTTCTTCGTCTTGGCACCGGGAAGAATTTTTATGAATTTCTGTCCATGTCTTTAATATCACCGATATTTAGGTGTAGTAATGGGCAAGTAGACAATTTTTTTATTAATGTTTTAATAACACCTACACAAAAATAGGTAGTCCGTATTTTTTATTTAATTTTTTTAATAATGCCTTATAATAAAATGAATCATGAAGTTTAAACTATGTTTAAACGGTTAGATATTGTCGCAAATATTCGGCCTATTCTATTGGCTATGCCGTAATAGCGTAATCAGTAGAGAAACGAGCGCTAGTGAGAGGGCGGAGCCAATAAATTTGTGTAAAACGTATGTGCGGCTCTGTCGGCGTTATATTGAATGCGTGTGCATATTACGCTATTACGTCACGAGATAACCGGCAAACTGCCTTATTTTAAATCCACTCTAATCTTGAGCATATTCATTTTACAAGAAAGCCAAAGCCAAGAGTCGGTAAAATTACCTTGAAATTATATTTATAACATATTGAAGAATCATACTATAATGTTATATTATTACTTTTGTCATTTTCGTTATTGTTTACTAGCGTACTATTGTTATGGTATATTAAATTTTTTATTTTTGTCTTGTATAAAAAAACAAGATCAATAAAATAATGAAAATTTTCTTTACCAACTGAACTTCTTCGTGCAACTGAAGGAAAAATAAGTAAAATACTAAATTTCAAAAGTGGGTGAGATAAGGTGACATAATCGAGAATCTTTATAGAGTAAAAATGTAGGTCAGCCATTTTTACAAAAGTGTAAGTTTATACGTAGAAAAACTCGAATCCCGAAATGTTTTATGGATATTCAATGAAAGGGAAAAAAATAGCTTTTATTTTACAATTTTAACAAGGTCAATAAAATCACTAGGTTTATTACGATAAAAACCCAAACGTATATTTGCTAGTATTATGTCATTTCTATGTTAAGTAAAATATATTAAATGGAATATATAACCAATTGAATTATGAATAGTAAGTAAATATTTACGTTAAGATTACGAGATACATAAATCAGATTTGGATTAATATAATCTTTCCTGAAGTGGTCTGTAAACAATTAAGAGAAACAAAACTTCAACTTTTGTAATTTCTTTACTTACAGAGTAAGGTACTTCTTACATTTTCTAAACTATAGACAGTTTTTAGCTTACCATAAGAACTCTGAAAAACTTTTGTGGTATGGTTATGTAAAATGAGATAATTATCAAACCAGGCCCCTCTAGACGTTCCCTCTGTAATTACCGATAAATTACGTGGATGATCCAAACATTGTACTTTAAACATAAGTTGCAAGCCGTATTCTCTAGAGAATTTGTACAAAGCAAGCAAATCGATATTAATTATTGTCACGTGAACGCTACCTGGACTGTATCATAATTTTACTCACCTCTGTATAATCTGCAATTTATAAAATTTAAAAACATCTAACAAATCAGTTTCACCCTTGAGGCATTATCATTCTTGGCCTCCACTAATTTCGATAATATATTAGTTTAACCCTTTTATGGCCTTCATTATTCATCTAATAATTTCTAAACCAACCAATTGACAAAAGACAGCTCAACCACGAACATTTTTTAATATCACTGTGAATACACCCTTAATTTTTTATAAAGGTAATTCTTCGTCTGCTACGGCTTACTTTATAGCTGCACATATTTCTTTTCTCTTAGGTCGTCTTAATAACTTCTCCATATAGGAAGAGATATATCCTAAGTTGTACTAGACAAATAAAATCATTCAGGATCTAAAATAGAAAATTTGTTAATTAACATCAAGTATTGTAGTTTAACTGAAGTACAATGGTACCAAATAGTCAAGGGATCCTCGTGTCGTTCATCACATGCCTACCTTGCACTGACGAAAGCCAACAGCTCGAAATTGCAGTCTGCAAGTGGTATGGGACGACTGGCACGAGAGTTCCTTTAAGTAGGATCAGTTTTTCGGCTGGTGTTTGTTGCAATCGAAGCATTATCGTTTTGTTGGTAATATGCGATTATTACACTTAACGCGCCAGGCTTGTAACTTGTAATTCAGCGCTCGGCGGGGCACATAGCCCGGAGAGTAGTTGTTGGTTACAGTCTGGTTACATTCCTTATAGTAAAATAAGGATTTTCTAGAGGAGCTTGCGACTGAAATATTATGTTTTAATATTTCTGCCCTCTAGAAGCACACTTGATATATATATATATATATATATATATATATATATAAAATACATTAATGCCAGACACAGATAAATCTAGATCTCCTAGACTTAGCGAATCATTCGGGTGATCTGGAATAAGGCAGTAAAAAAAAATTCCAAATATTTACATAGTAATGTATTTTCATGTACTTTAAAATGATCAATGACATTTTTAGCTCAATTTGATTATTTTTGCCAACCGTTGAAATTACTTAAAATTTTAACTATAAAATTTCTATAAAAATGTCTCTACCTAAAAGGCCCTAGCTAGCTCAAGAGCCGGGTGTGAGGGAAAACTGGATTAATAAGACCAGAACAACGTAAAATTATCCTATATTACAAAAAAAATGGGTGACTCTGAGGCCATGGTACATAAAAAAACATCAATGTGAAAATCAAATCTAGAGTTCTTTAAAATCTACAGTATTCGACTACGCAATCAGGTCATAGAAAAATAACGAAACTAATACAGATAATTTTACCGCAACAAAAGGTAATTTACAAATATAAACAAAATTTAGCATTTTCATAGTAACAAAAACGAACATACAAGCATGACAAAATCTGGAGCATACAAAATATAGTTAGATAATCCGATAGTAACACACATTATAATTCTTAAAGTCAAAATCTCGAAAAGAAAGTTGGGCGCAAGGATTTTATTTTTGGTAAAAAGCCGAAAATCATTCAGGGAACTTAATTGGAACGTACTTACAGTTCATGTTGCAATTTGTCACTTGATCAATGACTTGGCACTGACAGAAGTCTTCCAAATGTCCATTTTGAGTGTCTATAGTTCAAAAGTGGACAAATTGATCCTAATTTACTAAGGCTTTCCGCACTAGACAAGGATCATTTCCTCAGAAAGTCTTTATTTCGCTTGGAAAATTTCTAGGATTTACGCTTTGATATTACAGTACAGTATCTGACTAATATTGTAAATATATATGACAGAATCGAACGTGAAATTTTCGTAATAAATATGGCCGACTTGCTGTGTACAGCATAAATCATGGCATTTTAACTCTTTTCTCGTCTCTCTGACCTGTTGAGCTCGGCGTGCACCATTCTGCTTCCTACCCGAATCTAACTCGGCCGCTCGGCGATTGTCTCTCTCTCTCTCTCTCTCTCTCTCATTTCAATAAGGTTATACACCTCAATTAATCAGGGCCTCGGATTCAAAAATACACCGATTATAACCTTAATACGCCAAAAAATGGACCGTGTTAGTGTCACATTATAATTTCATAGCTATTCCTAAAATTTCATTCTAACAGAAGAGTCGTTCAGGTTTTTTAATGATTGGAAAACGAGTAGAAAAGTAGATCTAATCAAATTCCGTTATCTCTAGGGCTCTTCTGTAAAACGATAGTCTATCTCAATAAATCTCTACGCCTGGGATCCCGGAGTCCAGGAAAGACTTCGAACACTACGCTCGAATATATTATTCGAAGGGTGTTTTTTTGATAAGACCGCTTTGTTTTCCGTGACTTCAGTGAAACTACCTGCGAAAACATATTTTCCTTCTTGGAAAATGTATAAATTATTTTATTACACAAAGTGGCTGCTGTAGCAGCAGAGATGAACAGTTTTACTTTATAGTTATAAATTATTTGGTCAATTTAACTAAACTATTATTGATTGGTTTCCGTTTTTATTTATTGGTTTGTTCTATTATGTCTATGCTATGGAGATAAACTATGTTGATACTATTTCGCAATAATTCATGGAGACCTAATATTCGTAACAGGTATATAAATTTTTAAATTTAACCTATAAATATGTATGTGAACGTATATTCAAATGTATTTGTAACATGCGAAATGAGAACTAAACTTAAATGTCGGTTTCTTGAAATTAGTTTTATTTAAATTTGCTATTATATGACAAGTTTAAAATCCACTTAAAGATTAAAAAATATTGAACGATCAAGACACCGATGATTTAATTGACTGATTAGAAATATGCTGGGAAATAGGTCCATATTAATTATTAGTCGTCACTAAAGCACTTTTGGTAAAAAAGACTTGAAACTTTTTACAAAAATGGCTTATACTAAATATACTTCAGTGTTGTTCTTCTATTGATTGCGTTCGGAATTAGCAGGGTAAACGAACTATAAGTAATTTGACCGGAACTCCACTTGGGAATGACGATATGTAGAAACAACACCTCCAATGTTTTTCGGCTTTTCCAATAACAACGTTATTTTTTAAAACATTTCAAGTACTTTCAGCTAGATAAGTACTTTGAACGAGAAAACGGTTATCTGTATTTGTCAATAAATTAAATTATACAAAAACATTTTTTTTGTAAACATGTGTTTATATAACTTAATTTACTAATATAATAAACACAAGTATAATATCATATATTTGATAATAATCAATAAACAAAGGTCTTATCTGATGGAAAATTCGCTTTCTGAATTTATGTTGAATTATATATATATAAAAGGCTAAAAGTACCTTTCCAAAATGCGAAAACCAGAAAAGTTTTGGACAAGGCAAGCAAGTCCATGGTTAGGGAAAGGATTCAATATCATAGATACCAAAAAGAACGAACTATTGGGGGCATTACTTACACGGAGAATGAATTAAGCAGAAACATTATAGAACAGGATTATCAGTTTATAATCCAGAATGTCAGGTTGAGTTACGAAAAATATTTTAATCTGCAAAAAGGTACGCATTTACATAAATTTAGAAACTTAATAAGGGAAAACAGATTAGGCAATTACAAAATATAAATAATAATCCTTTAATTGACAGGACTGTCATTAATATGTCAAAAAGACTTTTGTCCATTTCAGACAGGCTTGTACTATCAAAAGGTTTAAATTTTGCAATAAACACGAAAACTGTTCCAAAATTTGACATAGTAGCGGCAATTGAAAAAACGGCTCAAAATTTACCAACAGATAGTGGTAATGAATATCGCATACGGGCAAAAATTGCTTTAGAGAAGCAATACAAAATTAAAGATAATTTAACTCCAGAAGAAAAGTTATCGATAAATTCTTTAAAACGCGATGAAAGCATAAAAATATTGCCAGCAGACAAAGGTAATGCCACAGTCATTATAGATAAAGATATATATAACACAAAAATCATGACTCTTGTAAATGAGGGACCCTACTCAAAACTAAACAAAGATCCAACAAAATCAATAGAGAGCAAAATTTACAGAACTTTGTTTAAATACAAACATGAATTTAATGATTTTGAACGAAGGAAACTTACACCACATCATAGTAAGCCCCCTCATTTTTATGGCTTACCAAAGACACATAAACAAAATATTCCTTTAAGACCAATTGTTAGTTCTATTAATTCACCATGTCATAATTTGGCAAAATTATTACTTAAAATTATTGATTCATTATCTGGAAATACCGATTCATATATTAAAAATAGTAAACATTTCATAGAAAAAATTTATGAAACCGATATTCATGAATCACACCTGATGGTTAGTTTTGATGTAGTTAGCCTCTTTATCAATGTTCCGGTAGATGAAACATTAAAAATAGTTAAAGACAGGTTGCTAAATGATAATAATTTGGAAACTAGAACTAAATTAAGTGTAAATAGCATAATGGAACTCTTAACACTGTGTATAAAAACAACCTATTTTCAATTGGACAATGAGTTCTATCAGCAGGATTTTGGTATGGCTATGGGGTCTGCATTATCACCAATTTTAAGCAACATATTTATGGAGAACTTTGAGAACACACATGTTCAAAATTGTATAAACAAACCGGTTGTCTGGTGGAGATATGTTGACGACATCTTTGCAATTTGGCCTCATGGTGTTGATTTACTAGATAGTTTTTTAGAAAATATAAATAGTAAGGAACCGTCTATTAAATTCACGTTAGAAGTAGAAAGTAGGAATGAACTACCGTTTTTAGATGTTTTAATTAGAAGGATAAATAATACAATTGAAACAAGCGTTTATAGAAAACCAACACATACTAATAGATATCTAAATTTTAACTCAAATCAGTCAATAAATGTTAAAAGGGGTGTTGTAAAATGTTTATACGATAGGGCCAAAATAACTTCATCTAATAATGAAATATTAAATAACGAGAAAAAATTTATCAAAGAGGTTCTAGTACAAAATCAATATCCTGAAGCCTTTGTTGATAGGGTTTTCATAAATGTTGAAAATAGGGACAATCAGGTACGACAAAAACCTGAACGTCATTATACAGCAATAATTCCTTATGTGTACGGACTATCGGAAAAGCTACGCCGTATAGATGACAAATTTGATGTTAGGACGATATTTCAAACGGGGAACACTTTAAGATCTATTTTAACAAAAACAAAACCGATAAACAGGGAGCAGAATTCAAAAAACTGTATTTACAATATCCCGTGCGAATGTGATAAATGTTATGTGGGTGAGTCATCCAGACCTTTCAGTGTGAGGTTGGATGAGCACAAGAATTACATTAGAAAGAATGAAATTCAGAAATCAAAGATTTGTGAACACGCTTGGGAAAACGGACATAGAATAAACTGGGACTCGGCAAAAATTTTAACAAAAGAAACAGATACCAAAAAAAGAAAAATTAAAGAATCAGCAATAATCTTATTAAATGAAGATAAGTGCGTATCGAATTGTTCTGTAGATATTTGTACAACCTGGCTACCAATGTTAAAAGAAGAACTTAACAAACTCAACATTATCTAAAAAATATCATCAGTTCTATGTTCTGTGTAAGTAGTAAGTATCTATGGAAATAACATAAACAGAATCTTAAAGCTGTGTATTTGACATACACAGCAAAATAAGAGTTCTTCAAAAAAAATAGCTTTGAAAACGGAAAGAGATTACTTTCTGAAACGTCAGCAAAATATATTATTTTTGTGTTTATTCCGATTTATATTATTTGCAAAACATAACCTCTGACTTTTCCTTTGGCGTAAACGTCACGGGCGCAGAGGCCTTTTTTCCAATAATTCTATTATTTTGTAGATTCGGTGATTTGTTTTGAAGAGGATAATAGTACATGTGGTAGAAAACCCAAATAATAGGAAAGAATATAAAAGCCCAGAATTAAAATATTCATTAAATAAATTCCTCGTGTTAATATTGTCGGGAGAAAAATAAAAAATAAGTAGGTCAAATCGTCGTTATTGAGGAATTGAAAACTACGCATTCTTATACGACATCAAATGTCTCAACAGAAAATCAAACAAATTTCATCGAAAATTAATATTTACCAAAGTTTGCATAATTTATTGAAAAATAAATTGGTGATTGGTGGAAATGGAACGAGAGTGCAAACATTATTTGAGGCCTGGGGCTCGAAATTTAATTCAGCCGGCTTTGTCCATATGCGGTAGTTAAGGGTTAGGCTTAGATTTGTTGGGCCTGCAAAAAATTCCATAACTTGTTTTTGAAACTGCTTCGTATCGGCATCGAAATCTTCTCATTGGGAGCTATTAGAACCTACCTCATTAACGATTGACATAGTCAGGTTACAGAGTCTTCTTACTTGACTCCAAGTGCCAGCACATTTACTTTCTTGCATAGTATACTGCAAGGGATAGATGATAGATACTTAAAATTTGCAAGAAAAAGTTTTTTTAGTATAAAGAAACGGGACTATAGACCTTATGAAACAGCCTTTATAGATACTAAAATCGCGCTTTACGACATTTTTGTATAGTTTCTTATTTGCAAAAGTTATGGCTGTTTGAATATGACTTTTGTGTATCTCTTCCTGCGCTTCTTTAAAAAATATTTTTTCCTCTATCAGTAATGGGTACACAAGGCTGGTTTTAAATTTTACTAGAGTAATTATTGGTAATTAAAAAAATTAACTGTAAACAGAACCCACTGAACTTTCCAAGAAATATTTTTTTGCGTAGGTGACTCCACAAAATTTGTGAAATTTGATCTTTGAACATTAACAATATTTACTTAAGAACCCAAGCTGTACTATGCTTATCTCAATTTGCAAACAGTTTTCCATGTAGTTATTGAGATTATTATAAAATCTTAGATATATCAAAATCCATTGTATCATGGAAATACGTTAGTAACAATACAAAAAAATATCTCTATTGTCGTAATAATAAGATTACAAGAAGTTTTTTCTAATTCAGACCAGTTAGGTGAACATCAGTTCTGTAACTAGGCAGAGATATAGGCAATTTAATGAAAAAAATACAGATAAATTCATAGTATATTAAGTGTTTCATATCATTTATGAAGTAAGACATTATCTACACTATATTATTCATATATTTATTATCAATTTCGCTACCTTCAAATACTACGTCTAAGGGTTTACCCACTTAATACAGAAGATATTGCAAAAAATCTGGTACGGATAAATAGGATAGGTGACGCCTGATTTCCAATGGGGCCGATTAATAATTTTTATGAGTCACTTTAGTACATTTTTGAACCCTTTATATTATTACATAGATTAGCGTCGCAGTGTTAGGAGAACCTCATTTCTAATGATTAGTAGCACTGTATTAGAACTACCCGTACTTTAAAAAATTATTAGGAACATATTATTGTTATGAAAATGTCTTCAACAGTTTATTTTATCTTAAGGGTGTCCTCATTGCCAATAAATAATTCTCAAAAGTAGACGGCTTGACGTATGGAAAAATTTATTTGACAATGAGTTTTAAAACGTGACTTCAGTCAGATACGTTGCCTAAAACCATAATGATGTAAATCAACTTTTGTTGCGTAGTACAAGATGTCAGGTAACAAGGGTTGGGGGATAAAGTAGTATTTGATCCCTATGTAATGATTTAGGTTAGTAATTTATTGTTCTACTTACTAACATGTTAGTTTGCTTAAGTGTCGGTAGAGCCCAACGAAATTAATTGAACATACCTATAAATTGAAACAAACACCCAGTATGAGGGTGTCTTCTACTCTAAAATATTTCCTCTTTTTATTCCAAATTTACGTAAATACTATTTTCTACAACAATTATTATTAAACATGAATTATTATTATATCCTGCAAGTTATTAAATCAAATACAAATTTACAGCAAAATTTTGAACGCTTATATGTTTTAAAATTTCATGTATAGGTGAATATAAAGTTTTACGTGGCGGAAATCGTCTCCAGAACGGTTATCTCTTTGACTGTTATGATGGTAACGTAAACAAAAGGGGGTGAATTGTAGGTTATTTATAAAATACAGCTCTAGAGAGGTGTGAACACAAAATTTAGGGCCATATGTAAGCATAAGAATCTTCCCTATAACCGACATTTCAAAAGAGAAACAATCCCTCTCACGCGCTGACCATACAAAAGCGAGCAAAAGCATTGCAGAGAGACGCATTGATATCACGAGGCCCCTTATCTTATAGGAATCCGGGGGTCCCATGAATGTACGGAGAAAATAACAAACAATACCAGCCGTTTCAACTTACAATACTTTTTCATGAAAGTATTTGTCTTTGGCAATTATTGCAGATTGGCTTTCTAGCTTGTAGACTATAACAACCACTATTGCCGCAACTCTAATTTCAACCAAAATAACACGGAAATTCAATTGCATAGCATGGTTCTTGTTATTTGTATAACCAACTCTGAAATGCACACAGTATGATCATTACTGTACCAACGTAGTCTTTCCTATATAATATTTAGACAATTGTCTTAAATATTTGGATTGTTTAACTTCATATTTGGTCTATTTGATCCAACAATTGTTATAAAAATAAACCGGGTTTCTAACTGTCGTCCTAACTCTAAAATATATGTATTAAAACGATTTCTGCTTTTTCTTTCAATTACGAAGCTCTGAAAATACAAGTAATGAACTAAATAAATCATAATAATTTAATTTCAAATAACTAAAACCAACTTTAAATATTTTCCAGTTCAATATTCAGTAAATAAAGAGAAAATACTTTCTTAATTACTAGACAATACGTTAAATTTTACAAGGTTTTAAACTAAAAGAGTTATTCATTTTCTAAAGTCACAGGTATATATTATCAGAACTAGAGACAGGTAATGTCAAACTTTGCAAAAAGAACTTCATTACACGTAGATTGAACGTAACAAACACACTGTAATTTGGGTTCTATGTTTGCAAAACTAGACGATTACGTAAATAGCCAATTTGTTCATTTATCTTGAATAAAGTTGAGATCATTATAGGTTGGAATTAAGTAATTTCTTAGCTGCCTAGCGACTAGGATTTTCTCTATAAATTAATAGATAGAGGAAAGGGATGTTTCAGTATTTAAAACATTATAATCTTAGAACTACTGTCTTTATTGTGTTTATTGAGTTATTTCATACATGCCCATACTTTATGTTCCAATTGAAAATATCAATATGTTCACAATCACTATATGATATGATCCAAAACGAACATCAGTACTTGTACCCTTTGGAGAAGTCCTAACGGTTCTTAGTCTAGAAGTTGTTCTAAAATAGTGTGTATGGAGTTACTTCAGAAAGTTGTGTAATAATATTTTATGCAATAAATAACAAGAAAGCAATAGTCAGCAAACTCCAGATTGGCACACCGCTTCTTCTGACATGTTATAAGACATTAAAAAATATGGGTGTATAGTTTCTTCAGGTAAAATAATATTTGTTATGAACGTAATTTATGCTTTAAAAAGAACATCATAGTCAGCAAAGTTTGTCTAATAACTGTTTTCGATATCTTCAACGAGAAACAAAGTTCGTTAATTAAATTTAAATTAGTTACCTCGAAATATACATCTTATATAGGACTACAATAATTGTGCCAAAGCTCAAATCCGGATTTCAGGAAATGACGAAAATATCCGGGTGTCTTCATTTTAAATGAGACACTCTGTACATATATATTGTGGACTTATCGCTATACTAATGTAAACTACAATTGCGTTAGGATCTTATTTAATAACATACAGACTGCAAAAAATATTGATTGTACTTTTTAAAAATTATTTCATATTTTGTTTTACAATTATTTTTTTATGTAAATTTCTTTAGCAAAAAATATAGGAAGGGCATTCTAGCTATAAAACAAGTTTTTAGCTGCCTGTCAAACGATTTAATAAGTATAAGTACATTACTATTTCTATCGATTGGTTTAATCTGTAAATGACATTTAATTAAATAAAATCACCAGTGACTTGCATAGAAAAAGCGACGCATATAATTGCACTAGAACCTATTTTTAATAACAGTATATTGGAAGCCTAATATTGTCATTATTTCTTATTTTATAAAGCATTAAAAAGAATAATGATAAAATAAGAAATGTCTTGAACAGAAAACACAATAACTAAATTATAATACCTACTTAATGAAAATAAATTTTAAAGTAAATAATCTAACTGCAATTTTTAATTACTTCCACGTCCAGTGGAAGTGTAATAATGCAATAAAATATATTTTTTTGTTGAAATAGGCTTAAAATGTCATGAAACGTCTAGATTTAAAAAAAAATTCTGTCTGTTGGTCTGTAAGTTTTTTTTGTGCGCACGTTTACTTTTGAACCGTTGATGATATTGACTTGAAATTGAAATTTGGTACACTTATGTATTATAACGATATCTGGAACTAGATTATATTTTGATCTAATTCCGTTGAAGGCTTCGGGGGTAAATAA
The DNA here is from genome assembly GCA_963675555.1 of Leptura quadrifasciata. Taxonomy (NCBI): domain Eukaryota; kingdom Metazoa; phylum Arthropoda; class Insecta; order Coleoptera; family Cerambycidae; genus Leptura; species Leptura quadrifasciata. The sequence goes on along the minus strand of OY776678.1, from coordinate 53,607,471 downwards.
GGGTAAATAAACAAAGCAAGCAGGTGAGAGTCTATAAAATTGCAATTTAGGGCATGTACGAAAAGACAAGGTCTCAAAATTTTTTTTGGCATCAGCCACCCCCACTATCACCCCCAATACCACCTCCACACTATTATGAAAGGGAGTAAAGAAAATTAAAATTGCCATCCCCACCCTATTATTAAAGGGAGTAAAAAATTAAATAGGGATTTGGTGTGTATACGAGAACCAAGGGACTCTAAAATGAATTTGGCATCAGTCACCCCCTCTGCAACCCCCATTGCCACCACCGCCTTATTATTGAAGGGAGTAAAAAATTATATTTTGACTGGGTGTGTATAAGAGAACCAAAGGCCTTTAAAATTTATTTTGATATGACGTGAGTAAAATATTACATTGGGATTTAGTGTGTATAAGATTTTGATAAAAAATCTGGATGGGGAAGAAGTGATTCTTTGGGCAGCGGTCTTTTGTCTTTTAAACATTTGCTCTTTGACCCACAAATTCTACATATATTTTAAATGTACAGCCGATATTTTTCGCGGTGTGTGAGAAGAATCATTATAAAGTTATTAAATAAAATCCTAACTTTTCTTTGCACGCCACTGACGGATTTATTTAAATAAATCACATATACAAACTATATATCAATCGAACAATGGCCTTTATTTTTTGTGAGAAACCTTACATAGGAGTAAAATATAAAATAAGTGTTTTATGTAAAAAATTTTCTACTCGATCGAGTGATGTTAGGTTTATATCTCTATATCCTACCATTCTTGAGAAAAAATATAAATATAGGAAGATGCAAGTAGCCTCCTTGGAAGGGAGCAGGAGGGCCGGTATGAATTTATCTTGTTCTATGCATGGTTAAAAGGATTTGGTGATATCATTCAAAAGTGGAAGTATCAAACACTTAAGTCAGTAACTTATAGAGTTCTCAATCACAATCGGGAAATTAGAATGTGTTTAGTTTAAACAAATAAGCGATTGATACCCTAATAGATTTTAAGCCTGGATGTCATGGTGTTGTCATCTTTGGTGTATTTTATATATGTATGATTTTGAAAGAGTATGAGTAATTCTATCTTAACTAAATAACAACCAATGAACATTTTTATAAGCTGCATCCATGCATTTAAAATTTCACCAAATTATTTTTATAGCGTAACATCTGCTAATGGCGTTTTGTTTATTCTTGTCATTATACAAAAAAACACGATTTGTTAGTAGAACTTGCTTGTGATGATTAGCTAGTTGGTTTCATGAATTGTTCAAATTTAATTTAAGTTGTATATGGAATCCAATTTTTTTATATTATAATAAATCCCAATGTAATATTTTATTTCCTTTAATAATAGGGTGGGGTAGCAATGGGAGTGGCTAATGCCAAAATAAATTTTAAAGGCCCTTGGTTCTCGTACACACATTATACCCCTATTAAATTTTTTATTCCCTTTAATAATAGGTTGGGGTGGCAATGGGGGTGATAGAGAAATTTTTTGAGACATTTCGTTCGTGTATACTCACTAAATCACTTTTTAATTTTTTTTAATTCCTTTCATAATACTGTGGGGATTGTATTGGGGATGACAATGGGGGGCTGGCTGATGCCAAAAGAAATGTTGAGACCTTGACTTTTCGTACATGCCCTAAATTGCAATTTTATGGACTCTTACCTGATTGCTTTGCCTGTTTACCCTTATTTACCCCATTTACACCATTTACCCCCGAACCCGTCTACGGAATTAGATCAAAATATAATCTAGTTCCAGATCTCGTTATAATACATATACATAAGTGTACCCAATTTCAAGTCAATATTATAAACGGTTCCAGAGTAACCGTGCGCACAAAAAAGTTACAGACCGACCCACAGATAGACAGAAATTTTTTTTCGCCCAAATTTAAAATCTCGACATTTCATGACAATTTAAGTCTATTCAACAAAACATCCAGTGGAAGTATAGTAACGACCAGTGGAGGTAAAAGAGACTTTTTCGGTGGCATGCCGGAAGATGACTTCTGTGTTCCATTTTTTGTTCAGAAACTATCACTCGAGGGATAAACCTCAAAAGAAATCTGGTGTATACGTTCTAGGGAATCAAGGGTAAACTAGGGAAAATCAAGAGGAAATCAGAGGGAACCAAAGAAAACTTTTTTCTTTGGTTATCTACTCTCCTAAATAACCCTACTCCTAAAAAGCTACAGTTTGATCTATAAAACACATTCCTCGGTTTTGGTAGCAGGATTTTACAAAGGTGTAAATTTTTACCATCATTTACAGTTTTCAGCTGTTTCAATATCTATTCCGATTTAAAATTTTAACTGAGAATTGTACTTTGTAAGACCTACAATTTCTCTAAGTTTCATTGGAATTTGCCCATTTTCTTTAGAGAAATATAATTTTTTGTTAATAATAATAATCGGGGCGAATTCTAGTTTATATATATTTATTGTATAACTCACAACGTACATTCTTCATTTTCTGTTTGTCTCGTAGGACTTACGGATCTTAAAATATTTTAAAGAAACCGATGGAAAACACACTGAAAAAATGTAATTGTTTAGATAAACAACAATGCACCCATCTCGCCGAAACTGCAAAATTGAACTGTGAACTCAACTTGAGTCCCTAAACATGTAAAAGAAAAAGAATTGCTCTGATCAGACAATTCACATCAACATCTTAATTTGACTCTAGTATACTGATTATCTTAAGTCATATAGATACCAAAATGCAGATTTTTAATAACGCAGCTGCGTTGCAGTTATCAAAGACTAGAAGGCCCTACTGGTTTTGTAGATCTGATTCGATTTGATAGTCTCCTTTAAATAACTTTAATAAATGCAATTTTTTTATTTTATTTTATTCATGTGAACAATTGCATAATGCACTTGTAAATATTGTTTACATGTAAAATACTGGCGATAACAGACTACTTGTATGTAAAATTATTCTAGCATCAATACTTAGTTACTTATCATCTGTCTGAAGTGTGATTACGAAATTTCAACGATATCATACCCTAGTAGTATTGTATTATTTTATCATTATTTTATTCTAATATTTGCAATATGATTATCTAAAAATTTTCTCGAACAGTAATAATGAATGATATTTTGTATTATGCCCCAAATTCGTAAAAAAAATATTAGAGAATGCGTACTCGCGTTGACGTTTAATTCATATTAAATTTGTCAACATTTATTATATAGAAATATAACACTACGTTTCTAAAACTTTTGTTTAAGAACAAAAGTTTTAGAAACGTATTGCAATTTAGTTATCTTGTTAACTACTATAATTCAAATAGGTCCTTGATAATCTTACTTTAATAATGAACTTACACTACGTACAAACGTACGTGAAGTTTAATTTTTAAAGCATTTGTTATCAATCTATATCAACGAGTTTTAAAGAGGCACTATAAATTTTTTAAATTTGTATATCAATTTCATGATTTAATACGTATGTAGACAGGTAGGATACTTGTAGTGAAGTAATTATACATGGATGGGTGTTAAGGGCAGGAACGAATTGTCAAAAACTTGTAATCTAGTACTTCTTTCACCACCAGATGGTACTATATAAGTGCATGATATTTATATGGCAATGTCTACAGCTCCGGGTAAATCCGTATGATTAATTTTTATTATTCCTCCGTCTAAAACCGGGCATGCGCATGATTGGCTGCCGTCGAGGGCAAGGGACATTATCTATCATAAGCAACTATACTACATCAAAAAATATTAACATATTTAACCCAACGAACTAACCTAAAGAAATATTCGTATTACGTATTTTAGTTAACAAAATGTGGTAAAATAAAAAACTGTAGCAAGCGGATTCGAACCCTCGACCTCACGTGTGAGAATTCAAATTCAAATTCAAAACTTCTTTATTTAACAGTAACATACAATAATTACCTCCCCAAGGCCTAACCCGGGACCGACCGTGCAACCACTGCGTTATTCGCTGTGGCGGATTGCAGGACCGGGCGGACAAGGCCTGGTTCGGTTTTAAAACAATTAAAACTTATACCTAGGCTCCTTCTGCATAATGCAGATTAAAAAAGGTGATAAAATTTACAAACATCTAGAAAAAAACAGATTTAACAAAACTTAAAATTACACTTTTATAAGGTAGCTCGCGCACTTCACTGTTTCTAATTTGGGTGTTGACGCTGGTACCTCAATCTGGACGAGGAACCATCTGCGAGACGTGCAAATGCCGGGCTGCGCATAGGCTGGCCTAAACTTTGGTTTAAAAAAAAAAAAAAAAAAAAAAAAAAAAAAAAAAAAAAAATTTGGTTTTCGGAAAACTTTGATTTTGTTATAAAATTTTGATGGAAAATGAATTTAGAGACAAAAATACAAAAAGAGACATCGAGAAACAAACGAGACAAAAAGAAACAAACAGAAAGTAAGAGGGGGAACAGGAACTCTAAGTATTACACCACAGACTGCTGATGGGTAACCTTATAATTCTTACTATATCAATATGTTTGAACGTCATCGCGCATATGCGACGTGAATTGCCTGGACGGAGGAATAATAAAAATTAATCATACGGATTTACCCGGAGCTGTAGAGACACTCCCTATTTGGATTTACTTAATTGTGTTAATGTTACGATACAATTTTAACAGCGTTGCCAGATTGTATTATATACTATAATATAATATAATTATATATAATCCAAGCAATAGGGAGGAAAAAAGAAGTCTACCACGCAAAAGGTAGTAAGGAGATGAAATTTGGTGGGATCTTAAAATTTACCGTCCTAATCTTAACCCTGAGTTTGTGACATTGGGGGGAAGAACAGTCGCGCCGCCATCTTGCAATGATGGCGCACAAAATCAGTTTTTTGCAAATATCTCCATTCCTATATTGTCCTAGGAGAAAATTAATAAATTGAAGAGCATAAAATTCTACATAAAATATGTTCTATGCATTTTTTCCGTCAGACCAACAGTTTTCAAGATACAACGCGCCAAACGCAAGCAAATAATGGTAATGTAGCTATGGAGCGTTTTTGCACCTATCTCCTTAAATGTGGTCTAAGTGAGATGTGCAAAGTAATTTCAACATATTTATTATTATCAAACGCATTAACATAGTTTTCTGCATTATATTTTGTAGGGACATGACTACTTCCTTAACTGGTACGATATTTATCATTTCATTTTGTAACTCGTTTTCACACCACCCAGGAGGTAGGGCCAATTCCAGTCCGTTTTTAACATGGTATCTCCCGTAGGCCTAATCCACAAATCATACTTTTAAGTACGTTTTGGTTGTAGAAGGACTGGTGAATCTTCTTCACCGTTATAGTCATTTTCTATAGCATTTTCATCTGATTTCTAAGAGAGTCGGCCCTTCTATATTCACCTCGCCTTCTTCAATCACTTCGGGATTGTTTTCGCAGGAGAATTCATTGCAATAATAGCAAATGGCAGAACATTTTAGGCCCGTTTTGCTCAACCACATGCTCTTCCACAGCCCCTTTTACACTTGCACGAAATACTTTTAAGCAAGAAATCCGGAGCAAGTTGTTTAGTGTTTCGCACAGCATCGAATCCTGTCTGAGTTTTCCGTTTTCCCACGCCGTAACTGGACTTGGTGGTAAGTCCGTAGGCAATGTTGCCACATAGGGTCTCTTGTAGGTGACAGTGAGGTCAAGTTCACCTCGTTTTTCGCCATCAATCGTCCGAAATTTCTGTATTGCAGAGAATCCTAAATAAAGTCGAGGCAAGAATTCAAGCGATGCACGTCACGAGTAATCTCATTAAATAAATTTTAATACTAATGTAACATCTCAACCCCAGGGGTGTTAATTATAAGCAAATAAAAATCCTTAATCGTGAAGCAATCAAGAACTTATTAATTCCTACCCAGTAATTATTTATCTCAATTTTATGTCGAGATAAATAAACAAATTGGCCATTTACGTGATCGTCTAGTTTTATGTGGTTAGGACCTTAATTACGTTGTGTGTGTATGTAACCCTTTATAATTACCCCAGGTTCTTTGATTTAAAGTTTGGTATTACTTGTTTCTGTCTGATACTGTAACTGAGAAAATTAATCACTCTGTTATTGTAAATACACTGTAAGTTTGGATACACTGTCTATTATTTGAGGAACCTAGTTAATGGTTTATGTTATTTATGTGATGTTTTATTACTCAAGATTGCACTGTACATTCATAGTTGAAGTTTGTCTTCTAATTTATTTGATTTGAATGAAATCCTTTTATTTAGTTTATTACTTGTGTGATGTAAAAGGTAAAGGTGAAAGCAAAGACAATAATTGATGGGAAAAAGTAGTAAAAAAAACCCATTTTTATTTTATATAAATTGATGCGGCAAATAGCCGTACATGAAATCAAAACAATCCAAATATTTGAGACAATTGCCTAAATATTATATAGGAAGGGTTACGTCGCTATAGTAATGACATACTATACATATTTCAAAGCTGGTTATGCAATAACAAGTACTAAGGTAATACAATCGTAGGCCGTGTTATTTGTAGGTGTAATTAAAGATGCGGCAAATAGCCGATTAAAATGTAATTGGAACTTTGGTGTTAGCAATCGCTCTGATAAAATAAGTTTACTGCAAAACAGAGGACAAGAACAATGTTCTGTTCGTGCATTAGAGAATAGAAGTAATAATGAGACACTCATGTAAGAGATCATAGAATGTTGGGGAAAGCTCCCTTAATTGAATAAACAACTGCAAATCCCAAATTGTATATGGTTGTTCAACAACGTGAACAGGGTGAGTCGATGTAAATCAAACAGACAAGACGTCCCGGTTCAGTACTCGACGAAAAGTATACCCCTAAAAATAAAAGCAAGTATACGGGGTGCGGGGACCCCAGTGCTGACCGTTGGCCTGAACAGTTTGTAGTTTGTCAGGTAGAAACGTAGTTGAGTACAAACCCACGATCGCGGTGTTTGTACTAGAGCCAGGGAACTCTTTATTAATTTGATGGATCGTTATTAAACTAGGCATTCGCAGGTGAGAAATATCTCACAATAGTTTGACTGGAAACATTCTAGTGAAACCTTACAGGTGAATCCAGGCACACGGCAAGCCCTTGATAGTAAACAACTGAAGTATAATGGAAGCTAAAGTTTCTTGTCATTGCATAAACTCTGAAAATATATAGTTCTAGAATACAAACTGGTTATTGTGCAAACGTAAATCTTCCTAACAAAATATTCAGTATGTGAAATTTTACCTAAACTTAGGATTGAAATAATAACGGAGTAGCTTGAAATATAATTGTATCCTAATTTCTTGTTAAATAACAAAGCTAATATTTTATATAAAAATAATCGAATGAAACTAGCTGGACAATTACTGTGGTGACAGAGCGTTAAGCACTCTGTCAACAAACTTCCAGTGATGACATCACTGCAGGTTCAGTTTGAGTAAAAGACTCCACAAACTAGGTGCGTACTTGGCTAAACAAGACAGACGTCTCCGTCACAAGTGGCCATCGTGCCAAGACTCAGTGTAAATGCTCATAAGCTGCAGGGAAATTTCCCTAAAGTTGATATTAACGCGAAAATCTCCGGGTTGATTTGAATTGTCACAACAACCATTTATCGAAGATGAGAACAAACCCACGATCGCGGTGTTTGAACTAGAGCCAGGGAACTCTTTGTGGTTATAACAACAATGAAAATAAATCACGAGATTATGTACTATTTGCGTAGTTGAAAGCAAACAGCCTTATAAGATTTTACATCTGCGGTGTTTTTAACATTTGGGTCAATCAGAACCCCAGCTGTGCCTGTGATGACTCTATTGTAGTAAGAAACTACCGGTCACCCGACCATCTGGGGAGCCGGCGACTATACGGAGCGTCGAGTCAAGTGTAATGCAGTTACAGCTGATTTAAAAGTAAAAGTAATGTATTTGGGTCCGGTTCCCTTGAAATTCACCTATTTCAGTGAGTCCTCTAGACAAACAAATGCCCACAGAAATGCAGCCTGTTAGTTATTGCTAAAAGCTTGTTGCATAAATATTATTAAAAGCCTGACATAAAATGAATATCTTTGATACACCAAATAAGCCAATTTCCCCTATCCCCCCCAAACCAGAATGTAAAGTCAATAACGCAGAGAAGTAAATAGGTTTGATACTTAAATAGTTATGTTGGTGAAATTGTCGTCGTGTAAATTGCCAAGTTATGTTCTAGCAGTCCAAATCTTTTAGTAGCCAGATTGGATTTATTCACAGAATTAATTGATGTCTTTAGAGAACTAAGCGGGCTCGAGTATTTGATCGTCGACAAGCATCCTGCAATTTCCTGTTTTTCTCAAGAATATTAAGACATTTTATCTTTCCCTGATTAAAGAACGAAATATTCTTGCCTACAGAATTTACAAACTGCAGACTGTGCGGTGAATATATCTTTTCCTCCACTTTACCCCTAGCAGGTTTTCGTAAAAAGATATTGTCATCCTCACTCGTCAGTGCAGTAATCAGAATTAATAAATCTACACCTTCTTCTACAATGTATACTACTGAATAGGACGAAGACATATTAATAGCTGTTTGAATTATAAGAGAGTCCGCATCTTCTGATACATGCATCACTGTAAAATTATGGTCTTCTAATTTTCTCGCGAGCATGTATATCAAACGTCGTTTATTCGGTTCAAGAGATAAAAACTTTTCTTGAGGCATGGTAGAAAATAACATCTGCTACAGAATATTGCTTGGCATGTCGATATCGTTCAGCACTTTTTGTGCCTTTACTAGCCGCATCGTCTGGCTACCCATCAAATATAACAGTTGCATTGGAACCATAATGCCTGTGTACATAGTCCATATAGTTTGTGCAAATCGTTGCGAAAGTCTCACTGCGGTGCCATATGACCCGGTGTAACAAATCACTTAGCCCATATTTATGGAGACAAGTGCAAAAGCGCTCCACGCTACAGCACCATTATTTGTATGAGTTTGGCGCGCTGCTCCTTAAAAACTGTCTGACTGAAAAAATTAATAGAACATATTTTATGTATAATTTTATGCTCTTCAATTTATTTTATTTTTTTCATAGGGCCAATGTCCAATAGGTACGGAGATATTTGCAAAAAACTGATTTTGAGCGCCATTTTATCAAAATGATGGCGCGAGCGGTCTTCCGCCAATGTCGCAAACTCAGGGTTATGATCAGGACGCTAAATTTTACGATCCCACCAAATTTCATTTCCTTACGACCGTTTGCGTGGTACAGCTACCCATTGCCTGGATTAATATTAGATGGGCAACTATTTTTTTCTACGATTTATTTAATCTCTTATACCTACTTCAAATGGTTACAAAATTGAGTTAAATTATTTTCGTCATTGTATTATTTCAAATAAAATTTATAAACTATTATTTCTGTAATTTCAGATAAATTAATTCGCATTAGGTAATCGCTCATTTGTGAGGAATGAGGAATTGGAAAAACATTTCTTTCTCTTTGAGATGCTCCACTGGATATACTGAATTAGAATTACCCATTGACCTCGAAGCATTATCGGAAATGAGAATAGGTAATGTAATAATTTTTTATCATATTTAAGGTCAAAATTAAAACCGCAAATTGTTAAAAATTGATAAACACTTATTAATAATGGACTCGTAAATAAATTTGCTTATAGAAATTTTGCAAAAAATGTCTTGCTTTAAATTTGTTACAAATTTGCATAAAATGAATTATTAATATCAACTTATTTTTTGAGGCCAATTAAAAATTTTAATTACACGGTAAGAAGAAGTATGTGTTAAATTCCCATGGATAAAATAAAATTCGGAACATGCCACAGAATGTCTTGCAATTGGCAGTAGTTTAAAAATGCACAGTATTTAGTTTCTTATTATTTTGTTTATTTATACAGTAAAACATGTTTTTCGCATAATTTGAATAATGAACATTCACGTCATGACGTTTAGTTGCATATGCAAAGGAAACGCGCTTAGTTCGATTTTTATTAAGCAGCAGATAAAAAAAAAACATTACAAAAGATATTGAAGGCGCCCACTACTTTGTTTCAGAATCATCTGATGGTTTTGCAGAAACATGCAATAGCTGTTGATTCCCTCAATTTCCTTTACAGTTTTGACTTAAAGACATTCAGGGAAAAATGGTCATTTCCTATGAGAATTTGCATTTTCAATTCTCGATACAACTGAGAGCAACATTACTCATCGCAAAGTGTGAGAACAGAATCAAGGACTGGGAATTAATATTCCCAGTGGAATAATTCCAACAGATTTAGCTCAATCAGCGGATTGAATTGATGGGTAGACCGAAACTATAGAATAAAGGTGTGATAAAGATTTTCTTTAATCTATGCTAAAACGATAATAAATAAAGGTATAATATATTAGTTGAAATTTATTTTTTAAACTTTTAAAATTTGTATTATTTTGATTAGTTTCCCGTATTTTGCACTGGATGAAATAATTATGGTAAATTAAGTGGTAGAAGCTACCGAGGAATTTGTGCATGTGACATATGGAAAGAGATCCTTTTGAAGATTTGCCAGACACGATTTATAAAAATGTTTCGTTTATCAAAACCTGTGAACTTAATACTGGATTTTTTTGTTGAGAACTAAAGTTGGCATCAGTTCCATCTTTTATTCTAAGGTAGAGCTTGTTTGATGTGGGTTAAATTTCACAGCATCATTATCTGAGATGCATGAATGAAATTATACAATATACACTCTAATACTATGCTACGTCAGCTAAATATTAAATGATTGTTAGTACTCCGAGTATTCCTATACTTTGATTCCCACAATTTATTTATTCTTGAAATTATTAACTGTCGTTGTCATTATAATCTCTTGGCACGTAACAGACAAAAAAAGAAATACGTTCTAAAAGTGTATCTCAGATGATATCTCTTTTGATACTAACACTTGCAGACTTAAATAAACAATTATTTATCACAGAGTTACTGTCAGATAAGCTTATACCTTGAGTATCCGTACATTAAATTCTTGCATAGTTTATTTTTTATTGATTTATAAACTTTAGAGTACACGTATTTTTTCTGGAAATAACGTGCGAAGTTTTATATAGAGTGGCAGGTACACTTGATGGTAAAATTGATGTCTACCTTCAGTAAAACAATACTCAAATCTTTAATACATTAAAAGATTTATAGTACATGCTGCTCTAATCATTTCTGATGTAACATTTTGGCGTGCTGCTCTGATATTGCTGCAGAATAAGACAAACCCTTTAAATCTCCCCAGAGGAAATCTGCAAGTGTTATATTTGAGCAACGAGCCCGCCACCGTATTGCACCATTTCGCCCAATGAATCCTTCATGGATAGCACCATCTAGACATGTCAGCACTTCCCGGGTATAGTGAGGAGGTGCACCATCCTACTACCACCACAATGTGTTTTTCTCGCTTGAGGCAATACCTTCAAATAAAACTTGATGTATTTTTTGGAAAATATCTAAATAATTTACTCCGCGCCGGTTAAAGTTCCTCTATAAAAATGTGGCCCAATCAAGCGGGCGTTAAATAAACGGCACCAAACATACAGGGTGTTCCAATAGTGCGTCAAAATCCAATATTGGCCTTATTAGAAAACTTTGGAAAATTATTCTTATGAAAGTGGTACAGTGTCAAAAGGCGTACATATTAAAAATATTTTCAAATATACAGGGTGACTCGCTACAGCGGAGCATCTTCGGGGTCATTTTTTTAAATAGAACACCCTATATATTTTTACATTTATGAATTCAGCGTAAAATTACCTTTTCAACGACCTCCAGATTTTTGGTTTTTGACGTGTCTTTGCCGAGTTATTCGAAAAAATATGAAAATTTTGGTCTAAACAAGGTTTAACAAATTAATTTTTTTTAATGGCATTTAGACATAGTCCATACAGCCAGATACACTATCCTATTATTTTAAAAAGCTAAATCTAATTCTAACAAGAGAATATTTTTAGAAGAACACAATGGGAATTAAACAAGGGCACACGCTTCTCGCCTAGGGGCCCGTCAAGGTATTTTGATTTTTCACAACACAGGTAAAGGCCTCGGATTATACACAAAAGGTTTAAACACAGGAATTCCAACTCTAACCTAAATTTTTATGCCACTTTTATATAAAAAAAGATATCAGATAGCCTAGAATGTCGTTATTATTAAAACATATTAAATATAGTAGGTTGAAAGGGGTTTCTATCTTTAAATTTATCAGTTATTTATACAATTCATTACTTACGTCTGTGTGTTTGTTACAGTTAAAGAATATGTGATCTAAATCACCCTCAATGTTACATGTATCGCACAAATTTGTAGGGGAAATTCCTATTCTGAAGAGATGTGAAGGGTAACAACCATGTCGAAACTGTATTCTATTGATAATTGTTATGTACTTTCTAGGTAGGTTAAAATTGTCATGCCAGAATTTGATTGGTATTTCAGGATTAATTTTAGTGTACCTTCTGGGGTTGGTAAAAACAAATTCTTGCCACATGTTTGACCACTTTCTTTTCATTAAAAGTTTACAGGAGTTCACAGCATCATCGTAACTTAATTATTTTGGAGATTCTAAACCGGATAAAATGCTTTGTTAGCGATGGAGTCAACTTCTTCGTTAAAATGAATACCAATATGTGCTTTGACTCACATAAAAGCTATGCGACCCCCATTTGTGTATAACTGTCGAATGATTTTTTTAATATTAGTAATAAATGGATTTGATGAAATATTCGGCGGATAACTATGATTAAGAGCTGTTAAAACTGACAAGGAATAAATATAGTGATTATTAATATTAGAGTGAGTGACATGTTCAATGGCTTTGCAAATGGCAGTTGCTTCTGCTGAAAAGATAGACATTTCTTGACTTAATTTAAATTTGGCGGAGATATTGTATTGGGGTATTATGAATGCACATCCTTTTCCTTGGGCGGATTTGGAAGCATCTGTATATTCTTTTAATGTGACCATTGATTTAGGTTTTGTAGAAAAATTTTATGATTCTCCAATTGATTTTCACTATAGCTGGGACGAAAGTTGGAAAATTATTGTCAAGGTCAAAGAACTCATATTCAGGTGTAGGAGGGTATACAGGTTCAATTGAGGACAATTGAAACTGGTCAGTGTTAAAGCACAGGATCGTGCGCACTGAACTTGATATTTTGTCCTATATATTTAGCAATGGTATCGAGATTCGAATGGTAGTTGAAACTATGCAGGCGAGTCCGAGACTGGCAATGAAATCAGTCTGACTGAACCATCTACGACTGCACTGGTTTAAAGATAATAAAACGGACAGGCCCACTAGCATAAAAAACTCGTAAATCGTTCTCAGTAGTCAACGGTGGGCTTATGAGATGTGCTATCAATGTGCCCGTGCAGTGCATAAATACCTGTTATAATATCAAGCGTAGGAGTTTAGTTAGTTATTGTTCATATTTATAAATATTTACTACTATATAAAAGGTAAAATATTTTAATTATTTACTAATTTACCATGACTTTCTGGAGACCATTTGAAACAGAGGAGAATATAATAACGCCCGAAAATCTTATAATTTTCTTATGACAAGCATTTCTATTTACCTCCGCCCATGTACAATAAAGAGATGCCGACTGTTTTTGCCGGCTTTTAGTTTTTATACGGTTTCAATTAAGTTCGTATACACTTTACCTGAAAATATTATAAACATACCAAAATATTTTTGACTTTCTCTTTGCCGTTATCAAAATAGTATAGGAACAAAACACTCTTTTAAGTGTCCTTATTCTTATTGGAATAATAAATCAAAATCAACATTAATGCTAACAAAATTGATTTTAATGATCCCAAGAACCCCTAAAATGCTCAAGGGGTAGTTAAGTCTAAGCGTCATATGACAATTATTTTCGATAATTTAGACACAATCCACGTGTTTCATTAAATTAAATTGGATGTATGTGTAATGAAGATGAGTAGGGATTGTTTTCACCCTCCTTACGCATCTGCAAAACCTTTATTAGTAGGTATTTTATACTAAACTAAAATGAATTTAGGCAATTCATTTCATCTCAGTTCAAGGGATCAAATGGAAAAAAAAATATTTCATAATGAAGCGAGTGTAGATTAGAGAGGTTTGGATTTACCCGAATTTCTCTTAATTTTTTTAATGCATTATAAGGAAGAAAAATTTAGAAAAATAAAATATGAATATTATCCACTTCATCAAATTTTATTTTATCATTATTTATAAGCAACTTAACCAGATCTGTTATTCTAAGGATTAAGATTGAAACGATTGAAGTAATTTTTAGTAATCATTATAAGTGTATTATTTTTTAAATATTCTTTATAATGATTCGAATTAGATAATAAATTGAATAATAACATATATTTGCTGATTTGTCTGTTCCTTTGTCCCTAGAATAATCCCGGTGAAGCATGTTTACTATGCTTGCTTATTAAAATTCTGGAGAGTCTACTATATGAAATATGAGTGTTTTTATAATATTTATTAAATAAGTATCTAGTAATAAACTCATCAAATTTTTTGAGTATTTAGCTCCCTACAATTTCGTTACTGTACCTTCAAAGTCAAATTTAGTCGATTTGATTTATTTATCACTAATGGGGTCATTGTTGCTCGACCAACTCGGATAAACTTTCTGACTAATATATCCTGATATTGGTATTCAAAAATAATTATAAATTAATTTTGCTATTATAAATTTCATTTAAAATATGTGCGCCAAATTTGAGCCCAATCGTTACAACCGTTTTAGCGAAATAAAACTATTTAGTCCTTTTAACCTTACTCCCCTATCCTCCATCCCTGCATTTTCTTAAGACTAACGAGTCATATCATCTAATGCTGGTGCTAAGGAAGTATTCATTTATTAAATTTGCTCAAAACCGTTACAGTCGTTTTTGAGAAAAGAATTATTTAATTCTTCACACTACTTGCAACATATGCCTACCTAAATTTTCTAGAAGCAAATAGTCATCCCATCTTACACTGATACGAAGGAACTATCCTTGTGATAAATATGCCGCTGCATTTTTTAGCAGTAACGGGTTATGTCCTCACTTTAATGCTAAGTATCCATGTGTCAAGTTTGATCAAAATAGTACACAGTAAAAAAAATCAGGTACGGATACATGACAATTTTATTACCAACGATTGAGACTGGAATATTCAGCACCCTGTGTTATTTTACATACCTTTGTAATATTAATGTGTAAAATTGCCATATTATTACTGAATCTAACTTTATTAATTTCTATCAATTGTCACATATTAATACACATTAAAATTACATAAATGCTGTAAATTTACCCAGCAATTTTTCACAATTTTACCTAATAATTTTCAGACTTAATTTTCAAAATTATTTTCTATAGGCAGATAATTTATCCAATAATATTAAAGAAGATTAGTAGTCTTCTAATTAAAACGACTCTTTTCGTGTCTGGAGCATAATATTCCACGACATTGTTTTTGCAATTGGAAGCTTCTTAATATTGACAACTTTGTTGTCGAAACTACGGTGAGTACGAAAAACACAGGAGTACTACTAATAATTCTCTTTGAGATTTCAGTCCAATATTTTTCTAGTAATTTTATGTTGTAGCTCTCCAAAATAAAAATAAAAAATATTTTAAAAATTTTTTAATATGCAAAAAAGGGACATAAAGTAAACAATATTTTAAAATAGTTTCGTACCTTGGTCTGGATGAATTTTTAGGCAGCATCTCTGAAGAAACTCTAGGGTGGTAGAAATTGTCTGAAATAATCACTAAGAATAAAAAAAATTATAAATATAGATCTCAGTTTTCAATTTATAAGTCGGGGGCTGCAAACTGAAAATTATCAAAAATTTATGACATAATAAATAAATAAACAAACATAGACCTGGTTAGGTCTTGGATTCGGCCTTCTTGCAGCAACATTTCCTTGATAGCTGGCCACAACCCCTCGCCATTCGGTTCTGTCCGCTGCAAGTTGTTCCCATTGTTCGTCTGGAATACCGCAGGATTTTAGATTTTCATGGAGAACGTCTTCGAACCTCTTTCGTTGACCGCCACGCCTTCTTCTACCGCTTAGCAATTCACCATAAAGTGTACATTTAGGAAGGCGGTTATCATGCATACGATGAACGTGACCTGCCCATCTTAGGCGTGCTCTTGAAATAAGCACCTCAATTGGAAGGCTGTTTGCTCTCCTGAGTACTTCCACGTTTGATATGTGATGGAACCAACGGATTTTCATCATACTTCTGAGGTGTCTTTGCTGAAAACGTTCTAATTCTTTCTCACGACGACGGTAAGTGACCCAGCTTTCACAACTATATAGCAGTGTTGGAATGACAACTGCTCTGTAGACAGCCATTTTGGTTGACAAAGCAAGGTCGTGGTTGTCAAATACTCTCTCTCTAAGTCCCCAGAGTGCTCTAGATGCAGCGTTAATTCTATTGCGAATCTCGCTGTCCATGTTTGCTTTGTCATTAACAACGTTGCCTAAGTAATTGAACTGATCCACCACTTCAAGAGAATTTCCGTTAAGTGTAATGTCTATTTGGTTCACTTGATGAGGAGTTGACATAATTTTAGTATTTCCAATGTTGATTTTAAGTCCCAAGGAATCATAGCTCTGGGCATACACATCTAAAAGTTCTTGAAGCTCTTTCGGCGTAGAGGCACAGTCATCCGCATACTGGAGATCACAAATGAATCGTGTGCGTGTCTTCGTGAAAGCTCTAAAGCGCTCTATGTTAAAGAGACCGCCATCAGAACGGTATCTGAGACCTATTCCTCTGACTGTCAGTTTGTTGTCAACAACAATTGTTAGAGCAGTGGTAAACAAATTAAAAAGTAGGGGTGCCAGAACACATCCCTGCCTAACTCCAGTGAGGGTTTGAAAAGGTTCGGTTGCTTCATTATTATACATAACCTGGGCGTTGTTTTTATGTAGACTGCGACATACTTCCACAAATTTTCTAGGGATACCTAAGCGGAGCATAATTTTCCAGAGCACTTCCCTGTCCACCGAGTCAAACTCCTTGCTTAAATCAATGAAGGCCATGTGAATTTCTCCTTGATGTTCGAGTGCTTTTTCTTGAAGCTGTTTAAGTGTGAGAATTAGATCCGATGTGCGTCGGTTTGGTCTGAAGCCACTCTGTGTTTCAGGAAGTAACTTTTCCATAACAGGTGTTAGCCTATTTGCCATCGCTTTAGTGAGCATCTTCCCTCCAACAGTCAGGAGGGCTATACCCCTGTAATTTCCACAGTCCGCAGCGCTCCCTTTGTTTTTGAAGAGGTTGATTAAAAGTGTATCACGAAACTCCTGCGGAGCTTGACCACTTTCCCACACGACATCAAACAGTTTTTTGAGGTAGGGTATGAGCTCTGACGACACAGCTTTAAAGATCTCAGCTGGGAGTGAGTCGGCGCCGGGAGATCTGTTATTTTTTAGCTGCCCAATGGCGGTTAAGATCTCTTCCGTTGTTAGTGGTTTATCTAAGTCTTCGAAGGTGTCAATATTAAGGGATAAGATTTATAATATCGGGCTCTTATTTCCTGGTCTTCTTTGAGGAGATTTCCATTTAAATCTTTAATAATAAAACTATAAAACAGTACTGTATTAAAATCTGACAATAAATAATTCAGCCCATTGCAACTCTCGAAGCTCGAGCTGGATAGATGTGACGTCACCAACGCCGATCGTGTATGCTGCTCACCTCTCCATCAATTTATAAGAAAACTGAGTGCTCAAGTTAACAATTTGTTATTAATGGAGAAGAAATATATTTCTGGGCAATTAGACAGACAATCTGGAAAACACGTATTTGGTTACACTTGACAGTTATTTTATAGTATCGTCACTAGACATTACTAGAGTAAGGAAAAATGTTATATGATATGCCCGTAAGGCAAGAAGGGACCCGCAATGCCAGCATTAAAATATTTTTGCTTGATTCGCTCCTATGGGAGGCCCGCCAATTACTCGAATATTATAGCAAAGAAAAAACATAACGTGGATCTAACTGCCACACAGTTTATTGATTTTTTCTACATTAAGACATCAAAAAGTGTAATTTGTAAAATATATATTCATAACTTATTGCAAAAAAAGGCATAGAAAATTTATGATATAAGCGCTAATAAATAGCGTTTTAATAACATTATTTAAATCACTAAATTTCGAAGGATCAGGCGAACCTTTTGTAAACCAGCTTTAACAATAATTAAGAGTTATAAATTTAAGTGGCAATTAACGCACCGAAAAACATCCAAAGGCCAGGCAGCTTCACATTCATTTCTCTGTCTCCAGGTACCTGCATTTTTATTGATACAAACCCAAGGGGAGGAACACCACACAGCATGAAACGTCAAAGACAACACTAAAATTAAAAAGAGGAAAAGCGGCAAAGTGTGTCTTTCACCATCAAAGTCACAAGTCAATCTCTCTTCAAAAGCGCTAAGGCGCATCTTTTTCCACAAAAGTTATAAGACAATCTCCTAGATATTTTATGTCTGTGCACTTCCCAACTTTCCCACACATGTATACTTAAGTCAACGGAACAAACATATCCTTAATAGGCCCAGTCACCGTAGACACAAAAATCACGTTAAACCGCAAAAAATTGCACTGTTCTGATTTTTTGGGAAGTTGTTAGGATAGATACCTATAATGTAAAACTAAGTTTGCAGCTTCAACAGACCTGTGCTTACTGCGTGGTACTCAAAGAACCTTGAACTTTTCGGACTTTTTCCGTTTTTAGCTTATACCTTCTGAAAGGTGCATCCTACTGAAAAATTTGCGCGCAACCGCAGCTCCGTTGATCCAATAGGTCCCGGGATACACCACTTCAAAAATTGGCCATTTTTTTCCAAAAAGTTCGAAATTGTACTTTTAACCGACTTCCGAGCAGGATATCGGTTAAAACACTCATCTTACGAGGAATGTCAAGGGAAATGAAATCGTAGAGCAGTTGTTTTGCTTTTATTTAAGGACCTTGTAGGGCCAATAGCTCCCTTGTTATCTGGAAAGAACGAAAAATTAAGGAATCGGATTTTTCACGAAATAGAGCCTGACGAATTGCAGGATTTTTGTAAAGGATAAGAGAGACATAATTCAGTGGAAAATGGTTTATATCATGCAAAATGAAGTTGAGTACAATCAATAATAAGGTATAAATTTATCAAAATTGTATAAAAATTATTTTGATAGTTTGGGGGACCTAAGACGATAAATGTTGAACGTGAAGTGATAGCGGGATCTCAGCTGACTCCTGCGACAGAAATAGGCACAATGTAAATAATTATTTATGAAATGCGTAATCAATTTTATAATAAATTACAACGAAGGGGTAGGTATGTAATATCTTATCTTTACGCACTTAGCGAGACAGTCGTGTTCTTTTGGAAAGCCCAGGTTCGTCAGATGACTCTTCTTGGGGTTCCGTAGACTCCTCTGTTGCCGGATTAGATCTACGACTAGATACTAGTGATAAAGGGTCGTCGACGTCATCTCTTTCATCCGACTCAGTCATGGCTAAGGGGGGAGTATTCAGGCAGGTCTTCCCCTGACAAACTTTGCAGAGAGCAGAGCATTTCAGCCCTGCTCTCTGGCAGTAGCAGCTTCCTCCTCCGCACCCTTTCTGGCAGCAGATTTTTTTATTGCAAAGTCACAGTTCGAATAGTTTGATCCGAACGCGGCCATTTCAACAAGCAAACTGAATTGCGTGTTTGCGTACTAAGTTGTAGATAGCGGCCGGGGAGTATAGAGGGGAACATATGGAGGGAAAGATAGAGGCGGAATTCACGAAAATGGTCGAGAGCGGGTCGGAGAGTCACGGACGTTGGGCCCCTTCCACCTCACCTCTTCGCTCCCGACGATTGTAAACTAAACATGTTTTTTAATTTTTGTCTTTGTATACAGGACATTTTTTTTATTAACGTAAATGGTTTTGAGTATGAACCCGTTATGTTAAAAAAGTATAATGCACAAGTACCGTTTATTTTATACTCACTACCAATAAACCATTTACGTTTATAAAAAAAAATTCCTCTGTTTTTAAAAACTGGTAGGTATCTACTCAAAAAATGAGGCAAAGTTTATTTGACAGCTACGACTCATATAAATATGTAGATATGATACAATAAATAAATCAAATTTTTTATAACATTTTATAGGTAACTGCAATATTAATAATAATTTACATTGGGAGCTCCATTTCATGAAAAATTTGATTTCCTTATTTTTTCGTTCTTTTCAGATAACAAGGGAACTATTGGCCCTACAGGGTTCCACTTGTGCTTAAATTAAAGCATAATAACTGCTCTACAACTTCATTTCCCATGACTTTCCTCGTAAGATGAGTGTTTTAGCCGATAACTGCTCGGAAGACGGCTAAAAATACAATTTCGAACTTTTTGGATAGAAAGGCCAGTTTTTGAAGCGATGTATCTCGGGACCTATTGGACCTACGGAGCTACGTTTGCAAATTGTAGAATATTTTGTCTACTTTAAAAGTGTACACTGCGACTTTTTCTGTAGGCTGCACCTTTTCGAACTTATAATCCAAAAACTGGAAAAATACCGAAAATTTCGAGGTTTTTGAGCACCACGCAGTTAGCACAGGTCTTTCGAAGCTGCAAATTTGGTTTTACACTAATGATATCTATCCTAATAATATTCCAAAAAATCAGAACAGAAAAGATTTTTTTTCAGTGTATCTGTCACATTACCATAGGAGGCTGTATATAACAGTAAATATCCTCTTCATCATTATCATTTTTTTCTACAGAATTTGTGCAATCTTTCCCACAACAGTTTATAAGGTAATGTACACGGGAGTCTATATCTACGGCACATAAATTTCAAATTATAACACGGTTCATTAACTGTCATTTTGCAGCCACAATGATCATATTCAACAGTCTATTTTATGCAGGGCTCATGTCTGTTATAATTGGCTGAAATTCTTTGTTTTCGTTTTGCCATCCCCATAGCAGAAAATCAGAAGTAGCCGCCCAAGTGACGCGATGCAAATGAACTCGAAATAGATGGAACTTTGCTGCATTTTCAATTGGAGGCAAATGGAAAATGTCAAATTTCTCATTCGTAGAAGCTATTTTCTTCATGTAATTTTCATAATGAGGCATATTTAGGCTGCATAAATAGCTATTTCCACCATACAAAGATACTAGAATTTTGCAACTTACCAATTTGCGCAATATTAGCAATGTATATATTTAATACATTTAATGGAAATGTGTTATATTCACTTTAGAGCAAAAAGCATTTTTGTTTAAATTAGTTCTACCTTTTTATCTCCCGACTCGTCTAAATAAACATTTCCCCAGGGCGCGGATCGGCTCAAAGGCCCTGTACTCAGCATTTGATACGCGTTTGCTGTAAAAGTTGTCTTATATTAATTAATATAAAAAATAATTAATCGAATGACAAAAATAACTATGCTGTTCTCACAAATAAACTTGTTAACCCTTAAGAAGAATTTAAGAATTAATTAATTAAAACTAATGTTTTAAGTATCTTAATTTAAATATATAAGTATTTGAAAATTCATATTACGTCGTTTATTAAAAACTATTGGACATATTTTACTGAAAAACGTCTTATCGCTCTGCGCCTCATTAACCAATCTAAAATTCAGATATACACGTTTAATTGTATTTTTTTTTTGTAATGTAATATTATCGAGTTTTGTTATTAACAAAAACTTGATTGTAAAACGAGTTCTTACAAATGTAAATATTTTCTTGTCATTACCAGTGAACTTCTGAAAGATTTTTAGAAACTGATCGAAGCGATGGCACAAGTTATCTTAATACAGTATGGAATATCGATATTGCATGAAACTGTTAACCGATCAGTGATTTGGAAGTTATTGGTGAAAATTAGATAAAGATGTTGATTTAAAATATTTCAAATTCTCTTTAAACAAGGCGTACCAAAATTCTGAATTTGATCGATTACGTCAGGTATTTGAAATGGATTTCAATTCAACATAACCCAAAAATATTTGTAAATATCCAAGATATTCCATTTTCATTTGCCGGGCATCAACTCTTTATATTTTTTACTTTTATAAATTACCCACTTAATTATTTCATGATTTGATTAGGGGGATAACTACTTTAAATATCCCACTTTTAATTATGTCATCTGATGAAGTGCTAAATGTTATTTGTTTGTAGGATTTATACCTCTTCAGATAAACTATCCACTATAAAACATCCGTGAAAAGACAATTTATTAGATATACAGTATGTCCACAGTTAGAGAACCTAAATAAGACGGTAAAAGAGGTGAAAGTCACGTCTGCTCGGGCTACAAATGAATATTACAAACATTAGTCGTAACCTCAACCAACGTTGAGCATTCTGTCAGTTCTCTGTCAATTCAGTAGCGTGCAGTGGATAAAAAACTGAATGCAGTAGCCAAAGACATGATGGTGAAATTTAACGAGTGCTTTAATCAGGAAAATCGTAATAGATGTCCCCTTTCACCTTTGCATGAAATTCATGAGGTGAATTGTAAAATGCGACAACGGATGTTAAAATTCATTGTACAGCATGTCATTGTTGTCCAGATATTTTCATCACAAAATACTTGTCTTTTGTATACGTTGCTCATGCATGCAATTCTGTGTGGCCTTGAGATGATTTGATTAGGAAATTAAAGGATGATGACGTAAACGACAACATGATTTAAACTGTATGTAGTTACTAGTTAGTTTTAATTATAGTTTAATTTAGTTACTTTTCCTGTAACTGTAAATTAAAACTAAAAATTATTTTATAGAAATACTAGAAATTGCCACCGGTTTCGCTCGCGTAGATATATTAATTTTATTCAATTTGAGACAATGAAAAATTGATATTATTTGGGCACCATCTATAGTTGATGATTAGTTGAGTTATCTCTTTTTCTCGTAAAACCAATCTCGTATAGACGAGACTGAAATTATTGGTAAGGGAAATTTAATAAAATTTTATAAAAGGAATGATAAAATATATTACATAAATAAATAAATTTGGAATATAATTTTAGGTGAAATTATATGTTTATCAAATCGTATTAGCGAACAAAGAATAATTAACACAAAAAAATTAATAATACATGTTATACAAATCTCCTAGATTTCCAGACTAAGTGTTGAAGGTGGAAAACTCTAGAACTCTAATTCAGGCCCCAATTGTCTCGTGGAACATCCAATCTAAATGTCTTTGACAATTTATTCTTGCATGACTGCGTTTTTCAAAGGAAATTTATGTGTGAAGATTGTAGAAATGATACAAAATGGCTTAAAAGCCATAACAAATGCAGAGAAATATTATCCAACCATGCGGCTTGGAAAGAGTAATAATCGCAAATGTAAATGCAAAATTACGTAATATTAAACGTAAATGTCAAAAGATTGCTAAATTTGCTTAATACGTAAAAATAGGCTGAATATAGATTTAAATCTATAGAATTAACATACATTTAATGTACAATGAATATAGAAGCAGAATTAATATAAATTTAGAAGCAGAATAAATGTAGAATTAAATTTAAATTTAATGTAGAATTAAATTTAATGTAGAAGTTGATTTGCAAAATATAAATTGCCAAAAATGAGACCGAAAAGAATATTTTATTACCATGTGGTAACATGTAGTATTTTAATTATTGATTGAATTAAAAAATTGAATTCAATGTATTTAAAAAACTTGAAATTGCATTAAGGACAAAATTGAGAATTATTGAAATTTTAATTAGCAATAACTAAAATTTACCTGGTAGTGTTAAATTCAACTAAACGCGGATATATAAATGTAATGTAAATTACTGAGTATCGCACTCAATCAGATCAAATTCGGCAGGCAAATGATCGCTTCGTAATTTTAAGTAATAAGATAAACTTTTTTATATTACCTTCTACAATACAATACCAATATACAAACTTGGAAAATATAGTTTTACTAATAAAAGCTGTAAAGTGGTACAGGTGTTGCCATCTCTTGATGGGCGACTTAAACGCACAATTAAAATAATGACAGGTATTCAATCGATAAAATGAATCTTTAATTAATAATAGTTCAACATACCACAGATTAGATAGTTACTTTGCAATTTGTCTACACAACCAAAAATACGAACTGTCGTAATAAATTGCACAATTGTTTACAAACTGTATTGTAACGATCCAGTAAATACATTACATCATATAAGAGACACTGTATAACAAATGAATGAGAATGATTCACAGGAAAGGGAAACAACCACATGTACATAGTAACAAAGTATAAAAATGAAATAAAAATGAATGTAAATGCTTTTGCAGCTTGTAGACAATTGGTTGTGAAGTGTTGTAACAGAGATACATAATTTACTGTTAAAAACATGACTAAGATACAAAAATAGGTACATAAAACTATGTGAAATAATTTAGCAGTTATACAAAGAAAATTTCTGATAGTCGAAACATTCTCACAATGCTATACAGATCGTGCTAAATATAAGTAAAATAGCAGTTGTTATATAAAATTAAAAATTAAAAAAATTAAAATAACAATAACTGTAAAAGTTAGTGATCTCTTTGCAAATTTGTAGAATTT
Organism: Leptura quadrifasciata; assembly: GCA_963675555.1. Classification (NCBI taxonomy): domain Eukaryota; kingdom Metazoa; phylum Arthropoda; class Insecta; order Coleoptera; family Cerambycidae; genus Leptura; species Leptura quadrifasciata. The sequence goes on along the minus strand of OY776678.1, from coordinate 53,582,832 downwards.
CACCTATATCTCTAATCATGATAGTACCAAAGATTAAATATACTTATTGAATTACATTATTTAATCTTTGATAGTATAATGTCATTGTACTATTGATATTCTATTCTAATGATGTTAGAATATCAAGTCTGTTAAGTAGTAATATCTATGAACTATGAATATGACATAAACAGAATTTTATTCAATCTGTATTGAAAAATGCTTCTTTTGGGCTTCTAGCAGATAATTATTATTAATTCAAAATCTAATATGAAAACTCTCTATATATACTGTTGATCTAATTCTGATCAGCTAATACATTAATAAAAGCTAAATCAATGAAAATATTGTGTAATAATTTTCTCCTTACGAGAAGTCATCAACAATCCCAAAAGAATTCTAGTAAACTCCTTCATATTGTACATCAAAGAAAAGATTATGTAAGGACAATCCCCCATGAAGTCAAAAATAATCTCAAAAAAATTATAGTGAAACTCTCACACAGTCAATATCTAATAATATTTAATATCAATAGAAAAGTCAACTATTTTCATTTATACGTATTGTTGATCCATTTCTGAACATAACACAAACATAAAACACTTTTATTGTTTCAAAATACATTTGATAAGTTAAAAGTTAGGAATTATTAAAAAACATAAATGAAAAAATATGTATCAAATCTCGCTTACTTCATATAGTAATAAATAAATATTCCCTTCTACTAACGAAGAATCTCAAACCGTTTAAAAATTTGTATACAAGTTATTTCATTCTCACCTGAAACCCTCAGAATGGTACAAAAATTATTGAAACAAAAACCACTATTAATATAAAAGAAGCTGAAAAATTGTTGCTGAAAAAATAACCTGACATTTACATGAACAGTAAGTACTTCAATAATAAACGAATAAATGTCGATATTGGTTGGCAAAAATACCCTCTGACTGTTTCATTGACAGAAATGCCACGAGAGTCGAGGTTATTTTCATATATATTAGATAGATAGATTTCATGATTATTTTTAGCAGAGGATGGTACGAAACTTCAAAAGAAAAGAAAGAATATAAACAGAATGCCATAATTAGCGTTTAAATAATATTTCAAATCTTGAATGTAACCACTATTACCATGTTTATTAGAAATACCTTGTATATTTATTCAAATTATATTCACTGTTTTTCTTCAAAATCCTTGATATCTATATAGATAATAATAATAAGTAATTTATTAGAGGTCAAGTAACGTGTAGTTACTAATTGTTAGATTGTAAAATAAAAATAGTTTATACTCTAATTTATAAGTGTTATTTCCAGAAGCTGACGTCTTTCCATAAGAATAAATAATAAACATGGTGTAATTTTTAGTAGGACATTTTTGCTGCTGTCCTAGACATTATTAGTATATTAAATACCGAGGGGAAAATGCTTCATTACTGTCGAGAAGATTAGGTAGTTTACTGAGACGCGAGGTTAACTTTATTTCAAGATAGTAATGAAACTTTTCATCCAGGTTTGGATATTATTATATGTACTACCAGAATTTAAAAATTCATTTTTTTATAAAAAATAAATAAAAGATACATCACAACAAAATAATATTTAGGTTGTTTAGGTGCCATAGAAATATCAAAAATATCAGACAAAGTCACAAGTTGGCACATTTTTGAAGCTAATAAGTAATTTTTTGCATTTTAGGTCCTTCTTGATATTTTTGTTACCTTATTCATTAAATATATCTTATATTTAAAACACGCAAAAATATATATCTTTTTTTATTTTAACAAATATGCTTTACAGTAATCAAATTTTAGGGGGCTGGGAATGAAGGCGAGAAGAAGAGGTTTGCATTGTGGCACTTCCAAACCTTCAGTAAAGTCAGTAATGGTTGTCATATATGGTTGTAAATAAAAACATTTGTATTGTATTTGCATTATGCTCAATATTACTTGATAAAAAGCAATTTTACATTTTAATAAAACTATTGATAGATTGGTGTTATATGTATTTAATATGGTAATTGCACTTGCTTACGTTTTAGGCTATAAATGAGCAATAGACAAAAAAATATTTATTTTTCGATAATTTTTATACTAGCTTTCAATTAAAACACAGGTCAGCTGGTAGAATGTTCATTTTGCAAATCTAATGGTCAACCCCATGACCCTAAGTCATGACACAAGTCTGGCGATACAATTTTTTTCTATTTGGAGATAAATAAGTCAAAGTTTAAATTTACTAGATATGGTCCATAGACCATAATACCTCAATCACTTGGAACATATACCTGCTGTTTATCTGCGACTTTCTATTTAAGTTTCTCTTTAAATTCGATTTCTGAGATAGCATCCAAATTTGCGCACTTTTAAAAAACCGCTGCCCAAGGAATCATATTTCCAAAATAAGATTTTGTATCCAAGTCTTATACACACTAAATCCTATTGTAATATTTGACTCCCTTTAATAATAGGCCGGGGGTGGCAAAGGGGATGGTAGAGGGGGTGGCTAATGCTAAAATAAATTTTAAAGGGCCTTGGTTCTCGTACACACTAAATCCCAATTTAATTCTTTACTCCCTTTAATAACAGGGCGGGGGTAACAATGGGGGTGGTAGAGGGGTGGCTAATGCCAAAAAAATCTTACGAGTCCCTTGGTTCTCGTATGCACACTATATCTAAATTTAATTTTTTACTCCCTTTAATAATAGGGTGGGGGTGGCAATAGGGGTGGTAACGCGAAAAAAATTATTCGTTCTTGTATACACACTAAATTACATTTTAATTTTTTTTGCCCCCTTTCTTAATAGTGTAGGGGCGGTACTGGGGGCGATAGTGGGGGGGTGGTTGATGCCAAAAATTTTGGGACCTTGACTTTTCGTACATGCCCTAAATTGCAATTTTATGGACTCTTACCTGCTTACTTTGCCTATTTACCCTTATTTACCCCCGAACCCTTCAACGGAATTAGATCAAAATATAATCTAGTTCCAGATCTCGTTATAATATATAAGTGTACCCAAAAAAAATTATATTTTTTGCGTTACTATACTTCCACTGGACGTGGAAGTAATTGAACACCCAAATATAAAAATTTTGTATAGATTAATCATCGACATTTTGGTGGATAGTATTTTCGATAAAAGAGTGCATACCTGTGTACCATCAACATAAAAATATGACGTACAAAACTGTAAACGTCTACCGAATTCGTGGGTGTTAAAATAAAAAGTAATGGCTCAAGGATGGATCTTTGAGGTACCCCACTTTCAACACTAACTTACTCAGAAGTGACTTACTCAGACAAGCAGTTATACATCACGGCCTGAAAGAGACCTAGAAAGATTTTTTTTAATTAAATTAACACAGATATCTTCAAATCTGATATAGCGTAGTATGGAAAGTAGGAAGCCATGGGTAATTCTATCGAAACCTTTGGCATGATTGATCAATAAAAGAACGCGAGTGTATTCCTATCTAATGCAGTATGCATGGTATCAGTGACCTTAAGAGGGGCTGTAACCCAGCTATGTATCTTCATCAGCGATGCAATGAACCAAGCAATGGGGTTAGAAAAAGAGTTGCAAAACGGAAGCAGTTTATACGACATATTTATATCTTCTGTACAGAAAATCACATGGGTAATATAATTGTGATTGAGGTAATGAACTTATTGGTTGGTTAATTGTCAGATTAAAACCAAATGGGCAAATGCCATTGTTCAGCATTTTGTAGTCTTTATCTTTAGCAAGCGAGTCTATATTTAAATTTCCTTCATGTAATATATAATCAAATATAGGCACAGCGCCACGATTAGCAGACTTTATTTTGGGACACCTCATACAGAGACGTGTGAATAGTGAAGGGTATACAAATGTATATTTTCATTTTTAAATTCAATTGGTCAAATATTTTGGAAGAGTTTGTACATAAAATGCAATTGAATCGGGCGGTCCCTACATTGATTTGTTTACTTATTATTGTTAACTTTCCAGCGTCATACGGTTTCGTTACTTTTGGCCAAGAATTCCACATCTTTATTAGCGTAATTAGGACAACTTAATCTAATATTTGCACATTGATTTGTACACATGTAAAACGTAAACCACTGATTTGTCAGTATATTTGAACAAATTAATTATGCTCTTCTTATTAATTTCAAATAAAGTACAATTAGAAAGCAAATATCATGTGTTTAAAGACTGATTAACATTAGCACGTAAGGAAAAAAATTACCATACTTCATTTTTTGGGTAAATATATTTCAAATAATATTAATGTATCAAAACCACATAGGTACTAAAAACAACACGAAACAAAAAATTGTCATCCTAATTTATCAATTAGTTAGGTAAAATTTGGGCGATATCATAGGCGGACGATGATTTATTTTAAATACTTGGAAAACCAAGAGCTAGACGCCTGTCCAGATTTTGTACATTAGATTTCCTTTATGTGTTATTTTCCAATGATTTCCACCAAGGTTCTCATTGATGTCAAATGATTTCCATTGATTTCCAATGATTTTATCCATTGATTACCAATTATTTCCATTAATTTCTAATGTGTTCCATTCATTTTTATCGGTTTCCAATGATTTCCACCGATTTTTTATTGATTCTCATAGATTTTCATTAATTTTCATTGGTTTTCAATTATTTTCGATGGAAGCGTGAGGATACGCAGCTAAGTATTTGCATTTGAAAATGACGAGCAGATTTTAGAGTACGGAGGTATGAAGTTATACGCGATGTCATACTTAAAATACAAAGCACAATAATATTTTTTATAAGATATGTCATAAAAGATATTTTTTATTAACAATATTTAAATTAGGTTAAGACATATTGCCATGTCTTTGTAAAAGTTGCTGCAGCAATAAATAAATTTTAAAAAATAAAAAAAATTTAACAACAATATTGCTATCCCGGAAATTATAACAGTTACAAAATCGGCTAAATAGGATAAAGTTTCGTATTTTGAATTGAAGGGCAATGAAATGGGTTATAGAAATTGAAATTATTCCGATTGGTTCCGGAGATATACGGTAAAGTCCGAAATAGTTCGTTTTATTTTATTTTACATAGCATTGTCATTATTTGAAATATTTAAAAAAATTATATTACTATTTCGTTATACATTAACTTTCCTTAACTTCCCGTATTCAAATTCTTAGTATGATATTCTCTGCTGGGCTTTTTTAAAAATACGACCTACCTAACTTTTAAAGAACATGATGTTATAAATTCAAGGATGTGTCACCTTTGACAATTTTATTACATTTCGCCGGAAAAACAATTAGTATTCACTTGATTGCTTTTCGCCCTTCACAGAAACAATTTTAAGCACAATCTAACGCATTAACTAACATGGCTAATCCAGTCTTGCTTTTAACTCAATATTATTTACCTTTTTCTTCTAGAGTACCTTGAGATTGATTAAATCCTATGGATCTAATAATTGATAATTTATTTACATTTTTTTTGGGGTGTGGGGTTTTCAAAAATAAAATATACTACAAGCTTTCAACCAAATTACACCAAAATTATTAGACAGATATCTAAGTAAACGCGACTTTGCATTCAGAAGATTGGTGGACATTTTGAACAACTTTCGTAATTTACTTGTTTTCATACCAAATTATTGTTTTTTATAAATATATTCATTGTTTAGATAAATACAATTGAGAAGTTGAAATAGACACATGAATGCATGAATTAAGTTTGTATGAGATTTGGAGAGGTTTTATAACAACAGTTTTTACGAACATTCTGAGGAAATGAAAAGAGCAAAGTTAATAAGAGTTTACAGTTAAGAGTATACGAGCATTTACAAGTATTTTCGTGTAAAACTTTCGAAAGTTTCAAAGAGAAATTCTGTAATTTACTTTTAATGTAAATCTCCTGTTTTTGTAGAGGATGACGTGTACCTGTGCATTGTCAAAATAAATTCTATGCAGGGGTCTATTAGCACTCGTAAATCACGTAACAGTAAAATCTCTTAAACGCAATTTTTGCTTAATAGTATTTTTTAATACATACAAATAGCTTTAGAAACAGTATGGAATCTCTCACTGAAACCTTCAAAAATTTTACACGATAGTACTTGTAATGCTCGTAAACTATTGACTATAAGTTCTTGTAAAATACTTGCCCCCTTCAATTAATCAGAATGCTCTTAAAGACCGTTATTAAATAAACATTTCCAATTCACATATAAACTTCATTTACAAACTTATGCGAATAAAGCTTTTAATCATCTAAATTGTAGATTGTTTCAGGGGTCGTTTGGCTCTGAGTAGCCTTACTTCCCTTCGACCTAAAAGATATTTTATGATTTACCCTGCGTCTAATTGTTGTCCAGGATTTCAAGACTTTTTACAAAGCTTGTAATTTTCCTGGAGGCTAATTTCCCTATGTCTTCAGGCGTTAATTCCGCCTGCTGTAGGAACTTTAACCTAGTGCGGATTAATACCTAGCAGTCACAAAGTATATGTTCCGCAATTTCAGTTGTAGTAACACAATATCTGCATTTCTCCTCTAACTGCCTTGCCCATATTCTTGAGATAATATCTGAAGGGGCCGTGGTCAGTTAGAAGGTCTGTTATCAGCTTTAATTAGGGCTTTTCAAGTTCGAAAAACCTTGTGGCATTCTTTATCAAATAAGTTATAAACTTGTCTTTGGCCTTGAGTATTCCTCCAATAGGACTTTTTCTGATCCTTTTCCCATTTCTGAATGTCCTTCATTGTGTGTCCCTTGGCCAGGCCACGAAACGATTCAGGTCCAATGAATTGTGCTTCAGTTCCTTTTTTCGCAAGGCTGTCAGCAAGTTCATTACCTTGTACTCCCTCATGCCCTGGCACCCATTGTTGGCCAGTTGCTTCAGGGATTGTCTACATTCCCAGGCAATTTTAGACTCGAAAGTATAGGACTTTAGAGCTTTTAATTCTGTCTCACTATCTGATAGTATATATAGATCTTTGCCATTCGAATGCCTTAATTTAAACATTCCTGGACACACAGATCTATAGCATGCATTCTGCCTGGAAAATGTTTGGGGTGTTACCGAGGGTTTTGGACAGCCTACATTTAGACATTGCTACGCCAACTCCTACCCCTTCAGCCGTCTTAGATCTATCTGTATACCAGATAAGTGACGCTTGTTCCAGTCGCAGTGCCTCCATCTTGCTCGCCTGACGGCTTTCGATCAGCACGTCAAACGGACAGTCAAAGTCCTGCTTGATTGGCATAGAATCAGTGGGTTTGGTTATGGACTCTAACTGGACTAACTCCAGAATCCGTAAGTGACCAACCAGATCGCCTGATGCAGTCGTAGGGCACTAAGTGCTGCCTCCTTCCATACATGCAAGTACGTCAAGAATTGCCTCCATAGCTGCCGTGGGACACGAGTGCATTGCTCCTGTAGTATCTAACAAGGATAACGAAATCTTTAAACTAAAACCCAAAAGGTAGAAACTTGTTGTGCGTGAAGATGGAAACCCGACTTTCACCCACCCGGGAGGTAGTGGTAAGGCTAAAGAAGTAGTGAAGCCGCCAGAAACAAAAATTGCAAGTAGGTATGAAGGACCGCTCCCCATACAAGCAGATATGAACATAGTTCCTCCTCAGCCAAGCGACAAAAAGGAAGAAGATAAAATGGAGAGGAGGCCTCCTCCCTTAGTAATACATGGCCAGCTTGGAAATCATAGAAGAGTGAATAATTATCTAAAGGGGAAATTGAAGAGCAAATATTATTGGAAACATTCGACAAATAACACGTCCCTTCAGGTGACAACTAAGCAAGATTGGGAAACAATAAATCAATGTTTTCAAGAAGGTAACGTGGAGTACCATACTTATACTCCACGCGACGACAAGACTCATGCCTTTGTGTTGCGGGGAATACACCACGAGGTTGAAATAGATGAATTGAAAGAGGAATTAAGAACCATGCATCAAGTTGATCCTTGAGAGATCTATGTAATGAAGGGAACCAGGTACCCTACCTATTTGCTCATAACAAGCAACAAGGTAGTCCTGAAGGATCTCTAGAGCAAGGTGCGGTACATCGATTCGACGGCCGTTACGTGGGAGCGCCACATCCGGCGAATAGTGTAACATGTATCATATACAAAAGAAAAATAGAGGATATAGAGAAAGACGCAACATGAGGACTCAGAGCCGGTCCCAGCGATGAGGTACGTGGCGGTCCCGCAGCCAACCCGAAACGTCTGGGACGAACGGGCCAAGCAGAGATAAGCGCAACCCATCGCCCAAGGAACGATCTTAGAAATGAAGTCTATGCGGCCAGCATTGCTGCCTACCCCACCCCCTTTGAGAAGCGGATCTGAAGCAACAACAGCAGATAAAATACAGATGCTTCGTCAGCAGCAACAAAGAATGACGGCCCTAGTTGATCTCGAGAGATGCGTCAATGCAGGCGAAAAATTCTTCATCATGCATCACTTCCTGGAAGCTATCCCAGAGGATTCATTTTAAATAAACATCAGAATTTCTTCTTGGAACGCCAATGGTATAGGTAACAGAATTCCATTTCTTATCAATTATTTGTTGAGGCATAGAATTGACACTATGCTTCTAAATGAGACGAAACTCACCAGACGAAACAAATTGAAAGTCCGGGGGTACGCGGTACATCGGAAAGATAGGGCCGACAATAACAGCGGCGGCGGGGTAGCCGTGCTCATAAAGTCAGATATTGCGCACACGCATCATTCTGTACGGAACAGCACCGTGGAGAATATGTGTGTGACGCTGAAGGGCGGCCAACTGGCATCTTTATAAAGCACATATTAATACAAACATCATACTAAATAACACAATCAGCACGCCCGCCGAGCTAGAAAATGCAGTGGAGGGGTTTACGAGGGTGCTGTAGGATGCCAAGCAGACTGTTGCCACTACCATCAATGTGAATTAGAACAAAGACCGACTCGACGAAACGGTCATACGAAACATTAGAGAGAAAAATAGACTAAGACGGCTTTGGCAGCGAAATCGCAATGTTAATGCCAAGGCCGAAATGATCAGGTTGCAAAGGCAGATCAGAACCTCCATAAACACTGTGAGGAACCAGAAATGGGGGGACAAACTGGCAGCGCTCAATCCTCAGGACAACTCGCTGTGGAAGCTGGCGAGGGCCTTGAAAAATACGCGGGAGGCTATACCCACGTTGACTTGAGCGAACGGACAGACGTCAATGACAGACGCTCAAAAGGCGAGCGACTTAGCTACCCATTTCGAAAGCATCCACAATAACGATATACCGAACAATTTAGAGCACGATCGCATCGAGCATGACATTAACGAAATCATTGGTCATGACGTACAAATGACAAGACAAGAATTTCTGTAGGTAATGACCAAACCCTCAGAAATAGCACAGATTGTCAAGGACTTACCAAACAATAAAGCCCCGGGGAAGCACTGCGTCGAGTATAAGCTACTCAAATATCTCCCGAGAAAAGGTATTGTGCAATTGACGTATATCGTTAACTTGATCCTGCGGCTACAGCACTGGCCCAGCCAGTGGGAAGGCGCCGTGGTCATTCCCATCTTGAACCCGAACAAGAACGCGAAGTTCGCTGGCAGTTACAGGCCCATCTCGTTGCTGTCGACGATCTCTAAGTTGGTGGAGAAGGTCGTCCTGATCAGATTGAACACTGTTCAGGAGGAGCTTCACATCGACGATGAGTCTCAGTTCGGGTTCAGGAAGGGCAGGAGCACGGTACAACAGGTCGTTAGGATAGTTAACAATGTCAAAGTGCAATACAACCTCGGGAAGAACACCGCCATGGTGCTCCTCGATATTGAGAAGGCGTTCGACGCCGTCTGGATCCCCGGGTTACTCTACAAACTACGCCACTGCAACTTTCCGACCTACTTCATTAAGCTCATTCACTCGTTCTTGACGGGCAGATCCCTGCAGGTTCGAGTGAATAACAAACTCTCAACACGGCGGGATATTCGCGCGGGAGTCTCGCAAGGATCGTGCCTGTTACCAAAGTTGTATAACCTGTACGTCTCCAATTTTCCAGAGTTCCCGAATACGAAGCTGGTCAAGCACGCCGATGACACAGCCATGTATGCGCATTCACACAACGGCCAAGCAGCGAATATGCTGCTGAAGGCGCACATGACTCGTGCCATGGCTTATTACGACCAGTGGAAGATTTGGATGAACGCTGAGAAATCTGAGGCGATAGTCTTCACGCGTCGCTTTACATAGAATAAAATCATAAAACCCATTTCGATCATGGGAAACAAAATTCCAACTCAAAGATGCGTGAAGTACTTGGGTGTTAGACTGGACCAACGACTGACGTTTGACACCCACATAAATGAGACTGTACGGACGGTTTGTTCCCTGTCCAGGAGTCTGTATCGGCTTATGGTCATGGGTAGCAGACTCAACAGACAAAATAAAAAATTGTTGTACACAATGGTGATCAGGCCGTCCATCACATATGCGGCGCCAGTGTAGTGCAGCATACCGGCCACGACAATGAAAAAACTAAAAGTGCTCGAGTACAAATTTATGCGCCTCATTTCTAATTCTGGAAGGTACACCTCCCTTAGAGACCTATACGCACGTTGCAACGACAAAACCCCGATAGCGGATTACGTCCAGCAGATCTCCCAAAATTTCTACTCCTTCAAACCGGGCGATAATCCTCTAACAAGACACAACACAAATTAGACAGCATAATGCCCCATTTCGTATTAAACACCCTTTACCGTACCAGACCGATTTTCCGGCAACCCCTGTAGCCAAACTTCAACAACTATAACTTCCGCTTACCCTATCTACCTTTACTGACATTTCATACCTTTTGTATCTTTAAATCTTTCCTGTCCCCCCTCTTCCTTTCTGTTGTAACCTTTTTGTCGCGTTTGTTTTTCTTGTTTTCTTTTTTGTACATGTTTGTCTCTAAATTCCTTTCGCTTCACAATTTTTTATAAAATCAAAACATATACAACCCAAATTTTTTAAAATCAATGTTTAGGCCAGCCATGCGCAACCCAGCGTTGACTTATCTCGCGGGACGCGCCTCGTTCAAATTGAGGTGCTAGCGTCAGATATGAAATTAAAAGTGATGTGTGCAAGTGTTTTAATTTAGTATGTAGTTTTTATTCAGTTCTGTTAAGTTTGTTCTTTAAACATGTTCCTAATTTTAACACCTTTTATAATCCGTCTGCGACGGAAGGGGCCTAGGTTTAGTTGTTTTAATTTTCTTTTTAGCCGAACCAGCCCCACTCCGCCCGGCCATGCAATCTGCCACCACATTAGTGCGGTGGTTGCACGGTCGGACCCGGTGTGTGGGTTCTGGGGAGGTACTTTCTTATATTAAAATAAGAAATAAAGTCTTATTCATTGATTGATTATAGTCCCTAAACAAGGCGTTGCAATTTTTGCAACTTTTCTTATGCTATTTTTTCCTCTGTTTTTGGCCACCATGCACCTGATGCGTAGGTCACCATAGGTCTGACAACTGAGAGGTAAGACCAATGTATCATTTTCGGCCTCAGACTCCAAGTTTTACCAAACAGTCTACGGCACGTCCATGTTGCCGCCGCTCTTGCTTTAGTAAGAATCCTTTCCAGGTGTGAGTTCCAGGTAAGTTTTTGATCCAGGAGTACTTCTAGATACTTGATTTCACTAGAAAAGTTTAGCATCGTTCCATTCAGCATAGGAGTTCTAAGATTAAGTTTTCTCCTTTTGATGAACGGAATCTGGAATTAGTTGGGAGGGTGGTCAATAAAGGCCACTAACCAAGTAGGCCAATGTTCTCCCAAAATGGATTCTCTGATTAATGAGACGGCAGAAGAGTCACAGAGTATATGTTAAACCGTCTCGTCTCATCTTCTTGTTCAGAACCTCTACAGAGAGGTGTTTCGCCTAATCTCATTTTATGTAGATATTTTCTTAACGGGCAGTGTCCAGTCTGGATTCCCATTATAAAACGTAGGCTTCTTCTGGAAATTGCCAGGTAATCCATTGCTGTACTCTTGTTGGGATATTTTAGTAATTCCCAGCAAGCGGACAGCTGTTTGTTTCATGCCACAGCATTTTGAATTCATTGTGGGTGTTCTCTTTAATTATTTGTATTATAGCCGTGATCGGTAACAGACTGGCCGGGCCTGGTCCAACGATACTTAGGCCGCTCCTTCTTGGCCAGTCTGTCGGCTACTTTGTTGTCACTACGCTGTGCGTGTCCTTTCACCCAGCATACCAGTTTGTTATTCATGCTAGGGGCACCCACAAGTGCTTGGTGACATTCCCATACTGCTCCTGTGGTAATTTTGTAACTTTTCAGGGCTAGTAAAGATTGTCTACAATCTGTGTAGATCCTGATTGTTTTGCCCGTAATTTGTCTACGGACAATCTCTTTTGCAGCTATGGTTATGCCCGCCAGTTCCGTTTGTACTACGCTGGCTCACCCATCCGTAGCCCCCATCCTTCTTTTTTGATCCGTCTGTGAAGATGTTGACCACACTATCGCCAGCAGCCTCGTTCTCACTATTCGTCTGTATTATGTAGGGTCTGTCAAAGACAAACCGGGGAGAAATGCCATCAGTGCACGCCTGTAGAAGAAGCGTCTTTCTGATAGCCTCATTCCACAGGCGGGCCTCTCCACAGCCTACATTTGGTTGTATGCCAACGGATTCGATGCGTACCATTGTTGTCAGAGCCACTTCTCCTAGATATATATCTAGTGGTGGCAGACACAGCATTACCTCCAGCTAGCTCTCGCTGGCGTTGTTCGCATAGCTCCGGTTATGTAAGCATAAGAATTGCCTGCCTAAGGGCAGGCAACTCTCTGCACTTGGCTGAGCTTGACCTTAGCTGTAGTCTGTTTGCACTTGGGCCACCAAACCACAGCTCCATAAATTATCATTGGTCTTATGACGGCAGTGTATATCCACATGACCACTTTGGGTTTCATTTCTTCTTTAGTCTTCTATCTATGTGAAGATTCCATGTTAGTTTGGCATCGAAGGTCACCCCAAGGTATTTCCCTTCTGATGCGAAACTTAGTGTTGTATCCAGGAGGGCAGGCGCTTTCAATGCTCCTAGTTTCCTTTTCCTTGTGAAAAGAACCATCTCCGTCTTCCTGAGATTGACAGATAGGGAGCGTTCTTTGCACCATTTTTAGATTATTCTTAGGGCCCCCTGCATTCTTTCGCAAAGGACTACTTCGAATTTTCTGCTAAACATGATTGTTAAATCATCTGCGTAGGCAATTGTGTGGAATCCTTCTGAATTGAGGCGGCACAAGAGGCGTTCTATAGCAGTGGTGATATTATAAGTCCCAGCGGACAGCCTCTCGCGACCATTCTTCGTATAGAAGCATCTCCCACACTGATTTGTACAACTCTCTTCGAGATCATGTTGGATATCTAGCTTCCCATAATCAGAGGGACATTCTTCTCCACTAGGGCCTCTGTAATTTTTGGAAAGGTTTTCCTGTCGAACGCACGTTCTATGTCTATGAAGATACCTAGGGTGGACTCTTTATTGTCCAAGGATCTCTCAATCCGACTCGCGACTGCATGGAGGGCGGTGTCGGTGGATCTTCCCAGGGTGTATGCGTGCTGGTTAGGATGTAAAGGGTTGTCTTTCACTACAACATCCCTTATGTATCGTTCACATAGCTATATAGTCCATCCACCCTGCCTTTGGGATGAACACAACTTTCACTTCTCTCCATGTCTCTAGAATATAAAGGTGTGCTAAGCATGCCCTAAATACTCCAACCAGTTGCGGCAGTAATTCATCCAGTCCCCATTGCAGTAGGGTGGGATAGATTCAATGCCTGGCGACTTAAAAGGGGAGAAGGTCTGCATTGCCCATCTTATTCTGTCCTCACTCACTATTTGGTTGCCCATTTGCCAATCCAAATCCGAGGGTTGTATGTCGACTTCATTTGGCCACTCCTTCCGTTCTGTTATCCCAGATTCCGGGAAGTAAGTATCTATGAGTAACTCTAGGCTTTCACGAAAGTCGCTGATTCTTGTACCATCACTCCTTTTTAATAAGCAGAGGTCATAGTCTTTGCCTTTGGCGAGGATTTTGCATAACCTAGCAGTCTGTGAGTAATCTTCGATTTCCTCACAGTAGGTTCTCCACGCATATCTTTGTCTCTGTCTGACTAATTTCTTAAACTCTTTCAGATTGGTTTTGTATGATTCCCAATCGGATTCCTGTCGTGTCAGTTTTGCTTTGTTGTACGAAGTCCTAGCCTTGTTCTTCAGTTAGACCTTGAGACCGTCACTTGGTGGCCTCATTGGGCTGTTGCGAGGACCTCAAGGGGCAGGATGTTTCAAAAGCTGTTTGCAAGATTTTGACATATTGCTCTATTTCGCCACTCGTTCTGGGCACCATCTTTATTAACCCCTTCCAAGTTCTCCCTGAGTTGACATCGATATTTATCTCTATCAGTTCTCCGGGGATCTCGGAATGGTTTTTTGGGTGCCTTGATGAGATTAATTTCATAGTTTATCCATTAAATGGAACAATAACTGTTTTGCTCGGATTGACATTAAACTCCTCTGGCGAGTACCATTTGGATATTATGTTTAAGGCAATTTGCATGAGGTTTGAGATCATAACCTCATTTCTACCTCTCACAGTCACGAGCAGGTCATCTGCATAACCCTGGACGTTGAAGGCCGAATTACTCATTTTATAGAGTAGATCATCGACGACCATTGGCCATAGCAAGGGTGATGGGACTCCACCTTGTGGACAACTCCTGACTGCAGTCAGTATAGCCGATTCATCCACGACACTTGTAGTAATTATTCTGCTCATGAGCATGGATTGTATTCATTTCATTGTAGGTGACTGCATTCTCTTTTTTTCGGCAGCTTTTTGTATGGATTCATTGGAGGTGTTGCCAAAAGCATCCTCTACGTCCACGAAAACACACATAACTAGCCATGAATGTCTTTTCAATGCCTTGGACCAGGCCATGTAGGGCATTTATTGTTGATTTGCCAAGTTGATAGGCAGATTGCTTAGAATGAAGTGGTATTCCTGTAAGGATTTCGCTTCTTTTTTGTTGATCTAATAGTTTCTCCATTGTTTTTAGGATAAATTAGGTTAATAAGCTAATGGGGTGATAGGATTTAGGCTCGTCTGGTGGACGCCTGTTTATTTTTGGAATAATTGCCACCTTAACTTCCCTCCAAGCTTGGGGTATATACCTAAGTATATGTAGCTTGTCATAAATATATTTCTCAGGTATGGGATAAGCTCCTCAATTAGGTGTTGAAGTAAGGCAGAGAAAATGTCATCTCTGCCCGATGACTTAAAAGGATTGAAGGTATAGATACCTCCCATTTAATTTTGTTGGGAGTGAATAATTTTCCAGCCAAGCGCCTTCCTTCTCTGGTAGGATGGTGTGTATCCTCATCCAGATAGTTGTGTGGAACTTTACTTTGAATTATGCTAGAGCTTGGGAAGTGAGTACCTAAAAGTACTCTTATGTTTTCCTGCTGACTCTTCGTATATTCGCCATCTTGAGTAGCCCTATTCCATTTGAATGGTCTTTTGCAAAAACTTTTTGTAGGCGAACTGCTAGGACTAGTTCATCTATCCCTTGCCATAACCGTCTCCATGATCTTCTTTTACACCTTCTCAATTCTTTATTGTACTCTATAAGGGACTTTTTGTAGCCCTCTTAGTTTCCAAAATTTTTGGCTCTATTAAAAGCTCCGTCCTAGTCTCAGCCCTAAGACGACTGAGATCTCTATCCACCAAGACACATCTCTTTGGACTGCCCTTTGTTTAACGGGACAGTTTATTTCATAACATGAAGTCATGATGTTTTGTAGATAATATTAGTCTATGTCTAATTGCTCTATTGTGTCGATGGAATGTGTTACACCTTCGACCTCCATCCTTAAGTGTTCTTTATAAATACTCCAGTCCGTCAGTCTAGGTATTCTACATTCCCCGAGGCTTCTTACAGCTGCCTTTAAGTCGAATCGTATGTGTCTGTGATCCAACCTAGAAGGCTCATCTGAAACATGACAGTTTTTAATTAAGTCAGTTATGAGTGGATCCGCAAGGGTTATGTCTAGAACCTCTTTTCTAATCGCATTCATAAAGGTGGGTTCATTGCTTTTATTGATAATGTCGATATTTGCTAACAAATATTTAAACAATATTTAAACAGACACTCACCTCTAGTGTTTGTGCCATTACTCCCCCACATATGTTGATATACATTAATGTTGCCACCTGTTATGTAGGGTTTATTTCTCCACTTGTACCAGTTAATGAGGTTTCTTACTTTCTCTTGGGGTGGATTTCCTTCTTCACCTTGGAAGTAGGCGGAGGCCACTATGATCTACCTTTTTCCCCTATCTGTAGGCACTTCCACAGCTGCTGCAACTAAGTCCCTCGTTATGAACTCTGAAAGGAGAACAAAATTTAGTACGTTTGTCGAACAGCAGAGCTGTTCTACGATAGTCATGCAAGGTAGAATAAATTAACTTACATGATATGTCCTCTAAGTGCCCAGGGCTCTTGGATTAGACCCATGTTTAATTTCCCCATAATAAATGTCCTGCTGATCACATTCGAAACTGCTTCTGCATGGTGGAGATTTATTTTGAGGCACTTCAGATTATTTAGGGCCATTATGACGGCGGGGGGATATTTCTTTGCCCACGCTATGGGTAATTAAATTGGGCTTCATGACAGTCCCACGAGTAGTGGAGGAAAAGCAATTTACCTGAGACATACCCAAGGCAGACATTTATTTAAACCAGGGTGCGTCAGGTGCGTTGATGGAGTCCGCATAATAGCTACTAAACTACCCCTAGCCACGCAGTCATAGGCTTATACTGTTAAACGTTTGGCTTGAGGGGAGTTTTATTGTGGCTCCCATCCACTTGGTCGGCTGGTTAAGGCAGACCTCCACGTAGAGCAAGCAATACTCAACAACCACCCACTTGCTCCACATGGATTAAATCATGCAGGTTTCCACGACAGAGTCAGAGCAACTGGCGCGCCCGAACCATCCGACCTTAATCACGATTCCGAGTCCCTGTCTTCACGCTGTTGGTCCTGGTATAACTTCAGGATGTTGGGTACGCTCTGCATCACTGCAACCCCAGAGAGTTGGAATAGATTAGAGATATAATCCGTGTATGCCGCTAAATTGAATATATATGGAGCTGCGGGGCGACGGCGGAACTATTTTTCTACTTCTTGTCGCATACTATCGATGCGGTTGTTTCAATTAGGTAAACACATTTGTCGCGGGGCCAGTTGTCACGCCCACTTTATTACTCTATTCTATTCCAACTTTATGTGCAGTACTGTGACGGAGCTTGTTGCGACCCGTGATACCCATCCACAGATGTAGTACAGGATGTAAACAGAGATATCATACCCATCCACAACCGTAAACAGATATTCCAGCCCAGGGCGCCAGTACCGGTGCTTGAACCCCAAGCTCATGCCTGATGTACCTCGTCACTTGTAGTGAAGAGGAAGAAAATTCCGGATTAGTACCTTTCTTTTACAGTATTTCTAAAACTTACAAATACCTTTAAGAGACATCATATAATTTCTCTTTGAAACTTTCGAAAATTTTATATGGAAATACTTGTACCTAAATGCTTGTAAACTCTTGTCCGCAGATTCTTGTAAACCGCTTGCTCCTTTCAATTTTACAGAATGCTAGTAAGAAAAAGCTCGCCAAAGCTCACACAAACTTTATTCATACATTCATGCATGTGAAAGCTTAATTAGATAACTGCAAAATCTCTTTTAAATATAATTTTTATTTATAGTAACTACTTTTAAAACTTACAAATGCTGTGAAGAAACATCATGGCATCTCTCTTTGAAACCTTCAAAAATTTTATACAAAAATACTTTTGTATATGTGCTCGCTTTTGAATTCCTCAGAATGCTCCTAAAAACTGTTATTATAAAACCTCTCCAAATCTTAATCCCACACCCATAACTGAAAAATGTCTTAAAAACAATGTTTATTTATACTTCACAGTTTTAAAACTTATAAACACTGTTAAGATACATCATTGGTATGTCTCTTACGAACATTTTACAAGAAATACTTGCATGTAGAAGAACGTAAAGTCTTCACTTTAAGTTCTTGTAAAATAGTTGGTCTTTTTAGTTCATCAGACTGCCCGCTCTTAAAAACTGTCATTATAATAACCTTTCCAAACCTGATACACACACTTCATTCATCAATTCATGTGGAATCTTTTAATTACATAACTGCAAAATCTTTTAAAAACAATGTGTTTACTTATATTACTTTCAAAACTTACAAATACTGTTCAGAAACATCATGGAATCTCTCTATATAACTTCCGAAAATATACGAAAATACTGATATAATTTCTTGACTACATTCTTGTGAAATATTTGTTATGCTACAATATCTTCAATACCCGTGAAATCTTGTGAGCAATTTCTCTTGAAGTCGTCTATAAATCTTGCCTATAAACCCCGACAAATGCATAAGCAATGTCACAATGTCAGTAAATTCTTATTAAAAGTTTGTGCGTTACTCGTGCGCCTGTTAGCACATCAAGAAATCAACACTTCGAATATTTTAAAAACTCTGCTAGATGCTAAAGGCAACTAAAAGGAATCATAAGCAAGTTTTTAACACAATTTCTTGTGAAACTTTTGATCTTTTGAATAGGCCATCAAAAGGATATCCCTATTCTGGCTGTTATTGGGACCAAAGGATAACCGTTGGACTTCCTATTAACATATTTAACATCCCTAATGAATAATTCTTTTAGGGGGGTATACGGGAGCAATTTAGGACAAACCGTGATCACCCCACTGAACTATATTACTGTAATAGAGTTCAGTGGATCACCCTCTGTACTGTGTGGGTATAATAAGCATGTTTGTTTAGGTTGTTTAGAACAAAACGAATCTTCTCCTTGAAAACAATTCGTCGCATGGGTGATTGATTACTCGTGATGATTATCAAGGGGGCTTTTTTATGTATAAATTAAGTCTAAAAAAACTAAAGATGTTAACAAAAAAAGTGTAATGTAAACCCTCATAATTATTTTTTGGGACACCAGCTCCACCTATTATAATTTTTTAATATAAGCCAGATGCGTTCGTTCTTCTTGCTAACACTAGATGGGATAAAATTGACAATTAATCTGGACTTATCTGATCATCTTCCATTTATTTTATAATTTAATTTATCTATTAGAGTTTTAGAAACAAAGAAACAAAATTAATTTCAAATTCAAAATTTCTTTTACAAAAAAGAAAATAAGGAATGCATGCTGGTGCCCTCTGTTGCGAAGTTAGCCAATGTGATTGGTTAAATTAGTAGTGTGCTATAGCTGGATGTATAAAGACTATAAACTATAAAGAGAGGTGTCCTCTAGTAGCAGCACCAAGATTTATAAATTGCTTGAAATTGTTTATTATAATAGAGTTATATTATATGTTTAATAATTTTAGTGGTTGTCCTGTACTTTATATTTATTGTTTTTCTGAAGACTTTTGAAATTTGAATGTACTTTTATCAGTTCTGCCAACAAAGAAATTGCTGGCTATTGGCAGTCTGTAATTGTTACCAACGTTCACCTCTAAACTAATTCTAACCTTATAATAAACCTATATGTCATAAATCCAATTATTACCTTTTTGTCCTCCTATGTTATAATAACTACAAAATGAACAGTGAAACTGCTACAAACACAGCCGATTTTTTCCTTCGTGAAATTCCAAATGTTAAAGTTAGGTATAATTAAAATTCAACAAAACATTTGAACCTATTCAATTTTCAGTACATTTTTTTAGTAATATTGAAGCTGCTGTAAAGAAAAGTATCGTTAAGGAAGAATTACAATTTCTAAGACTGAATGAAAGTATTCAAGATCAAATATTAGACACTTTAAAGTATATCCATGGACCAGTAAGTTATAAATCAATATTCTTTTAACGTCATATTAGATAATAACTACTTTTAGGATTTCAAGCTGAATAATTCTTCAGATTATGAAGAAGTCAAATCAAATTTATTAAAAAAGTACTGGGTGGGCCAAGGCAGTTTGGTAGTTAAGGGTGGTTATGATTTTTCTCAATACAAAGATGAACCCTCGGAAGAGTTAGATCGTCTGAAACAATTTGGACTGATGAGATTAGAAAGGTACGTACGTATAGGTCTTGAACAGCTTTGTTAGAATAATAATGGTAATAGGCATTATTGAAACGATTCTAAAAATTGGAATGTTGGTATTCAAAGAATATATTTATTCAATATCACATGCTGAATAAATAATATCTGATTGTTGTTATTTATTGTTATAGTTATTCTTTATTTCATTGAGCATAGTTTTGAATTTTATATGTGATAGAGCGAGTCTTGTTCATTGTATTCTGTGATGTTCTTTACTTTATGCTGATTCTAGTGAGATGACAAGCAATTATTTGTTAGGTAATTTTCAATAGAAAATGTTAGGTTTGATAGTTGATAACGTAAAACTTATTAAAAGTGAGGATGAAATATGCAATTTGGAGGCCAAGCATTAAAATTGTAATGTAATTTTTTTTATATAG
Source organism: Leptura quadrifasciata (assembly GCA_963675555.1). Classification (NCBI taxonomy): domain Eukaryota; kingdom Metazoa; phylum Arthropoda; class Insecta; order Coleoptera; family Cerambycidae; genus Leptura; species Leptura quadrifasciata. The sequence goes on along the minus strand of OY776678.1, from coordinate 53,562,247 downwards.
AAAGTTTACTGCTCAGGCAAAGTAGAAAAATAGGTTAATGAAATAAAGCTGATGGGGTTTGCACTGTACAGTATATGGGACAAGCCTGTGTTCAATGTATGAGCAATGTTCGCAGTATTATGCAATAAGGCTGCAATATTGCATAATATGTGTGCAATATTCTGCAACATTTTTTAATGGATATGCAGTGCATGGTATGTTTGACGCAGTGTATATGCATAGACTAAATACATGTCTAGATTGTGTGGTATGCATTTATTCTATGACAATTACAAAACATTTTGAAAACTATCATTTTGATGAAACAGAACAATTAGCAATATTGTGCAATATTGCACATTTGAACACATCACATCTCAAGTGACTATTCCCTTAAAGATAGCAATCTGTAAATGATATTCTATGAAAGTTATTTGAATATCTGATTTTTGACCACTTGAAAAAATAGAAAAGAGTAGTAGCAGCGATGTCAAAATGTGGCAGCATGTACAATCTATAGGCGCCTTTTCACATGCCTCTAGATTGCCCATTTTTAGCGGTAAAGAATAATAATAATAATAATAATAATAATAACATGTCTTTATTGTTTTCTTATAAATTACACATAAAAACAAAATTTGAAGAAGAAGGGTGGCGATATTCACGTTAGTGCTCTTCCATATAACCACCCTTGTTAGTAAATTAACTAGAGTACAATGTAGCACAATACAGGCGGCGAAGAAACATTATATATGTGCTCAAATATCACGCTTATTCATGATAAAATCTGTGATCTGAATCATTAATTCTATATTGTAATAAAACCTTCGCTTTGAGCGGTCAATTTTATTTTACCTCAGGAATGCTAGAAAGTATATCCTGAAATTTCAGTTGTGTTGGTGTTACTCCAAAAAATAATTTATGTGTGATAATGATAATATTGATTACTCTTACACCTATACCATCCTACACAAAACAACAGATTTCTGAGGTACTCCTGCCGAAGACCGTATTTATACGTCATATTGCTTTGTGCCGAATTCCCTATAATTAACACAAGTGTTTAAATATGCAACCAATAATGCAGACTATGGGGTCATTGTTATTTTCAGTTTATATAAATGACTTTTCCTCAATTCATGTCGTCCAGCAAATCGACTCTGTTTGCTGACGACACCACTCTGTTGTGTTCCGACTATAACATTGACAATCTACTGGACCTATCCTCTCACAAAAAAAAAAAACTGGTTCACCGCTAACGATGATACACTAATGTTCATAGACTTAATAAAGCGAAAACTCAGAGACTGTAGAAACTGTAGTTAGGTAAACCATATTGATTAGGTATCTGAATAAAAGGCTTTTCAGCATATTCTTCCTTTTAGGAAACTAAAAAGCGTTCTTCAATTCGATGTTTTAAAAAATACTTCTCTCTTTTCCATTCTAGACTTTCCTACTTAGTTGTTTTATGAGGTAACTCCCACCATGCATTTAAAGTCTTTCGACAACAAAAAAATATTTTAAGAATTCTTGTCAGTGCTAAATCTACGGAACATTGTCAACTCATTTTCATTAAACTGAAAATTATGCCTCTACCTTCACTTTTTATCTACTACTCTTATCAAGATACACAGAAGCGCATCCAGTCTCTCTTATTCAGTCATACTATCATGAGCACAAAAAAATCGCCCAATTTAAATCTATATAACCATTTACCACTTCACATTAAACGACTAAACTTTGTCCTTCAAGAAAAATGTAAAACATTTCATTTTTAAATTCGGTTTTTACACAGTTGATGGACCTATGTGTTTTATGGGTTTTAGAGAGGATGTTAGGGAGAAATTTAAGGATTTAAATATTTTAACATTACCCTCTATTGATATTTATGAATGTCTTCTGTTTGTTAAAATGAACTTAAATAAATATAGCCTAGCAAGTGACACGCATCCTCATAATACCAGATATAATTATCACGTTAAAATTAATTACGTCAGATTAAATCATAGCCGAGGAGCTAAAAATTATTACGGGCCATTATTTTTTAACAAACTGCCAAATACAATAATAAATCTTAATTTAAAGCAGTTTAAAAACAACATAAAAAATATTCTTATAGATAAGGCTTTTTATAGTTTTGACGAGTTTTTAAATGCTGAAATATGAATTTTATGTATTTTAATTTTGGTATGACACCATATCTGCCGATATGTAATTTGATTATATAATCAAGTTTCTATACTTTATAATTATATGCATGTTTTCTTTTTTTATACAATGTGTATATATGTGTGTATGTATGTATAATTTGTGTATTTATATCATTGTGTAGAATTATTATTATAAATTATATTATCTTTTTATATATTTATATTGCTGTATATTGACGTGTCTGATTGTGTAATTACACCGAAAAGACAAATAAAGAATCTAACCTTTAAGGATACCATATTACACTTTCAAGTGTCTAATGCTCAGTGCTGTAACTAGACTTTGTTCCGCCCGGTGCCCGTTAACCATTTTATACCCATCTCCATAGTCAGAGAAAAAAATCAAAGTATGATTTTATTTTCTACTACTTACACATAACAATATATAAACATGTAAACAATGTCAACGTAGATATTATACGATATACTTAGTTCCTCCTTTACCTCTTACCTCTTTTTGGTAAAGAAGGAACTAAGTATATCATATATTATAGATATAAAGAAATATTTATTCATAATGGAACTCTTTGAGCTTTACACGACTCAAAGTCGTTAATGATACCATCATAATCAAGTTGCTTCGCAATTGAGTATTCTATAGACAAAATGCCTAAACTTGTCAGTCTCTGTTGCCCCATAGCTGATCTCAAGTAGGTTTTTATTAGTTTTAATTTGCTGAAACTTCTTTCGCATGAAGCTTCTCAGGAAACGTAAGAAAAATTTTCAAAGCTATATCAATGTTTGGGCAAGGCTCAGCTAAGGGATATTCATGGAGTGCCTGGAGCAAATCGAGCGAAGCTGTTGGTTTACACTCTGGGAAAAGAACATGTGCCTGATATTTTACAGTTTCCAATTCACTTATAAATTCTGATGGATATATGTCATTTTCATATATATGGGCTAAATTATATCATTGTAAAATAAATTGGAAATTAATTAGGGTCGGCCAGATTGTCCAGTTTAGTTTAAGGGTAAATCAGTATTGTCAATGGCGTGTGTGAGACCAAAATGGAATGGAATAAATTTCAAATTTGACCGCTCATTTACATATTTGAATCAAGCAGCTTTTGTGCCTCCTGAGGTCTTGCGTCCTGTACGGGGGCACCGCCGGCACCACCCTAGTTACTGCGCTACTAATGCTCATACTTGCAGAATGCTCGTACTTTTTATACCTTTTTATACATTATACTCTTATATTTTCTTGTTTGACAATGTGTAAATATTATATAGCCCAATAAAATGGGACAAAATTTGTCGATTTGGATGAAATAATTCAGAACGGGCTGAAATTTTGGGAACAGGCTTGTTTTGTGGTACTTTTTAACATATCAAAAGTCTCCACCCGTAAACGCCGGTGGAGAGGAGGGGAGAGAAAATAGACAAAAAAATCGTTTTTTCGCAAAAAACTCAGAAAGTATCAATTTTACTGTAAAATATGTACACATGAAAATTACAGGTAATTAAAATCCGTACAATTTCGTTTTTTTTTTACCTCGTATGACCTATTGGATCCGAGATAGATTTTTTTGAAATTTTGACAGTTTTGCGATGCAACGGAAACGCGTTCTTCGGTAAAATCTCAAAAATGGTCGTTAGGTCGCAAAATGTTTCAAATGAAAGTTGTAAAGAATTTGATTATGAACAATTTCCTTTTATATTTCATTTCCGTTCGATCAACATCGGCAGAAACATGAATTTTTAAACTTCTTTATAACTTGCTATCAGAACACTTGTTTCATGATAAAATCGATAAAAACTCGAAAACGATAGATGGTACGCATATAGCGTATCAAATGAATGAATCAAATTTTGAATATGAATGGATATAAATGGCAAAAACATGAAAAATGGTCATTTTCAAGTGCATTTAGACAAATAGGTATTTTTTGATTAGCTTTAGGCAATAATGATACTAAAGATTTTTTGAAGAGAATTAAATTATCTGTAAAATGAGCTCCAAGTGACCTTCATATGATGAATGGTACACAAGTTACAGCTGTTTAAATCTATGAGGAAAAATTTCTTTATTATAAAATAATAAAAATAGGTCAAAACCAATTTTTTAAAAACTGTTATGCACAGTTCTTGCAGGAAAATCTTAATTTATAATAAAAAAGAAGTTTTTGCTCATAGCTTTAAACAGCTGTAACTCGTTAACCATTCATCGCATGAATATCACTTGTAGCTCATTTTACAGATATTTAATTTTCTTCAAAAAACCTTTAGTATCATTATTGCCTAAAGCCAATCAAAAAATAGCTATTTGTCTAAGTGCACTTGAAAATGGCAGTTTTTCATGCTTTTCCCTTTTATCTCCATTCATTCGTTATCAAAACGATTCTGTACATACACCAACATATTCAAAATTTGATTCTCTTTAACTTTCATTAGATACACTAAATGCATACGATCTATTGCTTTCGAGTTTTTATCGATTTCATAATGAAACAAGTATTCTAATAGTGCGCTATAAAGATGTTTAGAAATTTATATCTCTGCCAATATTGATCGAATGGAAATGAAAAATAAAAGGAAATGATTCATAATCGAATACTCTACAACTTTCATTTGAAAAATTCGCGCGCGTTTGCGTTGCGCCGCAAAACTGTCAAAAAAACTATCTCAGCTTCAATAGGTCCTACGAAGTAAAAAAAAAAATGAAATTGTGCAGACTTTTATTCCTATAATTTTCATGTGTACATATTTTACAGTAAAATTGGTACTTGTCGAGTTTTTTTGTCTATTTCCTCCACCCCCCCTCCCCTCCTCCGGTGTCTACGGGTGGGGACTTTTAATATGTTAAAAAGGACCACAAAATAAGCCTGTTACAAAAATTTCAGTCCGCTCTGAATTATTACATCCAAATTTTCCCATTTTATTGGGCTATTATACAATATACATTCTTGTTATTGCCTTTATTTTATATGTGTTTTGTATTTAAAACAAAACTATTTTATTTTGTAATGTAGCTGCTTGCCAGCTGATCTTTTGACTTACTGCAAATGTTCAATTATGTAACATATGGTGGTGAAATAAAGACTATCTATCTATCTATGTGAGGCACATGCGTACGTGAATCAGGCACCGAGTCGGCATCAAATAAACAAAGACAATCCTCATGCACTTGAATTAATGGGATTAAACAGTATTAGTAAGTAAGTTTTTCATAGCAAAAGGGTTAATAGGTTAGAAATTGTAATATTCATTTAATAATATTCAATTACATTTTTACGATTTCTCTACAACTTTTTTTACTTTCCCATATATTTCGTAGCATATAAGGAAAGTATGGTGTACGTGCAAAAATTTGAGTTTGAGTATTTGATGGATTTACACGTTTTCAAGTCCCCTGAACCCAAAAAAGTGGTTTTTGAAAAATATCTGTGTTCTGCCATCTGTGGTCGCAGTTAGAGCCCAAACTACTGGATCGATTTTGTTCAAATTTTACGTGTGTATTTAAGGTGGTCACACCTCGAGGTGAAATCACAAAATCGATCCTAGCTCAAGTAGGGGGGGGGGGGGGGAGGGGAGTAAACCCCTAAAAACTGAGAAAAAAAATAGAAAATAATTTATTTTTCTAAAACGTTTCTAACGATTTTGATTAAATTTGACGCATAAATACTCCTTTCGTACCTGTATAAGATGGCATAACCAATTGCTCCCAAAAAATGCAGGGAGGGGTGCCACAGGGGGTGAACTAACTAAACCTTACCTAAAACTGTTGTAACGATTTTGATCAAATTTAACATATGGTTACTTCCTTATTTTATTTAATATTTAATGTTTTTTCAATTTCATAATGTCAAAAGAAAGTAAAAAAACCGCACCTTTCCTGATTTCGAATCCACGTTCTCAGTCTTACAAGGCAAGCAAGCAAAATAGATTTATTATAATTAAATGGTATAGAACAGTTGCCTAGCCAAGATCTGCCCCGGGGCCGATCGTGCAACCACCGCGCTGACGCGGTGGCGGGTTGCATGTTCGGACGGGACAGGTCTGGGTAGGCGAAAACAATAATTAAGAACAATTAAACCTAAACTCCTATTGTACGATGAACAAATAAAAAATAGGTAATACAATTAAAACATATCCAAAAAGCAGATTTAACAAAACTTAAAAACTACAGTATATTTAGAGAACTCTCGCACAAAACACTTTTTAATTTCGCAGTTGACGCTAGCACCTCAAATTAAAACGAGGAGCCTTCCGCGAGGTATGTAACATCGGGCTGCACATAGGCTGGCCTAAACTGTGATTTTAAAAACTTGGATTCCAAGAAAGTTATAATTTATTTGAAATTTTGATGGAAACGAATTTAGAAACAAAAATGTACAAACAGAAAACGAGAATGCAAGAGGGGGACAGGAAAGATTTAAAGATAGACAAAGTTATGAAATACTAGTAAAGGTGGATAGGGTAAGCGGAAGTTATAGTTGGTGAGACTTGGCTACAGAGTTTACCAGAAAATCGGTAACGTCTGGTACGGTAAGGGGTGTAGTCTTACAAGGCAAAACCCTTAGCATTGCGTCAACATGCTTGAAAGCCTCGAGCAGTAAAGTGATTAGAAAACATTAATTAGACATTGAGTAAATCACAACCCGTTTATTTAATACGGAATTACCTACTTTCTGTGTATCGGTATTTCAATCTGGTCACGCTAATATACTAGTTAGACAAATACTTATAGGAAAGTTTGGCTGAGTTGTGTCAGACTGATTTTTTAGAGAAGGGTAGTAATTAGCACTAAAATCTCATCAATTCTTCCACTAACTCGATTTTAATAAAAATCACAAACTTTATTATTTGATTATTTAATATTTAATTTAATGTGCGTGGGTAAACATGTCCGTTGAATATAAGAAAACACTAATATTTAATTTTACACAACAAAAGCTCTAAAGACTAAAACTTCTGATTATTTCCAATATGCTGTGCCGTTAACTGCTACTGCTCTATTTCTGATAAACAGAGTATCCAACATTTCCATAAACGATTCGATATTTTCAAAATCTATGTCCAAATAATTTTGTCATTAATCGTGAGTTGCATATTTTGTAGTTACGGTTTCCATAAAAACCATTGCATAGAAGCGTTTACCCATTGTAATGGTGACATTGAAGATTCTCTGTATTTATTGTACAACAAATATTTTGATAATACTGGACAAAATGAGATTGACCATGGTTTATCTGAAAAAGAACTTTTAGAACAAAGAGTAGATGAGAAAAGCTCATTGGAGTCAATTTATGAAAGTTCCTTTAAGGAAAAAGTTGAAAATGTATGGATACTAACATTAAAACTAGATTACTTAGTAAAAATTTTCCACAATAAAGAAGAGAAGCAAAAGAAAAATGCCGTAGAACAGAAAAAGAAAGAAAAATGCAGAAATTTCATTAGGGGAAATTGCAAATATGGTGATAAATGTAGATTTTCTCACGAAGTAGAAAAAGTTGTCACAAATGTTAATGCACACTTAGATAATTTTTTATTTGAGCTGGAAGTTAGATTTCCGGTGAACACTAAATATCCATTCGAACCTCCATTGATATTTTTGAAAACAAATGCTGTGCTTCCACCACTTCTTACTTTACATATTTGTAAAAGATTATACGAAGAGGCCAAAATACTAGCAAAAGATGGTATTCCATCTGTGTATACTATAACAGAACTTTTACAAAATGAAGAAGAAATCAAAGCGCAATTAAAAAAGGAAATTGAATTTCTCCCACATAATCAAAAATTGTTTTCCATGGAAAACGCAAAGGAATTGAGAAAAACACGTCCTAGTCATTATAAAAAAGGCATAACTAATCGTAATAATAAGAAAAACTTAACCTTAGAAGAACTACAGAGGGAAGATAAAAAAATCGTTGAATCATTTTCAGCAAGAGTAAAAGATGAAAAGTATCTTAAAATGTTACAGTCTCGCAAAAATTTACCTGCTTGGAATTTGAAAAAAGATATTTTGAATACAATTAATCAGTCTCAAGTTGTAGTCGTTAGTGGAGAGACAGGCTGTGGAAAGAGTACACAGGTTCCACAGTTCATTCTTGATGAATGGATTTCAAATTACAATAATGGGAACAAACACATAGAAATAGTGTGTACACAACCCAGAAGAATTTCTGCTATAGGTGTAGCAGAAAGGGTGGCCGATGAGAGGATAGAAAAAATTGGAAACACGGTTGGTTACCAAATTCGGCTAGAAAACAAAATCTCGTCTAGTACTAGGTTAACTTTTTGTACAACTGGTATTTTATTGAGACGGTTAGAAGGGGAGCCTACTTTACCTAATATTACACATATTATTGTCGATGAAGTGCATGAACGTAGTGAAGAAAGGTGAGTATAGAATTTGATAATTTCTTTCTATTTAACATATCTAATTTTAATAAATTCATCTTGAGTGGATCCTTAAATTAAGGAATTAATTTGAAAATATAAATAAGTGTAGTATTCAATGTCAATTGATCTTTAAATGATATATAATATTATAAAGTATGTTCTAGGCATCTGTCTGTCTATTTGAAGTGGCTAATCTTGAGAACCACTGGACGGATTTTGATGCAATATTCACTATCTCGCATCTCGTGAGGAAGGTTTAGGTATATAAACATTAATTTTAGATAAGTGAAAGACAAGTAGGGACGATTTTAATGAAAAAGCAGGGCTGTCTCTCTTTCTAAACTCTAGCTACCTGCCATCGAAGCTGGTGCTAGCTGTTTATATAATAGACCAAGAAGTACTGGATTTTTCAATAAGCTTCTGAGAACCTCCCTCAACTTTTAATAATGATGATAATAACAATAATAATATTTATTAATTTCAGAAACTGTACAGACTAGTGCAGTTAAGAAATATTGTCGACAGAATTATATATACATATAAAAAACTATTACAAATAACATTGTGACACTTAACACAAATAATACATGTAAACAGAAACAAATAAGTTAAGTAAAATGTAACATATAACTCATGTATAATAAAATGTACAGTGGAGATTACATGCATGATAAGAATTCGTCAACAATATAGCAATTTATGTCCAACAATAAAGATGTTAAAAATTTAAAAATTATTGTCATGGATCTAACATTTTCCAGTAAGCTGTTAAACCTATACACAAATCAATATGTTTGTTATCTAAAAACCACTTTTACTAAACACCTAAACCTTTGAATACACTACTCAATGCTGATTTCTCTACCCATGTCAATATCAGCGGGAGACTAATAAAAATGTTTTCAGTTTTAAATATCTTCTGATAATGTTAATAAGTTTAGTGATACTCACATCTCGAATAGTGGATTCGAGTGTAGTGTTCGAGTGTTTTGGCATTTTGTAAAACGCCTCCACCACCAGAATCCGGACCCATTGTAGGGTTGTCTCCTTAAACAGGACTACATCCCATTAAAGTTGAATGAGGTTCTCAGAGGCACATTAAAAAATGCAGTAGCTCTTGTTCTGTAAGGTACTTAAACGGAATATACAGGGTGTGCCAACCAAAAGTAGGCACCCTGAATAACTTTGGAGATAAAATTTTTTTGAAAAATTGGTGAAACATGTCAACCTTGTTTCCAAGGGGGATATATTTTAATGTAATACTTGTATACCTATCATCTTCCCTCTATCCTACATGGCCACCCCCTCAAAAAATTCAAATTGCAAAGGGGGTCGAGTGATACATCTTTTGAAAGGTCTTTCAATTCTCTACATAACTGTATATTTTTTAAACTTTTATCGATTCGTTCCTGAGAAATAAATTGTTTCATTATTTTAGGTTCGGGAAATAAAAATAAAAGAAGCAGTTTAAATTATCGTATGTATTGTTCAAAATGACCCCCACTGACTTCCATACAGTAGTATAATCTGTTTTGAAATTCTGTACAAACATTTCTGAACACATCTGGAGTCAATAAATGGCATTCTCGAACAATTATTTCACTTAACTCTTCCAGAGATGCGAGTTTTGTTGCAAATACCTTGGATTTCAAATGTCCTCACAGAAAGAAATCCAAGGGAGTTAAATAGGGTGACCTAGCAGGCCACTCCACAGGACCTCTTCTTGCAATCCATCGTTCAGGAAACCGATTATCCAAAAATTGACGGACTGCTATAGCAAAATGTGGGGGTGCCCCATCCGGTTAAAAAAACAGTTCGCCCTCTAAAAGATTATCATCTTCTTCTTCGAGGATTTGGGTAATCATTGGGTCAATGTTATTTTCTAACAGATCGAGGTACTTTTCGCTATTTAAATTGTCAGGAATAAAAAATGGCCCAATAATGTGATCCCCTAACATGCCAGCCCAAAGATTTAACTTCTGAGGCCTTTGAGTATGAGTTTCCATGAACAAATGTGGATTGGTTTCACTCCAATACTTACAATTGTGCCTGTTTACCTCGAGGATAGGAGGAGGATATCAATAATTTTTTGCTTATCACATCATGATTTCTTTATCCTCATTTAATTTTTTGTATAAGAAGATTTGCTTTACCCAATTAATTTTTTCATTGATTATTGGTTTGCACTCACTGCATAAAAATAGCAGAACTCGATTTTTTAGCATGATTACTCTTGCTTCTATTGCTGAGATGTTAGCACAGGACCCACAGAATCCATTGTCACAGATGTCACATATTATAACAGTCTCTATACTTTCTTTTTTGCACTTAAAACAGGAGCACATATAGAGTGTGTGTTTATTTATCGACGCAGATATTTATATAACTTTAAAGGTCTTTCTTCTCGAGTAATTAAAAAAAAAATTATTTGAAAAATTTGTTTAATTGACTGCTTTCTATACAGTTAAAAACTATCAATTTAAGATACACCCTGTATATATCTTACTTAAAATTTTTAGTAAGATTATTACAAAATAGGACAGTTACTGTCAGGCATTACTAACTGTGAATTCGTATCTCAACAATAAAAATAAAATATATATTGGATGTGTACTTATGGCAGTGGCATTGTATAGTGAAAGAAAAATGTGGCGTAATTAAGCAAAATGTTAATCAAATAGATGTTCTCAGTCAGCTACGACCGAATACAAGTTTTATTGGTTTAAATATGTAAGCTTGAATTATATTTCAATAAATCTAATGGTCCTAGAAAACCGTTTTTCCTCATTTTAAGGAATGCTATTTATATTTATGTCTTCTTTCCAGTGATTTTCTGCTTTTAATTCTTAAAGAGCTCCTCCTTCTTCGACCAGAACTGAAAGTAATTCTAATGAGTGCTACAATGAATTCTCACTTATTTTCCAAGTATTTTGGAGATATACCAATCCTCAACATTCCTGGTAGAACCTTCCCTGTCGAACAATATTTTTTGGAAGATATTTTGGAGACGACGGGTTATGTTTTAGAAGAAGGATCAGAATATGCCAAGAAAATTAAAAATGATTCTGAATATATTGAGGCGCTTATGAGTTCAGCTGATATTAATTATGCAAGTGCTATGCCGAGAGATAATATAAGGGATGAAAACTTAAGCATAACTCAAACCATGGCCAGATACAATGGTAAAATTAAAATTTTCCCTTTATATATGAATATAACCTATTATGTATAATTCTCTCTTTAGGTTTTAGTACAAGAACATGCAAAAATCTGTTTTTAATGGAGACTGAGAAAATAAATAATGAGTTAATAGAAACCACTCTTACTTGGATAGTTTCTGGGAAACACAACTATCCAAAAACAGGGACAATTCTTATTTTTTTACCTGGTATTGCAGAAATTACTACTTTATTTGACCAGTTATGTAATCACAGAGAGTTTGGAGCCAGAGCTGGTAAATATGTGTGTCTACCACTCCATTCTTCTTTGACCAGTGAAGAACAAGCAGCCATATTCAGGTAGGATTTAAGAGTTTATTAGTGATGAAATTTTTTTATAACAATAATTAATATACAGTTTGTTTTCATTCCATTTGTTGCTCTAATTAAATCTGCGGAATTATCCAAAATAAATATTCGTGGGTAACATTATAAAAAACGCAATTATTTGTTACAGCTTTTATTAAGCTGCTGTAATAGCTGTCTGAGGCATATTAGAACTGACTCAGGAATCAAATAGTAATTGCACGAATTGATTGTTCAATTGTGCCACAGTAACGTTATAACAGAAAATTATTTTTAATAAATGCCTTTGAAATTTAAAACGTATTCGCAATCAAAATGTCAAATGATGTTAGTCATAACTAACAGGGCTTGGAACTATTTTGAATGAAGGTTCTGATTTTAATGTTTTGAATTTTGGGTTCTGGTTCCAGGATTTTAAAGTTTTGGGTTTTAATTCCAGATAAAGCCTTTCCAGTTCCAAATTTTTTTGAATTCTGATTGTAAAATTTTATAAATTTTGATTCTGAAAATGTTTGTAACGAAGTTCTTGACCTTCTTTCTTCATTGTCAGTTTCCTTTCTATATGAAGACTGATTTATTTTTTTTTATTTACTTGCCAGCCTATTTTCGTGACTAAGACCAATTGACTTTATCTATTGAATATTAGTGGTCTTTTACATGCCTAACATTTGATAGACAAGGGACTGACTGCACTACACAATGCTTGCCTAAGATTGTGTAGCATCTATGTATACACTGATATACAAACTGCAGAAGGTGGGGAGGGATCGTTGTATTGCCCTGGAGGTCGGTCATCCAAGTACTATACTCAAACCGTTATAAGACAGTAATAGTTGCACGTAATTAGCATGTATAATTCATAGTAAGATTTGTATCAACACGGCTGTGGATTATTAATAATAATTTTTTTTGTGTTTATTTTTCGACAAATTACAAACTTTTTACAAATTATGGAGCAAGAACAGTCCACAAATTTACTTCAGTCACCACCAAAGAAATGCATAAATCCATCAAAGAAAAGCAACGATGCATGATGAATGTGGCGAAGTATTTTAAAACTAATTCAGATATAAATACTGTTTGCTTAATGCAACTCACTTGACTAACAAATGGTAATTTATTACATAATTTTTGTTATTAATGTTTCATGCTATATAACAGTACAAAGTTTGATATTTTATTGAAAAGTTATAACAATACCCTGTTCGCAGGTGTTTATTATACGAATGCTATAATTAACACAAAAAAAAAATGGCTGCGTCGGGATTGAATCACCAAACTTTGACATGCAAAGCAAACTCTCCACTGTGGAGATATGCTCGTTCTGCGATATTTTTTGAGTTATATAGGTAACCTAACCATAATACAAATTCCCTCTACTCAGAGACATCTCGTTTTTTTGTCTGTGAATGTGAATATTTTTAGTGGTCTGAAACATTCCTACACACGCATACGAACGTCATCACTGTGCTTCAGTATAGTCACGATTACTGCTCCTTTAGTTTTGCTATTGAAAGTATGAATATTCCGAAAACAGACCTGCATTTGCCCCCAGAAATCATATTTTTCTTAAGTATGAGATCAAAATAAATAAATGTGGCGGTTCATTTGTGGTCTAAATGTAGACTCTACATATATTGCATATTGCCTAAACCTTGCAACCTTGTTAAGTTTATATAGAAGCGATCAATCTTCCTACAGATTTCTTATATTTAAATATCATAAATGTCAAAAAACTGTATTGAATATTAATAATAAAAAAATTTCAAAGATTGTTTTAAGGAACTGACAATATGAATTTCGTTCCAACTCTAGGTAAATTTAAAATATCATCTTGTTCAGGCTCAAATTCCGTGATTATTTCAAATTCTGGTACTAAATGTTCTGATTTCAAGCCCCGATTACTAAGTACTTCACATCACTAATGCTGAAATGTCAAAAGGAAATGCTGCATTTAGTAGATCAATAGGCTAATGCTAAGGTTATTCTCATTCTATCTGCCATGTTCTAAGTGCTGGTAGCCGATTACAATGATGTGATCAGGTTGTAAGCATATTCAATCCATGTAACACACTATTGTGTTTATTGTAACATTCCGAACTCCACAACTGATATCTAAGCATGACCCTAAACGCTGTAAGAAGCTACTATCCACCATTTAAACTAAAAATAATAGTAAGATTAAAACTAATGCTTGCGGCATTAGTTTTAATCTTACTAAAACCAATGCCACAAGTTAGCAAGTTCGGGGCAGATTAATGATTTCAAAGTGACATCAAATTGATATTCTAGCACTTTCAGTCACATGGTTCTCTTGGCATAAAATAAGAATGTTAAAAATTGGATATTTCCAAAATAAATGTTTTGCGTAATGCCAAATGCTAAAAGTAATTTAAAAAATGGCGAATCAGGAAGAAACGAGTTCTCTTCGTGTAATACAAAATTTCAGAAATCAAAAAAATACAATCCATAATTTGAATAGAAAAAGGTGGACCTGTTTTAATTAAATGACAAACAGTTTATGACCATATTGCTATCAAATAAAGAATTACCTTATAGAAATGATTATCCCTTTTATCGCAAGACAATCCTGTACTTCAGCATTAAGTGTGAGAGTCAACGTGAGTAGCTATCTGTATCGACATTTTTGTGCACCTGGCAGTTGTCATTATCAATGGGTATGATTATAACCATAGGCATCTCACAGTATGCAATTTTTTTACTGCTGACTGCGATGCAATTTTTTGGTGTTCATTTCTGTCTCAATTTTAAAGTTTTTAAAATTTAAAGATAAATACAGAAAAGAAGATGTGCAGAATAATAACAACATAGTCTCAAAAATCGTATTGCCTAGTTTTTCACGGCACCTCTGTTGCCATGTTTTGTCAAGAATATAAATCTCCAATGTTATATGGCAAATATGTATGACCAATGTCTTATTCAAAAATCTCAGTAGAGATTTGGGAATTGATGCTCTGGACATGTCATTGTTTTCAAATGTGGGGCAAATTGTGAGAAAAAGAAACAAACTAATAAAACAGAAGTCAAATTTTATCATTTTGATGTAATTTTTTGTTATGTCACCGCTTCAGCCATTTTAGATTTTCCTGTAGTAAAAAATGGGTAATCCGTGTATTTTTATTTCTGTTAGGAAACCAAAATTTGGCCAAAGAAAAATTGTCTTATCCACAAATCTGGCTGAAACATCTGTTACCATTGACGACTGTGTTTTTGTGATAGACTCTGGTAAAATGAAAGAAAAACATTTCGATCCTAATCGTAACATGGAAAGTCTTGAGACTGTGTGGGTCACAAGGGCAAATGCCTTGCAAAGGAAGGGTCGTGCTGGAAGAGTTATGTCTGGTGTCTGTATTCACTTATATACTAATCATCGTTTCAAGCATCATATGTTGCCGCAACCGATACCAGAGATTAATCGTATACCTCTGGAGCAGTTGATATTGAATATTAAAGTTTTACCTAATTTTGAAGATAGGGAGGTTACTCAAGTTATAGGTAAGAATATTACAGTAAAATAAATATAATTATAAACAAAACGAATACTGAATGTGAGAAAATACGTTTTTATTAATTTTTACATTAAGGTTAAAGGTTACAAAAACTTTCTTTTTATATCTCATCGTAGATATTTTTATGTGTTTTTAAACTGTTTATCTGAAAAATCATAAAGTAGGGTATAATATGTAGAAGTTTTTTTCAACAAAATTTTGACTTTAGCGTACTTCCAATTAGAAATTACCACAACCCCTAACAGCATAAGAACGTCATGTACGTATTTAAAATGTAAAACCTGGATAACCAAGTAGCACAAATTGCTTTTTAAAAACGCTATAAATATCCACTCCACTTTTTTATAAAGCTTAATATTTTATAATTAATAGTTAACAACAATAGTCCAGTACTAATGGACTATCTACATACCCAAAATAGGCGCAATTTATACAACCTCGGTAAACTCTGTAAAATGTACATAAATACTTAAAGTAACATTATGGCATCCTCTTTGTTTCATCTTACTAAAAAGTTATTATATAATTGATGCAAGTAAGTTTTTATACAGTAAAAATTCCTCTAAATGTGATTTACTATTTGCAGTTATAAAGCATCGATATTACTGTGCCTCTAGCTGTAGCTGTAATAACTTTGTTATGGAAAATTATTGGGAAGCCAAATGAATATTTTCTGCGAATTAATGTATGCTGTCGTTCGTAGAAAACTAAATTTGTCATGCGAAGAAAATTTTTCTGTTAAAATATGCTATTCTATTTCGAAATAAATAGATGCACCTCCAAAATTTCTTGAATTTGATAATGTTGAAAATTATTTTTAAAAATATATTTTTTAATTTTTTTCTATAGAATTGTTTTAAAATGATAAGTAACGTATTTTGAACACCCCATAAGTGATTACTGTAAATATTTTGCAAAGTTTTACTTTTCAAGTGATAAAAAGTTAATTATACCTCAAATCAGTAACAATGGCCGCCCTGTCATCGTTACTTTTAGAAAATACAATTTGGTTGCCTATAAGTTCCAAAGAAGGTCACCACAGAAGCAGTTATAAATTCTTAAAATAGCACTTTGGCTGTGTAGAAGTACTAGTAGAAGACAAAATCCTAGGACAAGTGAATTTTCTTTGAAAAATCTGTATTTTGTGTAATAATTCAATTCAAGATAAACATCATTTTGATTTTGAGGGATATGATCATCATCATATATCATCAATTTTGTTTCAATTTCAGACCTATATATTTTATTGATTTTGGAAGATTACTGTAGTTTGTAACAATAAAATGACTGTATAAAAATATTTGCTATATAATAAGAAAAGTTTGAAAGCAAATCAAATAACATTGGAGGTTATGAAGCGGAGTAAGTTTAGCTGTATAGGAGTTCTATAAAGACGGAAGATTATGGTTACATACCCCCAAAACAGAATTTCAGTTGAATAAATGCTTTATAAAATACTTCTACTATACGTAAAAAGCATTTATAAATAATCTATATTAGGGCTGATGTAAATGGTATTTGGCTTCAATAACTACATTGCTGTAAAATTTTGCTTTAAAAATCTTTAAAACACAATGTTATAAAGCCATTATAGAGAAATTGCTAAGCTGTAAAACAGATGTATAAATGTCATATAGAGGTGTATACACCTCCCAACTAGCAAAATAATATTTATAATGGTCGTATAAACAACTATACAAAGTATTTTGATAAAATTAAATTGTTTTAAAAGCATTTTTTAACTCATAATACGATAGTTGCAGAACCAAAAAAGGCCCATTTTTATAAAATATTTTAATTCTATAGTGTCTGTATCCTGGCACTATATGGTCATTACACAATAATATAAGCATAGTTAAATAACAATTTTAAAACTGTTATATAAACATCATTTTGGGCTACTTTATACAATGAATTTGTTACAACAGTCATATAAAAATTGCATATACATATTGTATAAGTATACTATAATACAGTATATAATGTATTTAAGAATATTTATACAACTTTTAAAAAAGTATTACAAATGCATCGTATAAATCTCGTATAGCAGGTTATAAAATAATTAAAAAATACACAGGGATCATGAGAATTCAGTAATACAGTTGCATAATGTTGAAGAACTACATCAAAATATCGTAAGAATAATATATAACCTATTTTCTACGAGTACTGTGTGAATGACATACTATAATATTAAAAATGGCAATGTAAAGTTTATAGCTATAATATAAAATGTCTTTAATATGCAATCATAGAAACTTCGAAAACGGCATTCCAATGGATGTTTTATGTGCGCGACAAATTTTTCTGACAAAATATATACACTTTTGGCGTGAAAAATGTAAGCGCCCCTCTTTGGCATAAATTCAGTATTTTTAAGGTTCAGTAAAATTTAGTAAAAAATGAGATTTTAATATTTATTATTTTAAGGCAAGATTTAATAAGTAAATGATAGAAAAACAATATAATTATGGTCTTTCTCGAAAAAATATAATATTAATGGTTATTTTTTAGGTTACAAAATAAATTATGCACAATGGCGTCAGTCAAAGGAGCAAAAATGTTAATAAAAATATGGCGCATTTTAATACAATGTTTTTGTTATTTTTCAAGTCACTATAAGAGGTTTTAGTTGAATAACGTTGTCTAAGTATGTGCTAAAAGTAACTTTCGTACATAATGTCTTTACCTTTTCTCAAGTGCTGCCAAATCTAACTTAAGAAGTGCACTGCTGGACAAAAATGGAGAAACCTTTTAAGCCTTTGGCCCACCGTGACCAAAATAGTTTTTTACTACAGTCAAGGAAAAGAAACTAGTTTGCTTAGTTCTTACCTCTAGTCAGTTTTTATTTGATAAAAGGTGTATATGATTTTGTTGAAAATGACATATAAGAAATTAAAACTACCTCCCTCCTTTTGCACCCCATCCTCATCCCTTTTATATGTCATCTTAGGTACAAGGGCACTAATTTCATCAATTTATGTATATAAAAAAATTTTCAAAAAATACCCATCGCCCATTTACCTTCTTCTGTTCATCTTATTCTATATTGCACAAAAACAATCTGAACAGACACACACAGATGAAAATATTTTTTGTCAAAATTATTTTCTCGATATTTCAAAAGTAATCTGAATCTTAAAACAAAATTTTTTTTTTATCGATGCAATATTTCCACTCACTTCGTGAAGTAGTAGAACCGAGTAATAAAATTTTAAAATCGTTCAATACGTTTGCTCAAAATAATATTTATATTTAACAAAAATGCCGCTAAAATTTTCAAGCTGTATAACTGTTTTGTACTTTCTAAGATATATTTTGGCGAACTAATTATGTAGCCATAAAGTTTTGCAAGTATTTAATTTAATTAAAAAAACAAAACTTTAATACACAATATATTCTTTATATATTTACAGTTTGGCAACGCTGTTTTCAGTCTCATCCTAACTCTCGCATAGTATGTCGATAGCCAACTTTATACAATAGAATAACTGTACAAGGTATGAACACAACAACTTTAAATGAGTATTTTGTTGTGTTTGTTGGATAGGCCAGCAGTTACCTACCTATTGGCAGGTTTTCCAGTTCCGCTATAAATTTCAATAACTACTGGCTTAACTTGTGGAATTTCATAGATATTACATAAAATAGGCCAGACCATTGAAAGTATTCGTCCCCTTCTGCGGGGGTACTTCGGCTTTCCACCCGAAAGTGCTTGCCGCAAGATGTGTAGTATGTATAAGTAACGTGCTCTGGGCTATCTGGTGAGTGAGATAAGTCGTTTTCAGATTGTGGTGGGATGCGTGCGTAGTGGGTAATATGTTTTAGGTTAAATTTATGTTAGGGTGTGTTAGTGGTACTGGAGGGGTAAAGTGGCATCTTTTTGACTAACGAATCTTAAATAAAATGGCTCTTTTCAGATTCCGCCTGAAGGGCAATATAAAGCAGTAATAGTATTTTTTTTTGTTATTTTTTGCTTGTTGCATTTTTAATATTTTTTTGGTTTTATTTTTTTGTTTTGATATTTTTTTTGGTTTTTAATTTTTTGTTTATTTTTTTTTTAGATTTTTTCATTTTTTCGAACAACAATTACAAATTTTTAAGGGGTGAAGATGTAGTTAAGGTATGGGTATTTGGGAGTGGTATAGAATTTAGGGGATCGAGGAGTGTGGGATTATTGGAAGATACAAGCGTGTTTGCAAAGTTTAGCAGCAGTCTTTTATAGATGAAATCGGAAAGAAGTGGCGTGCCGGTATAAGTATGTAGATCAATGTTTCTGGTACGGGATGGTAAATGGAGAGAGACTTTAAGAATTTTGTTTTGCACTGTTTGCAATTGTGCCTGAAGGTAGGGAGCGATAAGGGGGTACCAAATGGGGGAAGCGTAGGTAAGGAAAATAGGAAAATATTTGGAACTTTTATAGACAGGAAGGCCATCCATTTTGATATTAAAGGAAATTGATTGAACATTGGAGTCAGGGTTATTTTCCAGTGAGCGTATTAAATTTTTGTTTAGCCTGTTGTGTCAATAAAGTCCATTATCCAGCAGTGTTATTAAATTTAATATCTTGGGGGTGTTAAGAAAAGTTCTAGGATCCTTAGGAAGTATGTTGGGTATTCTTTATTTCCATATTTTAAACAATTCCCTTAGGGCAGAATGGGTAATATTAAATGAAGTCGCCCACATCTGAAGCTATTAACATTAATTTTTTGCTCTATTTGCGAAAAGTCTTGCATTTTTTCATCTTCACATTACTAGAATTTTGTTTATCCTCCTCCATGGTACCTGTTTCATCAAAATTAGGTATTTCTTCCTCATTTGGTAAAAATTCTTCTCGCTGGAATTAGTGGAATTAGCAATATCACTACAAATAGCTACTACATTTATAGGTTGAAGCACGGAAGTATTAGATCCTTTAATGCGTTCATATATTTTTTTAAAAGTTCTTTTAAAATGTCCACTTTGTTTAACTTTTTTCCACTGGGAAATTGTTGGATTCATATTTGTATTGAATAGA
Source organism: Leptura quadrifasciata (assembly GCA_963675555.1). Lineage (NCBI taxonomy): Eukaryota > Metazoa > Arthropoda > Insecta > Coleoptera > Cerambycidae > Leptura > Leptura quadrifasciata. The sequence continues at coordinate 53,541,639 of OY776678.1, read as the reverse complement.
CAATGGTAAATGAGTTTAAGTATAAACAATGTTTATTTCATATTTTGTTCTAATAAACTATATTTCAATACTATAAGAATTTTATAATAGTGGTAATTGCTAGGACTATGTACAAGTTATAAAATAGTTTTAAAGTAGTCCGTTAAGAGTTGTATTGTCTAAATATATAACACTTCTATTATATGGTTTTAAGGTGGGCTACACAACTTGTTATAAAATGTACATAAAACTATTTTATAGTAGTTGTGTTAGAAATTACTAGACTATCTATACAACTCTTAGATATATTTTTTATAGCTGTTTTAAACATGTTTTGTAAGATGTGATATAAAGGTTTATACAGCGCTAATAAAATGCAGATACTTGGATTGCCATTTGTAATTATAATATCTGTCGTATATTTCTTCTTACAACTATATTATGTGACAATTTGGTTTGCTTGCCAAAATGCTTTTCATTTTTGCCGTTATAGAACTGAACTCTTCTATGAGGAGCACTAACGAATATTTATATTATAATTTTGTTCCTTTAGAAATCCATTTTGCTAGTTGGGCTGTTATAAATATACTTGGTGGGTATCTGTGTAATAGACCTTACTAAGCCTCTTATAAATTTACAAAAAACTGTATAAGATGCTTTAATAAAGAAGCTTTATATTTATGCTGTGAAAGTATTTTACCAGCAATCTTATTCCGCTGAGTTACTTTATACGCAGTTTAGCGTTGAATAAAACTTCAATATAACCATTTTTCTGTACAAGTTCCCATAATGTATTATATATAAAGTTTTAAGCGTAATAAGAGGACATGTGTTACTTGGGTATACTATGTACTATGGATGTCTAATTTCTACAATTTGGACATCACAAAAAGGTACATTATAAGGTCGATATAGATTCATTTATTGATTTGATGTATATCCATAAGACGTAAGAAGGAACTGTCCTAAGACATATATCCAGAAAAATTAAAACGATAAAACCAAATAAAAAATTTTCAATTAAGCATGACAGTTGCAAATTGAGAAACCGATTTACTATGAGTTTCTGATGAAACATGATTTATAATGTTCGATGTTTGTTTCCATACGGCATATGTACATTTCACAATATCATAGGGGAATGGTTGCTCTAGTTATCTTTGTGTGTCCTGGTTGAAAGATAGAATAGCAGTAGCTAAGCTGCACCAACACGTTGATATAAATAAGACGATATTAAATTGAATGTGATTAATATTATCCATAGGGGAAATCCAAAAAAATTACTTTTCTAGCACGTGTTTATTACATTCTATATAATGAAATATTTATTTTAGAATCTTTTATTGAGCCTCCATCAGAAGAAAATATAATATCAGCTATTAAAAGACTGGAAAATGTAGGAGCCTTGGACAAAGATGATAATCTTACTCCCCTTGGTCACCACTTAGCTGCTCTTCCTGTGGATGTGCGAATAGGTATAGGCATATATAAATTATGTGAATTAAATTAAATATATTTAGATTTGTTTTATGTAAACAGGAAAATTGATGTTATATGGTGCAATTTTTGGTTGTGTGGATGCTGCTTTAACGATGGCAGCATGCTTGAGCTATAAAAATCCATTTGTGTCTCCTTTTGGAAAGCGAGAAGAAGCTAATAGGAAAAAGCTTTCATTTTCTGCAGGATACAGTGACCAAATTACAGTATTAATGGCATATAAAGTGAGTTTAATTACATATAAGAAAATGTGAAAATAGGAATTAGTTGAGTCATGTTGGGTCTTTCTTGTTAAACACCATAGAGCCAACTGTTTTAAATATGTTGTTTCATGGTAATTTTGTTCCCCGATTTCAATTAATAATCTAAATATTTTTTCAAATGTGTAATTTATAATTTTTTGAGACATTTATATTTTTATAAATGGCATGGTATGGTCGCCGCTTTTTACTCGAAACCATACGCTCTTTTTTCAGTACATCAAGATCTATAACATTCGTGAAGCCCAGCCAAATTCACGAGGAACATTTTCCCATAAAATTGGTACGGATTCCTTTGTAGAGGAAATTTGTATTCTATAAAATTAATGCAGGTATCAGCCAGATTCAAATTTTATTTAGTCCATAGTAAGTTCATGTAAGAATTTGGGTGGTATTTAAGAATTTTTTTAATGTAGCTAGTGGAGTTGGCATTGGAAAAGATGTTTCTTTGTGTACTTTATAAACTGTTTCGATCGTTAAATTACGACATTTGAGTTTAAATTGAATTATTATTCCGATTATTAATTGAATACAGGACCACAAAATAACTCTTCAACGTCTGTTTTAAACCACTTTTTATGAAAAATGATTTGTCCTATTATGTATAACAAAGCGGGCGTTTTTTGGTGTAATTTTGGTACTATAATTAAAAGAAAATAGGATTAGAGGTGAAGGCACTCCACCCTCCATCTAATGTCCCTGGTTGAATTCATGCTGAAATATTAAATAAAAACCTACCCTCCTAGGAAAACGAGACTATTTTTTTCCATTTTATTTTGTGCAATAACAAAATTTAGAAATGCTTATATTTTAACACTCCCAAGAAACACCAAATGGTTTAATAAACGTTTTGATTTCGTTTATTCGTCTGGTATATATAATGTTTATCGCAACCTATATTCAACGTTCGAATGTCCGCGCAACAAACGTATATATTTGTCTTATCATATATTAAATATAGACATTTTAAAAAAACGTATATATATATATATATGGTACATCATATTCTAAATATATACGTCTTAAGAAGACGTTATATTGTTATCACATCGTATACGAGATATATACTTTTATGTGGAACCTCAAATAAACGTATTCCATATACGTCGTCGATAATACGTATGATGTAAATGTTTTTCTCACGGTTATGAAAAACCTTTTCTCCAGTTGCTGGTATACGTGTAATAAACCTTTATTATCCACTGTAATTCACGCATACGTAGGGTATTCCTGTATGGAATATCTAATACTTACAAACTTTTTTACTTTAAATTTTTTGAGAAAGTCATTTTTTATAGTGTTGCTTCAGCTTATCAAACTTTTTTTGGCAATGCCAAAATTTAGGTAATATATTCAGAAAATAGAATCTGACTTCGCGTAAGGTGAACATATTTCAAATTAAAAATATATGTTTCAAAGCCTCATAAAGCTGGTAAACTATATAGTTAAAGGGAAATTGGATGTAATCGTAAATTATAATTGTTTTTATTTAATTTTTTTTTTTGAAAATCTGAACTTTTTCTGAAGAATTTTAGTTTTTCTCAAAAAATTTAGAATAAAAAGATACTAAATATCGAGAGATTTCTTAAAGGGAATCCACTCTTGTATCTTTGTTAATGAATATACGCTATAAGTTTTTTAGAACTTTTTTTATATTGTTTCATAAACTAAGAGCTTATCTAATAAATGATTAAATAGTTTTCATCACTTTATTTTTACCAAAATTACCTTAACTTTCAAAATTTAAATGCGAAATTCTGTTATACAGTATTATAGACTAATCGATTTCAAATAACTTTGCAAGTCAAATCATGTCTTAAATCAAAAATCATTTGCTACTTATGATAAAATTGTTAATATATATTGCTGCATAACAATAATAAGATGACATTGAAACAAATTAATTTCTAAGTACCTTATTTTGTAAAATATATTAATTTTTCTTTAATTATAACAGGGAAATTAGAATTAAAGTGTTTTTTGACTTTTGATACATTTCCCTTTGCAAAATTATTTAGAATTGATCGATCTACAACACTATAAAAAAATAGAAGGTACCCGTTTTTAAATTCGGAAGTTAGTATTATAATGATCTCCAATTTTTTTAAAGTACATATTTTAAACCTCCTACCTATATATAATTACTGATATCAAGGAAAACTAATTCAACCGTATATAATATGTATGCAGATAGTAATTTTTTGAAAATATTTATTACTTTACCTATTCTGCGGGATTGGCTAAATACGTAAAACTATTTTATCATTTACTATTTCGCCTTTGTAGACCTAAGATGTTTGACACCGATAACAAAGACACAACATTGTTCATTACGCTTTACTAAAATCCAAAAATAGGGTCTATTTATTATTATTATTGTAACTATAGCGGATTTTGGCAAGCTTCAACCAATCTTGAATCGTCCCTCTAATTTTATTGTCACTGGTCTCACCCACGTCTTCAACGCTAGCCATGCAGAGTTTTACACCTTCTGTGATAAAAAAAATACAGTTACTATGAATCACTCAGATAAACAATAATTCTTACCAATCACAAGTTGGTTCATTCTTGTAATTTTAACGCACTACAACGTGATAACTCAAGGATAAGGGCGGCTCATCAACATAACACTTGTTGAATTTAAGTCAATTAATATATACGCAGAAACAAACAAGTAAATATTCTTTGTTTCGATCACAAGGCCACACTACTAAGGTTGAGTACCACCACACGAAACATCAATTAATATGACGATCCGCGGTTGCTCACCAGCTGTACTGTTGAAGAGAGATGCACATATTTATGAGAAATGCTTATATATTCTGCCACAAAGACAACAATACTAACCCGGTTGCTGGCGACTGCGCAATCGATGTAGATTGATATACCTTTAAAAACCGTATATTATAATTATTGTCTGAAAGTTATTTGTGGCACTCTACGAATATTCTTTCCTATTATTTGGGTTTTCTACCACATGTATTGTTATCCTCTTCAAAACAAATCACCGAATCTACAAAATAATAGAATTATTGGAAAAAAGCCTCTACGCCCGTGACGTTTATGCCAAAGGAAAAGTCAGAGGTTATGTTTTGCAAAACTTAATATAAATTTGAATAAACACAGAAATAATGTATTTTGCTGACGTTTCGGAAAGTAATCTCTTTCCGTTTTCAAAGCTTTTTTTGGAAGAACTCTTATTTTGCTGTGTATGTCAAATACACAGCTTTAAGATTCTGTTTATGTTATTTCCATAGATACTTACTACTTACACAGAACATAGAACTGATGATATTTTCTTTTTTTTTTTTTTAGAAAATTTTGAGTTTGTTAAGTTCTCCTTTTAACATTGGTATAGCCAAGTTGTACAAGTATCTACAGAACAATTCGATACGCACTTATCTTCATTTAATAAGATTATTGCTGATTCTTTAATTTTGCTTTTTTTGGTATCTGTTTCTTTTGTTAAAATTTTTGCCGAGTCCCAGTTTATTCTATGTCCGTTTTCCCAAGCATAAAAAAAACTAAAAAAAAAAAATAAATAAAAATAAATAATATAAACTGCAATATTACAAATTTTGATTAATGTAAATATTTTACTCATATTTCCAGATATTGTTATAATATTCGAACTTTTAGTTGCAATTGTTTATGACATGCCTATAAAAAATGTAGCGCAAATACATATTGTATACATTTAAAAATCGTATATTAAAAACTATAATATGGCTGAAAAAATACAAGTAGTGTCAATTGCACCAATTTATAATTTAAACATTTGACGGAAGTGTAGTATCAACTCTCAATTAATTATTTCTCAAATATTCTGCATTACTCCAAAAATTTTCGGAGAAATACATTTATAATATACGTAGAAAAATCGTTTATGAAATAAACGCTTTTCATATACGTTGATTAAATATACGAAATTTAAACCATAATTTCATATAATAAACGTTTATTATACCATCATGTGTTTTTTTTATACATTTATTTAACGTCGGCCTATTTCCGCTACTGAGGCCTAACACCGACGCCTGTAGACGAGCTACCCCCAACCAGGAATTTTGCCGAACCTCTTCCCTTAAGGAGAGTAGGGATCTCTTACTTGCCTAACATTTAATAGACAAGGGACCGACGGTTTTACATCCCCTCCGAAGGATGGTATATCTTCTATACAACCCTCGCCTAAGGTTGTATAGCTTCCGCGCATACATTGATATACAAGCCGTTGGAAGATGTGTGAGGCGAGAACGCGGTTTCCGTTGGAATGGTCACCCATCCAAGTACTAACTGCGCCTGTCGTTGCTTTACATCGCATACCGAAGTATGTACATAGTAAAGACGCACCTACGCTCGCCCCTCCATCCATGTGTTGCTTGGGCTAGTTTTCTTGCAAACTTTTTTGTAGGATTTAATGTTAAAATGAAAGATGTCTAAGTCTTATTTTTTCTTCTTATTTCAGGAGTGATCACCTTATATTTCAAGTTTCAACTATTGCTGTTGACCATTGATTTTCATGTTCTATAGGGTAGCCAAACAATGCATTTAAAAAATTTAAGCTGGTTATTAATGTATCTTCCTGTCAAAGACTGGTGGGAGACATGTTGAATCGGAAAAGTGACTAGAATCAGGGCCAAATTTTTTATATGAGTGGTTTGACTATCCTGGGACACAAAAAGCCTGTTGGCAGACATTTTCTGTGGTCGAAGGCTGACTTGTTGAAATTCGAAATATTAGAGCTAAAAAAAGTGGCTGCCCCCGAAAAGTTTTTCATAAAAAAAAAATTCTACTATTCCTTGAACTGGCAAAGTTTCAGCTGGCCATTTTCCAACCAAAAAAGTCTCACGACTATAATTTGTAATAAAAATATTCATTTTCAGAAATTTTTACAAGTCTACAAGAAAAGTGTTTTGGGTGGTAAAAATTTTGCAAACGAAAATTATTTATCCTTCAAGACGCTAGTCACTATAGCTGACATAAAACATCAGTTCCTGGAATTCCTTGTAGATATTGGTTTCGTATCTGTTAACCTTGGGGGTAGGAGAAGAACAGGTCAGGATAACGTTTATGAAATCACCGGTTCAGAGGTAACTAAACCAATGTACTATGACATTTTACAAACTTTTTTCCATTTTAGTTCAATAAGAATGGTGAAAATATACGTCTTCTAACATCAATTTTGTGCGCTGCCTTGTACCCAAATATTGTGAAGATTTTAACACCATCAAAATCCTATGTAATGAGTGCTGTTGGTGCAGTACCGAAAGAAAATGCTGCAAAGGATTTGAAATTTGCAACTGCTCAGGAAATTGTAAGTAGAAAAGGAAAGTTTAACTTTAAATATTTAGATGAGTCTAGTTCTGTTTTGATGACATCCATCCAAGTGACATAAAACAAATGAATTAATTGGTCCATTAATAATAAACTACGTACCTACTTATTTTCACTTTATTATTGTGAGAGTACCAGCAAGGCACTCTAGATTATTCAATAAAAACACTGCCTAGCATTCGATCATCAGACAGTGGAGCATAGCATAGCAAATGGCATTATCGTTGTAGTTATTATTCCACTTCAGTATTCAAAATATGTTTCCAAAGTTGCTTAATTATGACTTAATGTTATGAAACAGTGTCATTTAGTATTTGTTGGGTTGTCTCCTAGCATCAATGATTGGCCTTAGTCGAGGAAATAGACCAACATTAAATAAATGGATAAAGAAAATACTTGCTTAACACGTATACATGACTTTTTCACATTACAGGTATTTATGCATCCGAGTTCGGTTAACTACGCAGTGAGAAGTTTTCCCAGTCCCTATATGGTTTATCAAGAGAAAGTACGGACAAGTAAGGTATTTTTTAGAGATTGCACAATGGTACCAGTAATTCCATTGGTGCTGTTTTCTGGATATGATCTCAACATTACTGTCCAGAATGGGAACACGTTTATCACTCTTGAGGATGGGTGGATTTTGTTTCAAGTGGAAGAACATAAGGTGAGTTCAGCTTCTATAAGGCTCATTTTTATAAAAAATAAATAAATAAAATTAAAACTACTAGCTCAGTGGTCTTAGAGCTTATGTGTTAGGATTGGGAACAAATGTTGTGTAGTTGTCTTTATGTGTGTGTGTCTTGGTTGAGTGGTGAAATAGCTGTGGTAAAGCTGTGCTAGGATGTTAATATAAGACTTCAAAAAGGAAATGTTCAGTCTGTGATTGAGGGCATGTTGTTACAAGTATCAGTTGATCATAAAATTCTGTATTACCAACAGTTTGGGTTTACGGAAAAGGCTTCAACAATCTACTCACTCGCTCTACTAACATCAACTGTACATTTCTTGGATATCTAGCAGATAACCCTCATACATTCAAAATCTAATATGAAAAGCTCTAGATATAGAGTGTTTCATACTAGATTTTCAATGTATCATGGTTATCTGCTAGATACCCAAAAAAAGCATTTTTCAATCATCGTTATAGCAGAAATAAAAAATGTCATTGGGATGAAATTCATAAGTGTATTATGGGTTGCGTTATGTAGATATATGTTATAATTACAGAAATAATAATAAAATTTATTGAAAAAAATATAAAAGTATACATTTTTAGAAGGAGAAGACATTGCCAGGGACATTTCTCTATGATCTATAGCTAGTAATGGAGTCACTTAAGCCAAAAAAGAAGGTCAACCTCGGAATGAGAGATAATAAGCTGTAAACTTGTATAAACCTTTATTTTGGCATTCTAAAAGTTGTCTCAAAAGTCTCATAAAATCTCGTGTCCGTGTCTTAAGATATTCAAAGTCAAAAGTCACAAAAGCCGTTTTTTTTTCGCAAATATCTCGCTTCCTATGGTTTTAATGATATTTGCATCTATTATGAAAACTATAGAGCATAAAATTCTCTACGAATTTTGTTTCGAACATTTTTTTACATGCTTAACCGTTTGTGAGGAGCGAGGAGTGCGCGCAACGCTTAGCCATAATGCATAATGCAAGGTCAACCTTGAGTCCCGGTAAATAATACGTTTTTAAAGTTAATTAATCACTAAGAAATCCATAATTATGAATAATTTACATTATTTATTAATTAATACATTATATTTAATAATACTTTTCATTTATCAAATATATTGGTTTAATAATACTTACCTCTACTTCGTGTAATTATAAAATTGTTAAGTGAAGTACTTTAAGTATATTCTAATATATCTTAATTATATTTTCTAGAAAAAGAATTACTTAAATACTTATATTACTAATAAGACAAGGAAAATATTTTGAATATCTTTTAAGGCCGTATGGCAGTATAGAATTCTACAGTTTTGATCAGAAATCTGTGTAAATTGTTTCACGCCATATCATACACATTTATCATATAATTTTCTATACAAAGCCTAAAAATTATAACCATATATATTTTGTGTTTTGTTGTTATAAATAATAAAGAATTAGACATTATATCACAATATGACACCTGTTGATATCGATCTTGATGAAAATAATGTAACATACATTATCGATGGTGGATTTCTTCTGCATCGCGTCGTATGGAGTAAAGACGATACTTTCTCCATTGTTTTAGATAAATACGTAAAATATTTACAAACACATTAGGGCTCAAGAATAAATAAATAGAAACTTATTGATATGTTCATTGAGAAATTAGAAACTGTTAATATCATTACAAAACAAGCCAGAGATGATGCTGATGTTCTTACCATCGAAACAGCTATCGAAGAATCAAAACATCAAAGGACTGCCATCATCATAGGAGAAGATATAGATGTGCCCGTCATTTTAATTGGATGTACCCAAACACATCAACAAGAAATTTTCTTAAAAAAAGTGGGCAAAGGCACAAACAAATATACTCCCCCAAAAGTTTCGATAAATATCCCCGTTTTCATGCATTTAATGGATGTGACACGACATCTGCGCTGTTTAAAAAAGGGAAAAAAAACTTTCATTAGAACATTAGGGAAACTTCTCAATTTGGGTCAACTGGCTCAAGTATTTCAACAAGAAAACTATCCTATACAAGCATTGTATGATAATGGAGTACGCATCTTGTTGGCAATATATAATGCTCCAAAATTTGAGGACAATATTGGTCATCTCCGCTACACGCAATTCATCAAAACAAAGCTTAATAAACCTGTGCAGCTATCTAATCTTCCAACAACAAGTGCAGCGACTCATCAACATATCAATCGTATATACTATCAAATTCAAACTTGGTTAGGGAATGGTTTATTGGGATTGGGTTGCAAAATGAACTCTTGGGACCGATAACGACACTATTACCACCAGCTTCAGATGAACTACTAAATACAATAGTTGATGCTGTGGATGCAGGAAATCGAGGTCCCAATGTTATTTAGCTTGTGGCCAATGTAATGGGCAAGCTTGCCTCAATGCTTCATCGTATCCAAGAGGTCTCGATGAAGAACGTGCATTTGACCTCGACATCCTTGACGATTTAAAGATAAATATTCTTGAGAACGAAAATGATGATAATGAATTGGGAATTTTCGAGTGACCGTAGACGATGATGTAGGTGATTAACTTTAAACAACGTATTATTTACCAGGACTCACGGTTCGCCTTGCATTATGTTATATATGGCTAAGCGCTGCACGTTCTCTGCGCTCTATTTCAAAAACGGTTAAGCGTATAAAAGAATGTTTGGAACAAAATTTACAGAGAATTGTATGCTCTACAATTTTCATAATAGATGCAAATATCATTAAAACCATAGGAAGCGAGATATTTACGAAAAACCGATTTTTGGGACCTTTGACCTTGAATATCGTAAGACGCGAACACGGGATTTCTTGAGACTTGAGACAACTTTTAGAATGCCAAAATAAAGGTTTATACAAGTTTACAGCTTATTATCTCTCATTCCGACGTGAAATATGACTGGATTATAACATAACTAGCAATGTAGCACGTAACAAAAAAAAAAAAAAAAATTAACAAGGACACTATAAAAGCAGAAATATATTACGTGGCAGTCCGTTGAGTTAAGGGTCTTTGTTTTAACTTTCGTTTAAAATAGTATTAGAAGTAAAAATATGAAATTCATTCAGAAGGTAAGGTGCCATATAAAAAAACATGATTCATATTTATTTTACTAGTGTGATGTCTAGGGTAACTGTACGTGTCTGAACTTCTGATATTTACATCATATGCTTGAGATCTGTGCTGTAGTAAATTATACAAATATGCTGGCATCTGTTGATGAACTATGTTTAAAATGAGGCAGGAGAATAACATGGTGAATCAATATTCAGTTTTTAATAGATCATGACTATTGAAATAAGGCGTAATGTGTTGATGCTTATCAATATTACATGAATATCAAAAACAACTATTTTGTAGAATTTGTAGTTTTTCTTAAAACGACACCACTACAATAGTCAAAATTACTCGAAATCACTAAATTGAACAGTTTCGATATCTGAAGATATTTAAACTTATACCGAGTCTTGAATTTGACCTAAGATTGCTAGTTGGCAATGACATGTTTTTCAAAGCACAGTCGATCATCGAATATCATTTTTAGCTTTGGACTTTATATCTAACACTTGATTTAGGAGTATTTCACTATTATTTGAACTACAACCACAGTGTAGTATATTAAGTGGTCCGACACACTTGCCATGTTAATCGACGGCTTCATAAGTGCTTGGTTTCTATTTAATGCAGTAGATGGCGCCCAGAATATACCCCTGCAATTACCTAGGCATAGATTATGGCATGGGTGTAATGGGGTGGTGAAGCGCAAGTTATAGCCTCTCCTACTCAATTGTTAACCTCACCTTTGCGATGAGTTCAATTTGAACTTGGTGCACCCTGTTTTCACTAACGAGGCTCTAACGACCGAGTAAGGGCGGAATAACCCTTACCTTTTGCCGTGAGCACATCCACCTTCTCACGAAGAGTGTGGTAAAAATAACCCACCGCACACAAAGGTTGCTTTTGGAATCGTTTGGTTACCCCATCGTCGCAGTCTCCTTCTGTGCCATGGGACCACACCACTCGCCTTCCGCAACCGAGCTGGTCAGTTGCATACCTGCTCCAGCTAAAACTTCAAATGCAGCTTCGTTTTCAGTCGATTAAGGCTTTAAAAAAAAATGATGGAGCGTTCAAGTGGGACAAAATCATCCGGAGGTAAAATACCCTCCCGATCGGATCTCCGGGGGAGGGTGCCCACAGGGACACCTCATCGAATGTTGAAAAAGCACCGACAAGTTAAATCCAACAAAACTAATTCTTTCATCTACGGCGCTTGGAATGTTCGTACTTTGAACGACAGCTCTCGCACCGATCGGCCTGAAAGAAGAACTGCTCTAATAGATAGAGAACTTCACCGACTCAATGTTGACGTTGCAGCTCTCAGCGAAACTCGATTTTTGGAGGAAGGCTCTCTCACAGAAAAGTACTACACCTTCTATTGGAAAGGTCTTCCCACCAATTCAGGAAGACAACATGGAGTAGGATTTGCCGTTCGGAATCAACTTGTATCCAACTTAACACAAGTACCACAAGGCCTATCCGAGCGTCTAATGCTGCTACGCTATGAGCTATCAGATGGCAACGCGGTAAATCTAATAAGCGTCTATGCTCCCATTCTGGATGCAAGTCACGAATCCAAGGAAAGCTTCTATCAACAGCTGGAAGAAACCCTCTGTAGAATACCTAAAACAGAACGACTCGTTATTCTTGGCGATTTTAACGCTAGAGTAGGGAGAGATGCAGACACCTGGCCAGGCATAATTGGCAAGAACGGTTTGGGCAACATGAACGCTAACGGTCAACTACTCCTAACTAAATGCGCCGAACATGATCTAGTTATAACAAACACCATTTTCCGACAAAAGGATAAATTTAAAGGCACCTGGCATCACCCCAGATCAGGTCACTGGCATCTACTGGACTATGTTATCGTAAGTAGGAAGCATCTCAAGGACATCCAAATTACAAAGGCGCGCATTGATAGCGAATGTTGGACTGATCATCGTCCTGTTGTCTCTAAAATGAAAATTGTTATGAGAAACACCGAAGAACTCAAGTAAAACGTAGACTCCGTCTCTGTATTAGTAAATTGCGTGACCAACAAACCGTCGAACAGCTAAAGCAAAAAGTTCAAGAGAATTTGAGTGCACTAGAAGAAACCAATTCTGTAGATTCGCTGCTACCTGGACACAAATTAAAGACAGTTTAAAAAGTGCTAGTGAGGAAATTCTTGGCACTGCAGCAAGTAAAAAACAGGAGGACTGGTTCAATGATAATGAAGCTTTTATACAAGAATTTCTTGACCGCAAACATATTGCCTTCCAAAACGCTATCAACCAGCCCAACGACTCATCAAAAGCAGAAGCTTTTACCCAATCTAAGTATGAAACGCAACGCGAAATCAGAAGAATAAAGAACGAGTGGTGGGCAAGCAAGGCCAGAAAAATTCAAAGGTACGCCGATTCACACGACTACAGGAATTTCTTTCAAGGAGTAAAAGCAGTGTACGGCCCCAGTCGGAAAAATATGTGCCCTATTAAAGATTTAAATGGAAATCTCCTCAAACAAGACCAGGAAATAAGAGCCCGATGGAAAGAACACTACTCTAATATTCTTAACCAGCAAAGTCAAGCCGATCACGATATTATAAATCTTATCCCTCAATATGACACCTTCGAAGACTTAGATAAACCACTAACAACGGAAGAGATCTTAACCGCCATTGGGCAGCTAAAAAATAACAAATCTCCCGGCGCCGACTCACTCCCAGCTGAGATCTTTAAAGCTGTGTCGTCAGAGCTCATACCCTACCTCAAAAAACTGTTTGATGTAGTGTGGGAAAGTGGTCAAGCTCCGCAGGAGTTTCGTGATACACTTTTAATCAACCTCTTCAAAAACAAAGGGAGCGCTGTGGACTGTGGAAATTACAGGGGTATAGCTCTCCTGGCTGTTGGAGGGAAGATACTCACTAAAGCGATGGCAAATAGGCTAACACCTGTTATGGAAAAGTTACTTCCTGAAACACAGAGTGGCTTTAGACCAAACCGAGGCACATCGGATTTAATCTTCACACTTAAACAGCTTCAAGAAAAAGCACTCGAACATCAAGGAGAAATTCACATGGCCTTCATTGATTTAACCAAGGCGTTTGACTCGGTGGACAGGGAAGTGCTCTGGAAAATTATGTTCCGCTTAGGTATCCCTAGAAAATTTGTGGAAGTATGTCGCAGTCTACATACAAACAACAACGCTCAGGTTATGTATAATAATGAGGCAACCGAACCTTTCCAAACCCTCACAGGAGTTAGGCAGGGATGTGTCCTGGCACCCCTACTTTTTAATTTGTTTACCACTGCTCTAACAATTATTGTTGACAACAAACTGACAGTCAGAGGAATAGGTCTCAGATACCGTTTTGATGGCGGTCTCTTTAACATAGGGCGCTTTAGAGCTTTCACGAAGACACGCACACGATTCATTTGTGATCTCCAGTATGCGGATGACTGTGCACTTTTAGCCTCTACGCCGGAAGAGCTTCAAGAACTTTTAGGTGTGTATGCCCAGAGCTATGATTCCTTGGGACTTAAAATCAACATTGGCAAGACTAAGATTATGTCAACTCCTCATCAAGTTAACCAAATAGACATTACACTTAACGGAAATTCTCTTGAAGTGGTGGATCAGTTCAATTACTTAGGCAACGTTGTTAATGACAAAGCAAACATGGACAGCAAGATTCGCAATAGAATTAACGCTGCATCTAGAGCACTCTGGGGACTTAGAGAGAGAGTATTTGACAACCACGACCTTGCTTTGTCAACGAAAATGGCTGTCTACAGAGCAGTTGTCATTCCAACACTGCTATATGGATGTGAAAGCTGGGTCACTTACCGTCGTCATGTGAAAGAATTAGAACGTTTTCAGCAAAGACACCTCAGAAGCATGATGAAAATCCGTTGGTTCCATCACATATCAAACGTGGAAGTACTCAGGAGAGCAAACAGCCTTCCAATTGAGGTGCTTATGTCAAGAGCACGCCTAAGATGGGCAGGTCACGTTCATCGTATGCATGATAACCGCTTTCCTAAATGTACACTTTATGGTGAATTGCTAAGCGGTAGAAGAAGGCGTGGCGGCCAACGAAAGAGGTTCAAAGACGCTCTCCATGAAAATCTAAAATCCTGCGGTATTGCAGACGAGCAATGGGAACAACTTGCAGCGGACAGAACCGAATGGCGAGGGATTGTGGCCAGCTATCAAGGAAGTGTTGCTGCAAGAAGGCCGAATCCAAGACCTAACCAGGTCTATGTTTGTCCTGACTGCGGTCGACATGTGCTCTCCCGAATTGGCCTCTAAAGCCATAGTCGTGTGCACCGTAGATGAGTGGGAATTACAATAGACTACACCTTTTACTTGTTTTTTATTGTACACAATCTATCGACTGTAACATTTTTATACTCGGACTCGAGTAACGGCTAATAATAATAATAATAATAATTATGGCATAGATTTCCTTTGATGCATGTAGTGTTGCATATATACACTTACAACTAAACGGCAAAACTAAGACAAAAATAATGAACTAAAAGGCTCTTTAAATATAAATAAAACAAATCTACAGAGCATTAACTATTGTATGTATGTAAACTGTATTTCTAATATTTCTATGCGTAAGTAATGACGAGACTTTATTTGTCCTGCCATCTATTGCATTACACACAACTAAACACTTACGAAGCCATTCGTACAGGTCTTGTCGCATCACCTAATATACTACACCGTGACTACAATAGGCTTTATTACACATGGCACTGGTTCTCACACACATTGCAGTGGACCTCAACGGATTAATTCTGAGCTCATTGTTACTTGACCACTTGAAGATATATAAATTTGCATATCATCAGCATGAAGATGAATCCTACAGTTAGTAAATAATAATGTTGGAAGGCCGACGGTAAAAATTGTAAACATGCTTCCTTGCGGTACACTACCTAGAACTTTCAGAGGAAAATACATTGTCAGTTTTAACAACTTGGGAGCTATTGGATATTTAAACCAATTTAACAGTTGTGAATTTATTTTACTGTAAAGAAGTTTTGCTAAACGTAAATAATCTTATACTAACTACTTTTCCTAATAGTTTAAACATTGTAGCCAAAACGTTCATAGGTTTTAGTTGGCTAAATTCCTTTGTTGCTACATTAACTTTAGCGAGCAGTGTTACAATTGACCGTTTCCATCCAGATTCAAGTGAAAAGTTTATAATGTACTATGGCATGTTTACAATAAAGAAAAATTAATTTTAACATTTTGACATAATGCTGTCTGCTCTAAAAGCATTACAATGGAGTGAATTTAATGCTTTAATGATTACTTTATGTAGGTCATATCCCTGGAAGGTATTGATAAAAATTTGACAATCTTGTATTGTGAAAAAATCTAATTAATCCAGTGGCGGCCCGTGGCTTTTAGCTCTGGGTGGGCAGGATTGGGGATAGAACCGAATAATAATGGCACTTTTCCACAGAAATTTAGTGGGTGTAAATATCACGCAAAAAACATTCAATGATGCCTCTGCCCATTTCAATCACCTTGTATAACATTTTTTAATTATCTATCCTTGTTGAATTCCATGGATTTTTACTATTTTTACTGAATAACATGCAAGCAGGCCAGCAATATAGTTTATTTTTTATTTTACTTCCAAAAACATTTCTGATATCCTGTTTACTTACAAAAATTTCGTCGTCGTATGTTGGGGACGCAAAACTGTTTTCTAATAAAAAATGTATATCAGAATTATCGCTTACTGTTTGTCTTACGTCGGCCATGGCAAATATTTTAATATTAATAATTTGTCAGTTGTCCATTCACTTCACTTTTTTCTGCTAAAGTATACACTTTTACTATTTACTAAATACCAATAAAGATTACAGATTACAAATAAAAAAAAACATAAAATTGAGAAAATAAAACATTACCTACACAAAGCTAACAAAAATCTTCCAATTCTAAAACAGTAGCAACAATTTCCAACGTTTGAGATTCGCGAATACTGACTTGACTTGACTCTACACGCCCGAAAATGAAACGATTCTCGGCGAAATATCACGACACTGCAAAGAGAAGGAAAGGGATGAGGGTGGTAGTGTCCACATCCCACCGAGCACGAAGTTCCATATTTGAATAATATACATTTATTTCATTTACATATTATACTAATTTCATATTTAAAACTGTTAAAATAAAATTACACATTATTTTGGTACTTTTTGGATAATATAGAGGCATGTGTGTTCTAATACATATACCTTAAAACGCAAAGAAAAATGAAATTATAGTTGTAGGTAACTTAACTATATGGCACCGCTGATATGTATTTTAACTTCCTTTTGTTCCTATTTTCATATTAGAAATTGCTATCATATTTGATATTCATTAGGGATTGATTAATCAATTTTAACGCATTAGTTATTTTTCTTGTTTGATATCTTTTAAATTGTGAACATATTCTATTCAATATTCATATTGTTTATTACAAGTTTTGCTCAGGGATGGCATGCCCACTCTAGGCTGTAAATATCCTAAGCATGCAAGATGTACGTCTCGTTTTGATATGCATTACAGGCGTAAAATCGAAGTGAATAACCAACATGCGCGTAGACGTATTATGATTGAATTCACGATTTCTGAGCGATGCTTGCCCGCCCTGGCTTGGCACATGACACTTATTTCGACATTCTACAGTATTATGCCTGGTTTCTAAACGGATTCATAAGTGTACCTATATGGGGCAGATTAATACGTAATAAAAATAGTATTATAAAATTAAACTAACTTTTTAATTTTATTATTACAATTAATTAACCGCAAAATTTTATTTGATAATTTAAGTACAAAAATATATGAAAATATAAATATACCTTTATAACTACTGCTTGTGTAATTGGGTGGGCACTGCCTACCCTGCCATCCTTGACGGGCCGCCACTGAATTAATCTAAGAAATTAATTTATATTCAAAAACGACACCATTACATTTTTTATTTTATAAAATGAATTAAATTAGATTTTGTCTATTTTCAGGTTGCTGAAATGATAAAATTAATAAGACAGGAGTTGTTTGATCTTCTTGAAGAAAAAATTAGGGACCCCCTCCTCAATTTACTGCATCATGATAAGGGTGAAAAAGTAATTGCTATAATTTTAAATTTAATAAACATGTCTTAAGTGATACTATCTTTGTCTACCAAATGAACTTGTAAATAAGATTATTTATTTTTTATATGTCAGGATTAAGCAACGAAAAATAAATGTTTTATTTGATTTTGTACATTTTAATGTATTATGATATTTGTGTTGTTTTCATAAATTTTTATGACCATGTTTTCCCAATAAATGTTGAAATGTTGTTCAGTTACTTAATTTGTTTTTCATTTTTCTAAAATGTTTATGTGCTGTAATTAATTCAGGAAATTTTCCTCAGTTTCCCAATATAGGTTATTCCACAAAGAAGAAACAAATTTTGTTTACAAGTACTGGCCAGAGCATATTGTGTGGTGAACCCGCTTGGTCAGACTCTGTCGTGTTCTGGGTTCAATCCCCAGCTCTGACATTGACGATGATGTTGGTAGGTAATGGATGTTCGCGCTTTTTGAAATATGCAATCCCCTTCTGGAAAGCCTTGGCTTTGGATTTGGGGTCCTTCATTTGTGGCTTGTGTGTTTATAGTATGTTTTAAAACATGATTTGCTGCTATTATTCGATTGAGTAAGTGTAGTTACCTAAAAAAAAATACATTGTAAAAAAATAAATATTTTCAGATTTGGAATAGTTGTACCAGGTGCAAACAAATAATAAAGGGGGAGTCCTCAACCAAAATTTCCTGTAATAATGGCATAGCTAACTAAATTCATGAAAAAATAAACAACTTTTTTCCTTACAGCAAAGTTCCAATGTGTTGTGGAAGGGGTGACAACTCATTTTCAATCATTCATTTAGTTACAGCGACCCGTCAGTTCTTAATGGAATCTTGTTGAACAAGAAAAACAGAACAGAACATTATACTACCCTTATCAGCTGTTAAAAATAAAGCTCGATAGAGTTACAGCAACACGGATAAAACCTTCACCAAAAGATTCCTTAGGTTCTCAAACCTCCATTAAAAATAGTAACTGACGTTTGTGGCGTTGCACAGGTATAGGAAATCAAAAATAAATACATGTTTCGTTAATGAATCATTATACATGATTTTATCGAAATGAGTGCCACTAAAAATTGCATTTTCTGTAAGGACGTCAATCTTGCCAGGATGAAGATCTTTACATGTACTTACGACACAAGAAATGCAACAGACCGGTTTCGTGTTGATATAAATAATTATGATACATGTAATCTATCCTGTAGGGCCGAGCTTCAGCAACATTTGCTGCGCACAACATACATCGCGAATATCTGGCATGGAGCTCATCTTCAGAACCACAGTGATCTTGAACCAACAAATTTTGGCTGGATTGTAGAAGATGGTAAATTAGCAGTTAAATGGTTCGAGGGTGACCAACTCCCCCTCTCTGCACTGACTGATGATAATCACTGGTACAGAACCTGAATGTTTGCGAAGTAAAAATCGAGTGAAGTTTGAATATTATCAATTTCCATACTAATTGACTTAGATTTTTGGTATTTATATCAGACAGGGATATGGAGAAAGATGAGGAGATAGATGAAATCGAGGTACAAGACGATACCGATAGTGAAGATGATACTGATGACAATGATTTTCAAACTTGAAAATATGCATTTAATATATAGACATAATTATGTAGTTGTTTACATCCGTTCGATATGTAATGAAATGACAATTAAATATGAAGCCCAATATTTTGTCTAATTTATATATACAAGTAAGCATAACAACCGGATGTCCTGTTTATCAATAAAATTTTGAGATGTGAGTATTGTCATTTCATATACAATCGTCTACTGCATATTTTATTGGTTTCTTTTAATGACCGTAAAAACTGAGTCTGATATATTTATATTTATTGCATAAAAGCAGAGCCATATATGTTGCATACTCACACAGACTTTCAGCCATCTTGGTTTTTGATGTATTTTAAGTATCATGGCAACAACAAATAATATACAGGGTGACTTATGTAAACATGCGGAAAATAAAATGGTATACAAGTCTATGGTACAAGTATAAATTTTAAAGCGATCCGAGGTAATTTATTATATTTTTTGCATTAAAACTGCAAAGATACGCTTCTGAATGGGTGAGTTATGCTATTTCGTTGCGTTCACACACGTGTCGCTTGTTTGTTTAGCAGGTAATATCAGCTGTCTTAGTTCTCTTAAGGTCAGTGTGCCACGCGTTCACTGTTCAGTTCAGTGACTCTTCGACTTCCGTTTAGAGCATTTCCCATTTTTTGTTAAATTTTAAACTGTATTCGCAAATATCGATTATGCCAGAGTTCACATCGCAAGAGTACTGCGACATGATATTAACCTATGGTGCAATGAATGAAAGTGTTGCAGGGGCTGTACGAAAATACGGGAGAAAATTTCCCCATAGGCGCAAATCTAATGAGAGAAAAAATTTAAGTGCAGTGCAACGAGTTCGTGACACCGGGTTTTGTTTACCAGGCGACAGAGAACCTGTAGTAAATCGTCCTGTTGAAGTAGACGAAGAAGTTCTAGAATTACTAGAACCAGATCCTTCAATAAGTACCCTATACACGAGAATCGTTTTTACCCGTACCACCATACCACTTCTACAAAAAAAATAAGGTAATTTTTTTCCAAATTTTTTTATTTCTCAATTTTTTGGTGGGAACAACCCACTGAATAATTTTCCGCATGTTTAGGTAAATCACCCTGTATAATAAATCAACATAAAATAACAAACAAAAACACTATTCTAGAATTGTGATAGTTTGAATAAAACACCTTATTTTCTATCCAATTCCATTTATTTCATGGGCATAAAACCCCATACCATACTAATAAATTTCCAAATCTTTCACATTTTTTCTCGGTTCTCCGTCATGAAAAACTTGCAATTATACGATAAACTGATGCGCTGTCAGTGCCATATTATTTGAAATTTCCTCCCACTAGGGCCATGGGCGAGGCGAAAAATGTCCGTATTATTTTTCCTACATTGACTAACATTACCTTGAATATAAAAGCAAGAAAAAAATGTGCCTAATTTAGTTTTACATGCTCAATAAATGAATTTACCCCTTTAACAATGCCAGAAGTGTCAGTGGTAATGGAACTTTTTCTTCGGAGAGATATAAACTATTGAAAAATTATTGAAATCTTCATGCCGTAATGAGGTCAAATATCCTGGTCGAGGTCCCCTACTATAAGAAATAATAATAATAATTTATTCATCCAAGAGATCATTTTACATGATACAGGATATGACAAAAAATACATGGAACGGACAATAATTGTAAATAATATTTAACAAAACAAAAAATTAACATCACATTAAATAAATATGTTCTTACAACTAGATAGTCATTAAAATTTCAATTAAAATTCATCATTAAAATATCGTTTCAGGAATAATAAGCTTTTTCCTTCAGTAGAAACATGATCTTATTTTTAAATTCTTTGTCAGTGAGCGCTTTAAGAGAATTTGGCAGTTTGTTAAAAACCTTTACAGCATAGCTATAAAGTCATCGACTAGACTAGGGGTTTCTAAGGTGCCTGAGTTTGCGGTATTATAGTTGTGGTTGTAGCTCTATTTCAGATTTTGCATACAATAGTAAATTTAATACATATTGGCAAGGAAGTGGAATTCTTAATTGTTTAGAAATATTTCTGCATTCTTTCTTTTATTTACTCTTACTATAAAGTGCACAGCTTTTTTCTGTAGTTTGAACACCCGTATAGCCTCTGGTGATGAACCCCAAGCAATTATTGGGTATGAAATTATTGAATGGAAATGAGCATACTAAAATGTTAATGAAACTTGTTGGTTTGCTATATCTCAATTGATTTAAGTGATAACATATCGGAGCTACTTTTTTACAAGTTTCATTAATATGAACAGTCCCTGAGAAATTATGAGTAAAATGCAAATCCAAGAATTTGGTTGACTTAACTTGTTTGATTGTACTTGTGTTAGTTTTAATTAAGAAGCTGTGATCAAAGTCCAAATTACCCATGTTGAAATGCATAAAAACAGATTTGTTGCTATTTAGGACTAATTTATTGTCAGTGAACCAAGTGTGTGCTTCCTGTAATTGCTGGTTAGCCATATTTATTAGCAGATCTCTATTGATTGCACTGACAAGGGTAGATGTATCATCTGCAAACAAAACCGAGTTATTAATTAAAAAATTGTTTACATAAATAATATAAAGTAAGGGTCCCAAAGCGAATCCTTGTGGAACACCCACAGACATTTCTAATAGATCTGATTTACATTGGTCAATTTCAGTGTAGTGTTTTTTCCTCCACATAGGTTACTCCGAAACCAGTTCAACGACTGACCCCGTTACCATACCTCCCTAGTTTATCTATTAGAGACACATGACACACCAGATCAAATGCTGTACTTAAATCAAGGATTATTATCAAGGCATTTATTTTTAATGTTTATACTGTCATGCAAATCGGTTAAGAATTTAGTAATTGCACACATGTTGTTGAATGCTGTTGTTACGAGATTATTTCGTCTCTAGATAACAGGTTGGAATTGGGGCTTCGGCTCTCGACTTCGCTGCAGTGGAGATGGGGGCGGGTTCTCACACTTGTCTCAATAATGCTATTACAGGGGGCGACAAGGAATTCTATTTACCTGCCCCAAAAGATCTATACAAGAGTAACCGAATCCCTAAATTTTACTCTTACTTAATTCCTTAATAAAACACCCAGATATCTAAATCACAAGAAATATATTACAGTATTTGCACAGGATGGTGGTTACTATACTATGTTAAAATCATAGAATCAAAATGATTAAATGGAGCGAGTATCGTGCACGATCAAACCCTCGCGACAATAGAATTTTCGATTCTTACATCTAATACTAAAAAAAACTTCCTAAAATTTATCTTTCAACTAGTACCTAAATTAATACTTAATAAATAGTATACACAGAGGCGATATGATATTGTCATCCATACACAATCAAACAGATCAACATATACTTAGAGCTAAACAAAAGATGAGAAGAACCCGCTAGGCGGTACTTATCCTTATCCTGGGAGCGGCGTCCGGGTCAACCTGATGATTTCTTCTTAAATGGCGAAGTATACTTATTAACTATTACGAGTTCACGTATTATTCCGTAATTCCTCAGAAGGCACCAACCCAGCTTTCAGGGCTTCCCCTCTTATTACGTAATAAATCTAAATCGAAACTTTAGGGTATGGCGGAAAAAAACGCCTCCAACCATTGAAACACCCTAAATGACTTGGAGACGTTGTCCTTGCGCTCGACGGCAAATACTTATAACCTCCCTCAACGGCGCCAGCTAGATGATATCACCGAAACCACAATCAAACATCAAATCGTCACAATACCATCTACCATTTAATTTGCGGTAGTTCTATCCGTAATTTACGCAATTTAATTGTACTTCACACGCTTTAATTTTTATTTGGCACCATCGCCATATGTCGGAATCGAGTGATTTCTTTTTTCTCCCTGTTTTTTCCATAGACCCACAACTACTTAATAAATTCTACATTAAGAAACAGCACCATGCAGAGCTTGTTAAAAATCTATTAGTACGGGTACTTAATTGGAAATATTTACGCGAAACGTAACACCGTTTTCTGAAACAAAATTGATTTTCATTAAATATTTTATGTTTGTCAAAAAAACTAATTACCCTGGTTGCTATACACTTCTCGAGAATCTTGAAAAAAGAACTCAAGATAGATATAATTTTTGCAATTTTTTAGTCTTTCAGGGAAAATGCATCTTCCCTACTCCAATGAACTGAAAATAGATGTATATTGTAAATCTTCAGCTTCTAATTATACTCAAATATAAATCTGATTATTACTTAATTTGTAAGCTTTCATTTAAGTCTTATGATATTCTGTCGTAAAGTCAAGAGAAAAGATGATATATACAAAAAAAGAATTTAAAAAAAATAGTTCAATTCTTCTGAACAGAAACAGTTTTTAAGAACCTTTTTTTTAAAGAAAATATACCTTGGCAACGACTTATGCTGTTGCATTAGTTTCACATGTATATAAACTAATGAAAATATGCCAAAACCAATTTTTTAAAAATTGTTACGCACAGTTCTTGCAGGAAAATCTTAATTTATAATAAAGAAGACATTTTTGCTAATAGCTTTAAACAGCTGTAACTCGTGAATCATTCATCGTATGAAGGTCACTTGGAGCTCATTTTACAGGTAATTTAATTCTCTTCAAAAAACCTTTAGTGTTATTATTGCCTAAAGCCAATAAAGAAATAGCTATTTGTCAAAATGCACCTGAAAATGACAATTTTTCCTGTTTTTCCCTTTTATCTCCATTAATCCGTTATCAAAACGATTTTGTACATACATTAACATATTAAAAATTTGATTATCTTTAACTTTGATTAGCTACACTACACGCGTAAGATCTATCGTTTTCGAGTTCTTATCGATTTTTTCATGAAACAAGTGTTCTGACAGCGCGCTCTAAAGAAGTTTAAAAATTCATATCTCTGCCAATATTGATCGAATGAAAATGAAAAATAAAAGAAAATTGTTCGTAATCGAACTCTCTACAAATTTAATTTGAAACATTTTGCGATCCGAACGACCATTTTAAAGATTTTAGCGAAGAACTCGCACGTTTCCGTTGCGTCGTAAAACTATCAAAATTTCAAAAAAATCAATCTCGGCTCCAATATGTCCCACGAAGTTAAAAAACTAAATTGTGCAGATTTTTATTACCTATAATTTTCATGTGTACATATTTTACAGTAAAATTAATACTCTCCGAGATTTTTGTGAAAAAACGATTTTTTTACCTATTTTCTCCCCCCCCCCTCCCCTCAGCAGGCGTCTAGGGGTGAAGACTTTTGATATGTTAAAAAGTACCACAAAATAAGCTTGTTCCCAAAATTTCAGCCCGCTCTGAATTATTTCATCCAAATTTTCCCATTTTATTGGGCTAATTCTAATCCGTTGCGATTCTAACAGAGTGCTCAAGATTTTCTATGAGAATTTACAAATCTTCTTGATGTCGGTCGATTGCCCTAACGTAACCCATTGGATGGTAGTTAAAAACTGCATTGTTCAGGTCGTCCTAATACCCACCATGTGCGGTATAGACCGATATCTTTGTTAACCTTATAAATCTTTCATATACTTATATTGTGTATTACTAATATATTCAAAAGACCCAATTCCTATATAACTTACCTGAATCCTGTCTGTTTTGATTGCCTTACTGAGTTCATACAACAACATTCCCTTTCAGGTTAATTTTAGGAATTAGGAAGTACCTAGTAGAAAACTGATATCTTCCATCATACTGCTATTTCGTTTGATATACGAACTAACAATGATACTACATATACCCAATTTAAAGAAGTACTACTTGATTTTGCCAATGCTGATTATGTGGCTGTTAACAACTTTATCGCTTCTGTTGATTGGAACAATTATTTGTGCAAAAACAATGTTGATGCTGCTGTCGAACAATTTTATGATGTTGTGTATAAGTGTATACAGCTATAATAATAATAATAATATTTATTAGTGTATAGCACAAGATTTGTTTTACACACGTCAAACGAACAAGGATCAAACACATAATTACATAAAAAGTATATAAATATAAAAGACAAAAAAGAAATAGTAAAAAGTAGAACTATGATATATACCTAAAGTAATTTAAAATAAAGTCTGAGAATATCAATATATACATATTAAAGTCATTGGCTCTTGTAGGCACAAATCACAGAAGATTTACTTAATTAGCTATAAATAGCTATCGGTAAAATTCATCCACCGTATAGCAGTTTCTGTACTGGAGCAGTTTCTTCAGTCTTACCTTAAAAATATTTGCAGTGGGTGCGGACTTAATATCATCCGCTAAACTATTATATAATTTGCAACCCATGTAATGGAAGCTTTTTTGCTACATCGTAGTTCGATGTATTTCGGGTTTCAACAATTCCTTAAACCTTGTTTCGTGGTCATGATAAGTTCGACTGGCAAGGAATTTATATTTATTTTTGTAAACATAAGTGCAGACCTCTAATATATATATACCAGCTACTGTTAGGATTTTAAAGTTTCTGAAAGCATCACGGCAGCTTTCAGGAAAGTGTAGACCAGCGAGTATACGTACAGCATATTTTTGCAATACAAATACTCTTTCAACAAAAGTGCTGTTACCCCAATTTATAATCCCATATCTGAGATGTGAATGAAAATTTGCATAATAGAGCGTTAAGAGTATATCTTGGCTACAGTGGTTGGCCATGAAACGTAATGCATAACAGTTGCTACGTAATTTGCCACACAGATTGTCGATATGGCAACCCCATTGCAGGTGGTTGTCTAAGTGGATACCCAGCATCTTAACCGATTCAGATGATTTAATTATATTGCCATTGTTTTGAATTGATACACTGTCAGATTTCTTTGAGGATGTAAATAATATTGACATAGTTTTTTGCATATTCAATTTTAGTTTATTTTTTTCTGCCCAGGTTATTATATTGTTATATACAAGTTCTGCAGTTATCTGTAATGCATTTAAATTGGTATTAAAAATTAGAATGTTTGTGTCGTCGGCGTAACATATGATAGAGACATTGATATACCTTAATAATATTATTAAGGTATGAAATTAGGTCAGTGGCAAAAAT
Organism: Leptura quadrifasciata; assembly: GCA_963675555.1. Lineage (NCBI taxonomy): Eukaryota > Metazoa > Arthropoda > Insecta > Coleoptera > Cerambycidae > Leptura > Leptura quadrifasciata. The sequence goes on along the minus strand of OY776678.1, from coordinate 53,515,023 downwards.
ATTAAAAAGCAGTGGTCCTAGAATAGAGCCCTGTGGAACTCCCTGTTTGATATCACAGCTATCACTGTTAACATTATTAATTTTAACTATCTGGGTCCGATTTTCTAGATAGGAAGTTAAAAGTTCCAAAGGAACCCCTCTTATGCCATATCTATGCAACTTAGCTAGTAACAGTTGGTGATTCACCAAATCAAAAGCACGGGAGAAGTCAATAAATAATCATGAAACATGAATTCATTTATACAACCAAAATCCGTAAATCTTCAAACTTTCCTTGTTGGTTTAGTTTTGAATTAAAAAAATGTGTGAAGGAGAAGAAACGGGTGCATAAATTATATAAATCAAATAATAATGATTATTATGTCCAATTTTCTAATCTGCGAGCGAGATGTAGAGTTCTAACGGATAGTTGTTATATAAATCTTATCTGTATAAAATTGAAGCTAATATTTCTTCGGACGTAATGTTAAAGAACAGTTTAAGTTGTGGTCCTGATGGAATTCCAGCTATATTTTAAAAAAGTTGTATTTATACTGTTAGCAGCCCGTTACATGTCTTGTTTAATTTATCTATAAATCTGGGTGTTTTCCCACAATTCTGGAAGTACAGCTTCATAAGACCTATTTTCAAAAGTGATGTAAATGATAATAAGAATAATAGAGGAATTTGTTCACAGTCATGTATACCAAAATTGCTCCGTCAGGGTAAATCGACACCCACTAATTTACTTATTTAACACGAAAAAAATGGAAGTCATAAAAAGTTCCTCTACCAGGGCTCTACCACAAGTAATGCACGTATGTGCTATTAATGTTAAATGATTTTTTTTCTCGATAATTCCGTCATGCAATATGCTATAGAATTTACTGTATGCAGGAAACATGTTTTCTCAAATGAAATTTTTTAAAATGGTGGTTGCCATTTAAAAAAATTGCCGACGACGTCACAACGTTTTTAAAGATGTTTATAGATTTTTTCTGACAAACAAATTGAGAAATGCATTTAAAATCGACATATCTTAGCGAATTTTTGTCACTTGTTTTGTAACGGTTTTGAGGAATTTATTCCAATTTTTACGTGCTCATTGCATAAGAGTTATAAATGGATGCCTCTACCGAAGTGTTATGCAATCAAAGTTAGACAGAAGACTTGGACTCTTATTACAACATATTTCAAATTATAGCATTATCCAAATTAAGTAATAATCAGATTTATATTTGAGTATAATTAGAAGCTGAAGATTTACAATATACATCTATTTTCAGTTCATTGGAGTAGGGAAAATGCATTTTCCCTACTCCAAAACGTTGTGACGTCGTCGGCAATTTTTTTAAATGGCAATCACCATTTTAAAAAATTTCATTTGAGAAAACATGTTTCCTGCATACAGTAAATTCTATAGCATATTGCATGACGGAATTATCGAGAAAAAAAATCATTTAACATTAATAGCACACACGTGCATTACTTGTGGTAGAGCCCTGGTAGAGGAACTTTTTTATGACTTCCATTTTTTTCGTGTTAAATAAGTAAATTAGTGGGTGTCGATTTACCCTGACGGAGCAATTTTGGTATACATGACTGTGAACAAATTCCTCTATTATTCTTATTATCATTTACATCACCACTTTTGAAAATAGGTCTTATGAAGCTGTACTTCCACAATTGTGGGAAAACACCCAGATTTATAGACAAATTAAACAAGACATGTAACGGGCTGCTAACAGTATAAATACAACTTTTTTAAAATATAGCTGGAATTCCATCAGGACCACAACTTAAACTGTTCTTTAACATTACGTCCGAAGAAATATTAGCTTCAATTTTATACAGATAAGATTTATATAACAACTATCCGTTAGAACTCTACATCTCGCTCGCAGATTAGAAAATTGGACATAATAATCATTATTATTTGATTTATATAATTTATGCACCCGTTTCTTCTCCTTCACACAATTTTTTAATTCAAAACTAAACCAACAAGGAAAGTTTGAAGATTTACGGATTTTGGTTGTATAAATGAATTCATAGCTGTATACACTTATACACAACATCATAAAATTGTTCGACAGCAGCATCAACATTGTTTTTGCACAAATAATTGTTCCAATCAACAGAAGCGATAAAGTTGTTAACAGCCACATAATCAGCATTGGCAAAATCAAGTAGTACTTCTTTAAATTGGGTATATGTAGTATCATTGTTAGTTCGTATATCAAACGAAATAGCAGTATGATGGAAGATATCAGTTTTCTACTAGGTACTTCCTAATTCCTAAAATTAACCTGAAAGGGAATGTTGTTGTATGAACTCAGTAAGGCAATCAAAACAGACAGGATTCAGGTAAGTTATATAGGAATTGGGTCTTTTGAATATATTAGTAATACACAATATAAGTATATGAAAGATTTATAAGGTTAACAAAGATATCGGTCTATACCGCACATGGTGGGTATTAGGACGACCTGAACAATGCAGTTTTTAACTACCATCCAATGGGTTACGTTAGGGCAATCGACCGACATCAAGAAGATTTGTAAATTCTCATAGAAAATCTTGAGCACTCTGTTAGAATCGCAACGGATTAGAATTAGCCCAATAAAATGGGAAAATTTGGATGAAATAATTCAGAGCGGGCTGAAATTTTGGGAACAAGCTTATTTTGTGGTACTTTTTAACATATCAAAAGTCTTCACCCCTAGACGCCTGCTGAGGGGAGGGGGGGGGGAGAAAATAGGTAAAAAAATCGTTTTTTCACAAAAATCTCGGAGAGTATTAATTTTACTGTAAAATATGTACACATGAAAATTATAGGTAATAAAAATCTGCACAATTTAGTTTTTTAACTTCGTGGGACATATTGGAGCCGAGATTGATTTTTTTGAAATTTTGATAGTTTTACGACGCAACGGAAACGTGCGAGTTCTTCGCTAAAATCTTTAAAATGGTCGTTCGGATCGCAAAATGTTTCAAATTAAATTTGTAGAGAGTTCGATTACGAACAATTTTCTTTTATTTTTCATTTTCATTCGATCAATATTGGCAGAGATATGAATTTTTAAACTTCTTTAGAGCGCGCTGTCAGAACACTTGTTTCATGAAAAAATCGATAAGAACTCGAAAACGATAGATCTTACGCGTGTAGTGTAGCTAATCAAAGTTAAAGATAATCAAATTTTTAATATGTTAATGTATGTACAAAATCGTTTTGATAACGGATTAATGGAGATAAAAGGGAAAAACAGGAAAAATTGTCATTTTCAGGTGCATTTTGACAAATAGCTATTTCTTTATTGGCTTTAGGCAATAATAACACTAAAGGTTTTTTGAAGAGAATTAAATTACCTGTAAAATGAGCTCCAAGTGACCTTCATACGATGAATGATTCACGAGTCACAGCTGTTTAAAGCTATTAGCAAAAATGTCTTCTTTATTATAAATTAAGATTTTCCTGCAAGAACTGTGCGTAACAATTTTTAAAAAATTGGTTTTGGCATATTTTCATTAGTTTATATACATGTGAAACTAATGCAACAGCATAAGTCGTTGCCAAGGTATATTTTCTTTAAAAAAAAGGTTCTTAAAAACTGTTTCTGTTCAGAAGAATTGAACTATTTTTTTTAAATTCTTTTTTTGTATATATCATCTTTTCTCTTGACTTTACGACAGAATATCATAAGACTTAAATGAAAGCTTACAAATTTTTCTACAAAAAAACACTTTTTCGTGTATGATTTTCAATAAGTAGCGACAAAGAACTGACGATTGAAAATGCGGTTGATATTTAATTTTTAGCAAACAGGCAATTTTCGTCACGTTTGAAGTACAAAAAAGTACATTTAATAATGTGTTTTCACTTTTTGAAGTATCAGAAGTTATTCTGTGAGCATTTGTGAGTCATTTCATACTGAACCCATATTTTAAAAAAAATTCGTATTCGAATTCTCTACAACTTTCATTTGAAACAGTTTCGATCCGAACGACCATTTTTGAGATTCTAGAGAAGAACGCGCGCGTTTCCGTTGCGTCGCAAAACTGTCAAAATAAAAAAAAATCTATCTCGGCTCCAATAGGCCGTACGAAGTTAAAAAAAAATTGTGCGGATTTTTGTTACTTATAATTTTCATGTGTACATATATTTTACAGTAAAATTGATACTTTCCAAGTTTTTTGCGAAAAACAGTGTTTTTTACCTATTTTTCCCCCCTCCCTTCCGCCGGTGTCTAGGAGTGGGGACTTTTGACATGTTAAAAAGTACCACAAAATAAGCCTGTTCCCAAAATTTCAGCTCGTTCCGAATTATTTCAACCAAATCGACAAATTTCATCCTATTTTATTGGGCTAAATATTATATTCATTCGTTCAGGCAAAGCGGCTCACATGTACATAGACATGGTAAAAGGGCGACATGTATTCCGAATCACTGAGCAACCACATGTAGGCAAATACGGCGTAAAACATATTAGTTTACCGCCAAAAGCGATTGTTAAGTTTGTAAAATGAAATTGGAAAATGTTGACGTCTGAGGGAAATCTCCCTTCTGGGACTTTTCTGAGGAACTACAAATCCGTACTCATAGGCCATACCTTACATGAGTTGCAGTGCTTCACAACGTTGGATTGTAGAAAAAAAATTTTATTTGGAAGTACAAGTTTTTTTTCGAGACAGATTCCAAAATGACGCCTTGTGCTACGTCTCGAGCATCACGTCCCGTCATGTGAAATTTTTATTGCAGTTACAAAAATTACACCCCATGGAGCGTTACGTCCCGTCGTGTGAACAATCATTACAGTTTCAAAAATGACGCTTCGTGGGTCATCACATCTCGTCTTATAAAATTTACTGCAGTTACAAAAATGTCGTTTTGTAATAACGTCTCAAGAACTTTCATTGTACTTCCAAAATAACTTCCCGATGCTGACGGCATCTTTACGTGTCACACACGGTTCATATAACATATTTCGTTGCAGTTCCGTAAAATCCCATCGAAGATTTTTTCTGACTTAGAACAGGATATGATCGATATTTCATTCATGTTGTTTAACAAGATCAACACTATCACTGTCGCTTCATCAGCTTCATTGTGTATAGAATCGTAGGTTGCGCGTCGGTGGGAAAAGCCCTCTAAACTATAATATTTAACTAAATAAATTCGTCGCCGTAAAGTAATTATTATCCGAATTTAAATTAAGATACAGTGTAATTATGACAATGAGATGAACATTTCAAGAACCTCACATTACCTTAGGTGTTTTGATTATGTAGTATTACTTACGAAAAATTAAGGAACAGGCAGCGAAAAAAAAAAAATAATTAAATAAGATAAAAATATTAAATTTTGGATTGTCTAAGCAATTCTCTCAAATAGCATATTTCTTGAAAATTGAAAACAAATGTAGGTCGTTTAGTCTTAGTTAAAAAATCATATTTTTGAAAAGTATAAGAAAAACTATTTTCTTAACTAAGCCGCATTTTTTAAGATGAAATTTGGAAGTAAGATGGACTGAAATTAAAATTTAGATCCATTTGGGGCATAGGTAACCCCGTCTGGGGATACCCTATATATCCATGTTCATATATTCAGGGCCTGCCGATATATAATCCATTTCAGAAAAAACCATTGACCGGTGGTATAGAATCGATCTAAAGAGCCCATACTAAAGGGGTACATTACTCTTGTAATTTCTCATAAAAAAAGCATTAACGGGGGGGGGGGGTGTATAGAATTGATCTAGAGCGTTCATACTAGACGTTATCAATACAGTTTTGTATCAAATAACAAAACAAATAAAACATTGAGACAGAATATAATCTAGGCATTTTTATGATAACATTGAGTAGTTTTCACATAGAATAATTTTATCTAACAATTTTTTGCATTTTTCTCCAAGGTAACATTGTGAAAGGGTATTTTCATCCCAGTAAGTGTCTACAAAATTTTTTAAATAACATCGTGCTTTCATCCGTCGTTGTGTCCACTACCCTATTTATTTTAATGATTTCTTTAGGGATTTTCAATATGGACGTATTAAATGAATAGGTTCGTGGAATCTTATTTCATTGCGTTCCACAAACTAGTTTTAATGTGCTCTCTGTATGACGAAACTGTATTATTAAAATGATAGTTAAACACACTATCATCTTCATTTACTATGATTTCAGCAAACATGCAACAATACGACTCACAATCATAAAAATTATACTGATGGGGAATGTCTTTTGGAATTATTATCGTCCATTCATCGGTGAAAAATGAAAAATTTAAAAAAATAACGTAGGCCGTTTCATATGCAATTTCACTTTCTATGAAATTTATGATGTAAATACCCTTCTGTGGAAATTATGGATACGGATTGTCGCACTTTTCCATTAGCAATGAGTATTGGAAAATATATGTCAAATATGGTCTCAGAGATTGTCTTTTGAATTAGGTACTATCGCGAGCAAACAAAAATAGGACAACTATTTTTTTCTAATGTAAATCTGTCTCTATTTGAATAAATAAATAATAAAACAGATATCACTTTTAATTTATTTTTTATTTTAATGCTGTAGTTATTGCTATAGTAAATGATGGATGGTTAATGAGACAAATTGCACTGCGTTATAACATAAACAAAAATTTGGTGTGTAACATTTTAAGAAAGTGTAGAATAAACGGTACGATTAGTAGAAATCCTGGATTAAAGGACAAAGGATATCCTATTTAACAAGAAACTAACTATTAATAATTCGTTATTGCACCATTTCTATTTATAACTTCTATAAGTCTGTTTGGCATGGAATTAAATAACCTTATACAATAATCATTAGTAATAATATGCATTATTTACTATTTCCAGTAATTTTCGGCATTCTGTGGTCTCACATTTCGTTTTTGAATACTTCTTACAAGTAGTTCCCATACTTCTTCCACAGGGTCAAGATCTGGACTATGACTGGGCCAGTTAAGAACATTGATGTTGTTATCTTGAAACCAGTTAGTTACGGCATGAGCTAGCAGTATGAATGGAACAATTGTCTTGTTGAAATATGAACTCATTATTAGGAAATAATTGTGACACAGAAGAGAGCATAATATTGTCTAAAATCCTAATATACGTTTCACTATTAAATCGTTCCTCGATATGCCACAAAACACCAGGACCACGTGCCGATATCCAAGCACACATATTGACGAAAAATCTACCACTTTTATGATTGTTAGGTATATATTTCCCATCGAATCGAGTATTCGGAGGGCGGTAAACACGAATACGACCGCTGTGTGTTGACTGGAAAGTTTTTTCGTCTGTAAAGATTACATTGTTCCAAAAATTTACATCATGCGCTAAAAATTCAAGCGCAAATGCTACTCGAGCTTCTTTATGTTCAGCTTTAAGTAAGTATTTCTGTGCTGCTGCATGACAGCGTAGCTCCGATTATATTACTCGCCGGCAACCAGTACTACTCGATCCAGGAAAATTCGTTTCTTCGGCAGCCTGAATAACTGAGTAAAATGGATTTTCTACTAAAGCATTCACCAAATGCAAATCTTGTTGTTGAGTTGATATCCTTCGTCGCCCCGATCCAGGATTTCTACTAATCGTACCGTTTATTCTCCACTTTCTTAAAATGTTACACACCGAATTTTTGTCAATATTATAACGCAGTGCAATTTGTCCCATTGATCATCCATCTTCTGCTTTAGCAATAAATCCAGATTTAACTAAATTGCTTATATGAGGCATATTAGTTTTTTGCACACTTGCAATAAATTATGACAACTAACTGACAATGTCACAAAAATTAAAGTTAGATATACACAACTAGATTTTAGCAAAATACCGTTATAAGACTTGTCCTATTTTTTTTGCTCATGACGGTACCAAACAATTTAAGGAGGTGTTCGGAGTGTATTAGTTATCCATGTTTCCAATTTTAATTGTAAATGACTTCACGTCAATAAAATGACGCAGCCTAATGTACGGTGTGCTTGGAAAGAGAGAGATAGAGAGTGATAGAATATGACATTGGACAAATTTATTATACCTAATCTTTAAATTTCTCGGTACATTTGAGGACATTAGGGCTAATTTTATTTTAGTTCTACAAAAGGGAAAATGTTTATTTTAATAATACCTATGTGGGATGATAAGAATTATTTTTGCAAATCGAAAATAGAAGAAAAAAAAACATTTTTTTATATATACTTTTTTTTCTCTCGTCATCCCACGTTGTAACATGTTTTTAATGTCTTTTAGTGAAAGCCGTTTTTTAAAATAATGATTTATATGAGAGTAAATTGAACCGTCTTTCCGGCTTATATCCGGAGCGCTCTTAATTCTGACGGATAAATGAATCGTCCTGCAACTTGAATTCCTTGTTATTTTTCATTTGTTTTAAGAAAGTTACATCGACTTCTGGATCGTCTGAATCTTGGTGTGTCAATATACTGTTGTATATACTCTCTTTATACATATAGTTAACAAACTCTAGTATAAGGGTTACTACATTTCACTTCCACAATGGTCAAGGGTTTTGTATGAAAAATTACATAAAAAAGTACCCCTAAGAAGGGGGTGGGGGCTCAAATTTTATGAGAAGGCGAACCTGCTATGAATAGTTAAAAGTCTCTTGTATGAACACTCTACATGGATTTTACACACCCAGTAAATGGTATTATCTGAAAAATTATAGGAGTAAACCCCTAAAAAGAAGGGGGGCTGATATTCTATAAACAGGTGAATTCTTTATAGTAGTTAAGAGTCTCTAGTATGAATGCTCTAGATCTATTCTAAACCTTCGGTAAATGTTTTTTTCTAAGTAAAGTACCCCTATAGGGGATGGGGCGCACAAATTTTATAGGAAGGTGTGAATCCTTTATAGATAATTAAGTGTCTCTAAAATAAGCTCTCTAGATCGATTCAATACCCCGGTCGGTGGGTTTTTCTGAAGAATTACAAGATTAAAATGCCCCTAAAACGGGGGATGAAGCGTTCAAATTTTATAGACAGATGAATCGTTTATAGATAATTAACAGTAAAAAATTAAATTTGGATTTAGTGTGTATACGAGAACCAAGGGCTTCTAAAACAATTTTGACATTAGCAACCCCCTTCTACCTCCCCCATTGCCACCCCTATTATTAAAGGGAGTAAAATATCCCATTGGGATTTAGTGTGTATAAGACTTGGATACAAAATCTGAATGTGAAAGTAGTGATCCTTTTGGCAGCGGTTTTTTCATTATGAAACAGTACGTGGTTTCACATTTCATTAGCTATTAAGATAGGTTATGTAAAAGAACCGTGAAATTTGACTTATAAATTTATTTCTAACAGGCGAAGAAGAAAAGCACTGCAAGTAGTAGTAATGTAAAATAATACACCGTAGGATACTTTTGCCATTTGCTTCAAGCAATATTATTCGTCTTCACTAGTTGGATCGGATAAGAAGAAAGAATATTCCCTTCCCATTTGCAAACCTAGGACTGTCAGTCATGCTTTTCTGACTGGTATGGTTAGAATATTTTTTTTATCAAAACATATTTCATATTCTTTAACAAGCGACATTAGTAGTTCATTTTTACACATGCACAACAAGTCATTTAAAATTTCGGAGTGATAATATCAATTAGTTGGACATATACATACAGAGTGAATTTGAAATACATCATAATATTTAAACGTGTAATTCAGTATAACTTAATTAATTAATCAACGGTGTTTTAAATTCAAAATTCCATAGATAAACTTTTAACTAAAAAAAACCTAAAACCGTCCCGCGGGTAAAGTTGGGTTGTTATTTAACAATCTGTTATTTTATAACTGTTATCTGCAAATAATATTAACAGACCGTTATTTGTCTTCGAAAATAACAGATATGCGAAAACTGTTATTCGGAAAATAGGTTCACAGAGCATCGCGAGACTAGTATTCTCATAGCAGTTTGCGCGAAATGGTGTCATCTGTTTTCGAGAGAGCGTATTGTTGCTATGAAAGACAACGCTGCTGACGAGTGAAGGCAGGCAGCAGCATAGCAGTAGTGTAAAATAGTATTTACTGCGATACCAACACTCTTTTTTGCTAGCTGTTATTTTAAACTGTTACTTAAAAATAACAATAATAGGTTAAACCTGTTATTGAAAAATAACAGTTTTGCCCATCACTACCCGCAGGGAAACACTGACCACTGACATAAATCTCACATTGAGGTTCATACCTACAAGCAGAATTCGCGATGTTGCCATATAAATACACAATCACAAAGCACAATCTGTCACCTATGACGTAAATTTGGCAACTATAAAACGCATACACATAACCTTCAAACGAATAAGGAAGTTTACTTGCGTGTTCATGAGCGTCGCAGATATTTTAGTTCAAAATTGAATAATTTTTATCTTCCTTATTTTTCACATATTTTACAAATGACTATTTTAAAGAATTTTTGGCAGTCATAGTGCTAAATAGGTTCAAATACTATGATGTGTTTGAAACACAGCCTATATAGCAAAAAATATATTTTATTTGTATTTTTAAATTACATTTTTCAGAACATGTTTCATTTATCTCTATATCTATATATAAATAATGCAATATACATATTTTTTGCATTTTTTGACTGTTTCACTATAGTTACCTTTTCGTCTTCTATACATGCATTGCCAACCGGCTTTTCCATCTCGAATTAAAGTTGTGTATTTACTAATATGCATATATTCGCCGCTGTGAAATATTGCACTCATTACTCTATATGTCATACGATCAACTGAAAGGGATTCTTTGACTTTAGAAATTTTACAGCAGCTTTATTATGTAAGGAATCATAAATATAAACACTACGATCATCATAATAACTGCATGCCCAATGATTTAGACGATGCAAAAATTGTATATGGTCTTTTCCAGGTAGGATAGGTTGAATTGCATTATAATTTTGCACATAATTTGTAATTCGTCTAATCGTAATGAGCATTTGTACGTAAAATTTACGAAAAAAAAAGAAAAGTGAGAATCTTCGAGCCACTAACCTTTGATAATGTTGATGTCTGTTTTCGTTATTTATCTGCACACAAATACTTTATCCAAAATGGACAATGAAAAAGAAATCCGAATGTAAAAAAACTGAACCTTTATACTTACGTAAATATCGGGAGCAAAACATAAACTCTATCGACGATCTCCTAAAAATCTGTGAAACAATATGCATGTGTAATACTTAGAAAACATCTATTTCGCAACCTATCCGGCATGTAATCCGACACGACACTTAATGTGTTGCCATTAAATATTTCCATTTTTTACATCGGATAATTACAAATTTGTTAGTGTGAATATTTTTTAAGTTGTTATTTTGGTGTTTGATGTGATTAATACCTCGTATTATTTTGGCAGATCTCAAAATTCAAACATTAATAGCAATGCCGTGATAAAATGACAAGTTAAAGACAGGTATTTAATTGAAAAATGAAACGATAAACAACTCATTTCCCATGTAATTACCAATGTTAAATGATTGTTTTTTTTATAAAAGAAAAGAAACATCCAGATGGCGCAGAAAGCAATATCTTGCTGTATATGAAGTCCTGTCTCGTTTCGCTTTCGCATGAGAGAGAGAGAGAGAGAGAGAGAGAGAGAGAGAGAGAGAGAGAGAGAGAAAATTAGCTACGAAACCCGACCGGGTTTCTTGATCAAAATTCAAACATCAATAGCAATGCCGTGATAAGATGACAAGGTAAAGACAGGTATTTAATTGAAAAATGAAACGATAAACAACTTATTTCGCATGTAATTATCAATGTTACATGATTATGTTTTTTTATAAAAGAAAAGAAATATCCAGATGGCACAGAAGGCAATATCTTGCTGTATGTGAAGCCCTGTCTCGTTTCGTTTTCGCATGAGAAAGAGACAAAATTAGCTGCGAAACCCGAGCGGGTTTCTTGATGTCATTTATATCTGCTTTAATTTACTTAAAAAAACTTTTCTCTTCCAACTCGCCCCTAGGCATGTCATTTGGTGGAGGCGCGAGGCCTCTGTATCTATATACTCATGTTTATATATTAATATCCATGTTCATATTCACTCTCTCCAATTCTCTTCGCATTCATAATTATTATATTTGTATTTTAGGTTGTTTATTTTATGTATACCTTCGGTAAATAATTCTGTTCATTTTATTTTATTCAATTTATAATTTGAATTTATGATTTCAAATCGATTTTCATAAAGAAAATTATATCTGCGTGGTTTATTTCAAAATTATTACTTAAACGGCATTTTACTCTTGGGAAAATAATATATCACAAGCGATATATGATTTTTTTTGTTGTCTATCCACCAATTTGAAATGAAATTCAAATTTTATGTTGGGAAATAGTATATAATTTTAAAATTGTCCGAGTAAAGGTAAGTATATATCTTCTTGTAATATATTAGACAGAGATTAGGAAATGCATATTTCTTAAATTTAATTTTTAAAGATTAACAGGATTGGACTAGCGATGAATTAAGACGTACTACCAACATCAGTAATAAATCGATTCAGGTTTTATTAATTATTATATGAGATGACACATAATTACGTGGCAATATTTCTGAGGTTGGCAGTAAACAAAAATAAAGGGTGGTTTGTTAAATAGACCGCAGTGTGACATTATATAATAAGTGTGGTGTAACCTCCTCAGGTACAACTATATCCTCCCGGTCGCTTCCCGTTCGATTAATCGCGATTCCACCTCGCGCTTTAACCAACTCGGTTATCGGCTAGGCTAATATGGACATTCTGAAGAAAATGGAACCTTTTTGAAAAAGTCCAGAATGTACGACTTTAGTATATTTCATATATTGCAATTTTATTTAATTTCTGAGTTTTGAAAGCTAATAAGAACGCATTTGTATCCAGAATCGATTATTGTTTTCATGAGTTTCATAGCGAGTGTAAAACTTTTGAACTATAAAAAAATACTAAATTTGTAACATTTCATGAATTAATTTTGGATTTTCCGTCCATCTATCTACTTGACGCCCTTGAGTACGCCGGCGCCGTTGACCTTTGAAAAATTTGGCCATAATCATTTGATAATTTTTTCTGAGTAATCACTTTGTACCTTATTTGGCTACTTGATTTTTTTAAATCAAGAATCTCTTTTAAACTTATTTAAAAGTAATTTAAATAAGTAATATAGCTAATAACCAGTATCTTTGAGCATGAGCATGAGAATGGTAGCTCAGTGTGTTAAAGCGACTGGCTAGCAAACTGAGTTGCCTAGCGAAGTGGGTTTGATTCCCGCAAGGCGAAACAATTTTTCATTAAAAAAATTGCCCCAAGAGTGGTTCGGAGTCCACATTAAACTGTAGGGCCTCGTCTCTCTTTACCTAGCACAAGATCCTTGAGATCTTCCAGGGGGTTACTTCGGTAACTTGAGAGGCAGTTAAGAAAACATTTCATTTCAAACAGCTGTTATCGGAGACTCTGTCGGCACAACGTAGGTACTATTCCGTTGTTATTCCTACCTGTAGTTTGCAATTTCTGGGGCATTAAAAATTCATTGTTGTATTTTTATATTTAGCATCTAAAATTAATTATTCTAATTCTTTTATGTCACTCATTTCGTTTGTCTAGATAGAGTTAAATTTGTGGGTTTGATGGTGTGTTAGAGAAGACCTGTCGTTTTTTGTAAACATGATTTTTCTATTGCGATCATAAGTGTTTCATTTGGAGGGGAGGGGGGCTGGCAACGGACATTTTGAGTTATATTTTTAAACAATTTTTTGCATTTTTAATGTCAGATTTAAAAACTTTAGAGTTCTTTCTAACATTAAGGCAATCTTGTTTGTTATCTCTATGATGCACTGTTTTCTAGAAAAATCGATTTAAACTTTGTGTGTTTCGTTGAATAAGTTCCCCAATGATTACTAAAAATGAAATGGAAAATCAGCAAAATAACAAATGGACGAATGTCAAACATTTATTAATTTTTTACAATGTTTGTAAAAAAAAATAATAAAAAATATGATTTAAAAGGCTTATTGCCTGCGACTGATACACTTATGATCATGCATGTTTACAGCAAATAGGCTATTTTAGGTTAATAAATGTACCAAGTTTTATTTTTTAGACAAAAGCGTTTTGAAGATTTATGATAAGGTTTCATCTTTAAGGGGCTGTTTTTCTGTTAGGAAACATTTTTATATAATGTAATTTACGTCAAATCGACATAAAATCACATCTAGAATTTGTAGTTTTCGTTTATCAAGAGAGTTTCTGGACACCCTCTATAGAAATAGTTTGTTTACTATACCACCTTCGCACAGCACAGCTTTCTATACTAGAGCCAGACGAGTCTATGATTTTTTTGTATAATTATGTCTTTTCTGTCATGCGATTTTGTCGTCCCAGCATTTGGTTATGATGTTCTCTTAACAGCATACTATATTATTCTATATCGGCTATTTCTTCGCTATAAAAAAATTATACTGAACGCTCAAGAGATACGATGCTCAATGGAACTCAAATACTTACAGAACCATAGACGCTGTTCAATTCAAAATATATCTAATATTTATTTAATAAATTATTGGTCTGACGAAAAACTGTACTTACCAGTCTTTCTAGATTTCCTTCTTCACTTTTAATTTTCATATGTTAAAACACAATTTGAATTGTAAATATAAATTCTGATCCACACTCGTTTTGTTATTATTCTTTACTTTTCCATATACGATATACATGTGGAAGACGTATTATTGTGATCGTGCAAAATTTTTTTTGGTTTATTTACATATTATTTTCAAGTCCATAAAGTCATAAAAGTGATTTTGAAAAATATCTCTGTCGTCTACGATGTGATCAGTGATCAGATTTCGAAATTACTCCTATAGGAAATTGGTGCTTTCTTCCACACGAACAACTATTTGACGTGACTCATTTAAAACAGGATTGTGATTTTCTATGAAAAGATAATAAAAGCTTAACCTGTAAACCATACTAACTTACTTGTCGTTCATCCTCAAAGGAAATTATTTCTTATGGGAACGTCTACCAGTAAGTTCAAGAATTGACCCCCTATTGGAGTCAAATTAGGACTTTTATGTGAATTGTCCGGTCTGGGCAACTTTTTACGTTTTGAGACGGTCAAGTTAGGTTTGCGGTTCAGTTTTACAGTTTCGACGAAGTCGGCGTATTGTTTATTTAAACAATTAAATTTTGTAGAACATGTGTTTCCATTTTTTTTTTAAATAAACTCGTGAACCTACGACCCTACTGGAACAAATAAGAAAGGAAAATGTTTGCTATAGGTTGTCGAACAAATATGTATAAACTAAAATTCACACCGAATATTATTATGATTTAAAATATATAAGTATTGCAAAATTAGGTAATCAGTGTATTCTCGAAATAAATGAATAAATGTCAATGCAACTTGTGAAAATGTAGCTCTTAGAGAGTAACAGTCCTCTCTTAAAATTAAAAATCAAAGTAGGCGCTGAATCAACTGAAAGTCTTAGGTAGATTTCTCATCTACCCATTGCAGAGTGCAGCGTGTCACGACTTCGGGACTTCGAATCAAATAGTTTTTCTAAAATAGGTTTTTCTAAAACACGAAAAAAACATTTTCTCACACCTTAATTGTTCAAGAAAAAATTTTACCACGCAAAAAAATTGAAGCCTAAGAAACCCTACATTCCTACCACCATTCTGAACATCCTGGATTCGGCTTATACCCAGAAACATTTTTTGTCAAAATCACGCCATTTTCATAAAATAAACAAATAAACATATTTATTGACCCAATAGACCACAGTACAGGATATAGGGTAAGTAAAAAAAAATTAATACTTCGTCGGCTGAGAATTATACTGTTGTATCTCCACACAACCTAGTTTTGAGAAAACTGGAATTGAATGTTTAAATTGCGGCATCTTTGACGCCAAAGGTATCTTTGACTGCATTGTTACTGTATTTCGTTTGAACTAATTTTCAGAACTTAGGGCGATGCTTGTTTTTAATAATACCTGAACGACTTAATATTTAAAAAATCATTCAAATTTGGCAAAAATTGGATATAGAAGACGGGAATTATTTTGGATATAGGACATTATAATATTGAGATATACAGCTCCCTATGAGGATATAGAACAATAACTTTCTAAAAAAACATGGATATACTTCACGATACTTTTGAATTAGCTTTGCGACATGAAACATAATAATTCCCTTGTGAAAATGATGTATTCAGCTCATTTTTGACCAATAGTGGATATGGAACACTATAATTCTCAGCCGACGACTTGAAAAATTACAAACATAGAAAGAAAAATACAAGCAAAAATATAAATTTGTTCATATAACTTCAAAAAAATTTAAAAATTACAATTAATAATTAATTAAAAAACATGAGAAAGAAATTCATTGATAGAATAAAAAGCATGGAATAATAATAATTTACTTACAAAGGAAATAAATTTGTTTAAACTAACATTTTTAATACCGGTGGGTAATTTGTTATACAATTTAGCCCCCATATAGTATGGACTTGATTTATACAGTTCTAATCTGTGTATGTCATATTGCAAGTTTTGACCATGTCTGGTATTATAATTGTGATGCTCATTTCGTAGGTTAAAACAGAATGTATTTTGTCTCACAAATTTTAGAATTTCGAATATATAGATGCAAGAGAAAGTGAGTATTTGTTCTCTAATAAAAATTTGTTTGCAGGACTCGATATTTTAACCCAAACATACAGCGAATAGCCATTTTTTGCATCATGAAAACTCTATTTGCAGCTGATAGGCATCCATATGCGATAATTCCATACCTCATAACAGATTCGAAATTGGAGTAGTAAAATGTCTTTGTGACATTTTTATTGGTAATGGTGTAGAGCCTTTATAATACAAAACAAGTACTTGCACATTTTTTACATACATAGTTTACATGATCTCGCCATGTTAGCGATAGGTCTATATGTAATCCAAGTAGTTTGAAACTTGTTTTTTGCTCAATAGATCTTCCATTCAGCTTAATTAAGGGGCTGCTCATATAATTGGCAAACATCGGGTGAGATTGTAATATATGTGTTTTTTCTTGGTTAATTTTTAAGTGAAGACTACTACTACTAAGATAATTAAACAATGCTACTAAGTTGTTGTTTACTTGTTGGGTTATATTTTCTTGATTTTGATTGTATGCAACCAGTGTTATGTCATCCGCAAATTCACAATGAGATATAGACAGATGATCATCTATATCATTACAATATAATAAAAACAGTAACGGACCCAAAACACTTCCCTGTGGAACACCATCATCTATTGTGAGCTCATTAGAATTTTAGCCAAGATAATTTACAAACTGTTTTCGGTTTGTTAGATATGACCTTAACAGTTCGTTGCATTTACCACGCAGACCATATAGTTCCATTTTATCCAACAGAACTTCATGGTCTACACAGTCAAAGGCTTTCGATAAATCAACAAAAAGAGCCACCACCTTATTGTTTCTGTCCAGTTGTCTATAAATTACATTAAGTATATTTAATAGTGCCGACATTGTCGACTATTTATGTCTAAAACCATGCTGCATATTTGCCAAGAGACTATTTGTTTCTAAAAATTGTAATTCTTTTGGCTAAAATTTTTGCAATTACTTTAGAAAACACCGACAAGAGTGAAATTGGACGATAGTTGGCGAGTAATTTTTGATCTCCTTTTTTGTATAGGGTAATAACTTTAGAAGTTTTTAATGCGTTTGGGAAGCTACCTTGAGAAATGCAAATGTTAGCTATATGACATAGCGGCTTAGTTAACTGGATTTCACATTTCTTTATGATAGCAGTAGAGAATTGATCTGGGCCTGTGGAGTCCGTGTTTTTTAAATCTCTTAATATGTTAACAACCTCAGATTTAGTGACTACCTCAAGAAAAATAGTTTTGTCTGTATAATTTGATCTCTTTATATGATTTTTAATTTTGGCGTCATCTTGTTTGTTTATTATTATTTCTATTGACAAATTTACAAAGAAATTATTATAGGCGTCGGCTGTTTCTTTCTTGTCTGCAACTTCAACGTCATTTACAATTCTATTACTATTTGTTTGTGGTGTACAGTTTTTTATTGAAGTATTTATAATATTCCATACGACTTTTGATCTATTGTCAGAGTGCAGTATCTAATTGTTATAATACATCTGTTTGGCTTGTCTAATAGTACGTGGATAGATTTTTTTTGTACGTATTGTAATAATTTAAAGCAATTAACCCCTGTTTTTTCTTAATATGTAACTCTTTAAGGTTTGCTGCCTATACTTTTAATCCTGGTGTTATCCAATTTTCAGTTTTGCAAAAATTGTGCTCTGTTTTTGTAACAAATTTAAAATTAAGATCATAATAATATAATAGTATGTTATTAAAAATGCTAAATTTTGCATCAGTATCTCCATTATAGTTTATAATATCATTCCATTCTTCAGTTTCAAGATAATTCTTAAATCAATGTTATTTTTTTGAAAATGATCGACTTTTATATGAGGTATACTTGTTTTCATCTGTTATGGGAAATGAAATGATTTGTGCAGAGTGGTCAGATAAGCCATTATGAATAATCTGTTTCTTTGTGATAATATTGTTGAAATTTGTAAAATTGTAATCAATAGCAGTTTCTGATTATGCAGTTATTCTCGTTGCTTCATTGAAAACTGGGTTCAAATAAAGAGAATTTACAAGGTCAATGAGTTTAATTTTGTCTTGCGAATCAGATAAATAGTTAATATTAAGATCCCCACACACAATTATTTTACCAAACTGATTTTTTTGACACATTATATTTAGGCATTCCTCAAATTTATCCAAGAACTAATTCGACTGGAGTAAAAAGAAAGATAATAGAATTTTATTGCAGCTTACCACCATCTATTTCATCCAAAAACCCCCTGACGACTAACCTATTTTGACAATATGAAAGTTTATCATAATATGAATTCATAGTATACATATGCTTATTACTTTCCAATGAAACTTAATTTTTACAAATACATCCTTTTAAATAACTTCCCAAATTCCAAACCATTTCATTTGTGATAATGATACTTATAGCATTTTCAAATGATTTTATTAGCTTCTAATATAATTTAATATTATTACTCATTCCACAATAAGTTTTGTATATTGGTCTTTTGATTGTTCCTTAATCCGTGCCTGATGACTTCTTAAATTAATAACAATAAAACGAACATTACCGATTCTTGAGCATTACAAAATGCAGTCTTGGGAAAAACGACATAAAATTAGGATTTAAATAAAGTTACAATTTCAGTATATAAGTATTGTATGCTTTGATGCTCGTTAGGCGTATTTCATTCTAATATAAAATAAAACTTTGATAAAGAAACATCTCACTGGAAAAGAATAGAATATGAGTGGGTACGCTGAGAACTATTTCTTCGTAAACCGATGGATTCTGTGTTGTGCAGGGATGTGGGCACCAGAAAATAATAATAAAGTTGTGCAATTTGCGTATAAAGTTTATGCCATTGTGGTATTTTTATTTGTGGACGTATACTTTACTGCAACGGAATTTGCAAGTCTTCTTTATACCTATGGAAATGAGGACGATTTAATTAAAAATATCAGTTTTGCTCTAACTCATTTAATGGGCTCTGTGAAAGTAGTGTTTTTCTATCTACGTGGACATAAATTGATAGAGCTGATGAAAACTTTAGAAAGTGAAGAGTTAAGGTATGTAGATGTGGTTTATATGGGTCTATTTCTTAGGTACACCGAAAACCTTCCAAAGGAAAAGTTTAAATGAACGTATTTATGTCATCATAGAGTATTTTTTGGAAGAATCAAGTTTAAAAAATGGGTTTTGATTAATATTTCAGGATCTTCTTTTACAAAATGTGGCATACATATTACTACTAATAAAGTAGGTATATTCTTGTCTATGTTACAAATAATATTATACAAAAGTTGGTACTGATGAGGACGGGCTACACTTTTTATATGCATTTTTGTTCCACTGATATTTTTTGACATTTATCCTAATTTTATCCTAATGGCAATAGGTACTAGGTACTCCACTAAGATTACTTAAACAAATTTTAAGTTGATGATCCATGATTTCCAAGAAAACACAACAACAAATACTGCAATTGGTTAAATTAAGGAAATTATTTCCCTCAACAATAATAAAGAAGGCTTTGAATAATAATAATTTACTTCATTAATGATAAAAACATTAATTTTATTTTCCTGGTATGATTCCATTATTGCGTTTATTTAAAGAGTATCAAAGATTAAAAAGTATACGGTTGTGAGTAGCACCATCTAAAACCAATAATCACATATATTAATTAGTATAAAATTATTTATTATAAACCAAAAACCATGACCTTAGAATTATATTTAACACAACTGCTCAAAATGACCTGGAGTGTTCCTAAAGATGTCACTTGATCTCTTAATTCGTAAACACCTTCTGCTCAAGTCTTTAAAACTAATGATTTCAAAGGCATCAAAATGAAAAATCCAAAGGGTTTATATCGTGGAATCTAGGTGGCCATGGTTATACGGTGGCCACTTTGAAAATAAACTGTGATTCAAAATAATTTAATTGGATTTAGTAAGTTCCACTGATATTTTATGTTGTAGTTAAATTGTTAATTTTTATTATTTTGTTAAGTTTATTAATTATACATTTATTACAAAATATTTTTTTTATTTTACCAGGTATATGTGATGGTTTTTTATTCTCCCTATTTGCACGACCTTTTGGTAGTGCAGATAGAGGACAAAAAATAATATGTAAAAGAAAAAAAATTGAACCCTCAACAATTTAATTGTTTTATTTAAACAATGAAATGGTGCCAATATATTTTTTTATGGGATGTTGTATCTTTCTAAGTATAAATTAATAACAGTATACAGAGTGTTATTTTCTAGAAATAACTTAAAAATAATTTTATTCTGGGTCAGGCCCTGATACTTTATTAATATCCCAAGATATTTTTTTTTTATAAAATCTTTAGCATATGGGAATGACTACTGTAATCAAAATATAAAATTTTATTGGATTCCGTTTACGCATTGCAGATATATGGCGAAAAGAAAATTTTTCCACAAAATATGATACAACCTGTATTTCGAAAACGGGGCCGCTTCAGCCATTACTGTATGGGAATTTAAGATTTCCTCATTACTTTCTATCTTTTGCTAAAGTACATAGTAATGAGTTTTTAATCATTAACTTTAAAACTTTTCATATTTGAAAATTCAAAAGTGTTAACGTCCCTAATGTAAAACTGGTACTCATCTGGTAACATACGTAAGTGGACTGCTAACTCTACTGCACTCTATAAAACATAAATTTTTACAACTTACTATAGTGTCGCTTCAAGAATTAGTGCTTCCGAATATGGGCGAGTATTGCGAGTAAAACTTAATGTTTTACCGACAGTTGTATGCTGTTTCTTTAGGAGGTAAAAGTAAATAAGAACAAATACGTTAATTCAACAGGTAGAGAATATATCAATCATCATCTGGCTGACAAATGAAATCTTGAGTTAGCGCAATAGCTCTTGGCTCATAAAGGTGCCATATGCAACAGACGACAAAATATCAAGTTGTATTCATAAAAAAGGCAAGTGTAGGGTCTGGAAACACTAATCCTACACTGAGAAGATTGCCTAAATTGCGGCAGTAGAATTAAAAAACAACTAGGTACACAACAACTAGGACATATCGGTCAATCCCATGTTTTCACTTTCCTCAGGGCTCAACTATGTAAGCAACAAAATAAATAAAATAACTGACTAAAATTGTGGTTAAATCATAAATTGTCACAGGTTTTATACAGGGTGTTGCATCATGAGAGGGACATAGCTTAATAGGAGGTAGAGAACATCAGTGGTAACCGGAACCTCCCATAGAAATGTCTCATTGGGCCTTCATTACGAAGTTACAGGGTGTTAAATAATTTTTGGCCAAACCTGTTTTTTGACATAACTTTGACAGGGAATGAAACAACGGATTCATATTTGGTACGGCTAATGTACTTACGAGCCCCAAGAGGTACATGTATAAAAAAATATATCCAGGTCCGGACTCACTATAATTTATGTTTCTTCTTGCATCAATAAAACATCACTCTGTATATATTTTTTTGAAATTTCGATACGATATTCGAAAAGAGCAAGAAAAAACAAACAAAATGGCCTATTTAATTTTTTTGTTACACCTTCGTGGTTATTTAAATACGTTGTTAAATGTCCAAGAAAATGGATTACAGAACCCTATTAAATGAGAGGCACGTGAAATAAATAGTTTTATAACTAAAATTTGCAAAAATTCTATTGAGCCTAGGTGGTCTGGGTGAATCCTAATTCCGGCACGTTTTAAAGGTCCATTTTGGTAAAAAACGGTGGTCCTAATAAGTAATCGGGTATGAAATAACAAAATTTTTAATCAATCACAGTAGGCTTGTTCAAAGAATAAAAGTGACAGATAATTTAAACCATTTAGGCCTAAGCAACCAGTTACTTTGATCAAGAAAATCATCAACATTTTATACTTAATAAAAATTGGAAAAGAGAACAAACTAAAATCTAAATAAATAAAATATTTTCCATTCAATTAACAATAAATAACAAAACAATAACTAAATGTGTTTAAAAATAAAACGTAATTGACACTAAAGTAAATTTTCAAAATGTCCTCCCCCATATTCTGTGCATTTTCTTGCGCGTTTAGAAAGGTCACCAATTGCTCGACGTATCATTTCTGGATTATTCCGTATTTCGTCGCAGGTTGTAACGATGCGCTGGATTAAATGTTGTCTACTTTCAATTTCAATGCTATAAACCTCGTTTTTTAAGTGGCCCCATAAAAAGTAATCACAAGGGTTACAATCAGGAGATCTTGGTGGCCATTCATGTGGACCCCCGCGTCCAATCCATCTATTAGGATACATATTGTTTAAGTGTTCTCTTACTTGAAGGTTAAAATGTGGTGGGGCCCCATCATGCTGAAACAACATGCCTCTTATACCGATATTTTCTAACATATTCGGTAAAATGTTTTGAAGAAAATCAAAGTAAATTTCACCACTCAATCTTTCTTCAAAAAAATGTGGCCCTATCAAATGTCTATTCACAAGTCCGACCCAAACATTTACAGAAAACCTGTGTTGCGAACGGCGTTGGCGTACCGCATGTGGGTTTTCCTGTGCCCATTTATGATTATTTCGTGAATTGTTTACTCCATCCCTTGTAAATTGTGCCTCATCCGTAAATAAGGTTCTGTAAATGACTGGGCGATGGTTAGACAACCAATGACAAAATGCCAGGCGGGGGATATCGTCGCCTTGTTGAAGACGCTGTACCTGCTGGATATGATATGGATGGTAACGTTCTCTTTTTAGGGTTCTCCATACTCGCCAATGAGGAATACCAGTTGCCAAACTGATTCGTCTAGTGCTCATATTTGGGTTTTCTTGAACTACGTTTATAATATTGTTCTGTTCCTGCACACCTTGTTGTAAAACACGCTCCCTCCACAACTGCAGAATTAGGAAACTTTCCGTGTTGTCTTGCATACTGGAACACCGTACTAAAAGTTTTATGATTAGGGCATCGACGACCAGGAAAACGCAGCCGATATTCTCTTTCTGCCGACCTACCATTTCCATTACAGAAACCATAGATGAATATTATGTCAGCATATTCCACGTTTGTAAATTTTACTGGCATAGTTAAAATATTTTCACAAGTTTTCACTAACTAAATGCGGATTATTGACACATTAAATTACTAACAAACAATTATTCAACTGTTTAGGAGATTTCTTTTTATTATCTGTCACTTTGAACAAGCCTACTGTGATTGATTAAAAATTTTGTTATTTCATACCCGATTACTTATTAGGACCACAGTTTTTTTACCAAAATGGACCTTTAAAACGTGCCGGAATTAGGATTCACCCAGACCACCTAGGCTCAATAGAATTTTTGCAAATTTTAGTTATAAAACTATTTATTTCACCTGCCTCTCATTTAATAGGGTTCTGTAATCCATTTTCTTGCATATTTAACAACGTATTTAAATAACCACGAAGGTGTAACAAAAAAATGAAATAGGCCATTTTGTTTGTTTTTTCTTGCTCTTTTCGAATATCGTATCGAAATTTAAAAAAAATATATACAGGGTGATGTTTTATTGATGCAAAGAAGAAACATAAATTATAGTGAGTCCGGACCTGGATATATTTTTTTTTTATACATGTACCTCTTGGGGCTCGTTAGTACATTAGCCGTACCAAATATGAATCCGTTATTTCATTCCCTGTCAAAGTTATGACAAAAACAGGTTTGGCCAAAAATTATTTAACACCCTGTAACTTCGTAATGAAGGCCCAATGAGACATTTCTATGGGAGGTTCCGGTTACCACTGATGTTCTCTACCTCCTATTAAGCTATGTCCCTCTCATGATGCAACACCCTGTATATTTTTTTGTGTGTATGCCTACTTAAACAATGTTTTGTTCTTGTAGAAGATCAAAATGAAAGGTTGACTAAAAGATTTTCTTAGTCTGTATTAAAAAATTAGGTACACAACCATTTCAAACTAACTATTTGACAATTGGGAAGTATTTTAAAAGTATTCTCGAGCCATAAAATGCTTGGGAGTTTTTGAAGTACTTTCAACTCTCGCGAGCACTAAAGAGCTTGCAAGCAATTTCCATGTGCTCGCGAGCACTTTGTGCGATTACTAAACACTAAACCCTTCAATAGAAACTTGAGCAGGAGTTATTCGCACTATTCTCACGGCAGTACTGAAGGCCCTTCTGGATCTTATGCCCCTTTACGTGTTGATCCAGGCCGAGGCTCGGAAAGCGGCCTACAGGCGGAAGTGCGGTGGTCGGTGTAAAGAAGAGGGAGAACGACTAGGGCATACGGGCGTACATGGGCCGACGCGGTGAGGACTCACTCACTTCTGGACGCCAGGAGTGACTGTATAACGCCCATGTTCTCCTTCTCAGTCTCTTTTAATATAGCGGATGAGCGGATCTGCTCGCATCACCATCTTTCGAAAGAGATGTAAAACTGTGGGTTCCGTGTATCTACGATGTGAGCACGTTAAAGATCCCTACCCCACGACAAATTGTGAGGGTTCGGCAAAATTTCCAGGTTAGGGGTCCCAGTGCCTATACAGACGTGATACGGGTAAGCTTGGGGATAGCTCGTCTACAGGCGTCGGTGATTGGCCTTGGTAGCGGAAATAGGCCGATGTTAAATAAATGAATAAAAAAAATGAACAAAGTCTGTAATACTTAGGCATATACTGAAATTTCAAGGTAATTATGGAAATAGTTAAAATTGCGGATAAAAAATATTTTCTCCGCTAAAGAGGGAGTTAGGGAGTGAAAGTACTATTTTCTACCATCTCCAAATAAGGAGGAATAGATTACTTTCCATAGGTATGGTAGAAAAAGCACTTCAATGACGTTCATCCATGATAATCAATTTTTAATTCAAGTTACCGGAATTAATAATTTCACTCTGAACGACAGTTGTAAAAAAATAATTAATTTTCTCTTAGCAGTTCATATCAACAATATCATCAACTGACATCTTCATATTATTATTATTATTCGCATAACCACTGGCATTTGTTACTGTACAAAAATATTATGAAAGATTACAATGGGATGGCAGATGCCATAAGATAAATTCGTTATTCAA
Source organism: Leptura quadrifasciata (assembly GCA_963675555.1). Classification (NCBI taxonomy): domain Eukaryota; kingdom Metazoa; phylum Arthropoda; class Insecta; order Coleoptera; family Cerambycidae; genus Leptura; species Leptura quadrifasciata. Next base: position 53,489,295 of record OY776678.1, on the reverse strand, counting down.
CTACTCCAATAATTTAGAAGGGTCGTCTTCCATCACATTTCTAAAATTGTCTACACTTCCTTCGTTCTATTACTTTGTTTTTCCAGTAGTATCTGATTATTGTCTGAAAGTTATTTGTGGCATTCTACGAATATTCTTTCCTTCTATTTGAGTTTTCTACCACATGTATTATCCTCTTCAAAAACGAATCACCGAATCTACAAAATAATAGAATTATAGTAAGGTGGGGTAAGTGTGAATTTGGGGCAAGTGTGAACATGCCTTTTATAATTGTTATTGTTTCCTAGTAGCGTGGCGCCATCTTGTGGAGAGTAGCGTATACTCATGACGTAAACATAACATGTACAAACAATTTGTTAGAAATCTTCTCACACCTAAAGCTGATGGGTTTATTCCTAACCTACAAGTAATCATGTGAAGCGAGTGTGGCGATATATTTGTGGGTTGCAATTTTAGTGTTTAAATCGAAGGTAGGGATTCACTTTCATTCACATTTTTTCAGCTAATTAAGTAAATTGAACTATGTTATAGTTATTGTTGTTGTAATTACATTGTAAAACATTATTTGATTTTAGGTCACACTTACCTCGGTAAAAAGCATATCCTGGGCAAATGTCAACTTTTTGGTGGGGTAAGTGTGAACCTCTTGTAAATTGTGGTTCCACATTTTTTTATTTTTACCGTGCAGTAATGTGAAAAGCTTACTATTTGGTTTAAATAATAACCTCAACTTTTTGTACAAGTGCTTATATAGCGTCTCTGAAAGATAATCTTTTTTGTAGCAATGGTACGTAATTATGTTCGAAAAACGAAAAGAGCAGAACAGTATACACCGGAGTGTCTAGCAAATGCTGTAGAAGAAATAAGAAATGGTACGTCCACTATTTATCGTGCGCATAGAAAATACAGCATTCCCAAAACCACGCTTTTTTATCATCTGAAGGGTATCAGAGGAAAGAAGAGTAAGAGTCAGGGTACAGCACCTGCGTTCCATTAGAAGATGAAAAAAAATTAGAGTATTAAGTACATATTTGATGTAAATCACACTTACCCCAAATGGTTGAGGAAGTGTGACCTACGAACATATATTTTTTTTTTATACATTTATTTAACGTCGGCCTATTTCCGCTACTGAGGCCTAACACCGACGCCTGTAGACGAGCTACCCCCAACCAGGAATTTTGCCGAACCTCTTCCCTTAAGAAGAGTAGGGATCTTTTACTTGCCTAACATTTAATAGACAAGGGACCGACGGCTTTACATCCCCTCCGAAGGATGGTATATCTCCTATACAACCCTCGCCTAAGGTTGTATAGCTTCCGCGCATACACTGATATACAAGCCGCTGGAAGATGTGTGAGGCGAGAACGCGGTTTCCGTTGGAATGGTCACCAATCCAAGTACTAACTGCGCCTGTCGTTGCTTTACATCGCATACCGAAGTATGTACATAGTAAAGACGCACCTACGCTCGCCCCCCACGAACATATTTATATATATTGATATATAATTCTGGCATAATTTATTTTTTATAATTTTCTTGTGGTGATCTGTAAAGCTAAACCTACAAAGATAGCACACAAAAAATATTGTATATTAATTCTTTCAGGCTTACCAGATAGACACATTTAAATTTCAACTATTGAAAATCACGGTCACACTTGCCCCACCATACCTTATTGGAAAATCCTCTGCGTCTGTGACGTTTACGTCAAAGGAACAGTCAGAGGTTATTTTTTTACAAATAACATAAATCGGAATAAACACAGAAATAATGTATTTTTTCCGTTTTCAAAGCTTTTTTCGAAGAACTCTTATTTGTTGTGTATGATAAATACACAGCTTTAAGATTCTGATGTTTATGTTATTTCCATAGATACTTGCTACTTACCCAGTTAAAGTACCTTTTGTGCAAAGAAACTTGATCTTTTTAAAATCTTTTATAAAACTTGCAATGTTTGTTAGTTGGTTGGTTGGTTGGTTTATGTCAAATTTTACAATACAAATTTCGATTAGTTCTAATTAAGCTAGAGCTTTGAAATTTTGCACATATGTATAAGTCCGGTGACAATACACTTTAACATTTTCATATAAGAAAAAAACAAGATGGCGGACGACTTTATCGTTTATGATCCGATTCGACTCAAAATCGATTTTCGAGATCGTCAATTATGAATTCTTGGTCGAAATTCAGAAATTCAAAATGGCGGCGCCAATATGGCTGATGACATTTGTCATTTAGATCCAAATCGATCAAAATCGATATCTGGGGGTTTTTGGGTTCACCGATTACGAATTACTAGTAAAAAAAATTAGTTCAAGATGGCGGACGACTTTCCCGTTTATGATCCGATTCGTCCCAAAATCGATATCTGGGAATTACAGCATATCAAAAGACTAAAAAGTAAAAAATAAAATTATATAAAAAAATATTTTAAAAAAATGATATAAAAGCTTGTCGCGAGCAATCTCCTTTACACGGAAAAATCTCGCGACAAGCTTTTATATCATAAAAAAATGACATAATGTAACAAAATGATGGGTTTGATTTACTTTAGTTTATTTTCTACTTTTAGAGCATTTAAATAAAAGCTTTTTTTAAATATTTTTTTTTTAAATAGACCAATGAAATAGTAGATAGTAATGGTCTGGTCTGGAGGTGAAAACTCATGTATGTTTGCTCGTGTTGTTGTTGATCTCTCAGTTTACTATTCTGTATAAATATGTTTTTATTAAATATTAATACACTACATTATTACGAATAAGTAAAAAATCTAGTGGTAGTAACTGCAAATAACCGTTTTTCCTTTTTCATCTTTCCTTTATATAAAAAAAATCAACATAGAACTAGGTTTCTAGTATCGTTTTTTCAGATATGAAAATAATGAGAATACTAATTTTTTTCCTGGACCAATTTCAAGAAGCTATAAAGCTACTATAATGAAAATGTCCGTTTTAATTCTTTTATTGCCTCATGGTACATTATTTTCTTCGTATATTCCGCCAACAATAGCAACGCTTTTGTACATATCGGATGGGAATGCAACAAGACAATTGCCGGAGAATTTGCCCTATTATAGTTGGATTCCTTTTGAAATTGACACAGGCTACTCTTACCTTATAGCTTTAGGCTATCAAGCTGGTCCTATGTTTAATTTTGCATATAGGTAAGTGTAACAAGCTAATTATTATAGTAAAATATAAAGGATCATGTCTTTGTTATCATTTTAGTTGATATATTAATACTCGATAAATTGTAGCAAAAAGTTTGCAAAAGTTTTATTATGTAGCAGAATATATTTTCTTCAAACGTCAAAAAGTCATGACAATTCTTGCTAATTTCAGGATAATATTAAAGTTTGACATCTCAGGCGGCTGTGCGTTGCGGACTTTTACTTCCATTGCTAATGGCAACGCACAACTAAATTTTTTTTTATAACCAATCGACGTTTGAAAAAAAGTCTTATTCGGAGTAAAAAGCCACTTTTACTCCAAATAAAACAATATATTATTTTTATTGATGTAGCTGAGTTAACACACTATCTGTACGTAGGTACTTCTTTTACTTTTATAAGTACTTTGTACAAGACATTTTTTTCTATATCCGAAGGATTTCTTTATTAAATAATTAAGAGCGCATTTAAATAAAAATTCATTATTTGAAAATAAGTATGAATAATGTATATTCAATTCGGCGATCAAAATCCGTCTTCAGAAAGTTTGTATACGAAGTATACCTTATAAGGATGGTACTTTGCTTTCTTGAGTATTTTTTGCGCAGTGGACACTTCCATATTACAATTAGACGCAATATTCTTAAGTGTAAAATGAAGGACTTTCTTGCATTGCACTGTCAACAAAATATTAATTTTGCAGTGATACTAAACCAGATTCAGGAAAATCGCGAACACGCCCAAGTTCCCTGAATTACTCTGTTTACCATGCTTTGGCTAATATTCTGGCCAGAATGAGTTGTATTGAACAAATCAACTACTTCTTTCTGGTATCAAAACTAATCATGGGAATAATTTCCATTTTTTCATATATATAGTTCAATTTCATAATTTTTAAAAAATATTCAATATTTCAGTATCACATTTCAAGTGAACATCGGAAGTTGTATCTTAAGGTGGACATATCCAAGAGTGAAAGAGAGAGATCCTTAGAAATATTTATTATTTATGGCCGTAACTTTTTTTAAAATAAATATATTGGTAAAAAAATTTCTTTTTTAAATTTGCTTTTCAAGTCGTACTAAAAAGTAAAAAATAAAAAAATACTAGTGTACCAATGCAAGAAAAGCAAAATGTGTACACTTTGTATGATTGTACGCGTTATTGTATGAAAGGGGTGGAATCGTTGTATACATGGTGCCTTCACTTATGAATATATAAAGATGATATATATATACTTATAAAAGTAATGGTGGAATATTGTATTGTTATCCGATCTTAATAACTGTGCAAAATTTTATCAAATGATTATGTGAGGAAGTGTGTTAAATAGGATTTGAAGACAATTTTCACCCCAGCGCCCCCTTCGTGGGGATATTTGAAAAAGTAACGGTGGAATACTGTGATATGAATATTTTAATAAAAATATTAAATATCCGTATTTAAATTAGTAATTAATAAATAAGCGAGTAGGCATAATTTCACATTTCAATTACCGCTCGGTGCGTAGGAGTGTCACAATATTTTGCACAAGAAACTCGTGCTCGATAAGTTAAAATTGATACCGGAGAATTACCGTTCGATCATATGACTAGTTTGTGTGTCCTTTGACTTTAAACTAATTATAGTTGTTATTTTTCCGTTGAAAACGGATAAAAGCTTAAGTCACCCAAGAGACGGTTGACTGCTCCTATATAAGTGAATTTACATAAAGCGTTTAGTTATGTATTTTTCTTTCGTACACGTCGAATTTAAAAAACGTCTCGGCAATAAGGTTCCTGTGCTGGAGGTTCGTACAAAAAATTATTCATTCTTATTTTTTTACCTATTTTAATATAAATAGTCAAATAGCTAATTTGTTTTCTGCAAATATATTTAATAACAATCTAAAATATTCCTGGAGGTAATTCGTGTTTCTCTGTTACTAGGCATTTTTTTATCCTTGGAATTTGAACCCTGGCTCCACCATTTCGTTTTCATATGGACTGATTTATTGTTTTACCGCACCGAAGAGTTGCCGTTAATATAATTTCAAATCCTAGTAGTCTCTCATACTTTATCTAGAAATTGGTAAATCTTTCAAGGGGATCTCAAGTCTTGATGACTGCATCGGCAAAGTGACACCTTTCGCTGGATAGGATTGACTACACCCTAGTGAGAATTTCTTTTCTTTTATTATTTATTATTTGTCTAAGGCTGTTATTTTGTTTTGTGATTACGAAAATTGATGCCAAAGCCCAGAATATTTTACGTAACTATAACCATAGATATAGAGTTGCTTAACTGCTATTTTATTTGAAATAAGTCCTGATGAAAAACTAATTTTTGCCTCGAGGCTAACCACTTTAATGCCAACAAATAACAATAAAATTTCTTCTTTTAGCTAACGTATAAAACTTCTTGTAGTTAATGGCATTTTTATACTTTGTTAAGGAATTTGATTAATAATAATAAACAGAATATATATATATATATATATATATATATATATATATATATATATATATATATATATGAAGTGTTGTTTTACTTCCGGGTGCTCGAACTGAACTGAGTTCAAATGAGTTCAGTTCGAGCAACGAGGAGCAGCAGTAAGCAGCTTTCAGTGAGAACCTGAAGATGGCAGATGAGATTCTGCCGAAACGTCGTTTAGACAACCGTGACTCCTGGAGAAGTCGACCATCAACGCGAGAGAGCACCTGGAAGTACAATAACAATTCATTTAACACCCGCGAAAACCTAAAAAACAACATATATATATATATATATATATTGTTATTATACATGATTTGCAGGAACCAACTACTCAGCGGCAAATACCCCGACCTGCATTGAATTACACCTTACAAATCATTTATTTGGCTAATATCTCCATCTCCAGAAGGGGAGACAATTTAATAATTTTGTGTCTCGTTAGACGTAATTGTATGTATAGGGTTAAATATATTTTTGTGATTTTTTTCAATTGTGTCTCGCTATTTATTACATAATTATATTAATTTTGTAAATTTGAAATATACTCATTTCCACACCACTTTGAGGTAGAGTAAATGGCGCGTTTTCCTAATGCGATTTTAGATGAAAATTACGCTTGCCTCACAATTATACTCTTATTGTTTCCCTTTTATTGATGGTCCTGGTCGGTTGATGTCCTCAATGTCGTCATCATGATCGGTGCTTCTGAGTATACACTGTTCTTCCATTGGCTAATCTGCCGTCATCTTCGTCCTCATTGCCGATATGAACCTCCGATACAAATCCTCAAATCCAGAAGGCTGGGGCTGGAAACGTGGCAGTTATGGCCTCGCTCCACTTAAAATTATAGAGCAACCAGCACTCGAGAACTTATTGAAATTCATTTCATGCACTTGTCGAAAAGGATGCGGCGGAGCATGTGGTTGCAGGAAAGCGGGGTTGAAGTTCTCTGTTGTGTGTGGCTTCTGCTGTAGTCAGACTTGCGAAAATGTTCGTACCGACAGTGAGGACGAAAATGACGAAGATGTATCCGTGGAAGAACAACGGATTCTCAGAAGCACCGATGATGATGACATTGAGGACATCAACCGACCAGGATCATCAAAAAAAAAAGGGAAAACACTAATAATATAATTGCTGGCAAGCGTCATTTACATCTATTCTAAGATCGAAAAACTGTAGATTAGGCCTATCGGGGATACCACAATAAAAGAAATGCTACATTTACTCTACCTCAAGGTGGTGTGGAAATGAATATACTTTGAATTTACAAAATTAATATAACTATGTAATAAATAGCGAGAAACAATTGAAAAAAATCAGAAAAATAGGGCTTTACTATATTCCCGCCGCTGTAATTCGTTACATATTAGACATACAAAAAAAATTTATACAAAAAATGTGAGGAATTGTGTCTTCTTTAACTTTGTTGAAGACATTTTCGTCGTTGAATCAACCGCTGCAGAGTTATTTTCAAAAAACCGATTTTTTTGTACATTCTATTCAAGATGGCAGCTCGAGCGGCCCCCCGCCAAGGTCGAAAACTTGGATTTTTTGTCACGGCCCAGACCTTAACAATATATTTCAAAATTGTTACTACCCCACCTTTTGCAGGGCAAAACTACCAGAATTGATCATTTCACTTTTAATGACAGTTGTAAAAAAAGTTTATTTCCTCGCAGCAAAATTATATCCTTCCAAATTCATTAAGAAACATAATTACTTTTGCAAATCATTTTGAATGCAATTTGCGTATAGTGGTGATAATGAAAAAATATCTATATAAACTTAGAATAATTCTTTAAACACTTCTACAAGTTCTACATATTGCCTTTTCCATTGGTAGTTTACTGATATGGAGTTCCTCAGACCCAGTAAAACAGTTATGATCCATATTCCATAATACTTTGTTTATTTTCAGTATATCAGGCATGGACTCATTGTTTGTCAGCATGATGCACTGCATTGCCGGGAATTTAACTATAATCCAAGGCGCTTTCTTGACAATCAGAGAGAGGTCCTTAAAGAGGATTAAAGGTCCTGCTTTAGACGCTGACAGACTGAATAATTCTGAATGTCTAAATACTGCCATGAATTTGGAGATGAGGAAAGTTTGCAAGAATCTGCAAACAATTTTAAAGTAAGATTTATTGTTTAAGGTTTTAAATTTCAGAAAATGCGTATTGTAGAGAATTTACGCAAATCGGCTTATTTAATTTATTACTTACGTTAGTAATATTTTGAACAAGCTCTTGTGCATTTATAGCAATAAAAATAACTCGCTGCATGTGCTGAGATATAATAATTTAAGTGGTTTATGTTTAGAGGTGTACTGCAGTATAAGGAACTATTAAAGTTTTAATAATACGTTATAGGCTGGTGCCAAAGCGGATTGTGAAGGCTAAGAAAAATATACATTAACCAGCAGGGAAAAATACAGAACTCTCAAATCAGGCATTTTCCAACATAACCTCAAATTTTCTGAGAAAACGGCGAAACCCGGTTTTCGGTTTGTTATTTTTTTCTCTCCTAAGAATAATTCAACTTACATGAAATTATGTGAAAGTATATTTTTATTCCATTGCAGGAGAAAAAAATTAAACACGAGATAAAGTGAAATTGTGAAATGGGGGTGCTTTTTAAGGGTTGAAAGTGGTTTTTTGCGATTTTCTTCGAAGCGTGACTTCCTAGCGGAAAATGTCCTTTCCTTTTAATTTAAATATTCTATCCGGGCTCATTGTAATCGTTCAAATGTCTACTTTAAAATGATCTATATATGTTGATGGTTTATTTCCAGCATACCGGTCACGACAATGAAAAAACTTCAAGTGTTTGTACACAAATGTTTGCGACTCATATCGAATTCGGGAAGGTACACCTCCCCTCAACGCATCTCTCAAAACTTCTACTCGTTCAAGCTGGGCGATAGTCCCCTAACAAGACACATAACGCAAATTAGACAGCATAATGCCCCATTTCTGATTAAACACTCCTTACCATACCAGACGTTACCGATTTTCCGGCAACCTCTGTAGCCAAGCTTCAACAACTATAACTTATAACTTCCGCTTTTGTATCTTTAAATCTTTCCTGTCCCCCTCTTTTTATTTTTAGATATTGTTAAAGGTATTACATATTTTTATTTACTGTTGTTAAAAGGTGTCTAGGTTAAGTTCTAAAAATTTGCTTTTAACTAATCCAGGCCCGGTCCGCCCGGCGGTGCACCGCCACCGCGACCAACGCGGCGGTTGCAAGGCCGGTCTCGGAGCGGGTTCTGGGGCGGTACTTGTTGTATTATAGTTGAATAAAGAGTTATCGAATTGAATTGAATTGAATTGAATGGTTTATTTCCCATGAAACAGCTTAAAATTGAGAAGAACCAAAAAAATTACTTTTCGAATCACGAATTTTTCAATATTATTCGTTATTTTCAATTTTTTTTATTTTCTATGTAAATAATGGATTAAATTTCAATGACAGAATTTACTTGAATGTAATATTAGTAAAGTTGAATAAATTTAATTCAAGAAAGTGGCTGAAACCATCCTGAAACTTTTAAATAAGTAACAAATTAATAAAAAGATCTTTTAAGTTATGCATATAACCGTGGTAGAAAAATGGGCTCAGAAAAAACACAAAATCTAAACGTTACAGTGAATTTACAAGCATTGATGCTTTCCCGACTTGTAACAATATTTTATATGTCGTTGACGGTGGGTTCTTACTACATAAAGTCATTTGGCAAAAGAACGATACTATTGAAGAAATTGCAAATAAATATTTTAATTATTATGTTCGAAGCCATTATGCAACTTTATAGTATTCGATGGGTTTCCCGAAGTAGATAAAACTCACTGAACCGTGGATAAAACTTTTACTACAACACTTACAGCATTCACTTCGATGGGCACGAAACAAGCCGAACGTTCAAGTCGTAAGAAATCTGCAAACATCCCTACATTTGAATACTACTTGCGCTAAATATTAAGTATATTTATGAGGAACTTAATGTCAGTCTTATCCGTGAGATATTTCCTCAAATAGATATCGTTGGTGTTAAAGTGACCTTTCATTTTCAAAATATTTTCATTTTCATCCTTTATATCCCCCCAAATTTACCGTATGCATCCTACCAAGGTCTTTTTGAATGTATTGAGTCTCTAGACTATTTAAACGATGAAAATATTTATTTTATAGGAGATTTTAATGTCCCAGAGTATAACAATCAAAATATTGCACCAAGCAGTCGTGTAGCTGCTGTACAACACTTTTCTGAGTACCTTGACCTCAAACAATTTAATAATGTACTAAATACTAATGAGACTACTCTTGATTTGGTACTGTCAAATGCAAATTGTGACGTAAACAGATCATTAGAGTGTCTATTAATAGAGGATTTACATCATCCCCCCTTAGAAATATCACTAAAAATTACTAATTCTCATCCTGAAAAGTTCCCATGTAATTTAACGGAAATATATAACTTTAAAAAAGCCAATTACCCTCTCTTATATGAAAATCTATTTCAGATAAACTGGTCATTTCTAACTGAACTAAATGACGTTAACATGGCTTGCACTGCTTTTTACTCTAAACTAACTGAAATTTTTGATCAATTTGTGCCTAAATCTATTCCCAAACAACCCAAATATCCAACTTGGTACACAAATGATATTGTAAGAGATATAAAGCAAAAAAATATTCAGAGGAGAAAGTATAAATAAACAAAAAGTGAAGATGATTATAATAAATTCAGGAACATGAGAGAGAAAATAAAGCAGGACGTAAAACAATCATATGAAAATTATTTATTGAATATTCAAAATAATATAAAAAATGATCCAAAAAAATTTTGGTCATATGTAAACAGTAAAAGGAATAGTAGCGCCATTCCTGATAATATTACATATAATAACATTCGACACACAAATCCTCAAAATATTGTTGATGCTTTTGGAACCGTTTTTCAATCGGCTTATCTTAATCCTAATAATAACGGCAATAAATATCCCCCCTGTGGTGATGTAAACAGTAATAATTTATGCATAACGACGTTTTCGGAATCGGACGTGCTAAAATCGCTTAAGAAGATAAAACCCAAATTTACTAAAGGTCCAGACAATATACCTGCATTTATAGTTAAGGACTGTGCACATGTCTTCGCCCTGCCCCTTAAAATAATTTTTAATCTGTCCCTGAAGTTACAGGTATTCCCTGATGTATGGAAATACTCTCGTTTATGTCCTGTTTATAAGAAAGATAACAAATATAATGCTGAGAATTATAGGCCAATAACAATAATTTGCAATTTTGCAAAAGCCTTTGAGTTTACCTTGAATGCGTCATTATCCAGGCACGTACAAAATCAGATCGTAACAAATCAACATGGATTTGTACTAGGTAGATCCACTGAAACTAATCTAACCTGTGTTACACAATATCTTTCCGAAAAACTGGATGACAACAAACAGGTTGACATTATCTATACTGATTTTTCCAAAGCTTTTGATCGCTTAGACCACGGTATTCTGATACAGAAACTAAATAATTTCGGATTATCGTTAGCATTATTAGATTTAATCACTTCATATTTAACAAACAGGCGACAGTATGTAGAATACCGTGGTTTCAAGTCTTTTGATATTATAGCTAGCTCAGGTGTTCCTCAGGGATCGGTACTGGGACCATTACTGTTTAATATTTTTATTAACGATATTGTTATAGACCTGGATGTTTCAAGTCTATTATACGCAGATGACTTGAAAATCTATCATGTAATTGAAACTGAGGCAGATTGTGATAAGCTGCAGAATAACTTGGATAAGATAAATCATTGGTGTATATTAAATCAATTGCCTCTTAATGTATCTAAATGCAACGCGTTTACATTTTGTAGAGCCCGCACTCATGTCACCTACAATTACCATTTAAATAACCAAGAGTTACAAAGACCTGATATCATTAAAGATCTTGGTGTTACTTTTGACAGAAACCTAAGTTTCAATGAGCATATGAACTTAACTGTATCGTCAGCGTTAAAAAACTTAGGGTTCGTAATTAGGAATTGTAAGGGTTTTAATAATACGGACATTACGAAACTGTTATATTTTTCCTTTGTGCGGTCGAAACTGGAATATTGTTCACTGGTATGGTCTCCGGGATATGCTACATACATAAACAATATAGAGAACATCCAGCGTCGTCTGGTTAAGTATTTATGTTTTGTTGAAGATGGCAACTATCCTACAATCGGTTACCTACAAAGCATTATGTTAGAAAGGTTTCACATATCGAGTCTACAAAACAGAAGAATGGCACACTCCGTGGTATTCTTATATAAAATTATTCACAATATCTTTGATTGCTCATCTATTTTGGAACAACTATGTTTTCGGGTACCTCGTATAGAAAGTAGAAATCGTGAAAGTTTTTATCTCGTTACCCCTCGGACTAATCTATTAAAAACTTCACCCATATATTTTATGTGTAAAAATTATAATTCTCTGCAAAATGAGCTTGATATATTTAATTGTAGCCTTGCCTCGATAAAAAATATATTATCTGTGTAACATGAATATTAGTGTCTAAAAAGCTTAATACTATTTGTATGATAATTGTATCTTTTCTCTGTCTTTTTCACCTATTCTGTTTTCTATAACTCTACATTGTGTTTATTGTATTTATTATATTCTACTGATCTGTAATATTTGTACCTTATATACATTATTATTGTAATTGTTCCCACCCTGTAACTGGTTACCTGTTGGGTGGTTGTATCTAATAAATAAATAAATAAAATAAATAAATAAATAAAGATAAAATTAACAAAAACAATTTAATACAAACTATATCAGATAAATTACAATAAGAGGGATTTTTGTGCAAGCTTCCGATGCAGTAATTATAAATACTTTAATTATTGAACTAGCAAAACACGATGATAAAACTGTCGTCGACGTGGGTCAAGATATTGATTTACTAGTATAGTCCAAGTAAGGACTTCCTGAGGCGAAAAAAAACTAAACAAAAACTTTACGACATCATTATTATCGCCACGGGTCACCGGCGGTATGCCTAACATCAAACTATCAAACGACTCGCCGCTCATGAAAAACGAGCGAGAGGCTTTGCGGCCGAGGATTGGTCGAGGTAGCACAAAGAGTAATGTTATTTTAATGAGGTCGTAAAGTTTTTGTTATGTTTTTTCTGTCTCAGTTTATTCCAACTTGAACTATACTTCTGCATCAACTTAATTCAAATGGTCTCAGTATTTTTTCCACAAACCAAGCCATGAAAAGATTAATTTTATACATCTAATTGTTTCATACACAAATATAATAGCATTTCTTCACTCTTTTCGAGTTGCGATAAAACTTCCGGTTCTGCTGGAAAATAAAAAAAAACAATAGTAAAATCATTATTGAGCATCAAAAATTTATCAAGCCTAGCTAGTATTTTTTAAAAAAGATGTAAACCAAAAAAACATTGCAAAAAATGGATCTCAGCTTATAGCTGGTATTTACAAAAATATTAAAAAAATGGATGTCATTAAATTAATTAAGATTTGAGTATAACCAACTGGCAACTAACAAATCTACATTTAAGTTGGAAAGCTTCCCCCAACTGAAACGGCAGCTGCACAACACTCCTATGGAGTTTATTACCAATCGCAAACTTGGCTTGGTTATTTGGGCAATGAGCCCGATAACAAAAAAGCCCAACAATGGGGCTGAAATGAACGACTAGGTAGACTAGTGCCCAAATTTATTACAGACAGTTCAGACTTAATACCCGAAAAATTATTAAAAAGTATTAGCTACAGCTGTGGAAGTGGTTGTAATAAACAAAGATGTGGCTGCCGAAAGCACGGCTTAAAATATACCAATTGCCATGAAAACTGCTCAAATAGAGATAAAGAAATATTTAAAGACTCGGAAGTGATTCGGGAAAGATTCTCTATGAAGGGCCACCAAAGAGTCTCGATATTGAAATTGAAGAGTTCGAAGACTTCGATAATCTCGAAAATCCTTCGGAATTTGAAAGCTTTATTGATGAACAACCACAATGCAAAATATCTATAATTCATTATAAATTTATCGTTTTTCCTAAATTATTTATTTTTATAAAAAATGACAAAACAATATTAACGAAGAAAGTCAAAATTTGTAAGAAAATATCAATAAATTAATTGTTTTACTTAATTATTTATTCAAATTATTTTATTCAAATAGACCTAAAACAGATTACTCATCATTATACCATTTATTTAGATAAAAAATAGTAAAATATACATTAATAAAAATGCACACTGGGCCAGTGAGTCTTAACTCTAGCTTACGACTTCCAGTATAGCCATGAAAAACTTAAGTTTCATTCTCAAATTGTATCATATATAATAATATATAAATAATAATAATAAATAACACCACAGGTAATTACGACCCCCTTTATCCCGGAAGGCTCTAGAAGAGCCTTGTGTGGGAGGGGGCTACACATTTAGAGACAAGGGACACACACCCAATATCCGTGTATAGTGAAAAAATCCCTCTCACAGTATTTTCCACTGCCACGGCCGGGGATCGAACCCGGAACTTTTAGGTGAGAGGCAAGTGCGCTCACCTCTCGACCACCAGTCATACATATAATATATGATACAAATTGAAAATGACATTAAACAACAATTTAAAAGTTATATTATAACTTTTAAATTGTTTAAATTTCCCGATTTCTGAGACCTGCCCAATCTCTTATTCGTAGAAATGAGCCAAATTGATAAAAAGAATGAGGAACAATCCAAGCCAGTTCCTAATATATCCAATAGATGATGCCATGCGTACTCGGTTTAATGTCATTCTCAACTTGTATCATATATAACCTTTAAATAGTATTGACATTGATGGACAAACAACCGAGTACAGCTGGTGCACTCTGGCGGACAAAATACAAGATAATGTTCCCCATTGCCGAAACTAGTATCGTTCACTTACGTTAATCATTTTTTTGGTTGTCACAATTTGACAAGCAGTCCTGTTGAAGTTTAGTAGATACATTAATACTCTTTTGTTTTAATTTTCGAGCTTGGAGTTTATTATTATTTTGTCTCCAGAATTTTTGCCTTGTTCCCCGATGTGGTATCACCACCACTGAAAACGTGGAAAAAGAGTATATCATCTGTCAGTCGAGATATTTTTGCTCCTCTTGAGAGGAAAAGATTTCAGTTTTCACCTTGTCTATCCTTGGTTTTAGGAATAGTACATTTTTAACGTTTGGGGCCAAGGCTATTAACAACACGATCACCAACGGTCACATTATCATGATGTGATGATTTCTCTAAAGCTGTCCATATTGTTCTTTTTGGTAGCATTGGTTTTATCATAAAGTAATAAATACAAATATAGGATATAATGACAACGCTAAATCTACAATAAATTAAGGCTATTCCGAAGGGAGTTACTCTTATGAAAACTAATCCAGTACACGCTAGGCAGTTGATTGAGCTCGTCACAAAACACGTTCAGGACCGCTGAGATATCGTAGCCATCCTAAACCGATATAAAATTTTTATGATTTGTGTATTTTAAACATGATTTATTTATATTCTGAAAATTATTAATTTTTTTGGGAGTATTACCTCTCATGAAAATTATTTTTTAATTTTTAAACTAAAAATTTAATAACAGTAATGCATGTTTGATTATTGTGGACCCTAGAGGACAATAACTTATCCCAAATATGTATGCCATAAGCACAGATGTAAACTGTTGAAAGTGCGAAACATTTGATTAATTTACTAATAGGTTCTACCTTTAAGTTAGAAACTTAGTTACGCTAAGTTAGGAGTTAGAAACTGCAGACGAATTGTATACGTGTAGGAAAGGAAGTTATACTAGTATCAAATCGTGTAAAATGGTTTGTGTTGACCCATTTGTTCTTGTATTGGTAAATAGTTTTAATTCATATAATAGCATAAATCATAGTAACTATTTTCATTGTATAGAAAATTCAGAGAATGATAAACAGGGGATGAGGTAGATAAATCAGATTAACCAACTGGAATAATGTGAGGAAAAAAGGTTTTTGGCAATTTTTATTTAAGTCAAATCAATTTTAATTGAGAATCAAAGTATGGAGCAGAACAAATTCATTGTTTTTTCCGATTATTTAACAATTACCAGCGATATATTAACATTAGTCAGTACTTGAACATAAAAATAAATATTGTACTTCTTAGCTTGATGAATTTTTATTTATGATGTTTTCTATATTTTGTATTAAAATGAAACATCTAAATTTTCTGTAATTATAAAAACATTAGTGTATGAACATGTAATCATATTTTCACTAAAAGTTCAGTACTATATGTCTTTATTAATTTATCTGAATACGGTACTATATTTTACAACGCACACATGACCTAAAATTTCTAGTTCTTGATCTGGAGTAATTCGTTTCAGTCGTCCTACATCGTTTTTATGGCGAAATGAACCCGTTTCTCCCAAACGGCGAAATAGATCTTTGAAAATCTTATGATCTGGCTGTATTCTATTTGGATATTGCAATGAGTATCTCCTCGCTGCAGCACGTCCGCTAAAATTATTTTGTGCGAAAACACATATCATATCCCTCATTTCCCTATTTGAAAAATTATTATGTCTAGGCATTGTAAATAAAGAAGTTAAAGAAACACACTTTATTTCATTAAATTTGAATTTGTCTTTAAAAAAATTATTGAAATGTTTAACGGCACTTTCCTCGAAAATTTTTGGTTTTTTCTAGTTCTACCAAGTGTACATTTTATATGTGGAAATGACGCTCTCATCAGATTTTCTGCTCAGAAGTACCATAACGTTTCGTCAAAAAAATATGAAAAAAATTCGTCATCAGATATAGGTCTTGCGGCGCTCTCTATGATTTAACGCGATGTAATACATAACTTATTGTTTCTTATAATAAAGAAAGTTTCTCTAGCAAATTTGGCGAACGAAAAAATAATTTGAACATCGACACCTTGTATCTTTTTCTACAGCAACAGAAGCATATTTGGTTATATCCTTATATTTTGGCCCAAAGAATCTATCCCTGAACTTTGGCCTATGATTAATGGTCCACCACGTATATTATTTTTACTAGTGCAATTAATTCTTTAATTAACTACCATATTTATTTTTCAGAGTTTGCGCAGATTTGGAATCGACTCATAAGTATGTAACATTAGCCCAAGTATCAGCAGCGTTACTAATCCTTTGTTCTTGTTTATATTTAGTTTCAACTGTAAGTATTTGCTTTCACTCTTTAGGTGCTGTAACACGGGCCATTAAAATTGTCTAATTGCCGGCAACATTAGCCAATTTTTACGTCATGACAACATCTAGCAACATACAGCAACATCTGTTGATGTAGCGCAATTCGGCAATTTATTGTTGTGAATCACATGACGTTACCCAATTTTGTGCCATTAATTGCTCTACTATGTCCAAAGACAGTCGCCGAGCCATTAATTGCTGTAAGAATTGTCCGTACATTGTAATCGAGAAACCAGAAAGATGCAAAAGTTTTTATTTTCTAGTAAAATACCTTCTAATAAGTGAAACAAACTTACCCGAACTGAGGGACCAAAAACAAATTTTTATTAATTACAAGAATATGTTCAGGTCAGTGGTGGCCAGTCACGCGCTATCTGCTCATAGGTGACCTTAACGCTAATCAGTAGGCATCGCAACTGGAACTGCCATCGCAACAACATGAACGGCAACACTTTGTTCGACTATGTGAATAGTCGAAATGTCATCCTGTAGTATCCCGACGATCCGACGTATTTTCCGGACAATGGCACAACACCCACAATCCTTGACATAGTGGCCAATAAGGGCGTGAGGAACTCCACGGCCCCCGTGGCCCTGGAGGAACTTACGTCCGATCATAACCTAATCGTCTTGGAATTAAACGGTATGTCAAGGGAGGACGCTACACGCAGAATCACATCTTATGCAGATGCCAATTGATGTCTCTGCAAAGCACATATTAACACGAACTTAATACTAAATAACACGATCAATGCACCCGTCGAGCTGGAGAATGCAGTGGAGGGGTTGAAAAGAATGTTACAGGATGCCAAACAGACTGCCACTACCATGACTGTAAACCAAAACAAAGACCGACTCGAGGAAGCGATCATATGGGACATAAGAGAGAAAACAGACTGAGACGGGTTTGGCAGTTAAATCGCAATATCAATGCTAGGGTCGAGAAGATCAGGATGCAAAGGCAGATCAGGACCTCCGTCATCACTGTAAATAACCAGAAATGGAGGGGACAAACTGGCAGCGCTAAATCCTCAGGATAACTCACTGTGGAAGCTGGCAAGGGCCTTAAAAAATACGCGGGAAGCTACACCCGCGTTGACACGCGCGAATGGACAGGCATCGGTGACAGACCATCAAAAGGCAAGCGACTTAGCTATCCATTTCTAAGGTATCCACAATAACGATATACCAAACAATTTACAGCATGACCCCATCGAAAGTGACATTTACGAAATCGTTGGTCATGACGTACAATTGACAAGACGAGAATTTCTGGAAGTCATGACCAAAAACTCGAAAATAGCAGGAATTGTAAAAGACCTACCCAACAATAAAGCTTCTGAAAAAGACGGCGTCAAATACAAGCAGCTCAAATATCTATTGTATTGTGCAGTTGACGTACATCGTTAACGCGTTCCTATGGCTACAGTACTGGCCCAGCCAGTGAAAGTGCGCCGTGGTCGTTCCCATCCTGAAGCCAAACAAGAATGCGAAGTTTGCCGGCAGCTACAGGCCCATCTCGTTGCTGTCGGCGATCTCCAAGTTGCTGGAGAAGCTCATCCTGATCAGATTAGATGCTGAACTCCACATCGACGATGAGTCCCAGTTTGGCTTTAAGAGGGGCAGGAGCACGGTGCAGCAGATCGTTAGGATAGTTAACGACAACACAACCTCGGGAACAATACCACCATGGTGCTCCTCGATATTGAAAAGGTGTTCGTCACCGTCTGGATCCCGGGGTTAATTTACAAACTACACCACTATAACTTTCCTACCTACTTCATTAAGCCCATTCACTCGTTTTTGTCGGGCAGATCACTGGAGGTTCGAGTGATTAACAAACTGTCAACACGGCGGGACATTCGCACGGGAGTCCCGCAAGCTGGCCAAGTACGCCGATGACACAACCATGTATGCGCATTCACACAACGCGCAAGCAACCAACATGCTGCTGAAAGTGCACATGGCTCGTGCCACGGCTTATGACGACCGGTGGAAAATTCGGGTAAACGCTGAAAAGTCCGCGGCGATAGTCTTCAGGCGTCGGTTCACAGAAAATAAAATCATTACGCCCATTTCGATCAGGGGAAACATAATTCCAACTACGAGATGCGTGAAGTACTTGGGTGTTAAACTGGACCAGAGACTGACGTTTAACACACATGTCCAGGAGTCTGTATCCGCTCATGGGCAGGGGTAGCAGGCTTAACAGATAAAATAAAAAATTGTTGTACACAATGGTGGTCAGGTCGTCCACCACATATGCGTCGCCGGTGTGGTGCAGCATACCGACTATGACAATGAAAAAACTGCTCGAACACAAATTTATGCGCCTCATTTCTAATTCTGCCTCCCTCAGAGACCTATACGCACGTTGCAACGACATAACCCCGATAGTGGATTACGTCCAGCAGATCTCTCGAAACTTCTACTCTTTCAAGCTAGACGATAGTCCGTGTTAACAAGACACATAACGCAAATTAGACAGCATAATGCCTCATTTCGGATTAAACACCCTTTACCCTACCAGACGTTACCGATTTTCCGGCAACCCCTGTAGCCAAACTTCACCAACTATAACTTCCGCTTACCCTATCCACCTTTACTACTTTATTATCAACCTTTCGTGTCTTTAAATCTTTCTTGTCCCCCCTCTTCCTTTCTATTTGTATTTTGTCTTTTTGTCGCGTTTATTTTTCTTGGTTTCTTTTTGTACATTTTTGTCTCTAAATTCATTCCGCTTCATAAATTTTTAGAAAATCAAAATATTACACGATAAAAAAATTTAAAATCACAGTTTAGGTCAGCCATACGCAACCAAGCATTAACGTATCTCGCGGAAGGCGCTTCGTTGAAATTGAGGAGCTAGCATCAGAAACGAAATTCAAAAGTGTTTAGAGTTTTTATTTTAGTATGTAATTTTTAGTTTTGTTAAGTCTATTTTTTAGATATATTTTAATGACACCACCTTTTTTAATCTGCCTTTTAGCAGAAGGTGTTTAGGTTTAAGATTTTAATTGTTGTTTCAACCGAACCAGGCCTACTACGCCTGGTCCTGCAACCGGCCGGTTCCGGGATAGGTCCTGACTTTTATATTGTTAATTTGAATAAAGAAGTTTTGGATTGCATTGGATTGGTGGCCAGTGAAATATTGTCTAGCTATAACTTAATAATGGGACAAGGGACCCATACCAAACTTTACCAATAAACTACCAATACCATACAAAGACTGTATGTAAAGTAGTTGTAAAATATTTGCAACGTATTTTTTTCTAGAACGAGGAAGAAAAACTAGGGATTTGTTTTTAATTTCATTAAAAAATCTTATATTACTTCCACGTCCAGTGGAAGTATAGTAACGCAATAAAAACATTTTTTGTTGAAATAGGCTTAAACTATCATGAAACGTCGAGATTTTAAATCTGAGAAAAAAAAATTCTGTTTGTCGCTCTGTAACTTTATTGTGCGCAAGTTTACTCTGGAACCGTTTATGATGTTGATTTGAAATTTGGTACACTTACGTGTTATAACGAGACCTAGAACTAGATTATATTTTGATCTAATTCCGCGGAAGAATTAGGGAGTAAATGGGGTAAATAAGGGTAAATAGACAAAGCAAGCAGGTAAGAGTCCATAAAATTGCAATTTAGGGCATGTACATAAAGTCAAGGTCTCAAATTTTTTTTTGGCATCAGCCACCCTCCCACTATCACCCCCAATACCACTCCACACTATTATGAAAGGGAGTAAAAAAGTGAATATGTGATTTAGTGTATATACAAGAACGAAACGTCCCAAAAAAATTTTTTGGCTTTAGCGTTAGTTTAGTTAGTAAAAGATTTATTGCGAAATTTTAGCATTCACGTTGAAAATAAAGTATGTGTAATAAATCATGCAGATTTTTCTCTTGATTCAATTTCAAGAGATAGGATTTCATACTCATTGTATAAATTGTATACTTATCAATTGAATCTAAAATATCATCGAATCATTGAAAATCTGTGAAAATTTCAACTCCTAATGTTTATAAATAATACAGATATGATTTTTTTTAATGTTGCTATCTTGACTGCTATTGGTCGTAGAGGCTTTTTAATTTCCTTAATTACAAGCGTTTATCATAAAAAATAACAAAAGTTATTCTATAAGCAAAAAAACACCCGCCTTTTAAACGGACTCTTTAACATCAGTTTTTTGAACAAATAGTTCAATTTACCTTGTAGTTGAACTTTTCAAGAATCCATTACACTTTGAGATATCTCTAGATCCATTATCTTGCTTATGACGATTGTTTAAACATGCTCTCTGGGACTAACAAATGCAATTATTCATAAATTATCAAACTGATCTGGCTGAAATTTCGCATATTTATAAAGACCTGTAATAGCCTCGTCACCAAGATGTTAAGTGTCACTTACTGCCATTATTGCAAAAGTTAATTAACATTTATGAAATACCGCAAAAAGAGGGTATTTCGCCATTATCTAGATAATGTATCACCATCGTGCTCAGCATCCTCGAAAACGGTGGGTAACATGGATTTAACCAAGAGAAGACGGTCTATCCGCGGTTTATCCATTTCGGGGGTGATTTTGGGCCATTTGGGGGGTTGGCGGGAGTCGAGGAGTGGCTCGACATCACTCAGTATCCCCCAAAACGGGGGTAACACAGGTTTGGCTGCTAGAAGACGGCGGATATGCTGTTTACCACTTTTGGGGATGGTTTTTGGCCGTCTGGGGGGTGGGGTCACCTCGGAGAGATATTTAACCACCGCCATCGTATTCAACATTCTCGAAAGCGAGGGGGAGACATAGTCTCGTTAGGTTAAAAAATATTCATATTCCTGTCCGACTTACAGAATGCGCTAATATATCAGTCAATAATGAAAACTGCTATTAATTATCATCCTAGGAAAACTTTAGTCCAATCGTCGTCTCAGAGTATTTCTGTTTTATCGAAAGGAACAATACGTTGTTTAATAAATTTCTTAAAATCGTTACAAAGCAAATAATAAAAGTTTGCTCAGAACCGTCGATTTGTAAAAGCACTTCTCAATATTTTGACGTCAATATTTTTTCTGAAAATATTTTTTATAAGTTGTGACGACATCAGTAATTTATTTAAACGGCAACCCCCATTTTAAAAATGGTGTCATTTGAAAGCATTGCCGTGGAGAGACGGGGCGGGCCCCGGTATTTGGAATTTCTCCCCCCACTCAAAACAAACAATAAAGTGCTTGAAATTATATTTTTTATCAAACTACAAATAAAACATTATTTAAAAAAATTACATATTGTGTTAACTGATCTTCCATAATGAAGATTTTAAACTGAAAAAAAGTAAGTAGTCAATTAAGCTAAAAAAAAAAAACGATAATTACATTAATTCGTTTTTAGGTACTGTATGTTTCTTAAAAAATACAAATTAAAAATATTCCTAATTAATCTCTTCAATGTCTTCTTCGATTCCATCGTCATCTGTGATCATTGGCGGTGGTGGGTGGACAATTAGTACAGGTATTGCCAATCTCTAGTTGTAATTAAAAGTTAGTACTAGTAAATTAGTTAGTACTAGTTAGTTAGTAAATTATTAAATTCATATTATAATTTATAGTCATTTTTATTTTCAGTTTTATATTTTTTGTTATTAAAAAAGTCTGAAGAGGAATGGACTACAAGCTATAAGGTAATTTGTACCGGCCGCACCCCCCTCTCGGCGGCCCTGTTTAAAAGAGCACATTTTTCTGCACCCAGTACGTTAAATTATATGGCACATGGCATGACGAAATTATCTAGGAAATAAACTTATATTTATGCCAATGTAATAAAACAGAAATAAGAATTAATAAATACAGCAAAAAATAATTAAATTAAATGTTAAAATTGGGTGTCATTCGCTTCTAGACAATGTCCAAGCCGAAACTGAAACTCTCGGAAAATATCAGTAATTGTTTCGGATCCAATCTTCCAATTTCGTAACTAATTCTATCTTTTAAGTCCTCAATATTGTTCGGTTTAATAAAATAAACTTTGGATTTAAGGTAACCTCATAAAAAATAATCCAATGTGTTTAGGTCTGGCCATTCTACTGATTCCGCCTACCAAAATTTCATTTAAATAATTACGTACTATTGCCGAATAAAGCGGTGGTGCATCTTCCTGTTGAAACTACATGGAGTTTTCCAGTATATTAGAATTTTCACCATTTGGATGCAGTGCGGCAAGTTCTGGGATTATGTTTTGTTGGAACAGCTTCAAATATTTTTCATCATTATTTAATGAATCTTCAATAAAAAATGGAACCAAAATTGTAGTCCCAACAATTGCAGTCCGCACGTTAACTTTCGGTACAAACTGGGTATGTGACTTCATCATCCAGTGTGGATATTCATGTTATCAGTATCGACAATTTTGCCTATTTACGGCGCCATCTAAACAGAAGGTGGCCTCATCAGAGGAAAAATGTGGATTGGTACATCGTTCCATTATGGTTTCGCAAAATTCTACTCTGCGGTCGAAATCATCTTCGTTAAGCTCTGAACAAAATGGACATTTTATACTATGCCATTTATTATTTTTTTAATATTTTCAAACAGTTGACTGATTAACTGTCTGCCCTGTTGCGACTTTCCGACTTGGTTAGTGAGTATTGACCTCCATTGTCAGCAAAGTATCTATTTCTTTATTTTCTGAGATTGCAGGACGACCTCTCGTGAAATTATCTCTTACATAAACATAACCACAATCTCGGAACTTCTTTTCATTTTGTTAACAGTAGGTCGATCAGGGTATTTCCCATTAAATAATTCTCAACCAGAGTTTGTGCTTGGGACCTGTCTCGTGTGCTATTAATGTTCAATTATTTTTTTCTTCGATAATTTCATGCAATATGCCATAGAATTAAACGTACTGTGTGCCAAAAATGTGATCTTTTAAATGATACTTTTAAAAATAGGCTTTGCCATTTAAAAAAATTGCCGACTACGCCATAACTTTTAAAAAGTATTTGTAGAAAAATTTTCCTTACATAAACAATACCGACGCGTCATTTTCTACAAATTGATCTACAAAGCTATCTCTCAAGAAAATGCAGATAATAATTTGAAAGGAAATTACGATTAGCTAAAACATCGCAAGTTATTGGATTGGATGTTTAAAAAACATATTATTTTTTGTTTAAACTTGCTTTTCTGTAAAAACTCGTACTAAAAAGTAAAAAATAAAAAATACGAATCTACGAATGCAAGAAAAGCAAGGCGTGTGTATGATTGTATGAAAGGGATGGAATAGTTGTATACATAGTGCCCTCCGTCATGTGTACATAAAGATGATCCATATACTTATATACAAAGTGCGCACGTCTTGCTTTTCTTGCGTTCGTATATTAGTATTTTTTACTTTTTAGTACGACTTTTTACAGAAAGGCAAGCTTTCAAAATAAAAATATTTTTTTATTTTCAACTTTTTAGTGATATTTTTGGGGGGTTTACCTCCTAGAGAGCGCCCCCTATGTGCGGATATTTGCAAAAGTAATGGTGGAATACTGTATTATCATCCGATATTAGTAACTACTGTGCAAAATTTCATCAATTGATTAGTCAGGAATTGGTTAAATAAGGGATGCAAGATTTGAAGACAATTTTCACCCCCGCGTCCCTATGTGCAGATATTTGCAACCGTAGCGGTGGAATACTGTATTGTCATCCAATCTTAGTAACTATACATAATTTTATGAATTGATTAAATAAAATAACTAAAAATACTAAATAAGAATCTCCTCTTTTATGCTAAATTGGTTGAAAGACTCGGTGTCAACCTCATGGTTACGATATAAAATATTTTGAATTTTTTCCTCTATTTGGAAGTATTCTATATGTATATCAAATCTCAAGATATTCCAAGGATAAATAAGAAATTCTAGCTCTTATATTTTTTAATCACACTATAATACTAGTTTTAAATATGTGCATAATGTGTTTTATTTTCCAGAGTACGGTTAACACTAAACAATTTTACGTTGAAATTATTTATCTAGTTGGTATGGGGGCACAACCATTTATGTACTGTTGGTTTGGGAATGAAGTTACATTAAAGGTAAATATGAAGAGAAATATGATATTTTACCATTATCGCTTCACAACTCTCTTGGTTACAAGCTTCGCAAAACTCTAAATTGAGATTATTTAAGAAGCGAATCCATGAGGCGTTTACTTACATTATTTGTGTGCCAAAATGAATGCTTGTAATCCTTAATACTATATTAGAGACCTATAAATTTTAACCACACTTCCACCTTTACCTATTGTAATATTTCAAAAGAAATAATTATGTTAAAATGTAAATAAAATTATGCAAAAACGATTCTCAACTATTTAATAAAATAATCGTGGATAAGCGTAGCAGTTAAAAAGTGAATGCTAAAGAAATCTATTATTTATTATATATTTAATAAGTGACAGATTACGGAAATTAGAAATAAACGGAAAATTAAATACTATGAAATAAATTGAATAAGTTAAGTTGCTGAGTAGTCTATTGGTCCTCTTTTTAAAAATGCATCACTTACTAAAAATAATCCACTACGATGCACGATATTAATAATTAAGACTATACCTAGGTGAAAATGTTAACACGCCAAGTTCATGAGCCAAAGTAGCCACATTAATTCCTTTTTTGCATGATCGAGCTTTTTGTTTATTTAAAAGATCTATTTCCAAGACGGTAGGTTATGTTTACTGGTTGCTAAGCTTAACACGTCGGCCAGTGATTTACTTACCGACGTCCGAACGGTAAGCGAAATTAATGTAATGCATGTTACTTCACAAAAATAAAAACAAACGATAAGGAAATTTCTATTTATTTTTCATAGCGGTCCTTGGATTTGTCTGGAATTATTGCCGCACATCCAATCTCTCTTGCATTTTTTATTTCACTATTGCCTTTGGAATCACTCATTGTAAAGAAAGTAATACAGTAAAAATTTAATGTCAAATGTATTTACTTGTTTGTAAATAACACCAAATATTGTCTTGGAAACATATAGCACACCCGTCTAATTTTATAACAAAATAAAAATATCACATTCGACAAATTGGGCTTACCACGAAATATAAACGTCACTTTTGACTTCTTCTTTAATTCTTAGAAATAAAATCGTTTTAATTGAAGTGTAATTCAATACGATCGTGGAAAAAATAGTATGAGCATCATGAACGTTAAGGGTTGTACCGGTCTCCAGCAAAATTGCCGTCGACCGGTAAACGTCCCTTACCGTTCTTGATACTCAATATACTATATATCTATTACTATTAATTATTAATTGTAATTTTAGGTCGATGAAATGAATACCTATATATGGAAAAGCGATTGGTTGGCAGCTGACAATGCATTTAAAACGAGTATGATTATTACCATGGCCAGAGTAATGAAACCTGTTTATTTAACTGTTGGCAGCTTTGCTCCTCTAACTTTGGCTACTTTTGTGTCGGTATGTAGAAACAGAAGATAAGATTTACTTTTGACATCATTATCGAGTAAAAGTGGTCCTTTAAAACAGCTTAACATCTGTCTTAAGGGGCCACTCTGTCGTTATTTATTCAGGTACATTTTGAAAGGGGTCTACCAAAAACTAATAGTCTTACTGATGTTCCGAGATTGGATGGTGTATAGTCGAGTTCTGGTTTACGGTGAACTTAAAAAAGGCAACAAAAACTTTACGACCTCATTATTATAGCCGTTGGACCATGCGGCATGGTGTCATCAAACAAGCCGGCGCACATTAAAAATCTATAAAGGTAAGCGAGTCAATTTGCGAACGAAATGATACAGAGCCGAATTTAAAATTCATATGTATTATAATGTACAAATTAACAATAATATACCATAACGCGCTGTTAAAATTGAACGACTGAGTTGCTGATCTAAATATTCCAAGAGCGTGCCTGGGCGCAATTAATTTTGCGACTAGTTTAACGTTATTTTAATGAGGTCGTAAAGTTTTCATTGCCTTTTTCGACGGCACCGTAAGTCTGAGCTCGACTATACCATTACATTTTTAAGTTCCTATATTTCTTATTAAAATCTAAAAGACATCACTGAACGCCGTTAGTTTGTTAAAAATCTTATGTTTGTCCAGTCTTAATCGCTTAATTGATGACGTAATTGGTTGAATAAAATAAAAGAACAATATCGGAAGAGGAAAGAACGTACATAAATGAATAGATACGTTGGATCTTAATGATTATCAGATATTACGTAACGGAATCGCTTGGGCTACTGTGGCGTAGCAGATATCGTAGGCAAACTTGACCCGGAAAGTGATGTACGTGCCTACGATAAAATTTCTCTAGCTCAGACTATCTCAGGGCGTTAAGTCCAAGCTTACACAAACTATGATAAATTATTAGTTTACTTACTTAACAAATCACTGAGTTTTTCCATATGTAGTGGTCGCAGACGAAATAATGACACTTTCTTTAAAAATGAAATGCACTATATTAAGCAATTTACAAAATTGGTTCTCTAGAATATAACCTGGCGATGTTCGCAGTTGTGGCCAATATTTCACGATTAATCGGTTACAACACATTCATAAAATGCCTCGTGTAGCTACACATCGGTTTACAATATGATCATGAATTGTCACAAATTCTGCCACAAAGGTTTGATTTAAAGAACCTCCTTAAATATATGTAAATATATGCATAAAATCTCTAAATATGTACAAGTTAAAAATATGCAAAAGTATGAATTGAAAATCCAGCCGAACCACTGAAGGTGGTCCCCGGTAAGTAAAAAAAAATAATAAACACACAACACTTATTCAGGGTGGTACGATACCGAGTCCGGACGTGGAAGGACTGAAGCCCTACAGAGATGCCTTCGGGACACAAGAAATGGACCCAAGGATGGGGTTGATCGTAGCCTCACCAGCCCTGGAACCTTCCACTGTGTGTGGATGCCCCGTCCGTGGAACTCTCACTGACGTGTGTAGAAGCCCCGTCCGTAGAACCCTCACTGATGAGGGAACAATCCACCAAAACTCCTGGAAGCCACAGTCGGATAAATGGGGTCGAGTCCGCCTTCCAAGTTGACACTGTATTTCCAAAGGACAGCCTTGTGTAATTTAATATCCTGCTTCCGCAGATAAAATTTACTCACAAACACAAAATATTCCGCTAAACGGAACAACAACAGATTGAGGAAATTTTCTTGAGTTGATTATTCCAAAATCCACCCGGATGCCTTGGATAAAATCGAGGTTCACAGAATAACAACTAATTACTCCCAATCACGCCAAGCCAACCAAAATGGTTGCTTCCGTTTCCTCTGCTGATCACGTGTCGCCCTCCCGTGGAGAATAGCGAAATGTGTTTCGGACGTGTAGCAGTTGTTATAATGCGGCCCACAAAACGCTAAAGCGTATGGTGGGTCGCATACGCTAGAGGTCCGTAACAACTCCCCCATTACTCGCAGGAAAAAAAAATCCAAGATTTTTTTTTTCTTACTAGCTTCTCACCAGAGGATGGATAATTGGTGGGGAGACTTAATATGCACGGGGATGGCTAACCCGTCTCCCAAGTTACCATCAGGCATAACAACACAAGTAAAAAAAAATACATAGGGAAAAAAAAAGAGAAGGGAAAAAAAGAACAAAAACGCATAAGGACTTAACAGCTAGAAAGTAGCTCGCCCCAAGGCTACTCCACCAGCAAAACAATGAGGTACGGGAGTGTTCCCCGTCACACCACGACGACCACCCTTGCTAAACAACGAGGTTAGTCTGAAGCCCAGTAGTGCCTACCCGGGTAATGATAACCAGGCCTAGACCAGGCTACCTCCAAGCAGCACCTCCCAAGCTCGAGCCCCTCCAAACGGATACCTTTAAAGGCAGCTGCCAGCAATGTGAGCGCCCCCAACGAGACGGAGTCCCTCAAGACGCAAGCGCCACACAAGACCATTTTTGGGGACTTTTACCCCTCGCAGGTATAACCACGGTGATGGTATTCGTGCATCCCCCATCACAGGGATCCAAACAAAGACACTTCCTCCCGTGAGGCGGAAAGAGGTGAAAACTTACTCAGTGGGTTTCAGCCACCTGAGCAAGACCAATGAACCAGAAAAGCAAATGATACTACCAAATTAACGACAGAAGTGACCTAAAACATGTTACTGAGACCAACACAAAAAAAAGCGAATTCGTCATTGCCTATTCGGATGCCTAAGTACGTCAACGGAACTAACAGACCACAACTAGTTGTCATCGGGAGGGTGTGCTTTCAGATCTTTTATGTGCCACACCGAACGTTTACCGTCAGAACCTTCGAGCTCATAAGTCCATGGTGAGAGAATTTTTCTAATCGTGAAGGGACCCACAAATTTAGGTGCTAATTTTGCCGTGAAATATTTAGAGGCATCAGACTGGGCGTGAGAACGTCTCCAGACCTTTTGCTTCAATACAAACTTATCGGGTCGGCGTCTTAGGTTATAATGTTTCTTACTAGATTTATGGGCCTTTAATATTCTACTCTGAACATCCTTATAAATCTTAGTGAAAGCAAGCTTACGGTTTTCAGGGTTTACAACTGGATACTCAGACTCAGAAGGTACGTACTTATCACTATTGCCATCTAACGAAATTTCACGTCCAAAATTGACAAAATTAGGCGTTAGGCCTGTAACTTCATGTTTGGACGATCTAATGGCGAAACCTATTTTCGGCAAAAATTGATCCCAAGCCCTGTGATTATCCTTTACATATGCAGATAACATAGTCTTAACAACACGGTTTACCCTTTCAGTCAGGTTGCATTGAGGGTGGTAATTTGCGGTGTACGCTATTTCGATGTTGTAGGTTTTCGCAAGATTTTGGAAACGGTTACTCTGAAACTGACGACCATTGTCTACCACTATAGTCTTCGGAGCGCCAAATAAGAGAATTACATTATCCTCGATGACCTGCGATATGCTATTAGCGGTAGCTGACCTCAACGGAAACACCATGGCAAACTTACTAAAATTGTCACACACGACAAGAATAAACTGATAACCCTTGGCCGTCCTGGGTAATGGACCCATCAGATCGGCACTAACTAATTGCCAAGGTTTTCCAACGGTAGGTGTCTTACTCAACAAATTTCCCATAAGTGACTTCTGTTCGGGTTTAGTACTTATGCAAATCTCACATTGCCTAACGAACTTAGCCACATCGGCCTTTAATTTCGGCCAATAATACCGATTTCCCACTCGAGCCACAGTCTTATGGACCCCTGCGTGTCCACAACTCGCATCACAATGCAACGACCTAATTACTTCTAGGCGTTTCTCTTTGGGTAAAACCAGTCTCCAAGTGTCGGCAGGATCTGATAACTCGGGATAACGCAAACGTACATACTTATACAACTGGCCATTCTGTATACGCCATAAGGGATAACGCATAGGAGACCGTTCGACTCGATCCAGCATTCTCAAATACCATTTATCGGTGGGAGAATCGGCATGGTCCGTGACCGAGAATACCTCGATGGATTCCACCGTTACTGGTACTGAACGAGACAGAAAATCAGGGACGGTATGTTCAGAGCCCTTGCGATGAATCAGTTCAAAGTCATAAGTTTGCAGACGAAGTGCCCATCTGGCCAATCGACCTTGGGGATCTTTTAGCTGCTGCAACCATAGCAAAGAATGACAATCCGTTATGACTTTGAAGTGGAAACCTTCCAGATAGTGACGTAGCTTCTCCACTGCCCAAATTACGGCGATGCATTCTCTTTCGACCGAGCTATATTTGCGCTCCTGGTTAGTCAAAGAACGGGACAAATAGCAAATCACCTTTTCGCCATCATCAAATTGCTGCGTGAGCACGGCACCAACACCGAATGCCGACGAATCTGTCTGCACATAAAAGGTACGCTCAAAATCAGGGCAGGTCAAAATATGTGCAGTAACCAAACACTCCTTAAGAAGTTTAAAAGATTTCTCGCACTCAGGCGACCAACACCAACTAACATTCTTCTTTGTGAGGTTCGACAAAGGAGCCACTATTGTAGAAAACTGCGGTACAAACCTTCGATACCAAGATGCTGTGCCTATAAATCTACGAATTTCCCTAACGTTTTTCGGAAAAGGTACACTCAAAATCGACTTTACTTTCGCTGGGTCAGGACGTAAACCATACTTATCTACAACATATCCCAAGTACTTAAGCTCAGGACGGCAAAATTGACACTTGTCAAAACTAACTATCAGCCCAGCAGAACGCAAGCGATCAAAAACCTTCTGCAACGTTTCTAGGTGAGATTCGAAATCCTTCGACACTACCACAATGTCATCCAAATAGACCAAAACCGAAGGCTGCAAATCAGCTCCAAGTACGGTATCAATAAGACGCTGCCAAGTCGCAGGCGCATTTGACA
Source organism: Leptura quadrifasciata (assembly GCA_963675555.1). Taxonomy (NCBI): domain Eukaryota; kingdom Metazoa; phylum Arthropoda; class Insecta; order Coleoptera; family Cerambycidae; genus Leptura; species Leptura quadrifasciata. Next base: position 53,457,932 of record OY776678.1, on the reverse strand, counting down.
ACCCAAAAGGCATAACTCGAAACCTATACAAGCCATTAGGGACAGTGAAAGCGGTATAGTCTTTGGACGATTCAGCAATAGGAACTTGCCAATATGCGCTCTTAATATCCAATGAACTTAGATATTTGGCATCCCTCAACTGATCTAATATGGAGGAAATCAGCGGCAGAGGATAGGCATCCTTTTTAGTAACAGCGTTAAGGCGCCGGTAATCTACACAAAAACGCAAAGTTTGATCCTTTTTCTGCACTAGACATATTGGAGAAGACCAAGGACTTTTACACGGTTCGATGATATTTAACTCCAGCATTTTCTTAATTTCATCATCAATCAGTTTTTGTCTGGCGGGCGAAACAGGATAGTATCTCTGTTTGATAGGTTTGGTATCTGGGAGTAACTCGATCTCATGAGAAACGAGATGTGTACGACCAAGGGAAGTACCCATCAGTTTCCGGTTTTCATCCACCAAACTATCCAGAGCTAGTTTCTGTGATACACTTAAAGAAGTTTCGTCAAGGACACTGTTAACCTCAACGAGTGGTTCCTGCTCAGAAAAATGCCAAACATCTTGTCGTAAATCTGGTATAATATTCATCGCCACCCAAAAATCTATCCCTAGAATTAACTTATGCGGTGTTTCCGGAACTACTAGGATATCTATTACATGAACCTTGTCACCCAAGCAGAAAGGAACAGATACATAACCTATAACGGAACAGATTTGCCCCTTAGCCACTCTGCACTCATTGACAGAAAGCTTCAAACTTAAACCAATCTGCTGGAAGACCTCAAAACCGGATGATCCTACCATTGTCCTGGTAGCACCTGAATCCAACAAACCCATCATAGGAAAACCTAACACTGAAAGTTGTAAGTAAGGACGCTGATCACCAACCACATGAGAAATGACATAATCGAGAAAAATTTGTTGTTTTAAGTCAACAACATTGCTGGTCGACTCACATACACCGGGAGAAACTGTTCGACCAATTAGTGTCTCCCTGGACGGTTTTCCGAACGCGAACACTTAGGACAGGACCTAACAGTAACCTCTGCTTTACCACATTTATAGCAAAACTTCTTCCTTGGAGCCTGACACTCCCGATGCCCATGACCTACTTGACCACAATGAAAACATTTGATTCCAGAATGTTGGACTTCATCCAAGACGAGACTAGAACGAGAGGTTGAACGAGAAGTAGTAGAACTAGTGGAAGCATAAGCCAACTCTGGTATAAGAGATTTACTCTTAGGTGGAGGAGGAACATACGACTTAGCCAATTGTCGTTTAGAGTCGAGCATACGACAACATTGCAGGAGTTGCGTGACGGAAGTTATATTTTCAAAAGCAAGAAAAGGGTGATAGTATGGATCTATGCGCTCCAAAATGATTTCGAGCTGGGTTCCCATAGATAATGGAGTATGCATCTTCTTGAACAACCCAATCATACTAGCGATGTACAATCCTATACTTTCCTGACTACCTTGAGTACGTCGCTTAATCTCCTCAAACAAGTCGCGGTCAAAAGACTCTGGCATGAACTGTTCCCTCATTGCCTCCACTAAGGATGGCCAATCGGTGGCCCAGTCTTTCACCAGATTATACCAATTGTAGGCATCTCCCTCAAATAAATCTACTGCATCTTTAAACAATCGTGCCCGAGAAATACCACGAGACCTCTGTTTCTCCTCAACACGTTCTAAGAAAGTTGAAAAAGACATGTCGCCCTTGCGGCCAGTAAATTTCAAGCCCCAGTCTCTAACCGGTACGGGTTTAGGATTCACAGCCTCCTCCTCATCTGAACTAAAATCAGTGGCTATTGCAGAGCTATGCGCATCAGGCTGAACCTGAGCCATGGCATTATGCAATACCGACATATCGAGGATGGCCGACTCTTTACACTTACGATCCCCGCGGGCCTTATCCTTAAGTTTATCAAAAGCTAACAATAATTTGAGCCGAGTATTGGACTTCACACCTTTTTGCTCGTCATTAGTTGGAATGGATCTATTAACACGACCCAACGCATGAGCTATCTTGGAAACAATCCCCTTATATTTACTATCATGCTCGCTACCCACAAATTCATCAATATGTTTTTGAATAGCAGCTAGGGATGCCGTTAGAGCTTCAGAATCGACAGTGAATTGGTATGGGTATGGAGGACTTTTAATAGCCAAAGTAGTTTTCTCTAAGTGTATGGCTTCTCTTAAAACGGTACGCAACTCTGCCACAGTAAGATCACTACCATCTCCCAAGCCACGTACTTGTAATTCATAAACAAGCTCCTCCCTAACTAACCTATTGATATCTAACTTAATTTGTGAACTGGCCATATTGAATTTTCAATCAAACACACAAAAAAACTACAAAATCTGGTAAATTAACAAAACGACGCTGGACGTCGGTACGTATATAGACACAAAAACTTACCAACACTAATAAGTACTTAGCAATGTGTAATAACGACAAAATTAAGTAAATTGGCAAAACGACGCTGGGCGTCGGTACCTGTATGGATGCAGAAAAAGTTTACTAACACTAGTAAGTACCTAGTAATGTGTAAAAATGACAATATCGGGTAAATTAGCAAAATGACGCTGGGCGTCGGTACGTATCATCAACAAAAAAAAACTGTTGGCTGCACTTAGGAATCTTTCCAGTGGTTTATACGTAACAACTATTGTTTACTAATCCGCTCATGAAATAGTAAGACAAAAAAAACGAAGTCACCCCCCTACCAAAAACAAGCGAAGCGATTACGCTGAGGCAAAGTAACCCCTTTTTGATGTGTGTCACGTACGTTATTATGTGTCTGGCTATTATTTCATATGCAAACCACCAACAAATGGAACACTCAATTTATCACCAAAAAAAAACTTAATTAGGGGCGATACTACTATCCCCTTGAGATAACTTCACTATTTAAGTTGGGCGCCACTGCTACGGGTTTCACGTACATAAACGAATAGATACGTTGGATCTTAATGATTATCAGATATTACGTAACGAAATCACTTGGGCTACTGTGGCGTAGCAGATATCGTAGGCGAACTTGACCCGGAAAGTGATGTACGTGCCTACGATAAAATTTCTCTAGCTCAGACTATCTCAGGGCGTTAAGCCCAAGCTTACACAAACTATGATAAATTATTAGTTTACTTACTTAACAAATCACTGAGTTTTTCCATATGTAGTGGTCGCAGACGAAATAATGACACTTTCTTTAAAAATGAAATGCACTATATTAAGCAATTTACAAAATTGGTTCTCTAGAATATGACCTGGCGATGTTCACAGTTGTGGCCAATATTTCACGATTAATCGGTTACAACACATTCATAAAATGCCTCGTGTAGCTACACATCGGTTTACAATATGATCATGAATTGTCACAAATTCTGCCACAAAGGTTTGATTTAAAGAACCTCCTTAAATATATGTAAATATATGCATAAAATCTCTAAATATGTACAAGTTAAAAATATGCAAAAGTATGAATTGAAAATCCAGCCGAACCACTGAAGGTGGTCCCCGGTAAGTAAAAAAAAATAATAAACACACAACACTTATTCAGGGTGGTACGATACCGAGTCCGGACGTGGAAGGACTGAAGCCCTACAGAGATGCCTTCGGGACACAAGAAATGGACCCAAGGATGGGGTTGATCGTAGCCTCACCAGCCCTGGAACCTTCCACTGTGTGTGGATGCCCCGTCCGTGGAACTCTCACTGACGTGTGTAGAAGCCCCGTCCGTAAAACCCTCACTGATGAGGGAACAATCCACCAAAACTCCTGGAAGCCACAGTCGGATAAATGGGGTCGAGTCCGCCTTCCAAGTTGACACTGTATTTCCAAAGGAAAGCCTTGTGTAATTTAATATCCTGCTTCCGCAGATAAAATTTACTCACAAAATATTCCGCTAAACGGAACAACAACAGATTGAGGAAATTTTCTTGAGTTGATTATTCTAAAATCCACCCGGATGCCTTGGATAAAATCGAGGTTCACAGAATAACAACTAATTATTCCCAATCACGCCAAGCCAACCAAAATGGTTGCTTCCGTTTCCTCTGCTGATCACGTGTCGCCCTCCCGTGGAGAATAGCGAAATGTGTTTCGGACGTGTAGCAGTTGTTATAATGCGGCCCACAAAACGCTAAAGCGTATGGTGGGTCGCATACGCTAGAGGTCCGTAACAAGTGGGTAAGTGATTTCAGAAAGCTCAGACACCGTTGTTGCAGGGGATGTGCTTTAAAAATTAAATAATTTCTTTCTCTAAAAACAATTTAGGCCCAATGTGACACGTGAATACTACCTTAGTAGTAACATCAGATGGCGTAACTAGTAATATTAGATTTCAACAATTTCATGCTCCTTATAATAATTAATAGTACATAACGTTAAGATACCAATTTACAATTTTACAAGGAAATTAGTATCATATCAGAGAATTAACCTCCCGTCCCCGCCACCAAGCAAAGACAATGTTATTTGCCAGTTTATTGAATATTTATAGTTTTGCGAAAAAGTTAATTTTTTTTTATAATTATTGCTACATCTCTACATTCCATGTAAGTAGTAAGTATCTATGGAAATAACATAAACAAAATCTTACATCTGTGTATTAAACATACACAACAAATAAGAGTTCTTCGGAAAAGCTTTGAAAACGGAAAGGGACTACTTTCCGTAACGTCAACAAAATACATTATTTCTGTGTTTATTCCGATTTATATTATTTGTCAAAAAATTAACCTCTGACTGTTCTTTTGACATAAACGTCACGTTTTTTCCAATAATTCTATTACTTTGTAGACACGGTGATTTGTTTCTGAAAAGGATAATACATGTGGTAGAAAACCCAAATAAAAGGTAAGAATATTTAATTCAAATTATCGCCAATTCAAAAGAAAACGTTGAGAGTTGGCTCTATTAAACTAGATTTTCAACTTACATTTTTCAAAAGGTGCACCTAAAATTTCTATTATAGTATTCTGTTCAGATCTCTACAATTAAAAGTAACGAAAATACTAGGATAACTTCATTCTAAATGTAACACACTGTGTATGTTGTTTACGGACATACATTTACATAAACTTATTTTTTTGAGATCAGTGAATAATAAAATCTTTAATTCCATTGAAATATTGCGTAAAATAATCATTTTATTTTACATCATAAATAAGAGGAAAAGGCATTCCTGAATATTGTATTTCAGTTTAGAGATAATGGTCAAAACCACTTGGAACTGTGTAATGAGTATAATATTTCCCCACATCTTTTTCTGTATTCCATAAAAACGAAAATTTAATGACCATGTTTTGACGAGATATATGTGGGACGTAATATTGTATTTATTTTACCCCTTATTTATTTTTTGCAGATTATAAAAGCATCGTACTCATTCTTCACTTTCATTACAAACACGAATGAATGAAGGGAAACGTCAATCAAGAATGTATTAGAAAATAAACTGCTTAATGGAACACTGCTCCGTTGCTATAGTATATTAAGAACACTTAAGTACATTGAAACTTGCTAAAATAAATAAAATGTTATTTGTATGAAAGGCTACTTATAACAACATACGCGAAATTCAAAGAGAGCAATTCATATTGCATAGTGCTAATTTTATTGTTTCATTGGATTACATATATCTATAATAATAATAATAATCTTTATTCCCATAAGATTCCGAAGAATATTGGATGTGTCACAAGTAGCCTTACAAACTAACAGAAATAAAATAAACAACAAGATACAATATAAATAAAAGAAACATTTTAAAACTTGAATTAAAACTTTATGTGAATTCTAAATCCATAAAACATATTAAAGTAGTCACTGTGACTATACAAAACACTATCTGTCAAGATATTTTTGAATTCTTTTTTGAAACTTTTTGGGTTATAGATATTTTTTATGTGTTCAGGCAAATTATTATACGCCTTTATTCCCATATATTGTGGACTGCGTTCATACATACTTGTTTTATGTATCGGTATGCTCAATTGGTTACCGTACCTTGTTTGTATACTTTTATTAACATCAGAATTTCTTTCGAAGTCCAAAATATTTTTCTTTGTGAAAATAAGTAAATTAAAGAAGTAGGGCGCATAGACTGTCATTATTTTATATTTTTTAAAAATAGGCTTACAGTGCTGCCGATATTCAGCGTTGTCGATTAAACGGACGATGCGCTTCTGTAGCAGAAACAATCTATCATCTCCATTGTCGATCCCCAGACAATAATCCCATATGTCAGTCTACTGTGTACGTAAGCGTTGTAGAATAGCAGTACAGTTTCAATATTTAGGAAGTTTTTAAATTACCAATGGCAAAATATGCGCTACACAATTTAGTGGCAACGGAGGCAATGTGGTTGCTCTATGCTAATCGATCATCTAGGTGAATTCCAATTTAGTTGTTGGCGCGTTACATAACGACTTTTGCTCTGATCTAACTAACAATGATCTTGGTTCTTTCTCTAGTACTCGAGTATTTTTGAATGTCATAAGGACCGTCTTCTGCGTGTTTAACATGAGAGCATTATTTCTACACCAATCGGTTATTTTATTAGAAATTATATTAGCTCTTTCCTGCGCATTTTCCAAATTTTTACTACTGATAATAGTCGAGATGTCATCAGCAAACTGACACATCAGAAAATTAGAGTCATTTGATACACAGTTATTAAGGTCGTTTGAGAAAATTAGGAATAAAAGTGGTGATAACATTCCGCCTTGAGGTACGCCGTATTTTATTGGACATATTTCAGAAGAAAATTTAAAATTTGCGATGTTATTTGACTCGGCTGTTATTTGAACGTACTGTGATCCATCGGATACATAAGAAATTAACCATTTTAGAGGTGGACCTGTGATACCATAACATCTTAATTTATGTGCTAACACCGATTTATTAATGACATCAAAGGCTTTCGTGAGGTCGAAGAAAATCCCTACGGTGAACAGTTTTTCATCTATACATTTATTTATGAAATTAATGGATTCTACAAGGGCAGTTTCGATGGATTTTCCTTTTAAGAATCCGTGCTGTGTTTTTGAAAACAACTTGAATTTATTAAAATAATCTACAATACGTTCAAACATAAGCTTTTCAAATATCTTAGAAAACACAGATACATTTGAAACTGGTCTGTAATTTTTTACGTCTGAATGATCACCTTTCTTAAAAATTGGTACAATTCTGGCTACCTTTAACTTACAGGGAAATTCGCCAACTGTAAAAGATGTATTGATTATGTTTTCTAGAGGTATTGCGATTATATTAGCTACATTTTTTAATATAAAACAAGGTATTCCATCTGGTCCAGCCGATTTTTTCTTAGTAACTTTTATGATTGTATTGTATATTTCAGTTACACTCACTGGATGAAGAAAAAAAGATTTATCCCCATGATTGTGGTTTATCATTTTAATATTACTTTGTATTTTATCTGCAGGTTCAGTAACAGAGTTTAAAAAGTGATTGTTAAAATTTTTGGAGATTGTTTCTGGATTCTTTTCATGTTGTTCGTTAATAATTAACACAGGGTGCTGATTTTGTTTTGGCTGATTTAAGTTTGAATTTAACAAATTCCATGCACTTTTGCTGATATTATTTGAAATTGAAATGTACCTGTCATTGAATATTGTTTTTGTTTCCTTTATTAATTTTTTATCTTTCTTTTTTAGCTCGTCATATTTATATTTTACTTCAAAATTTTCAGTCTCTGTGTAAATCCAGTACATGTTTTTTTAATTCTTGAGACATTTGCTTTATCTCCCCTGTAATCCATGCTTTATTATTTGCCCTACATAAGGTGATTTTTTCAGGGAACGCAGTATTAAAATGATATTGAATGATATTTTCAAAATTAGCAAATTTTTCGTCCACTGTGATGGCTGAGTATACCTCACCCCAAGTTTCATTGAGTAAGAGATTATGGAACAAAGATTGATTTTCCTCGTTAAAATTTCGCTTTATTATTTTGGAATGTTTTTCAGTAATCATTTTAGCAATTGGTACATCTATTACTATTACCAGATGATCAGAAAAATTACTACTCTCTAGAAAAGTACTCGCATTATCAATATTTGTAAATATATTATCCAATAGGTTATTATTATTTGGGGTTAATCGAGTGGGTAGATGGTTACTCTGCTTTAAAGAATTGTTACATGGCCTATATCCATTTAACAGTTTTATTTAAAAACTAGTGTTTTGTGGATAGTTAGCACGACCTGTATATTTTTTGGATTCAGTTTTTGCAAGTAACAGAATTTTACATGTATAACTGCTAAACCATTTCACACTGTTTATGTACTTAATTTTATATCTTAGGAACTTAGTCCCGTTTTTCTATTAACACTATTATTGTATCTCATGTCCGTTGTAATACAGCATAATTATCCCAGGAAACAATTTGTCTACAAAATTTAGTTACATCAGATCTATTTTTCAATTTTTATATTTTTGTTTACTATGGAGTACATATGGTTATTTTCCTTACCTTCTCTCATTCTATATATAGTAAATCCTATAAGATGTAATATATTTACTGATTTATCAATACGTTTTGCTACTTATTTACATCTGTTAATATTTGTGGTTATATATAAAATAGAAATTGCAAAGGCAAATCAGCTGGCATGGAAAATAAACTATTATTATAGATTCCTTTTATAGATTATATGCCACTACTTTAGTTGAGTATGGGAATCTACAAGGCAAGTTGGTACGCTTAACGCAACCACTGACAGATGGCCATACTGGTACTATTTTTATATTTTATAGCTTTCAATTTCAATAGGGAATTAGATTTCTCACATTTTTTTGGTAGCGTTGTTTTCCAGTAAACAGGACAAAAAGATTACCTTATCAGTAAAACTCACCAGGAAGTCATTTGCTTGCAGCCTTTGTACTGATTCAAACATTATAATTTTTAACTGTGGACTTCAGTAATTGATATTACAATTTTTATATCCCAGTTACAAAGTGTTGAACATACAGGTAATTTCATTTCATTATACTCATTAAAATATTTTAATTAATCTTCAAATTTTGCCTTTGATATAATTTCAATTATTTTTAAAATAAATTCAAAGTCAATTCTTCTTAATTTAATAAGTAGTTAAAATACTATATGTACCACATGGTTGTAAAAATATTTTTCTCTTTCCTTTTCATTTTTTTGGCAATTTATAGTCTAAGAAATCAGCTTACTCGTGCATACCTAATAATAATTCGTGCATAGCTAATAATTACTATTGCATAGCTAAAATTACTTTTGTACTGCTAATCAGCTTACTTTGGTATAGCTGAAATTAATTTCCTGCAGCTTTTGTACAGCTAGCTTAATATTTCGTGCAGCTAATTTAAATATATTTTGTACAGCTAACTAGCTTATATTTGCATAGCTAACATTGCTTAAATTTTGCATAACTAACTTGCATAAATTTTGAATGTGCTTATATTTGGTTAAATTTCCTACAATTTTCACCCCATTCATTGTGAGAGACGTAAATTGCCAAGGAAAATTTAGAATTCTTGCAATAAGAGACAATTGTGGGCCTGGATTGCTGTCCCAGAACCAGCCACCTGAACCATAAACCACCTAGGATACTGGTATCAATTTGTCTTTTATATATATATATATATATATATATATATATATTTTTACATTTCAATTTGTCTCAAAACCGATTTGTCTAATTTTCTTTCATGTAATATATTTTGTCATTCATTTTAAACTATCTTTTTATTTCTCTTACCAATAATTTCAGACTGATCTATAGCAGACTGGTTATTCGAGAAAAAGAGACAATTTTGCTTATTTCACTATAGATGGTGCCCAATTTAACATCAATTTTTCTTTGTCTCCTTTTCTCGAAATAAACAGAAATCTGTCGCTTATGCTGTACATGTCAGAAAGGGTAAGTTTCTCCACTCTTACGAATGCTCTGGACCCACGGCTCTCTGCTCCGGCTTAAACCAGCTAGTCGTCCGCACATGTTGCCTCAATTCTTTCTCAAAAATAAATAATAAGAGAAAGGAGGTAACAGAATACGAGTTCATTATATCAATAAATTTGTTTTTTTTATTAGAATTGATCAATAAATTTATATTGAAGTCCCCTCCAACAAGTAGCTTATCACATTTCATACTAGCCAGTTTCAATAATTCATCTGAGCCTTCCAAAAATTTAATGATTTTCTCTGAATTATTATCCGGTGATCGGTAGATGGAAATATAGATAAATTTCTTACCATGTATGATGATGATGATGATGATGATGAACAGCATGTATATTCAAAGACCTGTTCTATGCACTCTACTGGGAAACTTATTGGTTTTGCATTTAAATTTGGTAATACAAACAAGGCAGTACCACCTCCTGACCTATCAGACCTACAATAACAATTACACAGAATATAAGAATTTAAGATGAAGTGATTTATTTCATCTTTTGTTAACCAGTGTTCGCATACACTAACTAAATTAGGTTTATGTTCGTCTAACAATACTTCTAATTCCAGTTTCTTATTTCTTATACTTGCGTTAATTTGACACAATCGTATTTTATCCATCTCTCGCCGATTTATTGAATTATTTAGTGCGTGCTTCGATGCGTTGAATGGCTTTCTCACGTCACTTAGTCTATTATTGACAATTGAGACAGTCGCGAGTATAAAAAATTTGGAGTTGCGACCATATCTCCGTCACAGCTTGATTCTGTGTTTGTAATTGTAATTTCAGGAGTTACAGGACGCATTAGACCTGTTTCAGACAAGTGTGGCATTTCTTGATTATATGTAAGCTCAATATCAGTAATCTTTATAAACTTTAAATTTTTTACCGAATATTGAGCAAAAGACGTAGATTTTAACATGGTTATGGTCACATTCCTTGCGTTGAATTGTTTTGAGTTGACTTCCACATAGCTCACTAGACCTTCAGTATAGGTATTAAATTTTGATAAAAATTCTTTCAGTTTTGTATTATATTTTAAAATATGTCTATTTAATCTAGTTTTGTTATTGATGTATGGAATGGATGCAAATAGAATGTTTGCATGTGAATAAGCTTTCAAATCATTACATATCACACGAAAGGAGGGTGTTTTATTATTTTCTATGTCATTTTGACCACCTATTACAATGACAAAATCCTCCAAGTTAAAATCTTTTGTTAAAGGAACAATATTATCTATAACTTGATGCATTAATGCTCCTGGTTTTTTCACTGAATATATGTCATAATATTTTACATCAATTAATTTTCTAATTTCTAAATTTATACTTCTTTCATCACAAAGCAACAAATTTTTTTTCTTCCTGGTATCACCATTTACTATAGGATTCAGTTTTGTTTCATTAAATTGTTTTTCAGTATTTACAGTAGGTTTAAATTTAGGTGAAATTTCTCTAACAGTAGAATAATTACAGTCGGTTTGGGTTTCCATATTAATCCTTTTATATTTAATTGCTACGCCACTGTCTAGAACTTGCATTATATCTGTAGATATACCAATGTCTTTCGTATAATTAATTGTTTGTGAATTCTTGTTTTTTGTTGTTTTGCTTTCTACTTCTACTATGTTTTTGTTCTGGGTAAGTTCTTTTATCATACTTTTTAGATCGTAAATAATTTTTTCCTGATTTTTTATCATTTCATATAGCTCCTCTTAATTTCTTGTTGCTTCTTGTATAAACAAGTTATTGTCAAATTTCAATTTCTGAATGTAGTTATTTTTTATTTTACTGTCTTGTTCTAGGCCACTAATTGTTTTCTCTAAAATGCTCTTCTCTTCTTCAATTATATTAGTTTCGGTAAGGTCTGTAAGTTCCTCACAGCATACAACTTTATTGTCTGTTACAAATCTAAGTTTGTTTTTAAATCGTGGTAAACAACACTTATGAAATATGCTCGAACACTTTATGCACACATAGTGAATAAAAGTTTGGTTTTTACAACACTTAAAACTAATAGAATTGGGAGATCGTGTATTAGCGTTCTTACTCATTGTAACTTCTAAACTGTTTTTAAGGCATCAAAAATTTTACGTTTTATTTTATATACGGTGTATTTTTATTTGTTAATACTTTAATGTTAGTGCTAATGTTAATGTCTTTATTATAGAAAATAGTATTAATAAATTACCCTAAGTACATGAGTTATTGTAAATGAAAATTTAGTAATTTTTGATGTTCTGTAGAAATATGAATAGGATACTATGGCCTATGTTCATTTAACATCTTTGTTAAAACAACTGGTATTTTGTTTACGGTTAGCACGATCTGGTAGCACTTTGATTTAGTTTTTGTAAGTGAGACTACTTCAACCTAGCAGAATTCTGTGTACCACTGCTAAATATCTTTACATTGTTTTACATGCATATTTTTATATGTTAGAAACCCTGTCATGTATTTTTAATACTAATCTATGTAATATGTATTTCTGTTACCATTTTAGTTTCCGTAATTGTCTATACCAAGCCTGCAAATCATTTTTTACTTTGTTTACTTTGGAGATGTAGTTATTTTTCTTACCTCTAGAATTTCTTTCATTCACATCTGCTATATAGCCTATCAATATAATATATGTACTGAATCTTTACAATAGTTTGTAAACAATTTACTTTATTAGCAAAGTCGTATTTTTGGTTATGTGGTATGCAATTTAATGTCAAACTATTATTGATTGAAGATTCCTTTTATCGATTTCAGTAATTTTATTGTGAACAAAAAACTAACTAGGAAAGGAATCCGGTTGTGAGCTTAAATTAAATTCAATTTCTTCAATTCAATAAGTAACTAAAATACTACATGCAACCATATGGTAATAAAATATTTTTTTTAAATCTCATTTGGCAATTTACGATTTGTAAGTCAGCAAATGAAATACGAAAACAAAATACGATAATAAAAAATGGTTAAATAAAGCAAATTATTAATTTACTTTAACAGTTTATTCCAAAAACCAACTATTATCAACTTGATTTGTTTATTAAACAATCTTTTATTAATTATCAAGCTTGCCTTTCAATTTTATTTGAAGTTTATTGTACGCAAGCTACTTATCAAAATAATATTGAATATATTATTTAACCAAATTACCAGATATGATATTTGCTTCTTCTTTTGTTAAAGAGTTTAAGCCTTCAGTTTTGTATTAATTAATACAAGAATCGACTAGATTAGAAGCTATTCTCAAATCCTTATATTCAAACTTTCTTTGGAATCGAATGTTGCCTTGCAAGTAAATAAGTTGCCAAAAATAACTAGATCTGCTGCCGGGACAATTAGAATCTGAAGTGCAGTACCTTCTTATTATTTTGTTAAAGCGTTTAAGCCTTCAGTTTTGTATTAATTAATACAAGAATCGACTACATTAGAAGTTATTCTGAAATCTTTATATTCAAACTTCCTTTGGAATCGAATGTTTCCTTGCAAGTAAATAAGTTGCCAAAAATAACTAGATCTTCTGCCGGGACAATTAGAATCTGAAGTGCAGTACCAGGATTTCCCACCTTCAACTACACTCAATCTGGAAATTTAGGAAATGATTCTCGACTATTTTTGTATTAAATTCCTTTTCACTGATTCAATTTTCTTGATATAAAATTTTACCGAAAATTATATTTAAATAAACATTTTAAATTCATTTAAAATTTATTTATTTATATAATGTATTTTATTATTCATATTATTAATTATTTATTTTCCTTACCATACCAGTCTTGTCTATAGGAAACTGGTTTTAAGGGAAAAAGAGACAAATCAAGTACTTATTGATTATAGATGGTGCCCAAATAACACCAATTGTTCATTGTCTCCTTTTCCCAAATAAAACAAAATTTGTCTTATATGTCACGCACAAAAAAGGGTAAGTTTCACGTCTCTTGGAAGTTCTCAGAACTCAGGATTCTTTGCTCCGACTAAAACCAGCTAGTCGTACGCATATGTTGACTCGTTTATTCACCAAAATAAAAAAAAGTTGATAAAGCAGGTAATACTTCGAGAAGCTTTAACCACACGATGTTATATCCCGAATGCCGTTTTTCCAGAAAATTTCCCAATTTAGAAAACAGCCCTCCAAAATTGTCAATTAAACATAGAGATTCTCTAATCAAACTTGGAACATCTAAATAAGAAAACACAAGAGTTCGATAAAACTGGCATTATTCAATAAATTATTCTTTTAGCATGACCATACATCATATTGTACTATTATGAATAGGAGCAAAGAGAGAAAAAGTTCTACAAAGTAGCGGCTAGAACAATAAATATTAAAGTTATTCCAACTCACAGCATAGATTGTGTTGTCTGAAATAACTATAAAATTCAGTGAAATGTATATATATATAAATGTACATAAGCGAAGCTGCGCGGTCCCTACTTTCATATATATACAAAAAAACATGGATATTATTAAAGTAATTAGTTGTCTCAAATTTCTCAAAGTAGCTACTATATTTTTTCTGAATTGTCGAGATGAAATTATCAAAGCCTTACTTACTAGAATATAGGAAATTGAAACTTTTTAGTTTGTCTTTTCATTGAAGGCAAAGGTTTTCTAATAAAACAGATGAAATATTTTTATTGATCTATATTTGGCATTTAAAACGATCAGGGACAAAATATCAAAAAAATAGTGAAGATGGCTACCACGAAATTTAACTTTTCTTGGTCGTGTGCAACGTCGAGTGACGAAAGTGTACTAAAATTTGAGCAGTAAAAAACTGTGCCATGGGAGATTCTCGGACATTTTAAAGTGAAGATAAAGTGAAAGTTTATTTTGTAAGCGGAAATATCGAAAATGTTTGGAAACGGTAACGAAAAGTATCTTATTCATTTTACGGAAATGTTCTACAATGAAGCCTGTAATAGTCTGCTGAATCTATAGACGTATGAGTTTCAGTTTGAATACAGAAAATTCATTGGAAAAGCGTTTTACGTCCGGAGTAATATAATTGGAAACTGTAACGAAAATTAATGTTCAACGAATTTTGACCTGGAGCTACCGACATCGACAGTTCGGAGGGTCATGATAGTTTACCATTCATAATACCTGTTTTTTTGTTAAGTAATATGAGCTAATTTATTATGTGTGTTTTAGGCATACGCTAGGGTATCTCCTAATAGGAAAAAATTTATTCAAATATGTCGAATTTCATACACTTGTTTAATTATTATTTAGCAGTAAATACCATATTGTATGTATTGTGAACATGATACGTAAATATGTAATGAAAACCTGATACAAATTAGTTGTCTCTGTGTCCATGGCATACGAGCCCAAACGTGTCATTTTTGTAGATTCCGAAAACAACGAAAAGTACCATACTTAATTGGCCTACCGATTGACCGTCGCTGAGTTGGCGCATCATTCATGGTCAAACTTGCATAAACTCAAGATAACTCTTTATGATCGTCAACTGGTTAAAATTGAAAAAAACCTGGGAAAAATAATGGCATACCAATTAATCCTCGCTGAGCCTGTGGTTTACATGGTCAATATATTTATATTGGAACACATGAAAATGACAACTGCAATTGTGCCAATGACCTGCTTCTACAGAACACGCTTTACACTATAAACCTTTTGTAACCCAACATTTCAATAAAATAAATGTGTACAAATATTGTTGTAATAATTTAGCTGAATTAAAATCCAACATGGCGGATTCAATATAGCACTGAAAAATGAAGTGCTAAAAACATTGAAATCCAATATGGTCGATTAATTGTTGTCAGTTTAGCTGTGCATATGGAGCATTGGTCAAATACTCAACGTTCTTTTGCGATTGAAACTTTTTAGAAAAATAACTATTCTGTTGTAATCGTCCAGCGTTTATTTCGTTGCCACTTTCAATTATATCCACGAGATCCAGTTCCTAGTCGAATAACAATTTAAAAGTGGGTACGCAAGTTTCGTAGTACTGCTTCATGTGCCAGAGCAAATCAAAAGAAGAAACGTCGATTCTGGCAGTAAAAACGTGGTCATTGTAGTGCACGTAGTTCTGTACTAAACACGTGCTCATATATAAGTATACATAGTTTAATTAGCAAACTGTTTATATAAAAAATATAAAAAGAAATAATTAAGTAAAAGCTATCTCAATTATTAAGACACTGTTCATATAATACCAAAAGTCGGCATACAGTTAATGATCATAAAAAGTTACCTTGAGTTTATGCAATTTTGATCGTGTCTGCCGCCCCCTTAGTTATGGCCAAACGGTATGCCAATTATTTTATAGGTTAAAAACTCCATACTAAACGAAGGGACCAAATGGTACACAGTTAACGATCACAAAAAGTTACCTTGAGTTTATACAAATTTGACCGTGTATGCCGCCCCTTTAGCCACGGTGAAACGGTATGTCAATTATTCTATAGGTTAAAAATTCTATAACAAACGAATAAATCAAATGACATACAGTTAACGATCACTAAAAATCATCTTGAGTTTATGCAGCTTTGATTGTGTATGCCGCCCCTTTAGTATGCCAATTATTATTAAACTGCATAAAGAACGAAGTAACCAAATGGCATACAGTTAACGATCATAAAAAGTTACCTTGAGTTTATGTAACTTTAACTGTATGCCGCCCCTTAGCTATGGTCAAATGGTATGCCAATTATTTTATAGGTTAAAAACTCCATAATAAACGAAGGAACCAAGTGGCATATAGTTAACGATCGTAAAGTCACCTTGAGTTTATACAATTTTGATCGTATATGCCTCCCCCTCAACTACAGTCAAACGGTATGCCAACGGTATGTATGGATTAACGTTCCATATGCATTGCCAGCAACTCACGGCTATCTTCACTTCAATACTCAAAGCTTATTTTAAATCGTTTCAACGCCGCCGGCGATAGAACATTCTCAATATGATATTAATATGGCATTAATATGAATTATATTATGACATTCAACATTACTTTACGGGATCAAATCAATGTCTACGCTTTATTCAGACAGTTATCGTTCATATTTCAAAAACTAATTTATATTTCACTTTTATTTACATATCAAAAAAATCCTATTTTTAATTTCCGTAATTATCACATATTTTTCAGTCCTCAAATCAAATATTTTTCAAATCAATTGCACAATATTTCAAAATTTCGAGACTCGTAGCCTATCAGGGGATGTATCCAATCCAGCTCTATCCAGAATTCGACGAGCCAAATCACTATCTAACCATATAAAAAGCGGAACATGACGGGCTCAAAGCAAGTCAGTTTCGGTGTACTTCAAGTTAGTTTCTGCGTTCCGCGAGCAAAGTCTCTAAACTAAATAGTGTTTAACTCTTTCCCGGTCAACCTTAAATTTCAACAAATAGAGTGGCCATTCTATATCCTTGGACAATCCAACTAAATATTAATTTAATTAAACTGTTGTCGCGCATAAAATCAAACAGTGAATTTTCTCAGACTTAAAAAATCTAAATAAAACAAATTAAAATAAAATCGTCTCTAAGGCAAAAATTTCAACTGTCGAAAAGTTAAATATTATAACTCGTGTAAACCAATTTTAATTCAAATGAAATAAAATAATCATCTTTAATTTTCGTTTAAATTCATGTGTTAAATTTCAAGAAAAAGTATATACAGGGTGTAGTTCTTGACTCTGCCATAAACATTAAATGTAAATAAAGTGCTAGTCAGACTCTAAATAAAAATTACAGGCGAACTACAGATCTGAAACATATACAGAGCGAAGCATTTGGCCCGTTAGAACTATTTAAGAACAAGCCACTTAGAATAAATCAAAATTAAGTGCACGGCCTCTGGGGTCTCAACTCAAGCTCTCCACATTTTTTTTTATTTCTATCAAAGCAGAAGGCTCGTGCGTGTTCAATGTGAATTATTTTATAGGTTAAAAACTTCATAATAAACGAAGGAACTAAATGGCATACAATTAACGATCATAAAAAGCTACCTTGAGTTTACACAATTTTCACCATATATGCCACCCCTTTAACTACATCAATCGGCATGCCAATTATTTTATAGGATAAAATTACATAATAAACGAAGAAACCAAATGGCAGACACTTAGCGATCATAAAAAGTTACCTGGAGTCTATGCAACTTTGAGCGTGTATGTCACCCCTTTAGCTACGGCCAATCGGTATGCCAAAAATCATAATAAACGAAGAAACCAAATGGCATACACTTAGCTATTATAAAAAGTTACCTTGAGTCTATGCAACTTTGACCGTGTATGCCACCCTACGGTCAATCGGTATGCCAATTATTTTATAGGTTAAAAATTACATATTAAACGCAGAAACCAAATGGCATACACCACTTAGCTACCATAAAAAGTTACCTTGAGTCTATACAACTTTGACCGTGTATGCCACTCCCTTAGCTGCGGTCAATCGGTATGCCAATTATTTTATAGGTTAAAATTCCATAATAAACTAAGTAACCAAATCGTATACAACTAACGATCATAAAAAGTTCCCTTGTGTTTATGCAACTTTGACTGTGTATGCCACCAGCTCAGCGACGGTCAATCGGTGTGCCAGTTTTCATGCGGTTAACTAATAATTTTTGAGAAGGTCCAAATGATACATTTTAGCTCTTGTACCACGGACACAGGAACAACTAGTTTGTCTGCCGTTTTCAGGCATTTACGTATCATGCTCGGAATGCATATAATATGGTATTTGCCGGTTAATAATAAAAAAAATTGTATAAAAATTCTACATATTTGAATAAACCTTTCCTCCATTAGGAGACACCCTAGTTGAATGCCTAAAGACATAGTAATTCAGCTTATATGACTTAACAAAAAAGAACAACCATTACGAAACTATCATGACCCTCCGACCAACAGGTACAACCCAATTATAGGACGAGAATTATGTACAATACTATGAACATAGGTTATTTGTGGGAAGAAATTACATGAAAAAATTCTATAACATAAGACTTATAATATTAGCAAGTAGAAAGCAAAAAACAAACCATATACATTTACACATTAATTTTGTATTTATACACAAATACATATCTCTTAACAACAGCGATATTTATATGTTGAAAACCTGACTTTTTCATTTTATCAATTTCTTTTGAGAACATACATTTAAAGTACACAGTTAATTTATTTCATTGTAGTACACATACAATATATGGGTGATTTTTAACATCACATTTGTATTAGCCCGTTCACAGTAAAACATATTATTTTCGCGACAATGCAACTTTGGAACGCGAATATTTAACTGTACAAGCACTTGTGGCGAGTCAATTTTCGTTTTAATAAAAATATTAGAAAATAGCAAATTCTTCTAGATTCAAGGCTCTCGAAATTAAATGCTTAATAAATTGCTGTTATTTACACCTCTTTGTGGATACTGTATTGCTGATTTGAATGTTATAAACTTTAAAAACTTTCTCTGTATCTGCTTTTTACTATTTTTTGTGAGTTTGGTAATGTGGATTCCAAATTATTATTCTATTTTCAAGTTTAGACTTACATATGAATAGTACAATAATTTTAAAGCCTCCAGATTGGTAAATGATTTGCAATTTCTCAGAATGAAACCAAACAATCTAATTGGTTCATTACACTTAATTCTTAGATGTTCTCCAAAACTCAGTACAGGATCGAAGTAAATATTCAAGTCTTTAATCAATGTATCGCGTTCTACTATCGTTCCCTTTATAGAATAGCTGTACTGAAATATGTTCTTCTTTTTGCTATATGATGCAATTTTATCAAAATATTCGGCGAAATATCGGTAGTGACACTAATATGTTCTTTCACCTAGATTCCATCTTTTTTCTGAGTTTGGAGAGTTTGAATATCAAAATCATCTTTTTTTTATCCGTTTCTCTTTTTGTTTTCGAATTTTGAAAGTACTGATAAAGGCAGGGAAGTTTTCTGATTTTGTGAGCACGAAAGGAGTGCCACAGGGTTCTGTGTTGGGGCCGCTACTGTTTTCCATATATACAGCACCAATATTAATTATTTAAGATATTGCAAATATCAAATGTATGCTGATGATGTTCAGCTTATATGTTCATTTAGTGCCACTGAGTTACAACTTATTGCGATTTAATGAATAGAGACCTGGAAACTCTATATATAATAGAATTTCATTAGAACATTATTTGTACTTGAACCCTCATAAATGTACTGCAATGCTCTTTGGCAGGAATGTAGATAGAATTCGGTCAGTTCCCAACATTAAAATCCAAATAAACGATATAATTCTGCCATTACAAGACGAGGTTAAAAACTTATAATTATTTATTGATACTAACCTTAGATTTGATAAGCATATATCGCTGTGTATTAAAAGAGCAATAGCAAAATTAAAATTGTTATACAATTCCAAAGATATTTTAAACGCAAAATTAAAACTTCATTTATGTGATTCACTAGTTTTGTCAATATTTAATTACGGAGATACTGCGTATAGATCTTGCCTAACTTATGCCAATACGCATACAAAAAATCCAAAATTATTGCTTTTTTTTGCTTACGGAATCAGAAGGCGTCAACCAATTAGACATAAACTTCTCGAGTCAAAATGGTTTAATATGAAGAATAGGAGAAAATTATATTCGGCAGGTCTGTATCACAAAATTATTACTCATAAAATCTACAGAAAAATTTCATTTCGCACTGACGTTTATATGTTACATATAAGATTTAAGGATACCTTAACAACCCCCCCCCCCGCTCATAAAACTGCCCTATCTCAAAGGTTTTTTTCATTCAACATTGCCAGATTGTGCAATTCCTTACCCCTTCACATCAAATCTTCCACTGTTTCGTCCTTCTCTAAAAATTACAAAAAATATTTGTTGTTACCTCGAGCCATTTATTCAAGTGTGTGACTCTCTTGTTTTAAACTTTATTTATATATAACCGCTAGTGTTAAAAATAATTAAATATGGTTTACATAATTGAATATGCCCACAATATGCCACTACTATAAGTTAAGTGGAAGAGCAGCTGTTGTTTACAATGAGTTGAACTTGGTCCTTTTGTCTGTTTTTGTAACTAATTAATTTAGTGTAAAAATATGTTATTGGCAAATAAAGATATTATTATTATTATCATCTTCTGATGAGAAGTTGTCAAGAGATGTTGATGCCATAGAGGTTGGTAAAGTTACTAATACTGATGTGTGTAGCACTGACAATAATATCTACAGTATACATCCTGCCATTCATAGTATCATCCACTAATTCCTGTTTTTCAGACAATCAGTTATGGATGTGTAAATGTTCCTCCGTGTCATCGAGGTTGTCATTCCTTGATCGACTCTCAAGATCACTATTCTCCAACATGGTAGCTAACTCTGCATCAGATAATGCTTTTGTTCAACAATTATATGAAAAATACTAAATGTGATAGAAAATACAATCGATATCTATGATTAATAGACAAAATTCAAGAATAGGTTTTCATTTTTCTGCTTTAAAGTATTATAATCCAGTGTCTTATATGGGAATGTGTGACCGACTTGTTTCGGAACTTTTACTTCAAATTTATTGGTTTTCGCTTCCTTTGGAGAAATGTTTGAAACACAATAAACACAGGTAAGTATATGTAATATATTATTATAAAACTGAAATCCAAACATCTGTTTCCTTCAAGTTAGTTACGTGATTAGTACAGTTTACCAGGACAAGAAAAATACATGTCTTAATTCTCACAAACCCTGTGAATGTGAAATGAAAATACGCAAATGAAAAAAAAAACCAAAAGGTAGCTAGCATGAATATTTTATTTCTTTTTATTGAGAATAAGACACACTCTGTATAAATACTGGATTAAATGTAAAATATGTAAAATGCGAAGATAATAGTTTTGGAACAAAACTATACGAGCTGTTAGAGAGCATATTTCATGAAAACTATATATAATTTTATTTCATATAGAAATATTTCACGGCAGCGCAGCGCTTCTATGGGATTGATCAAATAATTTGAAGCCTAAACTTGAAAGGTTTCCTTAATTTTCTACATATATATTCGAAAAGGGAAACCTCACCTTACATCTTTAAGTGAAAAAGTAACTCACTCGCCTCGTAAATTAGATCAATAAAATATATTAAATCCTTGAGTTCAGACTTTCCAGATTACTCTTGCATTTTGTAAGTAACTATCCGATAAAATGAACTGTAAGATAATCATTAGAGCGAGTAATAAAATGTCATGCCAACCAAATATATGGTACATGTATTTTGAAATTATTTATTGTTTTAATAATGGAGTACTACAAGCTCAACAAATATGAACGATAAGAAAATATAAAAATTTAACACAAATCAAAAATGTATCAAATTCTGTTTGCTCAGATATTTATATGAATTGAACATAAATAAAAAAATGTAATTTATTTATGGTCTTAAAGTATTTGACCTATTAGGAAAACAGTATAACGTTATTTTAGACTCTAATCTTATACGTCAGTGTATATGAATTTAACTTTTAAAATGAAACAGACTGTTTGTTTTTTAAACGATTGCAGTAACGTAAGGATTCTTCAGGTATTACTTTAATTTTGTCGATAGCTCAGGAAGATAGAGGGAAAATCTATTTGGTCTAAATAGAAATAATCTCGTAACATTCTTGTGTATAATAATAATAATAATAATAATAATAATAATAAATCGGCTTTATTGTAGAAGACATATATACACATTTAACAAAACAAGAGATTATAAATCCAGTTAACGTTGTTAAAGAATCACTTATTCCAACCATGGCGAAGTCTAGCTGAAAGCTACTCATACTCAACCATGAGATGGAAAGTAAATTCTTTAGAATTTGGCAATTACAATATAAATGTCACTAGATGAGATCTATGTTTTTTCTCTTTTTTAAGTATTACAAATACAATTAGTATCAAGTTAGGACATAATTTAAAAATATTTGATAGGTAGACAATATTTGATAGGTAGACAAAAGGACAATAATATATTCATTGATCATAGGAAATTTAATTTAATTTTTGTAAGTGTTATCGTGGTATCCGTTACTTTGTAAAAGTCAATCATGATGATATAAACAAACACTCAACCCCCGCCTCCATCGCATACGATTCATAGCAATCCGAACGTCACCGCAGCCCCGGCACACCGACGCACCACCATCAAATGACCGACTCAAAATGAATTTATTTTGAGCCAATCATTCGACAACGGCCCGCCAATGCACCGACACCGCAGCAACGCCCAAATCACAACAAATCAGTGACAGAAGCTAAGCAAAGTGCCCAAAAAATATCATCAAGTCTAATTTTTTATATAAACACACATGTATTTTAAAAATATCGGATAATCTAGCAAAATAATCACTGGTTATTAAAGAGGTAAATTTTATATTTATATTTAAACTTATTGATATTAAACAATTTGAATTGTTCTGGAAGAGAATTATAAAGAGATACTGCATTATATAAAAAACTTCGTTTAAACATGGCTGTCCGATGGTGTGGTATTGTAAATTTATTCTTATTTCTTACATTTATTGAATGAACAGTTGATCTGGTAATGAACTTATATTTAATGAGAGAGTTGTTGGAGGAGGAGAGCAAGCTATGAAAAAAATTACCCAAATGATGTTTTCGGCGATTTTCCATATTGAGCCATTTGCACTCGTTTATTTTATGAGAAATGTGATCATATTTTCTAATTCCATAAAGCACCCTACAGCAAGCATTTTGAACTTTCTGAATACTATATTTATCATTTTGGTTGAGACACGGGCCATAAATAAAGTCGCAATAATTAAAATAAGATAAAACAAGCGTTTCACATAACATTTTTTTTGGATTAAAATTTAATACTCCCCTATTTGAATAAATTAATTTAAGAGATGCGTAAGATTTTTGTAGTAATTTCTTAACATGTTCTGTAAACCGTAAATCAGAATCAATAATCACCCCTAAATTTTTTGCTTGATAAACTATAGGCAAGGAAGCATTATCAATTTTAACATTTAAATGTTCATTTAAAAATGCCCGTTTATCTTTATTGGCAAAAATCATTAAGTTGCATTTTTTTTAGTTTAAAATTAAGTCATGCTCATATGAAAGTCGCTTAATATTTTCAAGTTCTGTATTAATACAATTAGATGCCTGGGCAAATTCTTGAATATCAAAATGCATATATAACTGAGTGTCATCGGCGTATGCTTGTACCTTACAAATATCTACCGCAGACAAAATATCAGCAGTGTATAGTATGAATAATAAAGGGCCTAAGATAGATCCCTGCGGGACACCAGATTTTATATTTATACTACTGGAAAAATTACCATCGACACATATTCTTTGTAACCTATCATTTAAGTACGAGGTAATAAGTGAAACAGAAAATATATCAAAACCGTAGTATTTAAGTTTGGCACATAATAGCTCATGATTAATTGTATCAAATGCCTTAGAAAAGTCTAGAAGCACCAGTACACTAACTTGCCCACTGTCATATGCTTGTATCAAATCACTTGTAACATTTGCTAAAGCTGTGGCTGTACTGTAGCTTTTTCTAAATCCGCATTGAGAATGTGGTAGTAAATTATTAAATGTGAGATATGTAGATATTTGGCTGTACAGTATTTTTTCAAAAATTTTAGACATAACAGGTAAAATGCTGATAATTCTTAAATCGGAAAAAGTTGTGGGATTATTATTCTTAGGTAATGGTCTACCAATTGCAAACTTCCATATATGTGGAAAGTATGTTTGTTCAATGCAGCAGTTGATTATGTGAGTAATAAATTTATCAATAAACGGGCTACTGTATTTCAACATAGAAGAAGAGATGTTATCAATACCAAAAGCATCAGTTTGTATATTATTTAAAATATTGTGTACTTCTTCAACTGAAGTAAGCCTAAAATTGAAGTTAATATTCTCATGATAAATATTATTATTATAAAAATTTATTTTTTTTTTTCATTACAATTATCTGAAACGTTTTGTAAAAATGATGCAAAATATTTGTTAATTTCATTCGGATCCGAAAGTTCCTTAGGCAGAGAAAAATCTTTTTTTGAGCGAATATTAAGATCATTAAGAGCAGACCAGATTTTTTTGGGATTTTTTTGAGCCGCCACGTAATTTAAGTATCCCTTCTTTTCACTTCTGACCATGGATAAAGTATGGTTACGTAAGTTTTTGTAGAAAGTCCAGTCAGCATCAGAATTTGAGCGTTTAAATTTCTGTAAAGCTTTATCTCTCTCTTTCATTAAAAATTTCAAATTTGGCGTAAGCCATGGAGCTTTAGGTTTAGTGACCCTGACATGTCTCACTGGAGCATGTTTATCATAAAGTGAAATTAAAAAATTTTTAAAGAGCGTATATTGGGGTTTATTCATAAAAGTTATTATAATTTAGGTTCACTCTTCTAATACGTCAGATGTTACAACCTTGAGCTACGGTGTATCCCAATAGTGCGTCAACGTCCAATATCGGTCTTATTAGAAGACATTGGAAAATTATTTTTTTATGGAAGTGGTGTAGCGCCAAAAGGCGCACATTTTAAAAATATTTTAAAATATACAGGGCGAATAATTTTTGAGGTATTTTTTTTAATAGAACACCCTATACATTTTCATATTCATGAATTCAGCATAACATTACCTTTCCTACGACCTCCAGATTTTTTTTTAACGTGGGGTTGCCGAGTTATTCGAAAAAATATGAAAATTTTAGTCGGAGCAATGTTTAACAAATTAATTCGCTGTGTGTGTGTATTACTATTAATTAAGAAGATTTATTTTGAAATGATGTAGACAAGGGAGCCTTAGAGCTGAATATGGACCTTAGATTGCAGCAGAACCTGGCTAGTCCCTCCGACTACACGGTTGGCTGAAGACATAGGTCAGATACTTAATCAGTTGCGTCAAAAGCAGGCCAAAAGGTTGTACCGCAGCAAATGCAACAGTTAGGGAAGGTGCAGTTGTTTCAAAAACAATCTCAAGTCTGCAGACTGATACATGTAGGCTCATAATTATTATGACAACTGAGAACAGGTGTTATTCATGTGACATGTGTTACTTTGCTCAAATGTGTTAGATCACCCAAAACATCTTCAATAGCCATACTTAAATTAAAATGTCATGAAGAGGTTTGGAGTAGCCCAAATTATGATAAATCAACTCTTTGGCAATCGTGTTTTACTTACCGCTATTTTCTTGAAGGTTAGAAAGAACTAGACACATCGGTCGAAAACAATTAAGATAAATACAAAGTATTTCATATTTTTGGAGTAAATACACAACATTAAATATACTATGACCATCTTTGATATGGACTGGCACAATTAAAAAGTTACAAAATAACACTTTTCGCCTTCTCTTCGGAGGACCTTGATTCAATTGGGAAACATTTTCATATATATTTTTCTATTAATTTTTTGTTTCATTTCTTTATGTAGCCATAAATTCCAATTTTCCTGACAGCAGTTTAGAAACACTTTGCTTACTAATCCATGTTATTATTATTATTATTAGCCTTTACTCGAGTCCGAGTATAAAAAAAATGTTACAGTCGATAGATTGTGTGTAATAAAAAACAAGGAAAAGGTGTGTGTAGTCTATTGTAATTCCCAATTCATCTACGGTGCACACGACTATGGCTATAGAGGCCAATTCGGGAGAGCACATGTCGACCGCAGCCAGGACAAACATAGACCTGGTTAGGTCTTGGATTCGGCCTTCTTGCAGCAACATTTCCTTGATAGCTGGCCACAACCCCTCGCCATTTGGTTCTGTCCGCTGCAAGTTGTTCCCATTGCTCGTCTGGAATACCGCAGGATTTTAGATTTTCATGGAGAACGTCTTTGAACCTCTTTCGTTGACCGCCACGCCTTCTTCTACCGCTTAGCAATTCACCATAAAGGACTAATCCATGTAACCCTGACGTATCTTACTAAAAAAAAAATAAAAAAGAAAATTGAAAATATGGTAAATTTTTAAAATTTTTTCCAAGAGACCTGCAGTAGTGAAATCATATTTTTCTTGCTTTTCTTTTAACTCGCATGTAGTTTCATGTTAGTCCAGATCTTGCATCCTTTATTTAGCACATTTCCTGACATAATCAATTGATGCAATTTTACACAATTACTAAGAAGGTATGACAATACAGTATTCCACAGTTACTTTTGCAAATATCCGCGCGGGGGTGAAAATTGATTAAATATACTGTCCAACCGGCACCTCCGGCAAAACGTAGAATACAAAAGGTTTCTCGCCTGATTAGATAATTCTCTAAGGGGGCGTCGCAATATTCATGTATGATAATAATTTAATTAAAGTATAACTAGAAGGTATAAAATAAGAAAATATATATTTTTAAAAATTTGCTAAGAGATATACAGGGTGGACCACTAATAATAGGCCATAGTTCAGGGGTAGATTCTTTGGGCCAAAACTTAAAGATATAACCAAATATGCTTTAGTAAAATATTGCTGTGGAAAAAGATACAGGGTGTCAAAGTTCAAATTATTTTTTCGTTTTCTTGCAATAACTTTTTTTATACTAAGTAACAATAATTTTTGTATTACATCACGTTAGATCATAGAGGGCACCGCAGGACCTGTATCTGATGATGAATTTTTTTCATGTTTTTTTGACGAAACGTTGTGGTACTTCTGACCAGAAAATCCGATGAAGGCGTCATTTCTATGTATAAAATATACACTTGGTGGAACATGATAACTCCAACCGTTTTCGAGGAAAGTGCCGTTAAACATATCAATAAATTTTTGAAATAAATTAAAATTTAATGAAACAAAGTGTATTTATTGAAAAGTGTGCTTTGGTTACGTTTTAGTTCTATCATTTATATCATTTAATCACTTTATTTTGTTCTTGTGTTCCTCGAGCTAATTTATTTAACTTCTTTATTTATAATGCCTAGACATAATAATTTTTCAAATTTTTGTGTTTACGCACAAAATAATTTTAGCGGACGTGCTGCAGCAAGGAGATACTTATTGCAATATCCAAATAGAATACAGCCAGACCATAAGATTTTCAAAGATCTGTTTCATCGTTTGGGGAAAACAGGTTCATTTCGCCATAAAAACGATGTAGGACGACCGAAACGAATTACTCCAGATCAAGAACTAGAAACTTTAATTAGTATGGATGAAGATCCTAAAGTCAGCTAAAGTCGTTTAGCAGCGGCAACAGTGGTGAGAAAACAATCTATCCTAAGAGTCTTACGTAAAGAACGTTTCTACCCATATCATCTCACTCCTGTACAAAGCTTACTTGTGATCTTCCACAAAGGCTACAATTTTGTCAATTTTTTCTAAATAAATACAAAGGGATCGAAATTTTGTTAAGAACACTTTATTTACCGACGAAGCAACTTTTACTCGCCGAGGTGTTTTTAACTGTAGAAATATCCATTACTGGGAAGTAGAAAATCCAAGATGAACGTTTGGTGTGGTATCATCGGCGATCAATTATTGGGACCATTTGTCCTTTCTCCAAATTTAAACGGACATTCTTATCTGTTTTTTTTTTTTCAAAATACTCTTGCTGATATATTACATGCTTTTATGCTAAACATACGGAACAGAATGTGGTTCGTGCAAGATGGAGCTCCACCCATTTCTCCATTGAAGTTAGGAATTGTCTTCATGAGACTTTCCCACCCAGATGGATCGGTCGAAGAAGTGAGTTTGCTTGGCCACCAAGGAGTCTTGATTATAATCCTTTGTATTTTTATGTGTGGGGACATATGAAGTTCTTAGTCTATGCAAATCCTATCAACTCAAGAGAAGAACTGAGGGACAAAATACAATACGCAGCGAATTTTATTAGAGGACAGGAAAATGTATTTTTCAATGTAAGAAAATCTTTTACGAATAGAATTAGAAAAAGCGTTAAAGTAGGTGGAGACCATATCGAACATTTACTCTAAGTTGCAGCAATGGGGTTTTTGCGTGGGGGAAAGTTTACAATGTCACTAAGTCAACTTTTACGTTATTTTTTGGTCTTCCAATAAGATTAGATCCTTATTTTAGACAATATTTTGATTTATTAGTTCATAAGAAAGTGAGGAAGAGTTTACGCTGTTACTACGTTTTTGTTTTCCTTTACGTTTTGTACTTTTCTCAACAATACACTTTGTTCATTAAATTTGAATTTGTCTTTCAAAAAATTATTGAAATGATTAACGGCACTTTCCTCGAAAACGGTTGGAGTTATCAAGTTCTACCAAGTGTACCATGTTTATACGTGGAAATGACGCCCTCATCAGATTTTCGATCAAAAGTACCACAACGTTTTGTCAAAAAATAAAAAAATTAAAAAGATGCATCATCAGATACAGGTCCTGCGGCGCCCTCAATGATCTAACGTGATGTAATACATAAACTATTGTTTCTTAGAATAAAAAAAGTTCCTTTAGCAAATTTGGCGAATATCGGTCAAGAGGCTGTTGAGTTATTGCATAAAAACGAAAAAATAATTTGAACTTTGACACCCTGCATCTTTTTCCACAGTAACATTTTACTAAGGCATATTTGGTTATATCCTCATATTTTGGCCCAAAGAATCTACTCCTGAACTATGGTTTATTATTAATGGTCCACCCTGTATATTTGGCGCCGCCACCAAATTAAAAAAAACGCGCTTCATAAATAAGTGCCTAGGGGAGTGGGAATAAATCATTTTCTCGGCGATACGTTTTAAATAATTTACTTTTCAATTAATTCATTCATCTACGGAATAAAGAAATATGGAATGGAGTAGAATATTTTAATTAGAAAGTCTAGAAAATTACAACTTTTCTTATTTTTACCTTGTTTATAATTTATTTTATGACTCTTTTCATCCTTCAACTAATTCAGAAAAAGTTTATTAAATTTCTACGCCATTTGTTTTTCATTAGCAGTTATTAAATCGTTTATAAGAAATGTTAAAATTCATTTTATGATTTTTAATTAAATACGGTTATTCATGCTACGTTTACAATATATCTAAAATTATGAGGATTTAAATTTTAATAACATGATATAAAAATTAATTATGCAATGTTAACACCATTGATTCAGAGTTTCGGTTTCGTTTATACGTTTGAGGAGTTTATGTGCTGGTAATGAAGTTTAGATTGTAAGTACATGTAAAGAGGCATATTCGGATATTTGTAGTTTGGTAACTATTTAAAGCTGATAGCTGATAAAGTTTAGCTTCTTTAAAGTAATACCAGGCGAGCATTTCTAAAATTATTCATAGAAAAATATGTTAATTTTATGTAAATATTCTGACTGGTCGTACTTAATGAGTATATTTGCGTAATCTGAGAGGTGTATCTTTAGTGATAGGAAACGCACACCTCCCTTTTTTCTTTATTTATGGCAATAAAATTTTCATTGTTCATTGTTTAATGTAAAATAACGGCAACTTCGAGTTTCGTCAGAAAATATTAATATTTGTTTATTCTACTTTAATATTAGCATTTTCCTGTGTACCCGGAAAATTATTTTATGTCAAAAATGAGCTATTGCTACTATATTGACTATATTTCAAAATTTTAGTTTCATAAATAAAAAAGAAACAAACAAAATTATTGCAGGTTTTTTATACTACTTTTTGTCTTGGATATTTAACTTTGACAGTATTTATTTATTTTTTTAATACATTTATTTAACGTCGGCTTATTTCCGCTACTGAGGCCTATCACCGACGCCTGTAGACGAGCTACCCCCAACCAGGAATTTTGCCGAACCTCTTCCCTTAAGAAGAGTAGATCTTTTACTTGTCTAACATTTAATAGACAACGGACCGACGGCTTTACATCCCCTCCGAAGGATGGTATATCCCCTATACAACCCTCGCCTGGTTGTATAGCTTCTGCGCATACATTGATATACAAGCCGCTGGAAGATGTGTGAGGCGAGGACGCGGTCTTCGTTGGAACGGTCACCCATCCAATTACTAACTGCGCCTGACGTTGCTTTACATCGCATATCAAAGTATGTACATAGTAAAGACGCACCTACGCTCGCCCCAACTTTGACAGTAAGTCCAAGCAATATTAGCTATTTATGTATCACGTCCATAATACAAGGCTTTATTGAACGAGTCCGAGAGCGAGTGCAATGAAGCCTTATTATGGGCGAGTTGGTCTATGTCCGACTGCTAAATTTGGCTTATTAACGAAACAAATTAATTCAATGACATTTTTGACATTTTTATGACTGTTGTACATATTTATTTGAAAACGTCAAAATCGGACATCGGCTCATTATTGGAAACGTCTAAATCCGACATAATAGTAAAATAAAGTAACTTTATTTTACTGGTACAATAAAGAGGTACTTTATAGCCGTAAAACTATATCATAAATAGTCCTTTATAACGTGGTCGGACATAAAAAGTTTTATTTATATTGTTTTTTATTTATATATTCATAAATGGCTATAGTCACTTAAACACTGGTTAAGCACTAACCGATCATTTTTAAGAACTACATATTCAATAATATATGAACAGAACACCATAATTAACATTTAGACAATATTATAGGTCAATGTCTCGAGAAGCGAATCAGTTTCGTTAAACTCAGAGTGGATCTAGACCTCGATAGATATTATAACTAATAATTTGATATGCATAAAAATGAAAATAGACAAAAGAATGTTCTGACTATTAAGAAATAATGTGTTTTATTATGGTTTATGTGTGACAGTTTTAAATGTGCATGGAAAATGTAATTTTGACATACAGTATGTAACTTATGTACTAAGGTAGGTTAGGCTAGGCTAAGTAATAAATTGAGATAGCAAAAATATTGAAGGTACAACTTTGTTTACAACTAAGGCCCAGTTGTATAAAAGTGGATCAGCCGAAGTTCAGTTGAACTTGGGTCAAAATCCGTGGATACTATTGTTGTAACAATTGGAACCTTGGATTATAAACCAAGTAGTTCAACTGAACTTCGGCTGATCCACATTTATACAACTGAGCCTTAATGGTTTAACTTACGGTGTGATCGATTTTAATGTTATACATTACTCAATTTATGGTACTGAATACTGGTTAATTGTAGAGCATGATAAAATCACATATTAAATCATCCTATCTAAGAGTACTGCATACCCAATTTGGTTTATATAGCTGCAATAATAATTACAATATAAATAAAAATCGATATTGTGGTTGAAGTGATTTTATAACTTTTTGCTCAAAATTAAATAAATCTTAAAAAGAAAATAATCTTAAATAGGAATAATAATAATATAACAATAACAATAATAATATTAATGAAAGAAAGTTAATGCCTTATACCTCAAAGAGAAACAACAATGCAGCTACGGACACGTGTTTCGGAGTTATTGCTCATCATCAGCGTAGCGTAGCTTAGCGAATATATTCTAGAGTTGAGAAAAACTAATAAAGGTAGGAAAGTAGAGTACTAGTCCATTTGTACTTTCATACTTCATGGCCACAATTTGGGCCTCAAATGACAACAGTCAGTACGAGGAGCCCTATGTGTACTGCTCTATTACCACCTGGCAAACACAAAATAAAAGATGAAGGGCTTATGAGGTTAAATAATTAAAGAAAGAAATGAGTTATTGCCTTATACCTCAAAGAGAAACACCAATGTAGCTACGGACATATGTTACGGAGTTATTGCTCCTCATCAGCGTAGCATAGCTTAGCGAATATATCTTAGAGTTGAGCAGTACACATAATAACTTATTTCTTTCTTTAATTATTTAACCTTATTAATATTTAAATATTTTAATGTACCTAAATTACACCCTGAATATGACTTTAATATATTCATCTCAAAACTTATTCCAAAATTTTGTGGCGTCGATATTGTCACATCAATTACCTCACATGCTTCAGCTCTGGTAGTCCTGGCGGGGTCGTGACTCCGTTTTGACAAATGTCGTACCTTGGCGTACTTGATTTAACTTTAATAATATCACGGGAATCATTACCAGCTTTTCCTGAAAGATCAGTATTGTTACATGGCCTATGTCCATTTAACAGTTTTATATAAAAACTAATGTTTTGGTTATATTTAGCACGATCTGTATAACATTTTTTTATTCAGTTTTTGTAAGTGAGACTGTTTTCAACTAACAGAATTTTACTTGTATAACTGCTAAACCATTTCACACTGTTTTATGTACTTAGTTTTATATCTTAGGAACTCAGTCATGTTCTAGAAACTATTACGTATCTCTGTTCCGTTGTAATACAGCGTTATTCCAGAAAACAATTGTTTACAAAACATTTATTTACGTCAGATATCTATTTTTCAATTTTTATATTTTTGTTTACTATGTAAGTACATATGGTTATTTTCCTTACCTTTTCTCGTTACTATATATAGTATATCCTATAAGATGTAATATATTTACTATTTACTGAGTTATCACAATACGTTTTAATATTTATTTATAGCTGTTCATATTGTTGGTTATGTACAAAATAGAAATTGCAAAGGCAAATCAGCTGAGCTGTGGTCTGTGGCATGGAAGTAATAAAAACTTTTATTATAGATTCCTTTTATCGATCATATGCCACTAATTTAGTTGTGAGTAAAGGAACTTGTAGAATTTGCGACATGCAAGTTGTTGCGCTTAACTCAACCATTGACAGATGGCCATACTTGTACTATTTCTATATTTTTATAGCTTTCAATTTAATTATGGATTTAGATTTCTCAAGTTTATTTTTTTGGTAGCATTACTTCCCAGTAAGTAGGACAAGAAAAGGTTTACCTTATCAGTAAAACTCACCAGGAAATCATTTGCTTGCAGGCTTTGTACTGATTCGAACGTATATAAATTTTAACTGTGGACTTCAGTAATTAATATTACATTTTACATCCGCGTTAAAAATAACATCCAGGTAAATTTCATTTACTAATTTAAAATTTAATTAATCTTCAATTTTTGTCTTTGATGTAATTTCAATTATTTTTAAAATAAATTTAAATTCAAGGTCAATCCTTTTTAATTTAATAAGTAGTTAAAATACTATATGTACCACCACATGGTTTTAAAAAATATTTTTCTCTTTCCTTTTAATTTTTTGGCAATTTATAGTTTTTATGAAATCAGCTTTAGTATGTACTTACATGCTTAGATGATTATATACCTATACATGCTTAAATTGTTTTATGTACTTACATGCTTAGAAGCTTTGATATTTAAATTCTTAAATATTTATATATATTTATATGTACTTATGTACTTATATGTTTATGCACAGATATACTTATACATTTCTGTATACGTTTCTGCATAGCTTTTGCACAGCTTATCTTACATATAGATAAAATTTCGTTATCTTTTCATAAACCATATAGTTGGTTAATTTTCCTATAACTTTCGCTCCATTTCATTAAGAGACTAAGAGACGTAAATTGCCAAGGAATCCATTCTCGCAACAAGAGACAATTGTGGGCCTGGATTGCTGTTCCAGAACCAGTCACCTCAACAATAATCAATCTAGGATACTGGTATAAATTTGTTTTATATATATATATATATATATATATATATATATATATATATATATAAGTTTGTATAAAACTAACAGGTTGGCCACTGTCATTTGTCTGCTCCATGACCTATGGCATACTGATGAGAACTAATAAGTTCGAAACCGGTCTATGTCTGGTCGGGGAATTGACAAATGACATTGGCTACCAATCTTTCATGATTTGTAAGGTATAATTCAATGCAGAGGGGCGAGCGTAGGTGCGTCTTTACTATGTACATACTTCGGTATGCGATGTAAAGCAACGACAGGCGCGGTTAGTACTTGGATTGGTGACCATTCCAACGGAAACCGCGTTCTCGCCTCACACATCTTCCAGCGGCTTGTATATCAGTGTATGCGCGGAAGCTGTACAACCTTAGGCGAGGGTTGTATAGGAGATATACCATCCTTCGGAGGGGATGTAAAGCCGTCGGTCCCTTGTCTATTAAATGTTAGGCAAGTAAAAGATCCCTACTCTTCTTAAGGGAAGAGGTTCGGCAAAATTCCTGGTTGGGGGTAGCTCGTCTACAGGCGTCAGTGTTAGGCCTCAGTAGCGGAAATAGGCCGACGTTAAATAAATGCATAAAAAAAAAAAAAAATTCAATGCAGGTCGGGGTATTTGCCCGCTGAGTAGTTGTTTCCTGCAAATCATGTATAATAACAATATATATATATATATATATATATATAAAGAAGAAGGGTACTCTTGTCTGACTAGTTAAGAAAACCAAAATTAAACACACGTAGTGTATCTTGAGGTTGCAGTCAGAGGTGAAAAGTTTACGGCCACAAAGCAGAAAAAGAAAAACTCTTAAAAATTAGCAACATTACGAATATATTTATTGATTCAATTAAGTTTTACATTAAAAAAAATACTTATACAATCACTATTACAAATAAAAAACATAGCAAAATAAAACGACCATGGATAACTAAAGGTTTATTAAATTCCATCGACATAAAAAATACAATGTACAAAAAAAATAATGAAAATAATGCCTTCCTAAATGAACAATATAAAAATTATAAAAATAAATTGCAAATGTTACTAAAAAAATCTAAAATAAAATATTTCAAAGAACAAATACAGAAAAATAAGGACAACACATCTCAGTTGTGGAAAACTATTGAGGGTATTTGTCAAGAAGGAACAGTCATGAAATAATATCTTGCATTAAGGATGGTGACCATGTATTAACAGATCCAATACTAATAGCAAATACTTTTAATAAGTACTTCACAAATGTAGGTAAATCTCTTGCAGATAAGATTGACTGCCCGCAGGAAAACAATGCTGATAGTGCTATTCACAATGCAAACTCCATATATATTAGCGAAGTCACAGATCTTGAAATATTAGATGCGATTAGAGATCTAAAGAATAATAAACTTCCCGGAATTGATGGCGTAAAATCTGAAATAATAAAAAAAATAGCCCCATTAATTTTAAAACCCTTTTCTTATATTATTAATCGAATAATCAATGAAGGAATTTGTCCAGAAATCTTCAAAATAGGCATTATCAAACCTCTGTTTAAAGAAGGAGGCAAAGAGTTGGTTAGCAATTATAGACCTATTACTCTCATCTCAAATTTCGCTAAAATCTTTGAAAAAATATTTAAAAAAAAGTTAATTTGTTTTCTCGATAAATACAACATCTTATCTGATATGCAATATGGTTTTAGGGAAGGCAGGTCTACGCAAGATGCCATTTGTGATCTAACATCTAGAATTTATGATTCTCTAGATAAAAATGAACCAACATTGGCTATCTTCGTAGACCTCGCCAAAGCTTTCGATACAGTCTGTCACACTAAATTACTAGACAAATTAAATGCGGCTGGAATCAGAGGGAAAGCTCATAAACTACTAAAAAGCTATTTAGAAAATAGAGTAAATGATGTCTCAATTGAAAACATAAGAAGTAATCCTGAAATAGTATGGTATGGTGTACCCCAGGGAACAGTTCTGGGACCTCTATTGTTTTCTCTCTACATAAATGACTTACTAAACATAAATAGCGCGGGAAAAATCATTAGTTTCGCAGATAACACTGTGGTTCTTTATAAAAGTCATTCTTGGAACGCATTAAGGTCATTGGTGCAAAGTGATCTATCTAACATATTTCAGTGGTTCCAATCTAATGTTTTAACACTCAATTCTAAAAAGACTAAATGTATCGCTTTCAGCTCCTACAAGGTAAATATTCCACATTACACTTCAATCGAGATTACAGTAAATAAAAACAAAATTAAACTATCGGAACATGACAATATAAAATACCTGGGGGTCATGATTGATAGACATATGAGATGGGATAAACACACATCTTTAATTGTTAAAAAAATCAGAGGTATAATACCAAAATTAAAATATCACAAAGAGTATTTGGACTTGTCCGACCTGAAAATAATTTATCATTCACTAATACAGAGTCATATTAACTACGGCATTCTCGCTTGGGGAGGGGTCAATAATAATTATTTACATGCTCTTAATGTAATACAAAAATGGTCTCTAAAAATTATATTAAATAAAAATTATACCTACCCGACCGACATGCTTTTTAGAGAAGCAGGTGTTCTGGATGTTCGTCAATTATTCGGACTTGCTATGTGTCTTCAAATTTACAAAAACAAAATCCTCCTTCATTTTAACACACATGAATATAACACCCGGTCAAAAACATCTCGACTACCAAAAAATATAAAATGTTGTAAAACTATTGGCCAAATATGCCACACCTACCTGCGAACAAAAATATATACAAGTTTACCTTCCAATATTAAACAGATTAATTCCTTCCACTTCTTTAAAAACATCTGAAAAAATGGATACTTGAAAAACCTAGAAATGATATCCATGCTATATTAGAAAAAAATTGCAACTAAATGTATCAAAATATTGTTGCTAATCAATATTATTAAGGATGATAAACAAACAAATAGTGAAATTGAAATAATTGAACTACTTTTTGTATTAAATATAGATTGAGGATAGTTTAAACTAACACTATTGATAATAAATAAATAATTGTACATAAATTTATACTACCATTAACCGTTAAATGGTAAATACGAATTATATTAATTATATTTTATATCGTACTTATTAATCGTATGTTGTAATATCCTCTTATATAACATAGTGAGCTTACAAACAAGTACCCTTTAGTACTTCGTAAGTTCACTATGGTAGGGAGTTATTATTGCTCTGTACTTATAATTATATTTAACAACAATATACTTACCTATAGTAGAATGCAGATTTTCACGGCCGTTGTCTAAAGACTTTAGTCAGTCTTTAGAATCCTTCTGAAGAAGCTGA
Source organism: Leptura quadrifasciata (assembly GCA_963675555.1). NCBI lineage: Eukaryota > Metazoa > Arthropoda > Insecta > Coleoptera > Cerambycidae > Leptura > Leptura quadrifasciata. The sequence continues at coordinate 53,420,078 of OY776678.1, read as the reverse complement.
CAGGATGATCAGCGAAACGTCAAGTCAAGTTCGACGACCACGGCAAGACCCGGAAGAATCTACTTCAATATACTTACCTGTTATATACACAAATCACAAACAAGCAGCATAATATATTGTATATTATGTAATGCTTCGTGAGTTTTCTACGTTTATTATTCATGTATTTACAACTTTATACTCAAAATTGATATATTAAATAAACGTTATTATATATATATATATATATATATATATATATATATATATATAAAAAAAAAACCAAAATTAAACACACGTAGCGTATCTTGAGGTTGAAGTCAGAGGTGAAAAGTTTACGGCCACAAAACAGAAAAAGAAAAACTCTTTTGTTACTTTGTCAAGCTTTCTGAAATTATTTATTCCCTTTTCTAGTAGTGAAAAGAATTTTGTTTACTACTAGAACCTTGTCAAATAATAATAATAATTTACATAATGCAAATAATAGTAATAATAATTCTCTAAATTTAAATAATAATAACGCACCTAACATAAATAATAATATCGATAATACCATACCTAATTTGGTAAATAATAATATAACTGAGCGAAACCATAACATAACCAATACGAGTCCACTTAAATATATGTCATTACCATTCATTGAAGATCTTACTCCTAAGCTGATAAATTTAGTGAAACACATGGACATAAAAATTGCATTAAAAAACATATTAACTGTTGGTAAACTTTTCAGTCGGGTGAAAACCCCATTAAAAAATAAAGAAAAATCAAATGTGGTATACAGAATAGAATGTAACAACTGTAATAAATCTTATATTGGTCAAACCTCTCGGACACTTAATGGTCGTATAACTTCACATAAAAGTGATTGTAACAGAAACGTGAAATCTTGTGCATTAGCAGAACATGTCATCAACACCAGTCATAAAATGAATTATGAAAATGCTAAGGTTTTGGCTGTAGAGAGTAACTTTAAAAAAAGATCATTCCTTGAAATGATCCATATTAATAATGAGACAAATAGCTTAAATAAAAAATCTGATATCGATAATTTAAGTAAGATTTATACATACATCCTCAAATTAGAAAAAGAGAATTTTCGCATTTTTCAAAATTCAAACCTCCCGCTGGATCACAGTTGGTAACAGTCACGTTGGAATTAATGTTCCTAACTTAATTCCTAGTACAAGCCAGCCAATTGTAATACCTTTCTGTCATTTAAAAATTTTTTGTATAAAGATATTTAGTTCTATACTCACATGTGATAGTTATTCATGTTCATTTTGTTATATCTATTTTAATCATGGTTTTAATTCTTAATTTTAAATAATCAGTAATTGTTTACATTAAATTGTGTACCTGTAAAGGAATTTGTGTATGAATTTGCCTACATTAAGTTAAAAAATGCGACTATTTTATAATACATGTGACCTTAACTTTTAACCTCAAGTTAGTAAGTATTTTAGCGAACTATATTATATGACTCTTATTAAATAATAATTTTATTTATAGATGTCTTGATAAAGGGAATAAATAATTTCCGAAAGCTTGACAAAGTAACAAAAGAGTTTTTCTTTTTCTGTTTTGTGGCCGTAAACTTTTCACCTCTGGCTGCAACCTCAAGATACGCTACGTGTGTTTAATTTTGGTTTTCTTAACTAGTCAGTCAAGACTACCCTTCTTCTTTATATATATATATATATATATATATATATATATTTTAAATTTCAATTAGTCTTTACAAACCGATTTGTCTATTATTCATGTAATATATTTTAACATTCATTTTAATCTATCTTTTTATTTCTCTTACCAACAATTTCAGTCTGATCTATAGTAGACTGGTTATTCGAGAAAAAGAGGCAATTTTACTTATTTTACTATAGATGGATCAATTTTTCTTTGTCTTCTTTTCTCGAACTAAACAGAAATCTGTCGCTTATGCTGTACATATCGAAAAGGGTAAGTTTCTCCATTCTTACGAATACTCTGGACCCACGGCTCTCTGCTCCGACTTAAACCAGCTAGTCGTCCACATATGTTGCCTCAATTCTTTCTCAAAAATAAATAACAAGGGAAAGGAGGTAGCAGTATCCAACCTACACAGCACACATAAGGAACGTACCCCTATCTTAGGGAATTTGATAGCTCCCTGCTCTGGTTTAGTATACTTTTGATTCTGTTTTAAAAATTCTTATGCCTAGTGATAAAAGAATGTCGATTTGCTACACTACACTAATTTTTCTTTTCTACCATCTGAGTTATCTCCTAGTGCGTAGAGGAAGCCAGTACGTAGCAATATTACAAACTTTCAGTGATTCTAACCATTTCCGTACAATTTTTATAATAACAAAATTTTTATGCTATTAACGATTCATGGAATAATTCCATGAGACAAATTTCGAGCGGCATTTTCAAAATTTCGAACGAAAATTATCTCTTGAATTTCAGCATACTGTATTGTATTCATATTAAAAAATTACATCTAAGTCCCGAATTTCAGATTTGTACTACAAAGTGAACGATTTCTACGAAAAGGAGTGTTAAGCAACACATATTGATCACCCCAACATTGAAAGTAATGGCGAATGCGCCGGGGAACAAAATTATTTACTGCCATATGAATAATTTACAGACATTTTGCCGAGTTCCCGAAATATAATTTATTTAAATAATCACTTTGTTGGTATTAAAAAGGCCAAGTCCTTTGAATTAGATGTAGTGCTATATATAAAACGTTCCCTGGGATTTAAGTATAACATACGTCAAACATTCATATTATTAGAAAAGATATATTAGTATAACTTGAAAAAAGTGTTTTCTTCCATTAATTCACATTTCCAGTTTATAGAGAAAAAATGATTTTAACACCTTACTTATTTGTATGAAATACAGCAGTCTTACATATAAAACTGAAGCCACCAGATTGAAATAAAAAAATCCTAATTATCCTTTTATGGCCCTTCTTTTGTTCTTTTTTAATAAGTTCTCATTATTCTCACAGTGAATAATGGAAAAATATAAAATGAAGATCATTAATTTAGTTAAACGACCATTTAAATGACGGGCCTGACGAAAGGAGAGAGCTTAATATAATCTTGGGAATGTGTTTGTGTGTGAATGGAACGCCTTAAGGCCAAGAAGGCAGTAATTAACGAAGTCATTATCTATCTGTCAAATTTGCAACTCACTCTAATATCGTCTATCTATGGCAAGGCGATAGGGCGCGATAGCATTAGTAATTTAGCAATGGCCGGATCGGTTTACCACATTAGGGACAGGCCAAGGATCTTAATCATTTTTACGTTACATGCCACTATCTAAGGAGATATCCCTATGGTATTGTTGGAATCCATAATGGAAATAGTCGAGGAATAAGAAAGGTTTATGTTCTCTCCCCTGATCCATTAGAATAATATTTCTTTGTACCTTTAGTATACCATGCAAAAGTAGTTTTAAAAATATATTAAAATAAATAATAGACCTGTAGTTGAAAATCTCGCCAGTAACACGTACAAAATATCATATAATAAAATACCAGAGGTGACGGGAAAGATTTGAAAAATATAAAAACAAATTTTGTAGATCTAGTATGATTGTCAAATTGTCTGTTCTCCATGTTTCTATTACCCTTTAAGATTTTTCTGAGGTTAAAAATTTGAAATACTATAACAATATATAAGCAATAAAATTGTTATTAGTAAAGCAAAACAACCTAAAATAATGATAAAGAAGGATAAATAAGACAAAACAATAAAATTAAAATTTTTATGGGCCGCTGAAATACTTTAAATTTTCTCCCGCCTGATAGCGGATGCTTTGCCGTCCGTAAACATATTTGTTCACTAACTTAGTACTTGCTGCTACAGAAACAGGTTGATCATTAATTATTATGAAAACCGATATGTGTCTTATTCAAAACACGATGAAAAAATGTGTAAAATAATATTAATATTCTCCTAAATGATAATCACCTAAACCTAAGTAGAGATTACGAATTTTCTGGGAGTAATTATGGATGAACATCTCTGCTGGACCTCACACATTGAACAACTTTGTAACAAATTAAGTCCTTGCTATTACAATGCTGGCAAATAGTTTGGATCAAAACTCTCAATAAATGTACAGTATGCTTTGTTTCATTCCAAAATGTGCTACGGATTATTGTCTGGGGTCAGACCATCGGTCTACATAGAGTGTTTGTATTACAGAAAAGTGTGCGAAAATAAATTTTAATATGGAATTCCGAAACTCTTGCCGTGATACCTTTAAAAATATTAAGTTCATCACAGTTACATGTATTCATTTATACAAACTGTTAATATATGTATCTATAATATAAAAAGTAAATTATCACAACACATAGTGATAATCATGAATACAATAGAGGAAATCGCGATAACATATATGTCAAAATTACAATTTAGCCTTCTACAAAAATCTCCAATATATGCTGATAGCTACTTATATAACAAACTGCCTGATAATATTAAGTTTGTTAATAGTGTCAATTAATTCAAGTAAAAACTATTTAACTTTTTATGCAATAAGTATTATTCTTTAAACGAATTCATGATTCTTTAATCGGTAGAGGAAACCTAGTTTATTTATTATGGGTATATATTATGTTATTCATAAAAAATTGTTTAGTAGATTTCTCTATTTTGTAATTTGTCTCTAAGTTAACGTCATTCCAAGCTGTATGTTTGTAATTTATTATTTATTATGATTTTAATCTACATTATTGTTAATTTTTACATTTACTTGGAACTATTTTGTCCAATTTTTATAATTAGAATTTAGAATGAATAGTCTATCTATTTTTTATACTTTTTTTCTAAAACTAATATCTTATATTATCAAAAATAGATAGCTACCTTAATAGAGTAAGATCCCAGAGCCGCCAGACCTACGTCAATTTAGCAAGGCTAAGATTTTCACAATACATGTGTAATATGCAGGTAAAAACGTATTATGTATTTGCTAGCTTGAAAGCTGGGCCCTTTTACAGATAATAGGTACTAAAAGTAAATAAGAATCTTTCCGTTACGTTCATATAGCAAAAAGTATGTATATTCATTAACAGCCGTCTGTGGTATAGTGGTTGAGTTGCCCACTACTATAGCCAAGTTTCAACAAGTATATCTTTCTCTAATCCTATCCACCTTTCGATAATATTTCTTTAATCCTTTCCTGTCCCCCTCTTCTTTCTGTTTGTGTATTTTTGTCGCGTTTGTTTTTTCTTCGTTTCTTTCTGTACATTTTTATCTCTAAATTCATTTTCCATCATTAACCTTGCAACAGAATCAAAACTATTTTTAAATCAAAATTTTTAACTTCAATGTTTAGGCCAGCCCTGCGTAGCCCCTCATTGGAATATCTCGCGGAAGGCACCTTGTTCGAGTTGTGGTGCTAGCGTAAAATACAAAATTAAAACAGCGAAAAGTTCGAAGTGTTTTAAAAAGTTGCGTTTTCGTTCATTTTTTGGTTAAGCTTTTTCCCAAACATTGCTAAATTGTATTACCTATTTTATTTTTTGTAAAAAAAGGAGTTTAGGTTTTAATTATTATTTTCGTGCAATCCGCCACAGCGTTAACGCGGTGGTTGCACATTCGGTGCTAGAGCAAGTCCTGGGGAGGCAACTATTTTGTATAGTTAATAGAAATAAAGTTATTTTGAATTGAATTGGTTGAATCGTCCGATTCTTACGTGTGAGATTGAGGGTTCGAATCAAGTCTTCACATTTTTTTTTCTACATTTCGTACGAGATATATTTCGGCTCGATTAGCAAATAAAATACCTAATACGAATATTTCCTTATAGAGTAAGATCCCAGACCCCCCAGAGCTACGTCATTTCAGCAAAGCTATGATTTTCACAATAAATGTGTAATATGTAGGTAAAAATGCATGCGTACTTGCCTTTACGTTAAAATAGCACAGCTGGTTTTTACGTATGTTTTACACGGTATTATTAAGAACCCACATTTATTATTGCCAGACGCTTTCTGTGGGCCCTAACTTACGCCAGACGCTGTAAAACTGAAGAAAGAATTGGGATACCTACGTTATAGTAGCAAGCCTGAATTTTATAATATATATTATTTGGATGACTATTTTAAGACCTTTTGTAAGTGGCCAGACCAATATGAAGGGTCCAACATCCCCGCAGACACCATGAAAGGTCCGCTGCGAGTGTGAGTGTGAGGACATTATGAATGCATATGAGTATAATAATAATAATAATAATAATAATATTTATTTACGGAAATAACATACAGAAAAAATATACAGATATAATTTGTACTATTTATGTAAACAAATTGGATAAATTTACAGTAAGTTAAAACTTGTTTGTAAATTATTGGTAATTTCAGAACCTAGATGTACAATATATTTAGTGTATTCTTATTGTTGCATTTTACAAATAGTCTAAGACTTGTGTATAAAAATTCACATAAGGTAATTCGCAGAAGGTCCTGAAATAACCATTAACCTATATAATTAACAATAAGAAAAAGATATGAAGTAAGCATGACAGGCGAATTATTGAAACTATTGGAACTAAGTGGAATGAGTATTTTTTTGTGTTTATATATTTTTTACATCTATTAGTCGATGTATATTTAGTCTGGGAATGCTTTTAATCCAAGATTTTACTCTATTCTTGAACAAACTATAAGAATTTATAGTTTTTATTTCAATTTATTATAAAGTTTAGGTCCTAGGTATGTATGGCATCTTTGTGCAATTGTTTTTTAGGTCTAGGTACATGAATAGGGGCATTTATCATATAACGGGTGCTGTAGGCATGATCAATATTTTCCAACTCATTTTTGTTTTTATACTGCCTTAGTAAAAGGTTGAAACAGAAGAGTTGCCGCATATCAAAGATCCCCGTTTCTACATATAGACTTTCAGTTGGGTAGGTCCAATTTTTTTTTATATATAATTTTTAATATTAATTTTTGCGTAGTTTCTAAGGTCCTTAAATGATTATTTGAAGTACCTCCCCATGCTATAATTCCATAAGTAAGGTGAGATTCGACTAAAGCATGATAAAGTGTTTTCATATGAACGATTTTAAGAATTTTAGATAAGTATTTAAATTTATATAAGATAGTTCTAATTTTTTTTACTATAAAGTTTATGTGTATATCCCATTTTAAATTCTTATCTATGTAAATTCCCAGATACTTAATTTTATCTGTAGCTGAGATTTCTATATTTGTGCTGCCGATTTTTACACATAATTTTTTATAAGTCGGTAAATATTTCGAATAGGAGGTAAACGGTATGTAATAAGTTTTACTAAAGTTTACTGTTAGTAATTTATTACTGAACCAGGTAAAGATAGTAGCTAGATCAGCTTCTATTTTATCCTTTAATATATCCCAACTTTCGGCTTCATAAAAAATGGCTGTATCATCAGCAAAACTTACTACTTCACCCTTAGTTTCTACATTAAGTAGGCCATTTAGGTATATATTAAACAGTATTGGTCCTAGAACAGTGCCTTGAGGCACCCCATATTCTACAGTCTTTACATTACTTACTGTGTCTGCGATTTGAGTACATTGCGTACGGTGTTCTAAATAACTCGACATTAATTTATATGAAGTCCCTCGAAAGCCTATACTGTTCAACGTACTGAGAAGTTGGGTGTGGCTAACCGTGTCGAAGGCCTTTGCCAGGTCGATGAAAACGCATATTGCTGGTTTTCTGTTATCAATAGATTTATTAATTTTAGCAGTTAATTTTGCAATAGCGTCTTGCGTCGACCTGTTCTCTCTGAACCCAAATTGTTTGTCTGATAATATGCTATATCTCTTTAGATAACAATTAATCCTATTTCTTAGTACTTTTTCAAAAATTTTCGCTATATTCGAGATTAAAGAGATTGGCCTATAATTAGCAACATCTAGTTTATCACCACTTTTAAAACGTGGTTTTATTATAACCGTTTTGAATAATGATGGACATACTCCTATGTTAAACGATCTATTTATTATGTAAGTTAAAGGTTTAGCTATTTCTTTAGCAATGTCCTTTAAAGTTTCGGACCGTATGCCATCAATACCAGGTGCCTTATTATTTTTTAAATCATGAATAGTTTCGATGACTTCCAACTCGTTAGTCTCAGAGAGAAAGAATGAATTGGGAAAAGTTGTCTTAGTTACACTGTTTTTTTGTAATTTAATTTTGTTAGCTAGATTTTTTCCTACATCGGTAAAATAATTGCAGAAAGCATCGGCTATATCTTTTTTATCAGTAACTGTTACATTATCTTGTACTACTTCACTAATTTCATTTTTCCCAATATTCTCGTTTGATAGTTCTTTTATGGATTTCCAAAGGCCAGTCGAGTTATTTTTATTTAAATCAATTTTATTTTGAAAATAATTTACTTTCGCTTTTCTTATTAGTTCAGTTAATTTATTTTTATATTTTTTAAATTCTTGTTTATTTTCTTCAGAAGGATATTTTTTCATTTTTTTATAAAGCTTGTCTTTTATGTTAACTGAATTTATTAGACCTTTGGTAATCCAGTTAGTTCGTTTTTGCTGATTATTTTTTATTTTAATTATTTTAGTTGACTCATGTATGTATGTTTTTAGCTTGTTAACAAATATTTCGGTGCAATGGTGCGTTTGAGTGAAAGCATTGGAGGGCTTTATTAGACAGCGTCTGGCGGAAGTTAGGGCCCACGGAAAGCGTCTGGCAATAATAAATATTGGTTCCCAATAATATTGTGTAACATATATATAAAAACCAGCTATGCTACTTTAACGTAAAAGTAAGTACGCATGCGTTTTTACCTACATATTACACATTCTCTGGCATCTTACTCTACAAAGAAATGTTCGTATTAGGTATCTTAGTTGCTAATCGAGCCGAAATACATCTTGTACAAAATGTATAAAAAAAAATGTAAAGACTTGATTCGAACCTCACACGTAAAAATTAGGCAACTCAACCACTGCACCACGAACGGCTGTTAATGAAATTACATACTTTTAATTATATGAACGTAAGACTAAGATTTTCTATTTACCTTAAGTACCTATTATCTGTAAAAGGGCCCCGCTTTCAAGCTAGCAAGTACGCAATACGTTTTTACCTACATATTACACATTTATTGCGAAAATCTTATCTTTGCTAAAATGACGTAGGTCTGGCGGCTCTGGGATCTTGGACTATAATGATTCATTCTGGGTCTGTATGCTTAACAAGCTTACTTATATTGTACTTCATATATTTTTTCTGTTATGCAGTTATGTACTAGTTTCTTTACATAAATTAATATGGCTATTTTTATAGCAAACTCATATATACACAGAAATTGTCACATTGCACATGTGGAATGTCGTTTTGTAATAATATTTTCATATAGTGTATTATTGTGTAGTCGTTTTTAACTATTACAAATATCTATTAAAGATAACTAGAGATTTTTTTAGAAGCAAACTGACAAGACGAGCTTGAAAAAACTCATCCTGGCAATTGTTTGGAAATGTACATATTAATGGGAATTTGCTAATTTTTCATAAGTTTTATATGAATTTTTTTTCTAAAATCCAAATTACTGTTTATAACAAAACTTTTAACAATGTTCCGATTGGAATCTGGTCTAATTGGCATATCTAAGTAATTATTCGTGTTTCATTTTGGGAACATATTATTTTCTACATTCAATAAATTATAAAGAAAACGTAGTTTATTTTTTAAAGAATTACTGATTCACTGAATTTGTTAACTTGAAATATACGACAAACTCTAAACTCTACATAAATAAAGAATCAGTAATTTCTAGATACTTCCGTAGTAAAAGGGTCTTAACCCAAACTTGCGAAAATAAAATTCTTTCAAACTGCATGGGAACAAACAAATGTTTACCTTAATCCCAGAAACGTTCTACTTTATAGAGTTTCAAATAATTTGTTTGGTCCTGTAAGTAACCGTATATTAAGTAAATAATAAAGCCACAACAAACACATTTCAAATATTTATTATCTTTATTAGGCAGTACTTAACCATAATTGATTGTTCTTAAAGAAAAAGGTTTACCTAATATAACTTGATACAAAGATTTGAACTGCAGGAGAGTGTTTCAATTTATTAATCATATCATCTAGAATATCGATAACCAATATTGAAGTTTGAAAGTAATTGAATAATAAATAATTTCTTTCACAGGAAACTTCCAAAAGTCGACATTTTACAAAAACCAAAAAAATATATAAACATTCCTAAATCATTAAGTTTACCCTGAAAAAAAAAGAGACAATTCATCCAAGAGCGTTGGTAGTTTTCTTTTTCTTACATAGACAATATTTAACAGAAAAGAACCAAACTAACAACATTGAAAAAATATGGCTTTATGTAGTTACATGAAATATATGGTAATATTATGTATTAATTAGAAAATATTCAAGTCAATATCTACTCCTAACGTCATCTATAAGTGAATTTTAAAATCATTGCTCTAATCGTATTTTCAACAGAATGGAACCAATAACTGTATTCAACATTTTTATACAATTATATATTTCTTTTTACTACAGAAAGGAACCATATGTGGATTGGTTTTCTTCTGTGATGGGATTTGCAATATCTGCAATTCCTCAACCGATCATTGTTGTAAATGCAACGTGTGCGCTTTCATTAATAACACAAAAATATATCTTCTCGTGGCTAAAGTGGTATTCAGATAGCTATAAATAAGTTAATGCTAAATAACTTTCGAACAGACATACCAAGAAGGTTATTCGAGGATGACCGAAACAATCATTTAGTTATAGAAATTCTCTAAATCCTCTGTGCCCCGCAGGAATCTGTAATTCCTTCTCTTAAACTGAAAGACATTAAATCTACAATGCGGTTGATACCTTAAGATACAAAGAAATTTTATTTAAATATACAGGGCGATGCGGAAGTAAAAGATCAAATTGATGGATATAGTGGATTTTTCTCTATTCCAAAAGTTCTGCAAACAGATTTTTTTTATAAATTGAAGTATACTGAGTGACAACGGATTTGTTTACAATTCGCCATTTAATTATCTTTTAAGGTAGCAGCTTGAAATTCGGTTTGTAGATATTGCTTTTTGAGACTCATATTTTCTATGAAAAAACAATTGAACACCACTTCCAGCTTTTTCCGGAAGTGGGTATAAGTCAAGAATTTTACATAGAACTCTGTATATTTTTTTATGTAGTTGGATTGAGATTAGAATTCCCTTTTTAACGACATATCACATGGTGCCAATTTTTTTCAAAATGGTGGCGCAGGAGCAATTTTTTTATAAATGTAATATGGTGGCAGCCTGATGTTATTAATGATGCCAAATAACTCGTTAAGATAACAAACAAAATGTGTTTTCTTATTGGTTTTTAATTAGGTTTGTCAAAGTTTTAATTTTTCACAAAATGGGATATATTTTAGATGTTTAAAATGTCAACACTTTTCATAAATTTTCTCGAAAACTTTGAATGGGAATCACTACCTATTAAATGCTGGCATTAAAACGTGTCCTATACCTACGGAAAAGTGTATAATACAATGGACTTTGATTTTCGGCTTTAGAAAAGAAATAATGAAAAAACCTAGAGAGACATATTTCCAATATTCTTTCTTTTTATTTAGGTTTTTTACCACATGTACTATTCTCTTCAAGAACAAATCACCGAGTCTACAGAATAATAGAATTATTGGAAAAAAGGCCACTGCGCATGTGATGTCTACGTCAAAGGAACAGTCAGAGGTTGTTTTATTGACAAATAATATAAATCGGAATAAACACAGAAATAACGTATTTTGCTGACGTCTCTTTTCGTTCTCAAAACTTTTTTTGAGGAACTCTTATTTGTTGTGTATGTCAAATACGTAACTTTTGGATTCTGTTTATATTATTTCCATAAATACTTACTACTTACACAGAACTGATGATATTTTCTTTTAGATAATGTTGAGTTTGTTAAGTTCTTCTTTTAACATTGGTAGCCAGGTTGTACAAAACCGATAAACCGGGAGCAGAATTCAAAAAACTGTATTTACAGTATCCCGTGCGAATGTGATAAATGTTATGTAGGTGAGTCATCCAGACCTTTCAGTGTGAGGTTGGTTGAGCACAAGAATTACATTAGAAAGAATGAAATTCAGAAATTAAAGATTTGCGAACATGCTTGGGAAAACGAAAACTGGGGTTCGGCAAAAATTTTAACAAAAGAGGCAGATAACAAAAAAGAAAAATTAAAGAATCGACACTAATCCTATTAAATGAAGATAAATGCGTATCGAATTGTTCTGTAGATAGTTGTACAACCTGACTACCAATGTTAGAAGAACAATTTAACAAACTCAACATTATCTAAAAGAAAATATCATCAGTTCTGTGTAAGTATCCAATTTCCAATCTATGGAAATAATATAAACAGAATTTTAAAGTTGTGTATTTGACATACACAACGATTTATATTATTTGTAAAAAAACAACTTCTGATTGTTCCTTTGACGTAAACGTCACAGGCGCAGAGGCCCTTTTTCCAATAATTCTATTATTTTGTAGACTCGATGATTTGTTTTTGAAGAGTATAGTACATGTGGTAGAAACCCCAATTAAAAGGAAAGAATATTCGTAGAATGCCACAAATAAGTTTCAGACAACATTTCAAATATTATTGTTTAAAATAATTTTTTTTTTAAACTAAAAAAAAATCTCTGGCTAATTTAGAATAATTTATTTTATACCTCGTATTTTATTATAAACCAACAGCAAATGAGTGAGGCAGGCAGGTGAGTTTTCATTTAGTACGTGATAAAGGATTTCTAATTCGTGTACTTTTAATATTTTGTAGAACTATTTTACTTCATATAATAAAAACATAATTTTTAATTGTTAATATAAATATTAAACAATATCGGACGTAACACACTTCCTTGGGGGACCCCTTAACAAATTTTTAGTGTTATTAACATTCACATATTATTTTCTACTTGTGGGGTAATTATTTATAAGCATGTACGGAGTTTTTTGAAAACCGATATTCTACTACATACAGGTAAGTCGGACAAGGCTGTGTTACATGGCCTATGTCCATTTAACAGTTTTATTTAAAAACTAGTGTTTTGTGGATATTTAGCAGGATTCAGTTTTTGTAAGTGAAACTGTTTTCAACTAACAGAATTTTACATGTATAACTGCTAAACCATTTCACACTGTTTATGTACTTAGTTTTATATCTTAAGAACTGTCATTTTCTAAATTATTATGTATTTCGTTCTACACAGCATCCCAGGAAACAATGAACAATTTGTCTACAAAATTTAGTTACATCAAATATCTATTTTTCAATTTTTATATTTTTGTTTACTATGGAGTACATATGGTTATTTTCCTTACCTTTTCTCATTCTATATATAGTAAATCCTATAACATGTAATATATTTACCGTTATCAATACGTTTTACTATTTATTTACATCTGTTCATATTTGTGGTTATGTATTGTATTACGAATTGTGAAGCAAAGGCTCTGGTATGGAATAAAAACTTTTATTATAGATTCCCTTTATCGATTATATGCCACTATTTTAGTTGTGAGTAAAGGAAATTGTAACATTGCGACCTGCAAGTTGGTGCGCTTAACTTAACCACTGACAGATGGCCATACTTGTACTATTTTTATATTTTATAGCTTTTAATTTAAATAGGGAATTAGATTTCTCACATTTTTTTGGTAGCGTTGTTTTCCAGTAAACAGGACAAAAAGTTTACCTTATCAGTAAAACTCACCAGGAATTCATTTGCTTGCAGCCTTTGTACTGATTCAAACATATATAATTTTTAACTGTGTACTTCAGTAATTGATATTACAATTTTTATATCCCAATTACAAAGTGTTTAATATACAGGTAAATTAATTTCATTATATTCATTTAAAAATTTAATTGATCTTCAAATTTTGCCTTTGATATAATTTCAATTATTTTTAAAATAAATTTGAATTCAAAGTCAATTCTTTTTAACTTAATAAGTAGTTAAAATACTATATGTACCACATGGTTTTAAAAATATTTTTTTCTTTCCTTTTAATTTTTTTGGCAAATTATAGTTTTTATGAAATCAGCTTTCGTGCAGCTAACTTAAATATATTTCGTGTAGCTAACTTGCTTATATTCGTGTAGCTAACTTGCTTATATTTGTACAGCTAACTTGCTTAAATTTTGTACATGCATGTATATTCTTAGATACTTAAATTCTGAGATACTTCTTCTACATTCCTGCATAGTTTTTACACAGTTCTTTCATAGATAAAATTTCGTTATCTTTACATTAAACCACATAGTTGGTTAATTTTCCTATAACTTTCACCCCATTTCATTGAGAGACGTAAATTGCCAAGGAAACTTTAGAATTCATTCTTGCAACAAGAGACAATTGTGGGCCCGGATTGCTGTCCCAGAACCAGTCACCTTAACCATAATCCATCTAGGATACTGGTATAAATTTGTTTTATATATATATATTTTTCTTAAATTTCAATTGAACTTTCAAACCGATTTGTCTATTTTTCATAATATATTTTAACATTCATTTTAAACTATCTTTTTATTTCTCTTACCAACAATTTCAGTCTGATCTATAGTAGACTGGTTATTCGAGAAAAAGAGACAATTTTGCTTATTTTACTATAGATGGTACCCAATTTAACATCAATTTTTCTTTGTCTCCTTTTCTCGAAATAAACAGAAATCTGTCGCTTATGCTGTACATGTCAGAAAGGGTAAGTTTCTCCACTCTTACGAATGCTCTGGACCCACGGCTCTCTGCTCCGACTTAAATCAGCTAGTCGTCCGCATATGTTGCCTCAATTCTTTCTCAAAAATAAATAATAATAGAAAGGAGGTAACAGCTGGCTATATCAAATGCTTTCTTAAATCTGCAAACCACATAGCTTGGTTTCCTTTCACTTATAGGTCAACCATTAAAGAGATATACGGTTAAATAGCTTTTCCTCTTAGCCCGGAGCGAGCATATTCAAATAATACTTAATAATGTCCATATATCTAATTCTGGTTATAACGGGGATGGATTAAATATACGGAATAAGCAAAATATGCGAAAAAACCTAAGGAATTATGAACAGACAACTGGCATATTCTATTGATTTTCATTTGATACCTTACTTCTGTACTGATCAAATGTCACTCCCAGATTTTTCTCTGCAACCTTGCGGTAAGTAGTTAGTTACTGCACTAATCTGCGTGCGGTAACTACCACTTGGTGAGGATTGTGTAGGGGATACACCATCTCTCGGAGGGGATGTAAATCTGTTCGTCCTCTGCCTATTATATGTTAGGCAAGTAAGAGATTCCTACTCTTCAACAGAGAACGCTTCGACAAAATTCCTGGTAGAAAGTACTTCGTGTTCAGGCGTCGGTGATAGGCCTCAGTCGTGGAAATAGGCGACGATAAATAAATGAATATACAAAATACGGCTGTAGAAAAAATATCATGTGTAACAGGTGGCGTGATTGCAACAAAATTTGCTTTCGGTTTGTTTTGCGTGCAGTAGGAACCTACCACACTTGTTGTACTGTTGTTACCTTTTAATTTAAACCATTAGGCAAGTTCGTTCTATACGTTTGATCACTGAAACTCACCGAACTTTAGTGATTGATTCATGATGTTAGTAAGTATTGAACTTTCAAAACGATGAACATATTTTGTGGAAAATTGATTATACGGTATTAAAAGCGTATCGTAGTATTAAATCGAGGACCAAATTCATGTGAGATTGAGAACCGCAGGGCTTCCCATGTCAAACTATTGGTGTCATAAAGTGAGTCGTGGGCTTCATTGCCGGAAGGTTTTCTAGATAACACAGATGGCCGTTAGCTGGGTCAAATGTTATCTGGCATAAAATTAAAGGGTATATTATTGGATATAATATAATCGGATATATTATACAGAGTGATAAGATGCTAAACAAACAAAAATAATCAGACAAATCGAAATGTCTTCCTTCATAATCGAAATATATTACAAACCTGATGCTTTGTAAGAGTTGTATAATTATATTGATCAATTTATAAAAAAAAAATGAATAAATAATTTATAAATATCGTTAAATTTTTCGAAACTTATTTCTTGACCTTTCAGAGTTTGAGAATTTAAAACAAAGCGAGATAGCCATAAAATATACAAGATCTTTGTATATTAAACAAAATTTAAAGAGTCTACAAAAATATCTAACATCAATAGTTTGAACGAGAGAGCTGTCTGAAGGCGATCCTCAAAACATTCGGTTTTGTAGTTTGCGGGCATAAAACTTAAAAAACTCACATAGCGGCGATGTTGTATAAACAAATTTTTGATGGTAATTTGAAGCTTTTTGGATTGATAGTGGAAAGCTTCTAATTTTATTTTCTCAATTTTCAAATTACTGCTAAATTCTATTGATTTTTCTACTTAATTACTTTTTCATGCTTTAGCTACATAGTGGAACATCAATGTTTTGCCTTAAAATATTTTTTAATAAAGACACCCAAAAACAGAAATAATTTTCTATTGAAAAAATCGGCAGCTACTGGAAGCAGCTGGAACCTCCCCCACCTGGTGGATCTTCGAAGCCGAAAAGAGCACTAAATTGTGTGTTCTAATTCAACAACATTTGAAATTAATCCGACATTAAAGCTGTATAGTTGTTGAATAGGAATGCACGTGACGGGACGAGTTTCACGGCGCAATGGCACCGCGCATCGAGCGTACCATGCGAAAAGCGATCTTATGCTTTATATTTGATTTGTTTTTAATTTTTGTTTTCACGGGAACCAAATCGAAAGGGTGCAAATGTGATATATCCTTGAATTCGGAATTTTAACTGCCTTCCAATGGTTCGATTTTCAAAACCTTTTCAGTTCTTCTGGAGCACTAAAGACACCCTCATACAAAATTTCATCCAAATCCGCTCAGCAATTTCGTTGCTATCGTGTTAACATACATACACAAACACACCATCACACACACACACACACACGCACACACACACACACACACACACACACACACACACACACACACACACACATACCCACACACAAAAACATTTTTCAAAAACCAATCTTCTGGGATCCTTTGACCTCAAAACGTAAAGACTTCGTGTTATCTCAATTTGCGACTTTGGACCAATTTTGTGGCGAAAAATTTAAATAATTCTTTCCTTACAATTTATTTTAGATTAGAATATTGTTACATGCTTACATCCTTTAGTAAACAACTCAAACGTGAATTCAATAACTGCAGCACGAATTATCACTAATCACCGATTTTTAACAATTAATTAACTTACAATAATTAGTTCTTATAATTACAACAGTAATTACTACTATAAACCACTATGACTCACTTTTGTCACTGTACTATTTACTAGTCTAATCACTTTGTCATTATCTTGATTTAATCACTCGGCCTTCTTAAGTAGAACTGTTTAACTATGATGCATTGGTCTTGCTTATTCCACATCCCTTTTTATGATTCTAGTCGGTAATTCTAGACGGGTTTCCTCTTATCCATTGTCTCTATGGTAGGAAGCGCCAAACCCTCTAGTAGCGTCATCTCTAAACCGTTTGCCGAACTATACTTATATTGCTAGTTTCTCTGACTGCCTAAAGAGACGAAACATACACATAACAATATAATACTTGTTGAATCTTTACAAATTTAGATCATTCACACATTTCCCTCTAACATTTCCATTGTCTCAATTTAAACTATTTATTTTTTAAATAATAAAATAATTACCTACTTACTTAAAATATAAAAATCATGTTAAAATTCAGATTTCGTGCTCTATCTTACTATATTTCTTTATATTTTTAGATTAATTATAACACCACAGGTAATTACGACCCCCTTTATCCCGGAAGGCTCTAGAAGAGCCTTGTGTGGGAGAAGAGCCTTGTGTGCTTATTTATTTTTTAAATAAACAAATTTTTGTAAACAATTCTTTAAGAACATAATATTTTTATTCTTTTTTTTCTAAAAGCAATTCGATGAATGAAAATTTAATAAAAAGAATAAAGTTTATTAAAGCTTTGATGCTATTCTGTAACTTTTTACTGTAATGCTAGTCATTTCTGAGATACTGCTGTTATAAACATTTAAAGTAGTTTTTCAGGGAACAACTAAAACAAAATAAAATATTTAAGTTAATTAATTTTATTTTGTTTATAAGATTAAAATAAAAAACTTGATAATTTAAAAATACGAAAAATTCAATAAAATTTTTCAAATTGTCACCCCTGGCATATATGTGTAATTGTTCATTTTCACCATCTTAATATATACCACCAATTAGAATATTTCTTTAATTTAAAGCTGGTTTAATTAATTTTCGTATCATGATTACTCCATAAGTGATGACTTGATTTTGGCCAAGTACGACTAATTTTAAAAAGTCCGATTATATGTGTAGCGTATTTTTTTATCTTTGAAATGAAATAACACCCAGTAATTATGCATACGAATTTACTTTCATTATATCGAATACTAAATAGCCGTTCTTGCAATCAATTGTTGGTGTTTTTGGAGGCCTTAAATGGCTTTTTTTTATTGAATAGTTGGCATACTGCTATGAACGGTATATAATTTTCCCACATGATTTTAGAGAATCGCGTATATTATTCTATTTTAAAATTAAGGAGCTAAAAGTTCATATTGAAGATTGGTCGATATCAGATGGAACGAAGATGTTTCATAAATAAAGAACTAGATTTTACAGAACGAGTGAAACTGGATTAAAGTTTTCATTAAATTTTACAGAAGAACCGGAGGTAAGAATAAATAAATGTAAAAGTAGCTACTTAGTATACCAGACGATTTCTATACTTCTTGAGATAAAAATCTGTAAAGGAAATTTGAACGATATACAGGGTGACTATATTTTATATCTCGCAAACCATTTACCATTTAACGAGGTCCCGAAAACCAGAAGTTTGTAGGATATTTTGCAATCCCCCTCCCCCGTTTTCGAGGGTGAGAAAAACGCTAATGATGGTTTCGAGTTCTAAAATCTTTGTGTACTGCACTTATCAAGGAAATACCACTCCAATTTCCAAGTTCTCTGTCTTGTGCTTGCGAGGGCTCGCCGGATCGGGTTCTTTAGGGAATAATAATAAATTCAGTTAATTTACACTAGACTACCCCGGACCGACCCCCGGGGGTCGAAACTACCCCTACCCATAATAGTAATGTCTCCAAAAAATAAAAAATAAACCGACTCGATATGGTTTTGCGAGGGCAGGGATCACGATAGTGGTGATATTCTTCACTCTACCCTCCCGCAACTACCCCCAACTTATAAAAATACCCCTTTTTCCATAAAATATAAGTGTATTTATAATTATATATATGTATAGATACAAATTATGATGTAAATGATGGTTGTGAACGTAACAAGACAGACGGCAGACTCAGGAGGGGGTAGTTTTTGTACATTGGGAATAGTTACGAGAGAGTAGGGTGAAAACAAATACACCATCGTGATTTTCGCTCTCGAAAACTCGTGAGAAGCCCATTTTCTCGTTCTTCGAGTGATTTCGGTGTTGCGAACAGAGTAGTTGCTTAGGTCAACTGTGGTTTAGTAAGGGTTAGTTTCCCTGATATTCTCATAAAACCCCTTTCTGATGAATCCCCGCATGCCTAGGAACGACAGCATCCTAAAGGAAAAACATATACTGGTATAAAATACCACAAATGTCTTATTAAAAATCAAAATTTTACATTTTCTTTTACCTTACAAGATGTTCAGGAGGTGACTCCTACTTACATGTTCAATATAAAACTTTAAAAAATGAATAACGTTGCAAATGGGTAAAACAAAACTAAATGCACCTTAAAAATGTATGTAAAATAGAATAATTATAATAAAATGTGACTAAGTACCTCATAAATCATATCCCACAGGGGTAGTGAAAGCCCAAAATGGGAAAAACTAAATATAAACTCCATTGAAGTACTCATACGCTGCTTCTGGATATGGAAATTCAGCTCAATTAGTGAAATAAAGATCCAAGCTCTTTCTTGCCACTGCAGAGAAACGGTAGATCTGAAACAAATATTATTATTACAAATTACTCGAATAAATACACAATCCATTAAACTAAGTGAATGAACACTATTAAAAGTAAAAAAACAGGCCACAGGCCTGGTTTGAAGAAAAATATTTGGAAAAGACTTGTTAAAAAAAATAGAAATTTTGACATTTGAGTGTTAATATGAACTTTACAAAAAAGTGAGTTAGTAATTTAAGAAAACTATTTGAAAACTTTAAAGGTACAAACCTTGACCAAATGTAGTGTGTAGCAGCTTTTAAACTACGTGGACATTTAGTAGTTTTTCAGGACATTTTCTGCGCAGGTGACTTGAGCAGCATAGCTTGACCAGTAAAATTCACACAAAATATTTGCTGAACTTCAAATGTAATAGACATTCAATCCACAGGTCTCAGTGACTGTTTTGCGGTATATTCCATAGGTAGAGACTGTGTATTAAAAAAGTTGTGGACATAGTTTGGGGTATGACACTCCCTAGAAAAACATTATTAATTAATTTTAATAAATCAGGCTTTGTAGCTACTAGAGGTATAGAGTAGGTTGTAATAGTATGTAAGCAAGGTGTTTCAAGCAATATAAGCGGTATAAATAGCTAATTTTAAGGAGAATATAAGAAAATAGTCAAAAATTTAAATTGTTTAAAAAAAACTTTTAGAGTATTAAATTGCATATCAAATCGTTCAGGACAAAAAAAAATAAAGAGCCTTCAGCTAAAATAAATCCAATTTGTTCAAAAATAAGCTAAATAAACGCAAAAAAAGAATGTGACAGTTAAAAATTTGTCAATTATAGGAGGTCAACCTTTAAATTTACCGTTTCTATGGAAATAATGCCAAAGGAGAGTAATTTTCAATTTTATAGAAGACAGACGCGTTTTCGTTTTGCTCTGCAATTTAAATTCAATTTTCCAAGATTGAGAAAATTTTTAGAAACGTCAAAGTTGACTAGTTGCGAATTTGATGTAAATATTTAAAGATTTCAATGTTTATCATAATTATAAACCATTTCAAATAAATTTGTTTAATAAACTTACCGGAAAGTAATAAAATAAATCCAATTATATATAATTTCACATAAACATCACAATAGTAAATAAATAGTGCACCGATTATACCGACAAGTGACAGGAACAGCTGAACCAAGGAGCTGTCTGTGAAAGGGAAGAAGCAAAGCGCCGTAGTTGGTCCGTAAATTGGTTCGATGGTCGAGGAAAACTTCGCTGGAATCACGAGGTATAGTGTGCACACGTAAAAAAAAAAGTAAAGAGAGCTCGTACTACAACAGTACACATTGATTTATTTATATTGTTAGTTTTAAGTTGTTTATTTATTCACTGCGTATGTATCATTTAAAATTTCATTTGTTTGTTCTTTTGTTCTTTACCTTTTCCATATTAATATCGTAAATACCACTTATTTGCTTATACTAAAAATTGTTCTACCTATTTGTGCGCTTGATTGCTACCCACACTGTAAGTATTCAAAGAACTTGCCCCTGAAGAGAGTCTCCGTCCCACAAGCAATGAGGACAACCATTGAATTATTGTGTATACTATTGCTCCTCAAATACAATTCATTCTTGGCGATAATTCCCTTAAGGAATTAGCATGCAATTTAATTTTAGTAAGTATACATTATTATAATATATATAAATATATATATGATATTACATATGATTTGCAGGAAACAACTACTCAGCGGGCAAATACCCCGACCTGCATTGAATTATACCTTACAAATCATGAATGGTAGTAGTAAATATATATATATTCACATATATATATATATATATATATATATATATATATATATATATATATTTATTCTCAAAATCTTTATTAATGGATTGAAGATTGTGAGAAAAAACTATAAGAATTATTTCATCTTATTTTCACTTCCGGCGAGATCGGAAGTGAAAAAAATCAATTGTATATCAAGAACTGCCGCTTAATATGTATGTAAAATTTCAATCAATAATCTTCAAAACTAAAGAAGAAAAGGGGGTATACCATGATTCTGTTATACCCGGTATATATACAAGAAGGATAGGGTGAATAATATCACCACCATCGTGATCTCTGCCCTCTAAAACTGATAAAACACCTTGTCGAGTCCGTATTTTTTTATTTTTTGGGGATATTGCTATTACGGGCGTGAGTAGGTTCAACTCCAGGGAGTCGGTCCGGGGTATTCTAGTGTAAATTAACTGGATTTATTATTATTCTCCGAAAAAAACCCTATTTGACTAGCCCTCACAAACCCAAAACCTAGAAGCCAGAAACGGGAGTGGTTTTTCCTTGGGGTAGTACGCCAAATGATATGGGTTACAAAAATTGAAATTATTCCGATTGTTTCCGGAGATATACGGTAAAATCCGAAAGAGCTTTCTTTGTTTTTACTTAGCGCAAATACGGTCCTGCCTTCTTGCTTAATATTTCTAAAGCGTCTGAAATTATAAATTCAAGGATATGTCACACTTGACAATTTTATTAGGTCTCACAGGAAAAATAATAATCATCATTCACTTGATTGCTTTTTCGCATGTCACAAAAATAGTTTTAAGTAATAAAACGTGTGTCTCATCACTTAAAAGCTTATTTTATGAACAATCCGATGCATTAACTAGTATGGTTAATCCAGTTCTACTGTTAACTCAATATTATTTATTTTTTCTTTTAAGGTGCCAATCAAAAACCAATCAACCAGTAAGGTGGCCGCCTCGTTCGTCATGTTTAAATCCCTTGGATAATTTTGTGTGGGGTTTTGCAAAAAATAAAATATACTACAGTAAGGTTTCAAATCTCAACGAATTATGCAATAGCATTGTTGAAACTCTCCACCAAAGCTATTAAACAGACATCTAAGAGAACGTGATTTTGCATTCAGAGGAATGGTGAAGATTTTGAAAAATTTTTGTAAATTTACTTGTTTTTTTATCAAATCATTGTTTTTTGTATAAGTACTTATTCATTGTTTAAAGAAATACAATTGACCAGCTGAAATAGACTTTATTTGGTGCTCAATCTGCAAAATAATATTGAGTTAACAGTAGGTACGGACTAGCCATCTTATTTAATGTGTTTGATTGTTTATAAAAGAAGATTTTAAGTTATAAATCACATCTTGTATTGATTACCAGAAAAGATTTTGTGAAGGGCGAAGACAATAAAATGAATAATGACTATTTTTATGAGGAAACGTAGTAAAATTATCAAGTGTGACTTACTCTTGAATTCAAAACGTCAAATCTTTCAAAAATTCGTAATAAAAAAAGACAGGTCTGTATTAGAAAAATAAAATCGATGGTGGCCCTGAAACTTCATAATAAATATTTGAATATGGTAAGTTATAGCAAAGTTAATGGATAACAAAATACTCCTATTGAGTTTATTAATATTTTTTATAATACCACCGATATGCGAGAAATAAATGAAAACGAGCTTTTACGGACTTTACCGTATATTTCAGGAACCAATGGGATTATTTTCAATTCTATAAGCCATTTCAAATTATGAAACTTTGTCTCGTTTAACTGGCTTTGTAACTATTATGGTTTGCGAGATAACAATACTGTTCATTATAAAAAGTGATCACTCTGTATACTAATGGCCCGGGACTATAAATTAAAATTTGAAATAAGAAAATCTTAGTACGAAATACGAAAATCCGTACCTCTTATGATAAAAAACTGTAAAGAAAATCTGGATAGTATGTACTAATGGTGCGGACAGTAAATTAAAGTTTGAAATGAGAAAATCCTAGTACGAAGCAGGAAAACTGTGACCTGAGCTCGTATTTACAATTCTTATCTAAACCGATATATCCGGGATGTTGCTAACTGCTGGCTTAGCTTTTAGGATTACAATGAATTGAAGCTATATCCGGTAGGGTTATAATGCTCAATTCATCGATGCTAACACTTAATGCAGTCATCTCTATATTAAGTCTCCAATAGAATGTGCCAGACACTGGTTGCCCGTTTGTGTAACATGTTAAGTTATTTTCACACCGAGGTTAGCCATAATGTTTTTTAATAAAAAAAAAACGTTGGACGTTCCAACCTGATGTATTGTGACTTATTCCCTTGTTACCAAGTTTAATTGCCGTTTCTGTTCTAGTTTGGTTTAAGCGTAATAAACTCCTCAATGATGTGTTAATATTTACCAAATAAGGTTTCTGTAAGCATATATTTTGCTTATGAAGGATATGTGAGACATCGTCTTCTATTAATATATTGCTTGTTTGGGGATGCTTGAATATGATAATATTTTCAAGTAACTTTAATAAGCTACTGAAATCTAAATTTAACTTTGTAGTAAAATAAACAAGTCTTTAGAATTCATAGTGGATGTATCTGAACTATATGCCAAATTTGCTCTATTAATTTGGTATGGCTATAATAAGCTTCCATCAGCTGGCCGTTTGGTATTTAAAATATCTGAAATCCATCATGTGCTATCAGTTCAGAACAAGTAATAGTACTTTCGGGTTAAATAAACTAATAATCGTTCTATTGTAATGATTTATTAAAGTTGATCATCTTCATGTTCTGGAAATTAATGTCTTTAGATGCCATCTTAGCTACAAGTGAAGATGAGCTCTTATCTCTGCAAGACAATCTTCAAACAATAAGCTCTCAGTAGGACTTAAGTGTCAATTACAACAAAACAGGCACGGATTGAAAATCGTTTTACTACCGGGTAACTTCTTTGACCGACCCTAGCTCATATTTTTGCACATACAACGAACTACAAAGTATAAAACAATTTTTAATGTCGAGTTGTTATTGTTAAAACCAATATAGGTAAATAACGTGGGACACTCTTTGTACCTACATTATTGTTACGTATTTACACCCTTTAGTAAACACCCCAAACGTGGATTCAATAATTACAACACGAATTATCACCACTGATTTGTTTAACATTAAATTAACTTATAATAATTAATACTTATATATATAGCACTCATTACAACGTTTAACTACTGTAATACACTCTTGTCACTGTACGTACTTCTCTAAGAGATGCAGAATTACAATTGGGTTTATTATTTAAGCCAATACATAGGATTTTGCAAAAACAAATTTCCACCATATTCTTATCAAATGGTAAAAGATTACTTCACACGTGTACGTAACTCAAGTACTCTAACATATTTCAAATGTTCCACAGTTCTTTCAATATCCGTAAAACTTTATATTTATTAAGTTTTTCTCTTATAATTTGTTATTATTATTTATTACCTTTAACTCAGCATCATTCAAAAACAATGAAAAAAATAAATTATTATTACATAAATATAAAAACCAAAAATAAATACTGCTGTGGTAGATTTCCCTTCAAATGTCAGGAAAGTCATAAAGAAAACAAACCAAACCAAAATAATAAAACTAAGATCTATCTATTTCCATTGACTTTCAAAAGCACCAAATTTTCGAAATTTCCATCTGTTAATTAGTTTCTCTAGGAGCATTTATAATTTCAGCAAATTAATGTGCTTCTATAGGCGCTGATGATGCAAGGCATATATTAAACCGATAAAAAACTTTTTTTTACTGTTGCATATTTATCTAGACAAACAAGTTGGGTGTCAGAGTCATTTAACTATTGAAGAATTTCGAATTCAATTATTTTTTATCACTGGCTTTTAGATATGTGGCATTTATACCTGGTATATTCCCTTCAAATTCAATTGCTGTTTTCTGTCGGTCATTATTCTTTTCTATATCAAAATTTATATGGTTTTCAGCCACATCAGTTACCTGTTTGACAATCTGGTCACTCATAACACTAATACCCGCAAAATCTTTAAAATTCGGAAGCCATCTGAGTTTAAATTGTTGTAGCGAGAATGAAGCAATACTGGCTTCTATAGCTTCTGTGGTTGATAAATCAAAAAACGCATTAAACCTTTCTAAAAGACCACTTTTGCCAGGATCCAAAATTTGTTTCGCGATATTGATTAATTACTATATAACCGAAAATGGCAGAAAATATAAATATTTTAGTTGGAGAGAAAACCATGGAAAACTTGTGTAAAAGAAATATCATAGCTATACTCTCAGTAGTTTCGGAAGTAAAATAATTTAAAGTCATGATGTATGTGGCATATATGTTTATATATTTTTTTACATATGCGTGGTTGAGAAAAAGTATTCAGTGAACTACAGTCTAATAGTATAGAGAGCCATACTTTATAAATCGTCGACGATTACTATTAATATTATAGTTAGTATTATATATATAATAATGTATAAACTATGGATGACTTAACAAGGTCAACAACACACACAGTTGACCGTAATTACGTATTTAACAGAGCGAAAAGATGAAACCACAAAGTTAGTAATTAAATTGAAATATCCGCGACAAGACACCTTATTACTGAATTTATATATCAATCCACTGAACATGCGTGTAGTCCATATATTAAAGAAAAATAATAAATGCTCTTCACGGGACAATTCAAAGCCAACAATGTGATATAAGCGTATTTTCATAAACTGAAGCAAATTTTAATAACTCAGAGGTAAATAAATGAATGGAAATTTAAATACAAAAGCTATTTAGACCATCTAATTCGAAATATGCTTTAAAATGTTTCTTTTGTGAATGCGAAGGAGCATAAAAGTTTTTAACTTAATCCGTGTTTGCTTGTGGTTAGTATTTTGAAATTCATATTTCACCGAAAGTTTCTTAATACAATGAGGGAATTCCAGTTCTTTAGTCATTAATTTCAAATATACTGTTTTTCCTCCAGCCAAGAAAAATTATTAAACATAATCTAAATAAAAGTTAAAGGTTAAATTAAAATTTCAATTGATTGGACATAATTTCAGCGAAATTTAAAAGAACATGGTATTTAAGTTTTTTTTAAATTTTGAAAATAAAACCATAGAATTAAAGTGCTTCTTAGAGATAGTCATCTTGCACTTAATTAGAAATTGCAAAGCATTTAGAAAATTGAAAATATATAATACATTCTAGGACGTTTTAATACATCCCAAAATTTGTGTTTGTTTTTATGCGTATAAGGTTATTTAACTTTATAATGTATGTGCAAGTATCTAGATAAAAATTTATGATACCCTAAATATATTTTTTGTCAGATGTTACTCAGAGTTTATTTATTTGAGACTTAGGTACTATTGGAATTAATATTTCATTAATTATTGCAATATCAATAAAACGAAAAACTTATTTTAAGCACTATTAATAACGTAAATAAAACATCAAAAACTTATCCTCCGTGAGTAATATTGAAGGTCTCTCCTTTGTATTTTCT
The DNA here is from genome assembly GCA_963675555.1 of Leptura quadrifasciata. Taxonomy (NCBI): domain Eukaryota; kingdom Metazoa; phylum Arthropoda; class Insecta; order Coleoptera; family Cerambycidae; genus Leptura; species Leptura quadrifasciata. The sequence continues at coordinate 53,392,694 of OY776678.1, read as the reverse complement.
ATTGTGATTTTATTTTAGTAATGAAAATATTTCTAGGATTCGTTAACGCTAAAAATAGCGACATGTGACAGCTGTGTGTGCCGGCAGAATATGTGGAATTTCAATGCACCTAGACACCTAATAATGCTTAAATATGAAAACAATATTCACAAATATAAAATTTTACTTCCTTCGAGTTCATGGCAATGGATTGAATCTGACATTGTCTACTGAAGGGACGAAGTGAATCAGTTCTGTGAAAATACTGGTATTACAATTTCATCATGTCTGATCGAAGTGGGTACACTAAGGTACACTAGGCATCGGATATAATCCTTTGCCGTTAAAATGTCGGAAAAGGCCTTACCTCTAACTTTGTCCGGTTTCAACAGAGCAAGATTAAAATTCATAAGAAAATTAACCGAACCAAATCACAAGAGAGAATATTTTTAATGAGTCAATAAATAAAAATATTTGGTCACCTGGTGATGCCTAAATATTCACATATTACTTCCTGCGGATTCATGGCATTAAATTTTATTGAAACTTAAAAACATGAATCTCTTGATGCCTATTGAATAGGCTACATCAGTATTTCAGTTGTATGATGTCTGATTGAAGTAAAATATTACGTGGATATGCTAGACATTGAATATAATCCTTTGTCGTTAAAATGCCAAGAGGGCCTTACCTTTAACTTTGCCCGAGCTTAGCAAAGATGAAGGGCCATTAAGAAATCAACTGAAGAAAAATCACAAGAAATTATATTTTTGACAAGTACCTAAATAAAAATATTTGGTAACATGATGATGCTTAAATATCCGAAAATTACTTCCTTTTAGTTCATGACATTGGATATGAATCTGATGATGCTCACTGAATATGCTAGGTGAACTAGATCCATGAAAACGCCAGTACTTCAATTTCTCGATGTCAGATCGAAGTAAAATTTTATGATGGTATATACTATTCGTACAATAAAATCGTTGGCCGTAAAAATTCCAAAAGGGCCTTACCTATACCTTTGGCCGATTTCAACCAAGCAAGGATTAAAATTTAAAAAAAATCAACTGAACAAAATCGTGAAAGAGAATATTTTTGATAAGTCAATCTGATGTTGCCCGCTTAACAGTCAAAGTGAATCTGTTCCATGAAAATGCTTCATGATGACTGATCGAAATAAAATTTTATGTGGACTAGGCTTAGTTGTCAACTTCAGTGCCCCGCGACCACCGCGCGAAAGTGAGCTTCACGCATCATATCACCGAGTCAATTAAGTAAGGTAGACAAGAGCGGTTATAAAATTTCCCGACAAAAATGTATTCAATAATCCTCCATTTTACATAAAGCGTTTATATAGACAGCATCTTTTATGCTTAGATGTTTGTTCATTCTTATCGTTTCAACTAAGGCTCATGGCTTAGTGTTAGAGTTCCGCTCTATTATTGCTTTATTAGTCATATTAAAGGGTCTTCTATCGTCGTCACTAATAATTTTGGATATAATAACCCGATTAAGAACCGGTTTATCAATGTAAGGTTAAATCTTAACCAAAGGGTAAATGTCAAACAAAACCCATTATTTCGTTTGACATTTATCCTATAGTTAAGTATTAACCCTGCACTGATAAACCGACCTTTAGTCGTCAGTAGACCATACAGTACCAAGTTTTCTCAAACCCTCATCAGCTTAATTCGAAGTATATAATATTGTCAACTGACCCACATTTGCTCGCTCGGATCGTCAAGCCCACCTGTGTAAACATTGAGTACCTTATTACTAACTGTCCAACCACGGTGTACTACCCTTCTTTTTAAATTTGCATTGTCCTCGCTACATATATCTGAAGCTTTTAGGTATGTACAATCGAGAAAATTACTATAGTAGAATGCGGCCGCGGGGAGGGACCTAGTCCAACCTTTATTTCGCTTACGTGGAAACGAGACAGATAATTGTACACACGAATGAAAGTTTCTCGACCTTCCTTCTCACTGCGACTGCATTCTACTACACCATTTGCCGCAACAATACGTCACGATGTTTTTGCCGAGGGCGGATGGGCGAACTCTGACATCATGTATTTGCAGAGGCTGAACACGATTTTGCCCTCTATGATTGGAAAATAAAAAATTGTTTCAGTGTATAGTAAGAGCTGAGACCCTAGAGAGCGTTTGTGCACTTAATTTCGTTGTGAGAAGCCTTGGGGTTCAAATTCTGTAGTAGTGGTTAAGGTCAATTACTACACCCTGTATAATATCGGTCTGAAACTGTTGTAGCACTTTGTGCTTGAATTTTAGTTTATTTTGCACTATTTAGTCTTTTGTATTTCTCATAGGGTCAAAGGCTACACCTGTATATGGTTTTCTTGAAATCACAACACTTGGTTTTAAAACGGAACGAACAAATTGTTTGTTTAAATTTTAATAACAGAGTTTAGAACGGTGTGTAATTAATTTAACAAGTCACTTTTTTGGAATAGGTAACTATTCGACGGCATAAATTCAGTCTTAATTTGTTTCACTAAAAATATTTATTAAAAAGTTTATCTGAAAAAATTAACTTTTTGTGGGGCAGCAGAGGCGAAATGAAAAAATGTTGGGGCCACTTAGGGCGAAAAAATTTTCTTAAATACTAATTGGAGCCACTTAAGGCGAAGACTTAAAACAACTCTTTTTAACCAGGTTTCGGCCTGGGAAGCTCAACAGCTTGTCACGAAAGGTATGCTGGGACCGAAAATAGGGAAGCCTAACTAGACGGCCGGAATCTACAATTTTAGTTAAATAGAACCGAAACCGTTTGCACTAGTAAATAAGCTTATTGCACTTTAGAATTATTTTTAAAATAACTACTTGGGTTACCACTCGCGAATACTTAACACAGGAGTCACTGTCAAAATCTGAACTTGCCTTGGGTTGGCGATGTCTCGGTATTTATATCATCCGTGTGTTGCGTTTGTCGTGTCCCGTGAGCCCAGCACGAATGTTTTTATCCCCTATTTAGATCTGGATGGTACCGTCAAGTCTGTATCGGCATGATTGCGAAATATTACGCAATATTGCGCAATAGTTTTGCAAAAGTTAAATTTATTTTTAAAAGTTATATGGAAAGATCGGCAATGAAAAGGGGAATTTTTTAATATAAAAACGAAGTTGATATTTAATCGGGGTTTGGAGGTTATTGAAGTTTGATTGATGGAAAATGTAATAATCTGAAGTGACCCCGTAAATTTATGACGAAGGTCCGACGTTTAACAGTTGAAATCATATGAGAATGTTCCCGATAGATGCGAGGTGACTGGAAATAAGATATGAGAATATTCCTAATAGGCACGAGTTGATTTTGAATATCGGTTGCAAGGGGAATCGAGATATTGTATATGATATGAGGGGCTGTCAAAAAGTAATTAAATTTGAAATGTGAATTGGGTTGCAAGAAATTCATAAAATGAAATGAAATATAATGATTGCAGGTACGTAACGTAGTTTTAGTCTTGTCGATGATTATACGGGGGCTATATTTTTAAGGGATGTTTTTTGTAATGAATCTTTTGTAAAACGATTAGAATGAATATGTTGAAAGTTAGGTATGGGTGAATTTAGCTTATTTTTTAATTTTCGACTGCTCATGAATTTTTTCTGATTTTTTGACCTTGAATGTGATTTTTTGGTGTAAATGGTATCTGGTTGACTTTTTTATTATAGGTTGCCATGGTGCATGAATCGATATGATTTTTTTGTTAATTTAAAAATTTTTTGTTTTAGTTTTTTGACTTATAGGGGAAATACCCTACAACAAGACCTGTTACACTTACGCAAATTGAGCTTAATTGTATCACAATAATACATCACTGAAATATTGGAATGCTTCAGTACTGAATATAATTATTTTCTCTTTAACTAGAGGCCCTACACACTTTAGTAGTATACGAAATATACAAAACGAATTAATTATTGCATTATTTCTAGATTTTTCCTAATAAGAGTTATTTTCTTTCTGTAAGTGGTTTTACACAATTTGATAAACTGTGATTTTCCGATATTACAGTTAGATATAAAACCACAATGACTATACAAATTGTATTTTTAAATATCACAATGTGGCTACCTGGTGACTTTAAAAAGGATTTAAGATTTCTAAAATGCCTATAAGTTTCAAATTAGAGTAACAGCTGTTTCATGTATTTTCAATACGCCTAAGATACTGGCGCAAGACGCAAGACGCAAGGTCTGTGAATTTTGATACATCTTTGCATCCTGTTATCACTTACCACTTAACACGGAGTTATGGCATGAGTACCGGTAGTTAAACGTTCTAATCTAAACTTGTTTCCATTATTTCGAGCTGATAAATTAAACCTGGTATTAACATAATGATATAAAATTTTAAAATTAGAATTTTTTACGAATTTACTCAATAATAATCAAACGAGTGAATATTGGTAATATTGCTTTAAAGAAATAAACTTGAGTTTACTATTGAATGCAGTCCCCCCTCTCCTATCTAGCTGAACTAGAACCAATCAAATTCAAATTTTAAGTTAGTACATTAGATAAAATAGATGTAAGTGAGGAAGCTCATTGAGTTTTGTCCTTTGTATCAGACTAGCTTTGATAGAGGCCCCTTAGTGTAGCAGTGTGTCCTTGGTTTTTCTCTTCAAGTAATGGAAATCTCAGCTTCACTTGGCCTGCACAGCGGCACAGTATATAAATTGAGGTTTCCTACTACTCTTGGCAGAATATGCATGTTGCGTCATCTGCTGTGCTCATTAGACTCATACGTATACTAAGCTTATTACAACCTAAAGTCAGGACAAGCAAACGAGGTTCCAGATCTTACAAATCCTTGTAGTGAGTGCGAACAATAAAAATAACACGTAAAAACAAATACAATTTATTATAACAATAAGCATGCAAAATACAGTACAATGAAAGTTAAAAATCTTAAATAAAATAAATACCAAGAATACAGCAAAGTCTAGGGTTTTTTGCTAACGCTATGGGAGAAGAATTATTAATTTAGACAATTTCACAATGAAAATTATATATATAGTAATTACTTAGCTTTTAGAAAATTTGGAGTTTCGAGGCACTTCAGACTTGAAGGTTGTTGATCGAGATCCTTGCAGGTGGTAGAAATCTTCACAACACAATTAAATAGGGTAGGGTATGGTAGGGTAATTGTAAAGGGTAAATCAAAGCAAATTCGAATATCAAAATTCGTGTACCAAAGAATAGCAAATGATCCAAAAGTCCCAAATCCAAATAATCCAAAAACAGAATAGTTGTACCAAGATTGAAATTCTAGCCGTACCAAAATCGTCCATAATTAAAGTTACAAAATTATTCTCAAAATTAACTTCCAACGTGAGCACGCGTCTATGACAAATCAAAGAAATTCAAACTTACCTAGAATATTACTTCTAGATGATAACCTGCTTTTTAATCCGAATAAATCGAAATTTCAATTAAACAAATCAAAATATTAATTGAGAATTAGGTTAAATTTAGTTATTCTGATCCGGTATCAAACCGGCTAGTAACCACGTACCTTTTAACTAAATTAATCCCTAGCAAAGTTTTCGGCTCAATTTCTTGATTTAAAAAGAAAGTTGGAAGCAACTTGCCTGATTTTATAACCTTTGTAACAAGGGGAAATGACTTAAACTGACAGTTCGGCGGTTCACAAGTAGGTACTCTGGTACCTACTTGTGAAATGTCAAAAACTAAATCGATTGCTATGGACTTTCGATCATTAACTATCTTTACACTATCATATTGTATACAATTTTTATACGCTAATTATAGTAATAGTTTATATTTTAGATTTCCTATGATATACACATCTATTTAATAAATTGATAAGTTTTCCTAGTGAGAGTCATCTATTGGCGAAAAGCTTCAAAATGGTAATTGGATATTAGAGCATGGTGACATCTATCGCGTATTACTATATATCGACGAGTTCATCGACTAAATCCTTTTATTATTAGTTTGTAGATACCAGCGAAAGATGGCACGTCACAATTTCATCCTACCAAAATAATAAAGAAAATTCTGAAGGATTTTTTTTGTAAAACAACCAAAGTTATTTAAATATGACAAGTATACCAATAAATTTTTACTAAGAGAAAAAATCTAAATATATATATCTAAATAGAAAATTACCAAAAATGTTTTCCAAGAATAACAAAAATAAATAATTAATATACAAAAATTGAGTCAAGAATAAACAGTTTTCTGGTACTAGCTGGTGACAAGTAAAGCAGATCTATAATTTAGCATAACATCCCCAAAGTGCAAAATGTGTGAAATTTAAAAAAATCTTGTTTAAGAAAAGAAAAAAATATTTAAAAAATACCTGATTAAAGTGTAAGACAAATGCAAGTAAAATGTTGTGCAAACTTTACAGTGAAGAGGCGAGATACACAACAAAATATTGAGATATTTTGTACAATGTAGTATGTACTAAAGTTTTCTAAAATGTTAAACTTGCCGTGAAGCGACAAGAAAAAAAGACACCAGAAGGGTGTAAGCAAAATACACAACAGACAAGGTTATACTATGCATCAAGACACTTACTAAACGTAAATAAAGGACAACTTAAAAACTAGACAATACGCCAAAAAGAAAAATAAAAAATTTTGGTCAATTTTTGGCCGTCAGTAGCGAGAGTTCAAGTTGTTCGGTCACTCAATCGTTAACCGGAATTTAGGAAACGTTGTTCGTCCTATTACCCTATTAAAAGATCCCACCCAAGAAAATTACAAAATGGAAGATTTTCTCCTCTCCCAAAATACCAAGTAGTGGTGAACTAATTAGTAAATCGCCAAATAGTCCAAAAATAGAACAGTTGGGAAGTTCTAACTCAAAATCTAAATTCTAGTCATACCAAAATCTATCATTAAGGTTACAAAATTATTCGCAAAATTAACCTCTAACGTGAGCACATGTCTATGATAAATCAAAGAAAGTTAAACTTACCTAGAATATTACTTCTAGACGATAATCTGCTTATTAATCCGAATAAATCGAAATTTCAATTAAACAAACCAAAATATTAATTGAAAATTAGGTTAAATTTAGTTTTTTTGATCCGATATCAAACCGACTAGTAACCACGTGCCTTTTAACTAAATTAATTCCTTACAAAATTTCCGGCTCAATTTCTTGATTTAAGGACGTTCCCAAAAAGCAGTCGTTTTCAATCTACAACAGGATCTCCCCTATGTAAACTATCATGCGTACCATAAAAACTTATTGACAAGCACTACAACTCCACTCCCTCTGAGCATAACCATAGAAATAAACTTACTGCGTCGCTTGATTCAATTTGGCAATGTCTCGTTTTTATACTCATCACATTGTTTCTTTGGTTTAGAGTGCATTAGCGTATTTTGTGAGGTTAAGAATATATTTGTGATTTTTAACAATGTATGAAAAATGTGTTCGAGCACAAAAAATTGTAGATTCGTCATAAATATCAACTTTTATTCTCACGATAATCCATATTTTCTTAATATCTGTAAAGTACTCGCATTTATTGACATAAACTGTGCGTTGACAGCATTTTAAATATTACCGTGTAATTTGGGGGAGTGTAGGTGCGTCTTTACTATGTACATACTTCGATATGCGACGTAAAGCAACGTCAGGCGCAGTTAGTAGTTGGATGGGTGACGGTTCCAACGAAGACCGCGTTCTCGCCTCACACGTCTTCCAGCGCGCGCGCCAATATCCATTGGCTGGATGTCGGTCTCGATAACTAGGGCCGAGTAGGACTATTACTCTTTGCACCTAGATTATCTCTGTAGACCTGGACCGGCCTTCGTGATAGGTGGCCCGCGTACTTCTACCAGACCCAGCTCACAAATGTGAGATGTGTCGTGGTATTTTCTGCGGACCTCCCCTGGTCCTGGCTGTTGAACCTCGCTGGCTGAGGTCTCTTCTGGCGCTCTTCTTGTCTTGATGTTTTCTTTCTTCGCCGGCTTGTCACCCCCGGGGGTAGTCATCGGTCGAGTTGGGTTTAGGAAGTTTTGGCTGGGACTGACTGCCGGTACGTAGGACATCAATTGATATCCTACCCCGGATCGTCGGAAAGGTAATGATGAGCTGTGTAGCTCGGGAGTGTGGAGACCTAAGTGCTTCTTTTAGCACTTTCGGTCTCCACGGAGCAGGTAGGACAACGGGCGTCGGACGGTATGTTGTCCGACGCCCGCAAGGAGGTTGGGTTAGGGTTGAAAACGTCATGTCTCTGGTAGTGGTGGTCCGTCCTGGCGTATCTGAAACAGATCTGTTAGCGGGAAATAAAGGTTATACTTACCCGTTATCCAGTAGCTGAACCCTCGGTCACTTGTGCCTCGGGGCGTCGGCGGGGTCGTAATCAGTGGCCTGTCTGATCAGCAGGTTCCCATGCTCCTCGGCTTGGGCGTACAGCTTCTTCGCTCGTTCCCGGATGACTTCAGTGACCGTGGTGTACTCCAGGTCTCTGACGATGTCTGCGGTTCTCACGTACCATGGGGCGTCAACTACCGTCCTGAGGGCGATGTTCTCCACTGCCTGGATTCTCTTCATGTAGGACTTCGCCTGGTAGCCCCACGCTACCGAGGCGTACGTCAGCTGCGGCCTGATGAGGGTCTTGATAAGCGTGAGCTTGTTCCTCAAGTTAAGTCGGCTCCCATTTCCCGTCATTGGGTAGATGAGGGCTCTCGTACGTCGGGCCTTAGCTGTGATGGCGTCCGTGTTTTGTCTCCATGTTAGGCTTCTGTCCATGACCACGCCAAGGTATTTGACGGTGTCGTGCCATTGGATGTCCTCGCCGTTCATGGAGACGTGTCCTGTGGGAATTTCTTTCTGCACTCGTCTGAAGAGGATGGCTTGGCTCTTGTCGGCGTTGACTGCGACTTTCCACTTCGTGCACCATTCTTCCAGGAGTGTGGCCGCTTCCTGGAATTTTCTGGTTGCGTCTCTGGCCTTCCAGGATCTGGCAATCAGGGCGGTATCGTCTGCATACAGGGCTAGGGCTGTATGGTCGGTCCGGGGGAGGTCCGAGGTATAGATGGCGAACAGGTGCGGTGACAGCACCGATCCCTGTGGAACTCCCGCCTCCACGGTCCTGTAGGTGGAGAGTTGGTCCGAGATTTTCACCCTTAGCTGTCTGCAGTGTAGGTAGGATCTCACTAGTTTGACGAGTTCGATGGGGTAACCCATACTCATCATTTTAGCTAAGAGACCGTCGTGCCAGACCGTGTCGAATGCTTTGGCGACGTCTAGGAACAGCGCCGCGGTGACTTGACGCTGGTTGAACCCCTTGGTGATCTCCTCAGTGAGGCGAAGCACTTGGAGTTCCGTGGAATGTCCTGTTCGGTATGCGAACTGTTCATCCGGGATGATGTTCAGCTCTTCTGTCTTCTCTGTTAGCCTCTTCAAGATGACCCGTTCTGCAACCTTGCTCATGGCTGGGAGGAGGCTGATGGGCCTGTAAGAAGACGGGAAAATTAGGTCTTTCCCTGGTTTAGGGATCATAATGACGTCGACCTTTTTCCACCTGGCTGGAAAGTGCCGTAACCTTAACATCGCGTTTACGATGTTGACTAGCGCCGCTACTCCTTTCCTGGGCAGCTTTTTGAGAGCGATGTTTCCTATCTTGTCACATCCCGGAGCTTTTCTCGGCTTTAGGCTCCTCAGGATTTCCTTGACTTCCTCGGGGGTAGTCGGACGGATGTGGTTGTCATCTAGTAGGCGGCGGATCCTTCGTACTCTGCGTTCGACGTCGTCCACCCAGTCTTCGTCCTGGTCATCGAGCTCGTTCTCTCTGCACTGCAGTTCTAAGCTGTCGGCGAACGCCTCGGCTTTTTCCTGGTTAGTGTAGACGATCCCTCGCTCTCCGTGAATCGGGCGCATAGGCTTCCTTCCGTTTCGCAGGGCACGTTGTGTGTTCCACATGCTTCTGTCCTGTGGTTCCAGTGACTCAAGGTGGCGTTGCCACCCCTCCTGACGGTGTTCCTGGAGGGCGGCTTTCACTCTTCGGCTGAGGACATTGTACTCCCTTCTGTCGGCGGGGAGCCTGGTCCTCTGAGCCAGTCTCTTGGCGCTCCTTCTGTCCCTTATCAGCTGCCTGGTGACCTCTGGGAGGTTTGCCATCGGTGCTGGGTGCCTTCTTACTTCTATTTCCGTCGTGCTGGCCCTTATCGCTTCCAGGATATGCTCCTCTAGGGTAATGATGGCCCTCTCAACGTCCTCCACGGTTTCTAGCCTGGGAATTTGTGCGATGTACTGCTGCAGGTGCTGCCGGTACGATTCCCAGTCCGTTCGTCTCTTCGTGACCTCAGCAGCTCTCGTCCTCGAGTGTTGGTTATGCCGCTGTTCCATTCCTGGGATTTGGCGTTGAAATCGCCAATTGCGACGACCTGTATCCTGGCGGGCAAGATTGCGTCCAGATCCCCCTCGGTAAGCGTGCTGCGGGGTGGCTGGTAGCATGAGACCACTTGTATGTCGCCATTTCGTGCTGTGGACACTACTACGGCGGTGGCGTGCATGTTTTCTAGCTCAGGCAGTACTGTCGGATGGTGGGCTATGCTTTTCTTCACCAATAGGGCCACTCCTCTCGCGGGTCGCTGAGGGTTGTTTACCCAGTCCATCCTGTAGATGTGGTATCCTGGGAAGTTGATCTCCTTAGCCGGGGTCATCTTGGTTTCCTGCAGTGCCATGACGTCTATGTCGTACCTGGTCAGGAGCTCTTCGACTTCAAGTCTCCTTTCTCGCAGGCCATTGACATTCCAGGCCGTCATCTGCAGGACTTCCGGTTTAACCTGTAAAGGCATTACAGATTAGTTAAATTTGGCATTTGTGCAAAAAATGCGCTCATCGCTGAGCACATTTGTTGCATCTGTGCGAGCACCGCTGTGAGGTTTTTGGCCTCTGGCGATGCTTGTTGTTTTGCGGCAGGGACGGTGTTCTGTCCTGCCTTGCCCTGGGCTACTCTGGCGTAGCTTGTGCCTGGCGCTACGCCGCCCTTCTGTGTTGAGGTCATCGTTGGCCTCTGTACCGGCCTTTGGGTGGCGCTGGCTGATTGTTTGGGGTACTTTGGACATCCCCTGTAGCTGGCCGGGTGGGCCCCCTGGCAGTTCGCGCACTTGGCCGGTTCGTCTGCCTTCTTTTTGCACTCCGTCGTCCGGTGTGCCTCGCCGCACTTCACGCATTTCGGCTGCGCGGTGCACCTGGATTGGCCGTGGCCGAAACGCTGGCAGCGGTGGCATAGGGATGCCGCTACCTTGGCTCGCTGTCTCTCAGTCCTTACAACTAGAGAACAGCACCTCGTTACTTAGAGTATCTTGTCCTGGTCCTGTGGGACTAGGACAAGCATGAGGGGCACCTCCTGTTTTGTCCGTCTTGACATCATTCGCTGGACCGCGGTAGGTGCGAATCCTTGGTCCTGGAGGTCTTCTGCCACCTCTTTGCAGGTAACGCCGCTCGGGATCCCTCGAATGACCACACGTAGCTGCCGTTCCTCTGGCAGGGCATACGTGTGGTACTCCCTCTTTTCATTTGCGAACATCCTTGTCATCCTCCGATAGTCCTCGGACGTCGCGGGCTCGATGGAGATTCCCTCCCCGTAACTTTGGCCTTGTTGAAGTTTATACCGGTTTCGGTTAAACGACGGCTCACCGTTGTCCACGTCTCTTTGTTTCGCAGCACTACCGGGGGTACACGCTGGCTTCTTGTCCTTGTTTGAGGGGCCTCGGTCTCCTCTTTCCGGGTTTCTTGTTGGGGGACGCTAGCCTCCTGCTGGGGAGCTCTGGATCCCGATCTGCTCTGTCTAGATGACTCGGACTCGGGGGGGCATTTGAGGGGCTCTTCAGCCACCTTCTTTGCCGCCTTAGGGGCCTCTTCGTCTGAGTCCGTGTTGGCAGCGGGCGGATTTTTTCTTTTCCGTGTTTGCGATTCTCCCCGAATCGCACGCAGAAGCTCTTCATGCTGGGACTTCTGTTCCCTCTGCATCTGCTCCAACCTTTCGGTGAGCTCGTCTATTTTCTTCTTGAGAGCATTGTTCTCCTCTGTGAGACGTTTTATCGTCTCCTTGTCGTCCCTTGGGGTTGGGGGGCCCCCTCGGGAGCTACCGCTCTGGGACGTTTCGTCTTCACTGTACTCCATGTTACCGTCCTCCACGGTAACGTCGTTGTCGGTTTCCTGTAAGGGAATACCTATATTATTATGGGAAAAAGTTATGATTAATAACAGAAAATGGTGTCTTGAAAAAGACGTGTGAACTTCCTCTTCAACTATCGACGTCACTGTCTGTGGGGCTTCCACTTCACTGTGCACTCTGATGGCTCGGTGTACGTCCGCACGCTTTCACTTCTCGATTTTTCGTCTTCCAGCGGCTTGTATATCAGTGTATGCGCGGAAGTTATACTACCTTAAGCGAGGGTTGTATAGGGGATATACCATCCTTTGGAGGGGATGTAAGTCCCTTGTCTATTAAAAAACGTTAGGCAAATAAAAGATTTCTACTCTTCTTAAGGGAAGAGGTTCTGCAAAATTCCTGGTTGGGGGTAGCTCGTCTACAGGCGTCGGTGTTAGGCCTCAGTAGCGGAAATAGGCCAACGTTAAATAAATATATTTAAAAAACCGTGTAATTGCCACATTGCCAAGTTGCAAACTCCCACTCACCAATTATTTGTTGGAATTTTTCTAGAGGAATATTCCTCTCTCCTTCTTCTAACAGCTCCCAGATTTTGAAGAAAATCGTAATAAAATTGTCATTGTAATTAAATAAAACGTAAGTGAATATGGGACTTATAAGACAGTATGTTAAAATGGGAATTTTAGGGACTAATATTTACAAATTTAGTACCGCAACAGTTACTCAAATTTTTCCTACGTATACAGAACACTGATAAAAATATATGTAGGTAAATATACATTTTCAAGACAATCGTAAGAAAACTTTCTTTGTTGGGAACGTCTTTAAAAAGAAAGTTGGAAGCAACTTGTCTGATTTTATAAACTTTGCAACTCACAAAAACAAGGGGAAATGATTTAAACTGACAGTTCAGCGGTCAGAGTACTAACTTGTGAAATGTTAAAAACTACATCGATTTTTATGGACTTTCATCATTAACTAATTTTACACTATCATTTTGTAGACAATTTTTATACGCTAATTATATTAGTAGTTTATATTTTAGATTTCCTATGATCTACACATCTATTTAATAAATTGATATACTTTTCCTAGTGAGAGCCAGGGCCAGCCTTTAGGGGAGGCAAGCGCGTGCCCCCGCACGAGGGCTCCGTACCTCAGGGGGTGCCGCTCAATCGATCACTCTATACAATTAGTTCCTTGATTTTACTCTAACCTGACTTGAGCAGAAAAAAGGCGCCTTTCAAAATTTCGCACGAGGGCGCTTGAGGACTAAGGCTGGCCCTGGTGAGAGCCATCTGTTGGCGAAAAGCTTAAAAGTGGTAATTGGATATTAAATTAGAGCGTGGTGACATCTATGTAAATGTAATTTATCACTATGTATTGATGAGTTCCTCGACTAAATCCTGTTATTATTAATTTGTGGATACCAGCAAATGATGTCACGTCACAAACTGGCAGTGTCTAGTTAGAAGATCTACCACTATCCTAATGACCTCTCTGTTCTGGCTTAGTAGGTCTTCCGTAAATTTGGCCGTTTATTCTTCTACCCACTCGTTAATGGCTGTTCGTATTCATGGCTTTGCCACATCACAGTAGGATTTGAGTTCTATTTTTAAGCGTGCCTCCTCTGGCCAATCACCTATCTTTTCATTTCCTTTGTGTCTTTCTTGGTACCCATGCTGAGGTCAGTCTACTCAGAATCCCTAGTTCTAAGAGGACCATCGAATAGTGCCAAACTAGTTTCGACTTGACCTATATGAAATCATTATGCCCCTGGGCATTCTCAGAATGTGATCTGCCTTCATCTTTGAGTGTAACTTCTTGTGCTCTGTTCTGTGTTGCTGACTAATCGTGTTTGGGCCTCACATTAGCCTATGCATCACTGACCAAGCTCCCCCTTGTATAAATATATGTAGTGGTGGTAGGTTTAAGAGAACCACCAGTGCAGTCGTATTAGCTGTTATGATGGCCCCCGCGGCGCACTGGCAAGCAAGCCTTTTGTAGCTGATGGACTACAAATAAAAGATATAAATAGTAACCATGTTTTTTTTATTTATTTTAACCTCTTTCCGTGTTTTTACTTGTTCCGTTTTTCTCAATAATATAATAATAATAAGGTTTATTTACCAAATAATAATAATAATATATAATAATAATAATAATAATAATAATAACAATAATAATAATAATACATGAGCCCCCAATAAGCAGGAGGGGCTAACTTCCATCTATTAAGCCTTTGGTGAGTAGCGCCACCACTTACTCCAGCTAGGGGTGCAAAACCGAACCGGCAGCCCTAGTGCACCCGGGAGGGGAAAGCATCTTCCAGTCTGGTGTCGGTCGTGGGCCTGCAGGGCTAACCACCCACAGGCTCTAACCTTTGGTTCCGGCAGGCCGAAGACTGGGCCCCCACGATCGACCCCGTTCGGATAGGGGTCAAGGGCAAGGTGGTGGGGCCCAACCGGATAGACCGCCCGTTGACGACGTACGCAATGAACAAGGACGCTTTGAGTGGACAGATGAACTGAGGGATGAGCTTCTGCATTGTTATGAAAGCAGTGAGCCCGCGCGGAGGGGGTACATGGCGCGGATGCATGCTCTGTGGTGTGACAGGCTACCAGAGCATAGCGCCTTCACGCCACAAAATCTGCGTGACTATGTATCCCACCTTCGTAGTAGGGGCTACGTGAGGGCTGCTCCTGGGCCGGTGAATGAGGTGGCCGAAGAGCCGCCACATTCACCGGTTGAGGACGTGGCTCTCCTCGTTCCGCCAATACCAGAGGGCCTCAGTACCAGAAGGGGGTTACACCGTCTGAAAACCCCCGGGCCACAAGACCTGGCCAGAGTGGACGCTGAACTTCGTACAGCGCTACCAGAAGAGGCTGACATCTGGCACATAAATTGTGCCGTGTATGCCGCTGCTCAACGCTCGTCTCAGGTGGAGAGGCGAAATACCTCTTCCCCACAGGTGAGAGCGCAGCGGCGCATACTAAAGATGGAAGCCAAGATCCAGTCGGCGAGGCAACACGCATCCCGTATCCAATGTGTGATGGACTATATGGCGGCCAACAGGCCGTTCACGCCTAAAGTGCGTCGATTAGCCGCCAACTTAAGACGCGTCCATCACACACTCAATGAGGCAGTGCTGCGAACCACCAAACAGCACTGTCTCGACAGGATACGGATGCTAGTGACTTGCAAAAAGTCATTAGTGAGGCGGGCGAGGGGGCTTGCGGAAAATAAACTGTTCCGCGAGAAGCCCTCGCGCCTTTTCCAACCGCCTCCGCGTGTTGTAGACAATCCGCCGACTGCAGATCAGGTGGAGAACTTCTGGAAAACGCTGTACGAGGAGAGGCTTCCACTCAACCGAGATTCTCCGGCCCTTGCACACTTTGAAGCCTTTTGTCAAAGGCTTCAGCAACCACAGGAAGTGTGCGAACCAATAACCCCAGAAGAGGTTCGTAGGGCTCTTGATGGCTCTAAGAACTTTGCTGCTCCAGGTCCCGATGGGATAAATAACTTTTGGTGGAAAAAGTTATCGAGCACCCACCACCATTTGGCCAGAATTTTTAATTCCTGGTTAAATGGGGAGCAGCAAATCCCTTCTTGGGTTGTTGAGGGGCGGACAGTGCTGATCCCCAAGAACGGAGATTTGTCCAACCCAAAGAATTACAGACCGATAACCTGTCTAAACGCATGTTACAAGGTGTTTACACGCATTTTGTACATGCGGGTGCTCCACGCAGTTGAACCGGTTTACGAACGGATATATGAGCAACGAGGGTCGAAGAGAGGTGTCGCTGGCTGCAAGGAGAACCTGTTGATTGACAGATGTGTCACGCAGGACTCCATGCAGTATAAGCGGAACCTCTCTATGGCCTGGATCGACTACCGCAAGGCATTCGACATGACATCGCATGAGCTCATTGTTCACTTGCTCCGATGTCTTGTGGTACCCGGTCCCGTAGTGAGATGTATTGAAGAACTGATGCCGCTCTGGAGGACTCGCTTTACCATAACATCGGGTAACGATAGAGTCCAAACAGAGTCGGTAACATTCAGAAGAGGAGTATTTCAGGGAGATTCCCTCAGCCCCCTTCTGTTTTGCATCTCACTACTGCCATTATCCGTCTCGCTCCGGAAAACCCGTGGCTACAACTGCGGTACCCCCGGCGACAGGAGGCATAAGGTCACCCATCTATTTTATATGGATGACCTTAAACTTTATGCCTCTGGAGAGAGGGATCTCCAACAGTCCCTTAGGGTGGTACAGGAGTATACGCAGGCTGTCGGTATGCAGTTCGGGTTGGACAAATGCGCACTGATCCATCTCAAGAGAGGACGATGCGGTGACTATGGAGAGGACGCGCAGCTCGTGGACGGAAGCATCTTACACCATCTAGATGCCGGAGAGTCGTACACTTACTTGGGTGTCGAGCAACGCTCCACCCAAGAAGTGAGTGTAGTGAAAAACGCTCTCCGCGGCAAGTATCAGCACCTACTCCGACAGATCTGGTCTTCAGAACTGTCGGGGAAGAACAAGGTGTCTGCTACAAATATGCTTGCCGTTCCTATCCTTCTCTACTCTTTCGGAGTAGTGAAGTGGACTAGAGAAGAGCTGCGTCAACTCGATGTAGTAACCCGCAAGAAGATGCATCTCAATAGGAGCTTGCATCCTAAATCGTCCGTTCCACGGTTATATCTCCCACGACATCGGGGAGGCCGTGGACTCTTGAGCTTGGAGAGTCTCCATAGCAGGATGGTTCTGGAGGGAGCATGTAAGGTCATCAGGAGTTCGGATCCCCTCCTCTGCATGGTCCGAGACCATGAAAATGCAGAGGTAGGAGCTTTTCTCTTTAAGGCAGCACGCAGAGCAGCCGATGAACTTGGTCTCATCTTCGACGTCGAGCGGGTAAACCCCGACTCTGTCACCGAGTTGGAACCCGTTCGACTAAAAGCCCACATTAGAGCTGCAGAACACAACATCCTTCTGCAGCTCCATAAGGATAAGCCATTGCACGGGATCTTCTATAAAAATATAGAAGACCTCGGCTTATCCGAAAGGCTGACCTTCGCCTTCTTAAGGTCAGCTGGGCTGAAGTCTGAGACCGAGGGATTCATAATGGCTTGCCAGGATGGTGTATTTAACACTCTCGTCTATCGACGTCGTGTCATGGGTATGGAGGTCCCTGATGTCAGCTGCAGGGCCTGCCGCAGGGCGCCGGAAACTGTAATGCACTTACTGTCGGCTTGCCCGACTTACGCAGTCTCGGCCTATATTCATAGACACAACGCAGCATTACGAGTGCTTTACTATCATCTAAGGCACTCGTATGGGATAGACGAAACACCAGTGCTGCCCTACGTTCCGGGGGATATTGAGTCCGTTGTGGGGAATGAGAAGTGCCTAATTTATTGGAACTACTCGTTTCCCACCGTCAGGCAAATACAAGCCAACAAGCCTGACATAGTACTCCTCGACCACCAACTCAAGACAATGTATGTCGTGGAATTCTCAGCTCCCGCTGAGAGCAACATTGTCTTGAAAGAGGAGGAAAAACGGACAAAATATCGAGATTTGCTCTTCGAACTCCGCAGGCTTTATCCAGGCCATTCTGTTAAAATAGTGGTACTGATTATAGGAGCCCTCGGTGGAATGAGACAGACGCTGCTTTCAGAACTAAAGATCATACCGGCATGCCGAGATTCGGCAGAGATCTTAGCCGGCAGAATGCAGAAGGCTGTCATCCTCGGTTCATTACGTCTACTCAGGGCACACGATTCGCGGACCCGGTAGTCACTCACCCCACGGGCGTGGGGAGTGGCTATTGGTATTACCAGCTCCCCTCTGTGAGGGTCGGAGCCACAGAGTAGGGTGACTGGTTTTTTGTAAAAAAAAAAAAAAATAACATTAGCAGGAGGGGCTGACTTCCATCTATCAAGCCTTTGGTGAGTAGCGCCACCACTTACTCCAGCTGGGGTGCAAAACCGAACCGGCAGCCCTAGTGCACCCGGGAGGGGAAAGCGTATTCCCCTCTGGTGTCGGTCGTGGGCCTGCTGGGCTAACCACCCACAGGCCCTAAACTTTGGTTCCGGCAGGCCGAAGACAGGGCCCCCACGATCGACTCCGTGCGGATAGGGGTCAAGGGCAAGGTGGTGGGGCCCAACCGGACGGACCGCCCGTTGACGAAATTGGCAATGTCCAAGGACGCTTTGAGTCTACAGATGAACTGAGGGATGAACTTCTGCATTCCTATGAAAGCAGTGAGCCCGCGAGGAGGGGATACATGGCGCGGATGCATGCTCTGTGGTGTGAGAGGCTACCAGAGCATAGCGCCTTCACGCCACAAAATCTGCGTGACTATGTATCCCACCTTCGTAGTAGGGGCTACGTGAGGGCTGCTCCTGGACCGATGAATGAGGTGGCCGAAGAGCCGCCACAATCACCGGTTGAGGGCGTAGCTCTCCTCGTTCCGCCAATACCAGAGGGCCTCAGTACCAGAAGGGGGTTACACCATCTGAAAACCCCCGGGCCACAAGACCTGGCCAGAGTGGACGCTGAACTTCGTACAGCGCTACCAGAAGAGGCTGACATCTGGCACATAAATTGTGCCGTGTATGCCGCTGCTCAACGCTCGTCTCAGGTGGAGAGGCGAAATACCTCTTCCCTACAGGAGAGAGCGCAGCGGCGCATACAATAGATGGAAGCCAAGATCCGGTCGGCGAGGCAACACGCATCTTTTATCCAATGTGTGATGGACTATATGGCGGCCAACAGGCCGTTCACGCCTAAAGTGCGTCGATTAGCCGCCAACTTAAGACGCGTCCATCACACACTCAATGAGGCAGTGCTGCGAACCACCAAACAGCACTGTCTCGACAGGATACGGATGCTAGTGACTTGTAAAAAGTCACTAGTGAGGCAGGCGAGGGGGCTTGCGGAAAATAAACTGTTCCGCGAGAAGCCCTCGCGCCTTTTCCAACCGCCCCGCGTGTTGTAGACAATCCGCCGACTGCAGATCAGGTGGAGAATTTCTGGAAAACGCTGTACGAGGAGAGGCTTCCACTCAACCGAGATTCTCCTGCGCACTTTGAAGCCTTTTGTCAAAGGCTTCAGCAACCACAGGAAGTGTGCGAACCAATAACCCCAGAAGAGGTTCGTAGGGCTCTTGAGGGCTCTAAGAAATTTGCTGCTCCAGGTCCCGATGGGATAAATAACTTTTGGTGGAAAAAGTTATCGAGCACCCACCACCATTTGGCCAGAATATTTAATTCCTGGTTAAATGGGGAGCAGCAAATCCCTTCTTGGGTTGTTGAGGGGCGGACAGTGCTGATCCCCAAGAACGGAGATTTGTCCAACCCAAAGAATTACAGACCGATAACCTGTCTAAACGCATGTTACAAGGTGTTTACACGCATTCTATACATGCGGGTGCTCCACGCAGTTGAACCGGTTTACGAACGGATATATGAGCACCGAGGGTCGAAGAGAGGTGTCGCTGGCTGCAAGGAGAACCTGTTGATCGACAGATGTGTCACGCAGGACTCTATGCAGTATAAGCGGAACCTCTCTATGGCCTGGATCGACTACCGCAAGGCATTTGACATGACATCGCATGAGCTCATTGTTCACTTGCTCCGATGTCTTGTGGTACCCGGTCCTGTAGTGAGATGTATTCAAGAACTGATGCCGCTCTGGAAGACTCGCTTTACCATAACAACGGATAACGATAAGAGTTCAAACAGAGTCGGTGACATTCAGAAGAGGAGTATTTCAGGGAGATTCCCTCAGCCCCCTTCTGTTTTGCATCTCACTACTGCCATTATCCGTCTCGCTCCGGAAAACCCGTGGCTACAACTGCGGTACCCCCGGCGACAGGAGGCATAAGGTCACCCATCTATTTTATGTGGATGACCTTAAACTTTATGCCTCTGGAGAGAGGGATCTCCAACAGTCCCTTAGGGTGGTACAGGAGTATACGCAGGCTGTCGGTATGCAGTTCGGGTTGGACAAATGCGCACTGATCCATCTCAAGAGAGGACGATGCGGTGACTATGGAGAGGACGCGCAGCTCGTGGACGGAAGTATCTTACACCATCTAGATGCCGGAGAGTCGTACACTTACTTGGGTGTCGAGCAACGAGATCTGGTCTTCAGAACTGTCGGGGAAAAACAAGGTGTCTGCTACAAATATGCTTGCCGTTCCGATCCTTCTCTACTCTTTCGGAGTAGTGAAGTGGACTAGAGAAGAGCTGCGTCAACTCGATGTAGTAACCTGCAAGAAGATGCATCTCAATAGGAGCTTGCATCCTAAATCGTCCGTTCCACGGTTATATCTCCCACGACATCTGGGAGGCCGTGGACTCTTGAGCTTGGAGAGTCTCCATAGCAGGATGGTTCTGGATGGAGCATGTAAGGTCATCAGGAGTTCGGATCCCCTCCTCTGCATGGTCTGAGACCATGAAAATGCAGAGGTAGGAGTTTTTCTCTTTAAGGCAGCACGGAGAGCAGCCGATGAACTTGGTCTCATCTTCGACGTCGAGCGGGTAAACCCCGACTCTGTCACCGAATTGGAACCCGTTCGACTAAAAGCCCACATTAGAGCTGCAGAACACAACATCCTTCTGCAGCTCCATAAGGATAAGCCATTGCACGGGGTCTTCTATAAAAATATAGAAGACCTCGGCTTATCCGAAAGGCTGACCTTCGCCTTCTTAAGGTCAGCTGGGCTGAAGTCTGAGACCGAGGGATTCATAATGGCTTGCCAGGATGGTGTATTTAACACTCTCGTCTATCGACGTCGTGTCATGGGTATGGAGGTCCCTGATGTCAGCTGCAGGGCCTGCCGCAGGGCGCCGGAGACTGTAATGCACTTACTGTCGGCTTGCCCGACATACGCAGTCTCGGCCTATATTCATAGACACAACACAGCATTACGAGTGCTTTACTATCATCTAAGGCACTCGTATGGGATAGACGAAACACCAGTGCTGCCTTACGTTCCGGGGGATATTGAGTCCGTTATGGGGAATGAGAAGTGCCTAATTTATTGGAACTACTCGTTTCCCACCGTCAGGCAAATACAAGCCAACAAGCCTGACATAGTACTCCTCGACCACCAACTCAAGACAATGTATGTCGTGGAATTCTCAGCTCCCGCTGAGAGCAACATTGTCTTGAAAGAGGAGGAAAAACGGACAAAATATCGAGATTTGCTCTTCGAACTCCGCAGGCTTTATCCAGGCCATTCTGTTAAAATAGTGGTACTGATTATAGGAGCCCTCGGTGGAATGAGACAGGCGCTGCTTTCAGAACTAAAGATCATACCGGCATGCCGAGATTCGGCAGAGATCTTCATTGCGTCTACTCAGGGCACACGATTCGCGGACCCGGTAGTCACTCACCCCACGGGCGTGGGGAGTGACTATTGGTATTACCAGCTCTCCTCTGTGAGGGTCGGAGCCACAGAGTAGGGTGACTGGTTTTTTGTAAAAAAAAAAAAAAACATTACAACATTCAACAGAAAAAACAAACAATTTTAAATATACATACTAAATATATAAATAGAGATAAACGGTAAACAAACGTGAAAACCATCAAAAGCATAGCTTGTAGATGAATATTTCATGCCTAATTAACCTAAAACAATTGGTGGAGAATATATACCATAATACCTCTAAGAATAATTTACACACAAATATAATAATAATGTAAAACACTTAAGAAAAGATATAACAATGTATTATATATAATTCCAAAATATGAGAACAATATCAATTATTTCTTATATCTATCATTATAGTATGACGATCCATAGAAAAAAGGTATTTTTTTATTTTGCTTTTAAAATATTTTATTGAATTTATAGTCTGAATTTTGCGAGGTAGAATATTATACAACCTGGAAGCAATGAAGCTATAATGCCTTTGCCCAATGGTTCTTTCAGCGAACAGTGTTTGAACAAGATTTTCTGCTCTACTTCTGGTGGAGTACTGATGATCTATTAAACAAAGCAAATTTTTATTTTTAAACAGTTTTAAACAGGTGAATTAGGGTCTTCATAAAACAGAGTTGTTTTAAGTCGAGGATTTTTGTATCAGCAAATAGTATATCACTTGGGTAAGTCCTTCCTTTACCATACATAATCTTTAGAAAGTATTTTTGCACTGTTTCTAGTTTGATTAAGTGACTTTTAACTACACCACCCCAACCTAGAATTCCATAAGATAACCAGGATTCAACTAACGCAAAGTATACAAGGGAGACTCAAATACTTTTTGATATACTTAAATTTATATATCAGACATCTAAGTGTCTTTATAGTGTTATTTAAATGAATATCCCATTTTAGATGATTATCGTTATAGATGCCTAGGTATTTAGCTATATTTGAAGATTTGATAGAAATTTGAGTACCAAGATATTGAATATTTAAAATGTCAGAATCAGGTAATTTATTTTTATAAGAGCTGAATGGCAGAAAAACAGTTTTTATAAAATTTGTAGTTAGAAGCTTATGATTAAACCAATCTATTATATTTTTTAAATCATTTTAAACTTTCATTCTTAAAGAGCTCCAGGAATTATCTGAGTAAAAAATTACTGTATCATCTGCGAAGCTAAATATAGTCCCGCTGCTGTTCAAATTCAGTAAATTATTCAAATATATTATAAACAGTATTGGACCCAATACTGTTCCTTGTGGTACCCCGTAGAACATTGTTTTTTCAAAGCTTAATACGCCATTAACCGTAACGTACTGCTTACGATCTAGTAAGTAACTTTTCATTAAGTTTAGAGCTGTTCTCTTATACCAATATCCTCTAAGGTCTCCAGCAACTGTTTATGACAAACAGTGTCAAAGGCCTTAGCTAGGTTAAGGAAGATGCAAATTGATGGGATACTTCCATCTAATGATTTATAAATTTTGTCGGTAAGAGAACAGATCGCATCTTCAGTAGATTTACCTTCGCGAAACCCATATTGCCTATCACTAAGTATATTGTATTTATTTGTATATTTTAATATCCTATCCTTTAAAATTTTTTCAAAAATTTTTGCTACATTAGTAATTAGTGATATGGGTCTATAGTTAGACATGACCAGCTTGTCCCCACCACTTTTAAAGAGAGGTTTAACAACTGCTAGTTTGAAGTCTGCTGGGAAAACACCTTCCTCTATTATTTTGTTTATTAGATGGGCTAATGGAGGTGCGATCTCATTACTTATATATTTTAATAATTCTGCACTCACCACATCGTAGCCAGGCGCCTTTTTTGCTTTTAGGCTATTTATTGTTTCTAATATTTCTTCTTTAGTTGTAGGTTGTAAGAAAGTAGATTGACAATGAATTTTTCTTTCAGGTTTAGGAACAGCAGGAGTTTGGATATTCATAGCAAGATTTTTTCCAACGTCTGAAAAATAAAAAAAGAATTCGCAATTTCTATATTAGATTTAAGTACTTCGCCTGAATTGTTCTTTATTTCTTTTATTGCATTATGGTTTACAGTTTCATTATTTAGTTCTTTTACAGTATTCCACAGGGCTTTATTATTATTATTTTTGTTATTGTTCAGTTTATTAGAGTAATAGTTTGATTTATCTGTTTTAATCAAACAATAAAGTGTGTTTTTGTATCTTTTAAACTTGTTTTTTAGTTGTTCGTTGTTAGGATGTTTTTTTCATGTTTTTGTACAGAATATCTCTCTTATTTATAGATTTTACAAGGCTGTCAGTTATCCAATTTTTTCTTTTAATTTCTTTAGGATATAGTTTTATAGATTTTGTGTGTTTGTGTTCTATACTTTTTATAATGGTAATAATATAAGAAGTAGCTTCATTTATATCTGTTATATGATACAATTCCTGTCAATGAAAATTTTTGATGAATTTTTTAATTAATTAATTAAAGTTAAGATACTCAAAGGAAAGATCATTTTCTTCGCCAATATCAATATTTAAATCCCCAACTAAAAACTGATATTTACAATCCTTTTTTGTACTTACTGAAAGATAATCACGCAAATAATGCAAAAAGATCTCGGCATCAGTTGAAGGTGCTCGATAGAATACCGATATTAAGTAACATTCATCATCTAATATTAATTTAATTTCTAGTGTCCTACATTCACCTACATTAACTACGGTAGACACATATTCTATATTACTTCGTATATATGCAAAAATACCATCGCACTTATTTATGTTACCATCACTGTATACTATGGCATACCCATCTATCCTATGATGGATGTCTAAATCATGAACTTTCCATGATTCGAATAATATAATACAATCTAATTGCTCGGTTATTCGACTTAAATAAATTTTTAGCTGGTCCAAATTTTTTGATATACTTTTTATATTCTGGTGAAGCATACTGAATTTATTAAAAAGTGAATTGTATTCTGCAACACTATCATACAATAGATTAGAAATACAAAATATAAAATATACAAAATACAAATACAAACTCAACAGAAATAATAGCAAAAAGTAAATATTCAGTTCTTGAATTTACTTAGACTTTGCAGACGAGTTGTCCTAATATTACTGGATTTACCATCATCAACTAATAACTTCTGGCCATCGAGTTTCAGTTTCTTCACAGGTTGACTCTCTTCTGGAGACTGACTAGGTCTATTTTCTTTTTCAATTAAAGTCCTAGTTAATGTAGCAAAATGACTTGGGCAGGGGGACTAGGGAGGACTATTAGATTTTTTTCCTCAGCTACAGCTTCCTCGAACTCACCAAAAAAGGTAAGTCTTCTAATTGGTCGGCTGTGAAAAATTCACCATTTACTAATAATTTCAGACCAATAATTTTCGTCGGTAAATTCTTTGATTTTGCGAGTTTAAGGTGTTTCTGTAGAATTTTATTTTTAATACCATCTTGATAACACAAATCATTTGCCATGAAGATCTGAGTATTTTTCAGTATATGGATGTTTTTAAAAATCAAACTCTTTTTTAGATGTGATGAAATTTCAACCTTTATCGGAACTCCTTTATTTGTTTTTATAGGGTAAATATTGTTTAAATCTTCTTCTTTCAGGTTTATTCCAAGAATTTCAGTAAGCTTTTTCACCACGGTTTGAGAAAGGTTTCCTTGCGGATTAACTTCCAATCTAAACATCAATAATCCAAAATCAATAATAAATAAATATTTATCTTTTGTGTTAGTATAGGTAAAATTATGTCTCTATGTAATTATGATTCACCCCGTATTGTAACGTTAGTTCAAATTCAGTCTGGTAGTTAAAAGGGGAGTCACGACTCACCACGAAGAACGCCGAACGAAGAGACCCGTGATCATAACCGCAAGATATACATGTGTGTGCATGTTTTCTCTGTATTTAAAATCTCTAAATTAAAACAATAATCAAAAATCTCTCGCTCTAAAAACCTGCTTAAACTATTCCTGTGTAACCGTGTAACAACCAACAAACAGAAAAAATTACAGTCCACACATCCCATTGGCGAGGTGGTTGGATTCAGACAAGTCCTAGGACATCGGCTGTCACCAGGTAGGTCGTATCACCAACGGCAACCAGACCGAAGTCAAAATGTTATGTAAGTTTCACAATAATTGTTTATTATTTAATCTATTTATCAAATATAAAATATATGTTAGTTGTGATTCAAAATTTATAATAATAATTTTGTTGTTCATTCCCTAGGTTACTAAAATATTATCCAAATATTTAAGCAGGCCATTAAATGGCTAGTACACTTTAGGTAGGCGTGTATGCCACAGATATTCCCCCTGCAATAGCAAAAAATCGGCCAAAGAATAAATAGCGAACCGTACTTTTTTCAAGACCGGTTTGACAGCAGAATCAGTAACATCATCCAACAAGTATGCTGGCTTGACTCTGTCAAAACTGACAGTTAAACGTTTCCAGCGTTTAAAGACCTGGATAATTTTCCACGTCATTTAACGACCTTACATTGCTTTCAACTTCAGTGTCTTAGTCTTATTTTGGGGTTTAATCCTCAGTTTTTCCCACACATTTTCCTGCACTTTGCCAGAACAGTGTGTGACTTTTTGAATGTGGGTTTTCCATGTTAATTTTTGGTCAAAAATTACTCTCAAATATTTCGCTTTATAGTCAAATCGAATGTCCACTGGGTGTGAGGGGCGTTAGGCCTGTCAGTGATCTTTTCCGTGTGAAAGTGAAGAATGTGGTTTTGTGGGGATAGTGGGTCCTTCCTTACTATACCATCTGTCGGCAATATTTAGTGATCTTTACGAACGCCCAGATATCGTGTTTTTCTGAGTAAGTTTTTTTACACTAAATGTATATTTTTTCTTGGAATAAACCATTATTACAATAATTATACATGTATTTATGCAATTTAGGATAATTGTTATTTAATTATATATGCATTCGTTTGTCAGCTTTAACTATTAATTTCTCTAAAATAATTCTTAAGTATCATTATTCTTGTATTTACTAGAAATATTTTGCTTAAATGGTTGTTAAGCTTCAACAGAAATCCTTATTTTATATACTTTTAAATACATGTATGTGATATTGTGATAATAAAATGAATTACTTAACTCTGAAACCAGCAGCGCATAAACATTTCAATATAAAAATTTAACATCCAGATTTCTGATTCGGAAACAATTAGTGAAATGTTATTTTTAAATTATTTACTGTTGATTTTGATTTGTTTTTTTGTTGTTATTTTTACGTTGATTGATTTCAGTAATGGCTTAATTTAATAATGTATATGATCATACATCTATCAATACCTGTTCATTTGGTTAAAAAAATGTGAGTTCATATTGCTCCGAATTATAGAATCCATTGTCGAAGGAAGATGAAAATGTTTTGAGTTCAATAATTACTTATAGATACTGTTTTTCTAATCCTGTAAGTGAAAGAAATTTGAAATATATTAAAGTAATTATAAAATAATTACTTTAATATATTTACTATTGCTTTCCCAATTATAAAACTTTGTAAATAAGATTCAACATTATTAATTATTCTCGTTGTAATTCTATAAAAAATATTCCATTCCATTACAAGCGGTTTAATGGACGATATCAACGAATAATTGCAATTATCTAGCAGAAATATTATAATCATCAAATAAGGTAAAGTTGTTTATTACTGAAAAAGTCAAAATAAACTTTCTGGTAGCGTATGAATACTTTGATATCTGGTTCAAAGAGAAAAGGGTTTCCATTAATGTTGAGAATGTTCAACTAGCATCTATTTCTGAGAAATTTGTGTTAATAAAATCCTCAATACCATAACGTGAACATTCTACCTCTTTGCCCTTAAAAACGAGAGTGTGATTGTTTAAAAAATATTTAATTTGCGGGGGCATTTACTATAACAATAAATTGCACATATTTTATTTAAACGTCAAAATAAATTACTACATAATCTACTTAACTTTATATTATTAAATTAGACTTAGGGCTACTAGTTTAAATAATCAATAAAAATGTTACATGGGTTAATCCAAATTATACTTAAAGAAAATTAGTGTTTTATATGCATCACCCTATAAATATACTGCGATGAATGCAGGAAAACATGCTTAGTGTATCCTCGTCGATTTGGCAAAGGCATTTTACACCATAAGTCATCCAAAGTCAAATAAGCTGGTTTCAGATAAATTGCATGAAACCTATTAAAAATCTACCTCAAATAGAGAACATATGCTTCAAATACACGACCGTACAGGTTCCACGAAAAATGTACGATATGGTGTCTTCCAAGAAATCGTATTACCACCTGTATTATTCACACTATTCGTCAATGATCTATTTAAAATATTTGTTGATGGAGAAAACATAAGTTTTGGGGACAACACTGCAATAATTTTATTTAAAGATAGCTCATGGAATTAATTGAAATAAAAAATACAACGAGATTTTAAAGCTATCATTGACTTCCTTAACATGAAACTTCTAACAATACATGTAATTAAAACAAAATTCTTACTATTTACTTGCTGTGTATGTAATGTCACCAATTTGAAATCTATTAATAATATATTAATACTAAAAAACGGCAAAGAAGATAAGTATATCGGCATCATATTCGATTGTCGCTTAAAATGGGATGTGCACATATTTAATGTAACAAGAAAGCTGAAACTCATACTTCCAAAGATTATATGTTTAAAACAGTTCTAGGAAAAATTCATCTAAATTGTTATACTATACTTTAGAACAATCGCACTTCAGGTACGGGATCATTGAATGTGGAGGTGTAAGCAACGTTTATTCAAACGTGAATACTAAAAATTTTGTACAATAAGGATTATAGCTACTCTTCTGATACTCTTCAGGCTGACAGTGGGGTATTTAACATACGACAGGAATATTGCTATATCATTCTCTGCATTGGTAAATACAAACATAAATTACATAAAATTGGTCGTATATGGCACTCGAAAGAAACAGTTCTCTATGTCTCAACCAAAAATGTAAAAACATTCATTCCACCAACATCTTCAAAATTAAAACTAAAAAGTGAACTAGTAGTAATCATAGAGTTTACATACGTGCATTAACAGGTGAACAATGACCATCTAAATATTTAAATATAAATGTTTTTAAATATGTTTCCGTCCCCCTTTTCACTCAATTGGTCAATTATTAGCACATCAATACTATATTAGAATGTTAATAATGTGGCATTAATAATAAGATGCAATAAAAATTAACAAGACATGGAGGAATTAAAGTGTTGCCCAAAAATCGAGACATGACGACAGTATATGGATGCCCTATATTCCTTACTGGAATAAATAAATATTAAATAAACACCACAGAAATTAGACAACCCACAATTCCAGAAACTAGAGGCTTGTACGAAAGGGGGTTACTCATTGAAAAGCGCGGACATATAATCATATTCTCCTATAGTGCCAGTGCCTTAGCCGGGGCTCGAACCCGGTAGCGCGATATCCGTTCGATTAATCGCAATTGCCACCTCGCGCCTAAACCAACGCGGCTATAGGCTAGACTGACGGGATAATTTCAATACATTTTTATTAATATAAAGTATTATAGCTTAGTGTAGTATAGTTTATAATATAAAATATTATAGTTTTAACCCATTGCCAAGTTTTTAACTTTGTGAGCTTACCATTGTTTATTATTAAAGTATAATATTTATGTGTATTAATATTGGCTGGTTTCAATAAGCATTGTAGTTGTTAGATTCGGAATATTAATATTTTTTAGTACAAAATATTAATACAGCCGCTATTCAATAAATTGAATTTTAGTCAAGATTACAATTATCGTATAATTTAAAGAGTAATATTGAATTCGACCTAGGATAACTAAAACGTGAATTTCTATTAGTAAGAAAATTAAAATTGAACGCGTTGCAATTTACCACAAAAATCTAAAACTGTCAATACAATCTGCACAATTTCTATGCCGAATGATTTACTCGGATGTCTGAAAATAAATTATTATCGATTATTACAAACAATCTTTTGTGGAAAATTGTTCCTGCAGGCATTTATTAATTGATTTGTCAACTTTATATTCGTAAATCTATTTTCGTAGAAGATCGTTTTATCAAATTTTTGTATGTGCGTTATTCTCTTATTATGTTTGTAATTCCCACTATACTATTTTGTTATTGCTGGCAACAAATTTCACATAATTGCAAAATAATCAAAAAGCACAGAACCACTTTTTCATGTTGCCATTTACATCTCTTCCTATCCATTAAAAAATATTTAAAAATTGCTAAAAGGATATAAAAATATCTTAGAAACTGTATATTAACTATAGACTAAAACGGACAAATAATGATGGAAAAATATGAATTTTTAAGTACAAATTGGTTAAAATGGAAATACAAGTCTATACAGAAATCATAGTACGATTATAATTAATTAAATTGACTAAATATCTAATTTGTAAACAAAAAAGGCAAACAAACATATGAACATAGTCCTCATTGTTTTTTTTTTATACATTTATTTAACGTCGGCCTATTTCCGCCACTGAGGCCAAACACCGACGCTTGTAGACGAGCTACACCCAACCAGGAATTTTGCCGAACCTCTTCCCTTAAGAAGAGTAGGGATCTTTTACTTGCCTAACATTTAATAGACAAGGGACCGACGGCTTTACATCCCCTCCGAAGGATGGTATATCTCCTATACAACCCTCGCCTAAGGTTGTATAGCTTCCGCGCGTACACTGATATACAAGCCGCTGGAAGATGTGTGAGGCGAGAACGCGGTTTCCGTTGGAATGGTCACCATCCAAGTACTAACTGCGCCTGTCGTTGCTTTACATCGCATACCGAAATATGTACATAGTAAAGACGCACCTACGCTCGCCCCCAGTCCTCATTGTTAAAAACATAAAAACAATAAGGCATATGGCGGGCTCTAAGCCATTTCGTTGTTCATGAAATGATGATTAGTTTAAAATATAGCAGTATTTTATCAATATAAAAATAAAAAATGAGGCAAGAATAGGTAATGAAATTTTTTATTATATGATTGTAAATTCTACTTAAATAATCAGTCTGTTTTTTTTTTGTTCACAACAACTGTATTATGTACATTACTATGTACATATTTATGCTAGCCCCTATGCATATCATTCCACTAAAAGTATTTTACTACAATTAATTTCTTTTACAGATACTTGGCCAAAGTTGAAATTATGGTTTTCAATGAAATAATGTGCAGCTAGGACAGTTTTCTCTCTTCTATTTTCATGTTTTCCTTTACAAAAATTTTCATATTCATCTAAACGCACTTTCAGGTTTTGTTTTGTCTGAATTATATCCATCAAATTTCATTCAGTACAGGAAATTTTGTACACCACTTCAGAGTTGTATTTTAAATCTAATTTATCTTTCATAGAATTACAAATATTACCCATCGTTCTTAAGTAATAAGAACTATTTTGTTGTTATCATTCGACAAGGCCAATTCCAGTTTTTCTATAAAATCTTTTATGTACGAAATTTTTTAAATATCTTACTTGCTTTTCTTTAACTCGCAATGTAGTCATAATATTTGTCTTCAAATCTTGCATCCTTCATTAACACACTTCCTGACATAATCAATTGCTGAAATTTTGCACAGTTACTAAGATCGGATGAAATACAGTATTCCACCGTTACTTTTGCAAACATCTCCACGTAGGGGGCGTTGGGGTGAAAATTGAAAAATCTGCAAAACGAAGGAGCGAGAAAGGTAAGGAGCGAGAAAACAAGACAGTTAGCCTACCAATTAAACTTAGTCAATGTATGATAATCATTTAATTAAATGTACTGTTTAGATAACAGTATAAATAGAAGTAACTTTAATTATAAAATTATATTTTGTATAAAATGGATAACTATATTCGCGATTTTAGATATAATGTAATTAAAACTGAAACAATCATGGAGGCAAATGTAATGTTAAACATTAATTCAAGTTGACCAAATTTTAAGATTATGCATTGTAATATACGAAGCATCCAAAAAAACCTGGATGAATTCAAAATACAATTAAGTCAAATAGAGCAATCATTTGAGTGCATCATACTAACAGAAACGCACAAAATTACTAATCTAGGTCTTTATCAATTAAATGGCTACAAAATTCTTTACAATAATGGTTCCTTAAATTTAAACGATGGTATGGTTGTGTATAAAAGAACAGTTAGAATACAATTTTGATATCATAATATTCCATGATATATCATTAATAGAACTTCAGTTAACATTTAACAACAAAAAAATATACATCCTGGCACTATATAGATCGCCATCTTTAGACCCCATAAAATTTAACTTAGATTTATATAATCATTTGCAACAAAATTCAAAACACTTTGACTATGGATTGGTAATAGGAGATATAAATATAGATGTAATGAAAAACACAGAATATGCCAGTTAATATTTAAACATACTACCAGAGTTTCGATTTTTCTCAACAATAAATGTACACGCGCGCCAATATCCATTGGTTGGATGTCGGTCTCGATAACTAGGGCTGAGTAGGACTATTACTCTTTGCACCTAGATTATCTCTGTAGACCTGGACCGGCCTTCGTGATAGGTGGGCCCGCGTACTTCTACCAGACCCAGCTCACAAATGTGAGATGTGTCGTGGTATTTTCTGCGGACCTCCCCTGGTTCTGGCTGTTGAACCTCGTTGGCTGAGGTCTCTTCTGGCGCTCTTCTTGTCTTGATGTTTTCTTTCTTCGCCAGCTTGTCACCCCCGGGGGTAGTCATCGGTCGAGTTGGGTTTAGGAAGTTTTGGCTGGGACTGACTGCCGGTACGTAGGACATCAATTGATATTCTACCCCGGATCGTCGGAAAGGTAAGGATGAGCTGTGTAGCTCGGGAGTGTGGAGACCTAAGTGCTTCTTTTAGCACTTTCGGTCTCCACGGAGCAGGTAGGACAACGGGCGTCGGACGGTATGTTGTCCGACGCCCGCAAGGAAGTTGGTTTAGGGTTGAAAACGTCATGTCTCTGGTAGTGGTGGTCCATCCTGGCGTATCTGAAACAGATCTGTTAGCGAGAAATAAAGGTTATACTTACCCATTGTCCAGTAGCTGAACCCTCGGTCGCTTGTGCCTCGGGGCGTCGGCGGGGTCATAATCAGTGGCCTGTCTGATCAGCGGGTTCCCATGCTCCTCGGCTTGGGCGTACAGCTTCTTCGCTCGTTCCCGGATGACTTCAGTGACCGTGGTGTACTCCAGGTCTCTGACGATGTCTGCGGTTCTCACGTACCAAGGGGCGTCAACTACCGTCCTGAGGGCGATGTTCTCCACTGCCTGGATTCTCTTCATGGAGGACTTCGCCTGGTAGCCCCACGCTACCGAGGCGTACGTCAGCTGCGGCCTGATGAGGGCCTTGATAAGTATGAGCTTGTTCCTCAAATTTAGTCGGCTCCCATTTCCCGTCATTGAGTAGATGAGGGCTCTCGTACGTCGGGCCTTGGCTGTGATGGCGTCCGTGTTTTGTCTCCACGTTAGGCTACTGTCCATGACCACGCCAAGGTATTTGACGGTGTCGTGCCATTGGATGTCCTCGCCGTTCATGGAGACGTGTCCTGTGGGAATTTCTTTCCGCACTCGTCTGAAGAGGATGGCTTGGCTCTTGTCGGCGTTGACTGCGACTTTCCACTTCGTGCACCATTCTTCCAGGAGTGTGGCCGCTTCCTGGAGTTTTCTGGTTGCGTTTCTGGCCTTCCAGGATCTGGCAATCAGGGCGGTGTTGTCTGCATACAGGGTTAGGGCTGTGTGGTCGGTCCGGGGGAGGTCCGAGGTATAGATGGCGAACAGGTGCGGTGACAGCACCAATTCCTGTGGAACTCCCGCCTCCACGGTCCTATAGGTGGAGAGTTGGTCCGAGATTTTCACCCTTAGATGCCTGCAGTGTAGGTAGGATCTCACTAGTTTGACGAGTTCGATGGGGTAACCCATACTCATCATTTTAGCTAGGAGACCGTCGTGCCAAACCCTGTCGAACGCTTTGGAGACGTCTAGGAACAGCGCCGCGGTGACTTGACGCTGGTTGAACCCCTTGGTGATCTCCTCGGTGAGGCGAAGCACTTGGAGTTCCGTGGAATGTCCTGTTCGGTACGCGAACTGTTCATCCGGGATGATGTTCAGCTCTTCTATCTTCTCTGTTAGCCTCTTCAAGATGACCCGTTCTGCAACCTTGCTCATGGCTGGGAGGAGGCTGATGGGCCTGTAAGACGGGAAAATTAGTTCTTTCCCTGGTTTAGGGATCATAATGACGTCGGCCTTTTTCCACCTGGCTGGAAAGTGCCGTAACCTTAACATCGCGTTTACGATGTTGACTAGCGCCGCTATTCCTTTTCTGGGCAGCTTTTTGAGAGCGCTGTTTCTTATCTTGTCACATCCCGGAGCTTTTCTCGGCTTTAGGCTCCTCAGGATTTCCTTGACTTCCTCGGGGGTAGTCGGTCGGATGTGGTTGTCATCTGGCAGGCGGCGGATCCTTCGTACTCTGCGTTCGACGTCGTCCACCCAGTCCTCGTCCTCGTCATCGAGCTCGTTCTCTCTGCACTGCAGTTCTAAGCTGTCGGCGTACACCTCGGCTTTTTCCTGGTTAGTGTAGACGATCTCTCGCTCTCCGTGAATCGGGCGCATAGGCTTCCTTCGGTTTCGCAGGGCACGTTGTGTGTTCCACATGCATCTGTCCTGTGGATCCAGTGACTCAAGATGGCGTTGTCACCCCTCCTGACGGTGTTCCTAGAGGGCGGCTTTCACTCTTCGGCTGAGGACATTGTACTCCCTTCTATCGGCGGGGAGCCTGGTCCTCTGAGCCCGTCTCTCTTCGCGCTCCTTCTGTCCCTTATCAGCTGCCTGGTGACCTCTGGGAGGTTCGCCATCGGTGCTGGGTGTTTTCTTACTTCTATTTCCGTCGTGCTGGCCTTTATCGCTTCCAGGATCTAGGGTAATGATGGCCCTCTCAACGTCTGCCACGGTTTCTAACCTGGGAATTTATGCGATGTACTGCTGCAGGTACTGCCGGTACGATTCCCAGTTCGTTCGTCTTTTCGTGAAGGTGGCGTTGTCCTCACCCGCCTGTCCTCCTAGGGTTAGGAAGATCGGGTTGTGCTCGGTAGATCCCTCCGTTCTGGTGGTAATCTCTGCCTCGAGGGTCATCTCCTTTAGGATCGCGATGTCCAGTGCGTCTGGTCTGTGTCTGCCGTTGTCGAAGGTGGGCTGGTCCGGTCCTACCACCAGCAGTTCTCCGGCGTGCTGTCCCAGGAACCTCAGCAGCTCTCGTCCTCGAGTGTTGGTTATGCCGCTGTTCCATTCCTGGGACTTAGCGTTGAAATCGCCAATTGCGATGACCTGTGTTCTGGCGGGCAGGATTGCGTCCAGATCCCCTCGGTAAGCGTGCTGCGGGGTGGCTGGTAGCATGAGACCACTTGTATGTCGCCATTTCGCGCTGTGGACACTACTACGGCGATGGCGTTCATGTTTTCTAGCTCAGGCAGTACTGTCGGATGGTGGGCTATGGTTTTCTTCACCAATAGGGCCACTCCTCTCGCAGGTCGCTGAGGGTTGTTTACCCAGTCCATCCTGTAGGTGTGGTATCCTGGGAAGTTGATCTCCTTGGCCGGGGTCATCTGGGTTTCCTGCAGTGCCATGACGTCTATGTCGTACCTGGTCAGGAGCTCTTCCAGGCCGCCATCTGCAGGACTTCCGGTTTAACCTGTAAAGGCATTACAGGTTAGTTAGGTAGGGCATTTTTGCAAAAAATGCACTCATTGCTGAGCACATTTGTTGCATTTGTGCGAGCACCGCTGTAAGGTTTTTGGCCTCTGGCGATGCCCGTTGTTTTGCGGCAGGGACGGTGTTCTGTCCTGCCTTGCCCTGGGCTACTCTTGCGTAGCTTGTCCCTGGTGCTACGCCGCCCTTTTGTGTTGAGGCCGTCGTCGGCCTCTGTACTGGCTTTTGTGTTGTGCCAGCTGTGTTTTTAGGGTACTTTGGGCACCCCCTGTAGCTGGCCGGATGTGCTCCCTGGCAGTTTGCACGCTTGGCTGGTATGTCGCCCTTCTTACGACACTCCGTCGTCCGGTGAGCCTCACCGCACTTTACGCATTTCGGCTGGGCTGTACACCTTGTTTTCCCGTGGCCGAAACGCTGGCAGCGGTGGCATTGAGACACCGCAAGTTTCGCCCGCTGTCTCTCTGTCTTGACTACAAGTGAACAGCACCGTGTCACTTGCAGGATTCTTTCCTGGTCCTGGGGGACTAGGATAAGCATCAGAGGGATTTCTTGTTTTGTACGCCTCGATGTCATCCTCTGCACGGAGGATGGGTTGAAGCCTTGTCCTACGAGGTCCTCTTTGACTTCTTCGAGGGTCATTCCGCTGGGAATTCCTCGAATTACCACGCGTAGTTGTCTCTCTTCGGGTAGGGTGTACGTGTGGTACTCCCTTTTTGTATTGCGCAAACAGCCTGGTCATTTTGCGATAGTCATCCGGGTTGGAATCGCGATGCCCTCGCCTGTTACTTTGGCCTTCTCAAAGTTTATGAGGCTTTCCGTAAGCCGCCGGCTGACCGTCGTCCACGATTCCTTATTTCTCAGGACTACCGGGGGTATCCGCTGGCTTTTCTGAGGGGCCTCGGTCTCCTCTTTCCGGGCTTCTTGTTGAGGGGTTCGAGCCACCTGCTGGGGGGCTCTGGGCTCTGGTCGGCTTTTGGGTGTCTCAGGGGGGCACTCGTGGGGCTTTTCAGCCACCTTTTTTGCCGCCTTAGGGGCCTCTTCGTCGGAGTCCATGGTTACGACGGCAGGGTTCTTTCGCTTTCTGATTTGCGAATCTCCCCTTATCGCTTTCATGACCTCTTCACGCTGTGTGCGTTGCACATCTTGCATTCTGGCCATTTGTTCGTGCAGATCGGCTATCTGCTTTCTCAACTCTCTGTTCTCCTCTGAGAGTCTTCTTATTAACTCGTCCTTTTCGTCATCTCTGACGGGGATACTCTCACGGGAAGTTCCGCTTTGGGACTTCTCCTCCTCGTCGTAGTCCATTTTACCGTCTTCCACGGTAAAATCGTCGCTCTTAACCTGCAAGGGAATACCTATACTTTGTTATTGGGGAAAAACAATTATTAGTAAATAAGTGGTGTCTCCAAAGGAGGGAGACTTTATTTATCTTTTTTAGTTCACCGTCTTGAAAGAGACGTGTGAACTTCCTCTTCTTTACGCTGTCTCGTCGCTGTTTGTGGGGCTTCCACGTCGCTGTGCTCTCGTTGCTCGATGCTCGGTACACGTCCGCTCACTTTCACCACTCGATGCACAATGACTGTTGTTTCGTCGTCGCTACAGCAAGGAATGCTGATAAATGTACACGAGTACAGCAAAATTCAAAAACATGTATTTTTAAAAACAAATCAAGACATTACCGTTTGTAATTCAGACTGATATTACCGATCATTATATAACTGCATTACAAATAATAATAGAAAATAAACAAACAAATAAAAATAATCCAAACATAAAGTTTCAAAAATTTATTATGCTTCTGACTCCTTAGAAATTGCACGGAATACATTTCTTAAAACACTTACTCACAATATTCATTCTTGTACAAATTTTAAAAAAAATTAAACAAACTGATAAGAAGAAAAGAATAGATAAATGATAGACTAGTAAGATCTGTTAACAAAAAAAAAAAAAAACACAGGAATTGTACTTAAAAATGAAGAAAAATCCACTGAATAATGAAATAAAAGTACAATATAATAACTACAAAAAACATTTAGATAAACTTATAAGAAAAACAAAAAAAGAATATTATAGATAATAAATTTAAAATAATGAACATAATAAAATGTATCTATGGAAGACTGTGAACTCGATAAAAAATTATATTAATAATAACAAAATATGTTCCATAAAAGACTCCGAAAATCTAAATCAAATTTTAACATCGAATTTAAATATAGCAAATGAATTTAATAATATTACTGGAACACAAATAGCAAACAATATAGTTCCTGATGTTGAATATGTTCCTAAAAAAAAAAAAATTTGTTGAACTCGTTTTATCTATTACATAATGATACAACAGAAATATATAATACCATAAAAAGCAGATAACATTATGGCAAATTATATACTAGAACCTTTAAATTATATTTTTAATTTAATTCTCTCTTCAAGTCATATTCCTACCAACTTTAAAACGTCCATTATAAAATCGATCTATAAAATAGGAGACAGGCTATTAAGTTGTAATTATAAACCAATATCTATTATAACAAATTTCGCAAAAGTATTTGAAAAAATTCTGAAAATACGTCTGGATAGTTACATTAAAAAATACCAAATTATAGCTAATAATCAATTTGGATTCCAAAACATTGTTTCCACTCAAGATGCTGTTAGTCATTTAACTAATAAAATATATACCACTATCGATAGGTTCTCACCATCGCTAGCCATTTTCCTAGACTTAGCTAAAACCTTCGATACGGTCAATTTTGCTCTATTAATGGAAACACTTCAAGGCATAGGTATAAGAGGAAGGCAATTAAAACTATTGAATAGTTATGTGCTTAATAGAAGGCAGTGTGTTGAGAGAGGAATAATAAGCTATTTTATAGTGCCGAAATATGGAGTACCTCAAGGTACAGTACTGGGGCCACTGCTATTTATCATATACATAAATGATTTATTCTTACAAAGCACTGTAGTTTACTATGAAGACAAATCGTGGAAAGAGCTAAAAGATAAAGTAGAATCTGACTTCACTACATTAAAGAAATGGTTCAATAGCAAAATACTTACTTTTTCCTACCTTTTGCTTCATACAAATCAGGTTTACCAAATTAACAATCTCCGATAACAATAACACTACTGAAATAATTAGAACTAATAAAGTAAAATACCTTGGCATATACATCGATCGGCATCTAAAATGGGATGATCATATAGAGTATTTGGTAAAAAGCTAAGAAGTATTATATCTTGTATAAAATATTTACACGGTATTTTGTCATAAGCCAGCTTAGTAACAATATACGATGCAATAGTTTAATTGCATTAAGTTATGGTATACTTGACTGGGGAGGGGTTAACAAAACTATTTTGATCAATTTAGAGGTTCTACAGAAAAGGATTTTAAAAATAATGTTTAATAAAGATATAAATTACCTAACGAATAATTTATTTACAGAGAATCAGTTATTTGACACCAGACAACTGTTCTACTACGCAATTTGCATGTGCCAATATGAAAATAAAGGTACTTTTTCTCTTATACCTCATATATTTAACAAGAAAAATTTGATAAAAATTAAATTTATGAAAAAATCACTAGGTCAGAGAAATTATGCGTATCTAGTCCCAAAAATTTATTACAAGGACATTATATATTAAATTAGAATCTATATTAAATATATTTATCTCACATTGTAGTGAGAAGACACTAGATACCATATATTTGTTTATTATCATAGTTAGTATAGGTTATGTTATGTTATTACGTTTATTTTATTTTTTACCCAATTTATGCTCTTCACTAGGGTACTTTTTTCCCACGCTCAGGTATCTTCCGAGATATTTTTGTGATGAATTATGTTTATTTATGTATATTTTAAACATTATTATTATAAGTAACTTTTCAGAATAAATCTATTTCGTTTCGTATAAAATTGAGTACATTCCTCCCGAAAAATTTGGATATGCGGATGGACTTTCTAGATTACTTGCGAGATTTGATGAGGAATTTGATTCCAAAGATTTTAGCATGCATTATGTCGTATGACAAATACAAGAGGGAATTTTAGTAGACCTAAAGAGGCAATTATTACTGGCTAGCCTACTTATGTACAAGACTCCCAACTTCAACGCTATTTTAATAAACGAAATGAACTCAGTGTACATTATGGATGTATATTGTGGAACATTCGAACCGGTATTCCGCCAAAATTCAGACAAAAACTTCTTAGTTATCTACAAGCGACGCATCAATGAATAGTTCGAATGAAATCCGAAGCACGACGTTATTTTTGGTGGTTTAATCTTGATAACGACATAGAAATAATTGCTCAAAATTGCACTGCCTATTCTCCTGTTACTACAACTCTTCAAATAGTTCCACTTAATCCATGGCCCATTGCAGATTTTCCATGGAAACGAATACATATCGATTTTGCTGGTCCCTTCCTTGGAAAAATGATTTTGCTTGTCATTGATGCTCATTCTAAATGGCCAGAAATAATTGAAGTAAAAGATACGCCTCCACTACAATTCAAATATTAAAAAGCTTATTTGTTCGATACGGAATCTGTGATGAAATTATAAGTGATAGTGGCACCTCATTAACGTTGGAACTGTAACCAATTCGTGCTTATCCATGCACAATCGAATGGTCAAGCTGAACGAAATGTACAGGCTTTCAAAAATTCTATAAAGAAAATTATATATGGCAAATCTACTACTGATATCAAAGAAGCGTTACAAAATTTTCTAGTTCGGTACAGATGCACTCCACATTCAACTACTAATTTCACTACTAGTGAGTTATTTCTGAAGAGTCAAATGAAGACTACTTTAGATCTTCTGCACCCTAATGCTTCTTCGCTATATAAATAAGCAAGACTGTTATACAAAA
This sequence comes from Leptura quadrifasciata, assembly GCA_963675555.1. Classification (NCBI taxonomy): domain Eukaryota; kingdom Metazoa; phylum Arthropoda; class Insecta; order Coleoptera; family Cerambycidae; genus Leptura; species Leptura quadrifasciata. Next base: position 53,352,457 of record OY776678.1, on the reverse strand, counting down.
AACTTCAACAAAAGATCAGAAGGAAAATATTTTTATATTAATCAACATGCTCTTGTAAAAGAATTCAGAAATAATATAATTTTATTTTTTTAGTTATAATTAATTTATAAAAATTAAATTTAAATTTTTAAATATAATCGCCCTGTTATCCGGACAAATGGTGTTATTGTTGAAAGACAAGGTTACAGGGTGTGGATTGTAGATATTAATGGGAAAAGGTAAGTAGAAAGCAATCGAGAGATACAAGAACTTCCAAGTACTTCTTCCAGACTGAATAATGTGTGCCGAAGAAGTACCATTAATCTACGTCCTAGAAATAAAATTCATCCTCCCGAAAAATGAGAGCCTACAAATTAAGGGTGAGGGAGGTGTAGTGTTTAGAGAATAGTATAAGTAGAAGTAACTTTTCTGAATAAATCTATTTTGTTTCAACTTGGACTATCACGCGTGCGCGGGGGAAAAGAAGACAGTTAAAGTTCCGCCGCGCTGAAAAAAGTAAGACTGATTCCTAAAAACTGTAAATCTTAATTATAGTAAATAGTGTAGTATTAAGTTAAATAAATAATAGTTAGTGTAAAAAAAAAAAATAAATGTGCTTGTGAGAATAAACTATAGTTCTAGTGAAACGAGGATACCACCGGCGAAAGAGGACTACCATCTATAAGGTAATAATACTTCAATTTGTTATATATTAAGTAATAGACAATAACCTCGGTATATGATATTAAGGCATAACTAAAAGGCAGAAAATAAAAAATATATATTTTTTAAACTTGCTTTTCTGTTAAAAGTCATACTAAAAAGTAAAAAAAAAATAATAATGTACGACTGCAAGAAACGCACTTTGTATATACGTATATGTATCATCTTTATGTACGCATGATTGAAGGCAATATGTGTAGGTACAACGATTCCCCCCCTTTCATACAATCATGCGCACATTCATATATAGTGCGCACGCCTTGCTCTCAACACAATTTTCCACTCCAAACAATTTTCATTTTATATTTTTTTTTATTGATCAATGCAACATCATAGCAGATATCGACCATATATTTTTTTTATGTGTGAAATATCAAAATGCCTCTAATACATCAATCACTAATATTGCACAAAACTGCAATATATTGGCTCCATTTAATATGCTCTTCATATTGTCCTTAGGATCTCGTAAAGTTTATACGTGTATTTTTGATTTCGTAAAAGAAACAAGTATTAAGCTTTAGGTTATGTTTGGCTACCGTATGTTTTTCCCTCTGTTGTTTTTTCCCTGTCAAATTGTTCCTGCGCTCTCCTTGAAGCCTCCTATGGTTGACTGACAAGGATTCAATCTTGAATATTCCAGATCTCATGTCTAAAATGTCAGCTTTTTACGTTGAACCGTGTTCGAGAACTACCCACAAACAGACAGACACAGACGGCATGCCGAGTTTCCTACATTTGCTTATTTTGAGAGTAAAAAAACGTCCAATTTCATCAATAGCTGAATTTGAATTTTTTCGCAACGCCAATATTTTATAGATGAAAAGTAAATACACAGCAAGTGTAATAAATAGTATATTTTCTGAAAATCATGACATTTCTTACTCATTTCATGACATTAAAATTTGATATTTCAGGCGGCTGTGCGTTGCCATTAGCAACCTAAGTAAAAGTAGTTTTGCTCCACTCGAGCTGACTTTTACTTCCGTTGCTAATGACAACGCATAGCTAAATTTTGTATCTTTATTTGTTATAGCTAATCAACGTTTGGAGAGAAAATAACATGTATTCGGAGTAAAAGCCACTTTTGTGACTCGTCACAAAGTATCACTTTTACTCCTAATAAAACAATATACTCTTGTTTTATATGGAGTAAAATTGACATTTTCTGTGTCAAAGATGTACTTGATGGACGGGAGAAGTGAGCAAGAACAGCCGAGATACAAAACTCACTTTACTCCTCATGAAACATGCTGTTTTTTCTTCAAATATATGAATTAAATAAATACTGATACTTTTAGTGCCACTCGTGAACAGCCGTAAAATACTTTTACCGCCGCTCAGAATGATGAGAGCGAAAGTAGAAGATTTCTACCTCCCCTTACATGGAGTATCAGAGAAATGATAGTTTTAATTCACAAAATTTGTCATTAAAGTCATGTTTTTTGACGTTTAAAGTTTTTATTTTATTTTGTAAACTAATTTATTTCTGTGGTCTTTTATTTTGTCTATAGTAAATGTGTAGATGTTATTTTAATAAACACTAAATTTGAATTGTTTACATTTACAATGAGTATCGTCTTATTTATTAATTATTATCATTCTGCTTTTAAACTGACATAGAAGAACTTATTATTATTGTCATAAAATAATCATGATGAAATTATTTTGACACAAAAGAAAGCCATTTAATATCTAACTTGTCAAACAGAAATTATATGTTGGGATATAGAATAACATCAGATTTTTTAATGCAGATGATTTATAGTTAACCCGACAGCAGGTACCTGTATAAAAAGTCTGAACGAAAAAGTTCAAGATCACGCACTAGTATCTCAAGGGAGATTACACAGACATTTAGAATTCGAAGTCCTTAGAGAGTACGCGATCCAGAAAGGATACCAAACTTTCACATACAGTATTAATTTTTAATAGAAACATCTAGTATTGATTGGTACAGCGAAATAAACCTTTTGATATTATTTAATAATTCAATTTTAGAAATGAATATGTATTGAGGGATTTGATATTATTCCATGAATAGAAATAAACCTAAATAAGATACATTGGAAATACCTAATGCATCGTTTTAATATCGCATCAGAAAATATAATTCTATAAAGGAAAATGTGTTTTTTACATAATTTTACGTAAGCATTCAGAAGATGATCATCAATGTGCAACATACTTACTACTTAAGAAGGTTAATTTTGCCTGGATAATTTCCGACCTATCTCTGTCATCTCTTATCTATCATTTCCTATGTCCAAATAGTTACCGTTACGTACAAGTTAATGTGGCTTTTGTAAGAAACCAGTCTACCACTCATGCTGAACTTAAAATTGTGGGTAACATAGTCGAGGGTCTTGAGTAGGGTTGCGATACGGCTGTAACGTTATATCAATTTACCTAAGCCTCAGGCTTTGTCAGAGTCACAAGTCGTTATTGGAGAGACCACAACACTATTTTATTAAGATTCTGTCCTTGATGCTCATAAAATTCTACCTTGAAGACAGAAAGCAAATTAAGAATAGCTAATCTAATCAAAAATTAATTTTTCATGACGTGTCGCAAAGCTCAATGCTTAGGCCGTTCTTATTATTTATTCTTCACAAGAATGACCTACTTTATTATCTTTCTGCTGCTAAATGTCTTAATTTGCAGACAATGCAATCGTGTAATATTCTAATTCGAATACACACAATCTCGGTTTACACTTAAATAATTTAGAAATTGTGGAAAGCTAATAACTTAAAATTAAATAGAGACAAAACTCAGCGATTAACCTTTTCTATTTGGTTAAACACTCATATGAGGTATTTTATCAGACTACCAAATACCTAATACCCTCTTTACAAAACGAAACTTGTACATAAGCTAAAGCCAGGTGACCCCGGAAAGAGCATACATTTTTGGACAAAATATGATTTATTTGACCGTGATGAAGATATCTATAAAAAAAATACTTTTGGAACAATGGAGTTATAAATAGATATTTTTGGAAACAAAACAATTCATATTGGATTACTGAAAGAGGTAACCACAGCCTTTTGGAATAAATAAATGTATGGTGTGGTATACTCAATGATTATTTAATATGAAGCCACTTATTACTATAGAATATTACTTCGATTATTAAAAGTGCACTGATTGAAACAAGGCGGAACATTATTTTTTAACATGATGGGGCCCCACCTCACAATGCGTAAGTTGCATTAGAATATTTGAATATGCTGTATCCCAATGGTTGGTTTAGGACATACGGTCTACCACAATAGACAACACAGTCGACAGATTTGATCCTTCTCGATTTTTTCATTGGATCACTTGAAAGACACTGTGTATGCAGAGCCTATTGAGGATATGGCAAATATCCAATATGAAATCATTTTACCTTATGCTGCTATAAATAGAACTTTGCTAAGAATTGAATATTTTGAGTTAAGGTGGGCATATCCAAGAGAGAGAGAGAGAGAGAGAGATCCGATAAGAAAATATTAATTATTTTTGGCCCTAAATTTTTTTAATACATGTATTGGTAAAAAAGGTATAAGACTAAGTAGAACTATGACAGGTGTAGTGATATGAATTTTCACTCAATAATTTCAGTTGTTTGCAAAATTAATTAATTTAAATTAAAGAATATTGCCAATCTTCATATCTTGTAGTTTTAAATTAACTAATTTTGCAAACAACTGAAATTATTGAGTGAAAATTCATATCACTACACCTGTCATAGTTCTACTTAGTCTTATACTTTTCTTACCAATATATGTATTAAAAAAATAATAAATATTTGCCCATCGGATCTCTCTCTCTCTCTCTCTTGGATATGTCCACCTTAAGACTGTTGTGTACGGGAAAAAGAGAAATTTTTGAACAATTGTTGTAAAATATTTATAATAATAATTAAGAAAATTGGCAACGTTTACAACGCTTATATTTTTTACTTGCTTTTCTTTAACTCACAATAGTAGTCAGTAATGATATTCTGTACTGTTTACACAGTTCTGTATTTTTGGCTAAGGCAAAACTGAAAATAAAAACAAATCATTCATAATCAAATCAAACACTTTTGTCCGCATCCCTCTTATTGCTCTCCGCGAAAGGTCTTAATTTCACCAAAATTAAGCAAAATTAATGTTATGAGATATACATACATACAAGTCTCGGAATTACGGCACTTTGTTTAAGAAAATAACAATTTTTTAAACAAATAAATTACATTTATATATATTATTTTTATTTAAAATATAGGAATTTAATTTCGGCTCTGCTAATTAGCGGTATCCTTTAAGAGTTTTTATCTTGCTTATATCTATGAAATGAACTCTATATATAGATTTGTACATGTGTATTGTGTATTTTGGAATGTTTACGATATAAAGGAAATTTTAATATATAATAAATTTGTTTTTTACGATTATATGGAAGGTCGTGCAAACGGAAGCGCAAAATCTAATAAAGAGCACACCTTTTTACTGCACATATAAAATTATACAACGTACAGGTTGTCCCACATAAAATAGAAACTTGTTATATATTTTACAAGTTTTACCTATTTTATAAGATAATTTAATTTATAGCTATGTAACTAAATCTGAATGATCATAATGTCTAGCTATTTTTATCTTTTTCGTTAAACTAATAAAAGATTATTATTGGTATTTTATTCTAAGATATTTTTATCCTTTTTAGCTGTTACTTATGGTAATAATGAGCATTATAATTTGACAAAAAAAATTAATAAATGTTCAAAATTGTAATACCGATAACTGGACTAACCAAGCTAGACTGGTTAGAGAAGAAACTGTTGGTGTTTAACTTCTTCAAGTCGAAATAAAAAAAATAGTATTGTAAGTACTACACAGCTAATATCTTTTTTTTTCAGTGCGGAAGCAACACTCGCTAGCTCAGTGGGCGGTGGGGTGAGTAAGTGGTATAGTAGGGTGGTCAGTGCTAAATAATTTTATCCAACAAGAAATATTATATATATAGGGGCGAGCGTAGGTGCGTCTTTACTATGTACTTACTTCGGTATGCGATGTAAAGCAACGACAGGCGCAGTTAGTACTTGGATGGGAGACCATTCCAACGGAAACCGCGTCCTCGCCTCACACATCTTCCAGTGGTTTGTATATCAGTGTATGCGCGGAAGCTATACAACCTTAGGCGAGGGTTGTATAGAAGATATACCATCCTTCGGAGGGGATGTAAAGCCGTCGGTCCCTTGTCTATTAAATGTTAGGCAAGTAAAAGATCCCTACTCTTCTTAAGGGAAGAGGTTCGGCAAAATTCCTGGTTGGGGGTAGCTCGTCTACATGCGTCGGTGTTAGGCCTCAGTAGCGGAAATAGGCCGACGATAAATAATTGTATAAAAAAAAAGAGGTAACTGATGAAATAAATTACTAATACATTCAATAATATAATAATTTTAAAGAACGTGATTGTATCACGGGGAGTAACTAAAGTTAATTTACTCTACAACAAATTCTTAACTTTTTCGAAATGGTGGCGACTCCGAACTCCCGCTACGATATCCACATGCACTTTCTTGAACTCTCCGCTCAGAAACTCCAAAACCATATACCGGAAATACGAGGCCGCCTCGAAATGAATGTAACTCCAAATGCTTATAGATAGATAGATGTTGTTTATTTACGATTTCACAATTTACAATTTAATTTAAGCACAATCAACAATGTTCAAAATATAATTTACAACTTCGTAACAAGGCAATATAAACAAACAATTGATACTCACATAAGTATTAAAAATACTTGAGCATGAGAAAACAATGGATAAATAGAATAATATATGTATAGATAAATATTATAAATAACTAAATATATTCAATCTCATTCGCACAAACATACATCCATAAATACACATATGTACATATACACACGCATACACTAATTTATTTTTGTAACCATATATTACACGGCACATTTAACAATTCAGTTAACTGATTTGGGTGTGTGCAAGTATTCTTGAATTGTTTAAAAAAAATTTTAATTTTATTTTAAATATGGGTTTAGAGTTAGCACTTCTTATTTCAAATGGGATGGAATTATATATTTTCGGGCCCAGGTAAGTACTGGAACGTTGCCCTGTTCTTGTGTGCATTAAAACTACTGGTAAGTTACATATAGTTCTGTTCCTTGTTTGATGGACTTGACTAATTATAGATTTTTTTCCAGAAAATATTTTTAATGCTATGTTATAGAAGTATAATTGACGAACATCATACACTCGTGTCTCCTGAAACAATTCATCTGATGGGTAAGTTAACGGTTTATTGAAAATTATTTTTAAGATTCGCTTTTGCAAAATTTCTAAGCGTAGTAAATGGGTATTTAGAACACCACCCCAACCAATGATTCCATAGGTTATATGTGATTCTACTAATGCTTTATACAGTATCATTAGATTATTTGGATTTAATACATCCTTGACATATTTAAACATGTATATTAACTTCCTAATTTTTTTCACCACATAGTTGACATGTTCATCCCATCTCAAGTGACAATCGATATATATATACCCAAATATTTTATATTATTAGTACGTTCTATCTTATAAGCATTTTCGTGTAATACTATATTTAGAGCTTTTATGTCATTATGTATTGAATTTTTATATATTCCGAATGGTATAAATTTTGTTTTTGTTACATTGATTGTTAGCAATTTAAAGTTGAACCATTCTATGATTTTTGACATATCCCTTTCGGCTTTGCTTTTTAAATCCATCCAGGTGTCCGCTTCGTAATATATAACGGTATCGTCTGCAAAGCTGATAATAGTGCCTTCACTGTTTAATGAAAATAAATTATTTAGGTATATTAAAAAGAGTATCGGCCCAAGAACAGTTCCTTGTGGTACACCATAATTAGCAGTCATAAATCCACTTCGTGTACCTCCTATATCCACACACTGTTTTCTTTTATGCAAATAACTCATAAATAAATTTAGAACAGAGTCTCTTATTCCCACATCTTCTAGGCACTGAAGAAGGTGTCGGTGGCTAACAGTATTAAAGACCTTCGCTAAGTCTAAAAATACACCTAGCGAAGGTCTACTGTTATCCAGGGACTGGTATATTTTTTCAGTTAGCCCAAGAATTGCATCTTGGGTCGATTTTTCCTCGATAAATCCAAATTGCTTGTCAGATAAAACATTACATTTCTTAAGAAACTTACAAAGCCTATCTTTTAGCAACATTTCGAATATCTTAGTAAAGTTAGTTATCAGTGAGATCGGTCTGTAATTAGTGACTGTCATTTTATTTCCATTTTTATATATCGGTTTCACTACTGCAACTTTAAAGCTAAAAGGACAATGCCCGGTTTCAAATATTTTATTTATAATGAATGCAAATATCACAGATATTTCATTTGCTATATGCTTTAAGGTTTTAGCTTTTATGCCGTCTATGTCAGGTGATTTATTGGGTTTTAACTTTAATAAAGTTTCTTTTACTTCATTTGGCGTTGTGGGGACTAGAAACATCGTTTTAGTATTACTTGCTACTTTTGGTTCTTCATAGTTATTATTCTTTTTTATTTTTTTTGCCAAGTTTTCGCCCATACTAGAGAATATATTGTTAAACGTATTACATATTTCCAATTTGTCTGTTATTATTACATTATTTTCGTTATAAATTTTTGATATATTTGTTTGTAAATGACTGGAGTTACACATTTCTTTTACAGTAGACCATAGGTTTTTTGAACATGTTCTATTTTGATTTATTTTTGTTTTGAAATAAAATATTTTAGTTTTTTTTATCAAACCGGTTAACTTGTTCCGATATACTGTATAACGATTTTTTAGAATCACATTTAAAGGTTCCAATTGTACTTGTCTAAATAGCTCATCTCTTGTTTCAATTGATTTTATTATTCCATTGGTAATCCAGCATTTCCTTTTCCACATATTGTTTTTAATTTTGCTTATTTTTGTACAGATATTTATTTTATTCTCTATTATACTGAGAAATTCTTCTATTGCAGATTCTACGTCACCGGAGTTATATACATCAGACCAGTTTACATTTGACATCTCTTCTTTTAACTTATCGTATTGTACATGCTTTATTTCATATATTTTTTTGTATTGTATACAGCTTTTGTTACATTGTGTTACCAATTGAATTAGGACAGGAAAGTGATCCGTAATATTTGTTTGAATTATTAATGGCAATATTACATCTTCAAAATCACGTTTGGACTTTATGAATATATGGTCCAGACATGATTTTGAATCTCCCTGTATTCTTGTGTATTTGTTAATTACAGAGGTAAATCCAAATTCAGCCAATATATTTAAATAATCGTCAGATTGTACATTTTTTTCTAGAATGTCGATGTTTGTATCTCCGACAAATATACAGTAATCATAGTTTAAATTTTGATTTTGTAAATATACCTGAAGGGAGTCCATGTAGGCAATTAAACATGTTGATGGCGGTCTATACATTGCGTGTACATTATAAGAGTTACCATTTAAAAATAATGTAAGATATAGTCGACAACACCAGACAACAAGTGCAGCTCGCTCCCAAAATAGACCCAGGCAACAACAGTTGTCGACAGGGGGATGACAGAAATACTTCATGGTAGAAAAGAAAGAGGAAAAAGTAAAAAGCCCTGGAGGTGTTAAGCGGGCTTTTAAAACTGGTTGTCTCCTTTCTCAAAGTTTTACTTCGGGTGAGTAGATAAATGAGTCCCAAAAAAATATGGACAAATTTATGACTGGCTTCCAAAATTCACAACTCAATTACTCAATAAGCCACAACTTCATGGTGGTGTAATTCTCTGTATCCTTACATCATGAGAAAATATTCAAATTTCTAATTGGCTTCAAATTTCTAAATTTTTCTAAATTAGGGTTATCATTATTAGTTATTTAATTTTGTAATGAGGATCATATGAACTAAATGCCTGCATTTAATGAAGTGCGTTTTTCTAAAACTGAAATCATATTAAAAACAGTTTAGTAAACGAGCTGAAGGTAATTTCATGCAATTTTCAGTTGGAAAATATTTGTGTGGTATGCTTGATTTTTATTATAGCCGCTTTAGTAATCAAGTCAGCTTAATACATACTTAAATATATACTGAATACCAACCGATTAGCACAAAATTACTACCAATGAATCGAGTAGCTGAAATGCTTGACGTACTTACTAACTATTTGAAGTTGCGTTTGGGCGTGTTTAACTACGAGTGTCCAATTGATTGACAATAATTTTTTATTCAGATATGGTACAATTTACTTTTTCACGATAGGACTTCGAATACCTACACTAGTAGATATTTTTATTGCTCAAATAGTTCTTAACAGTCGATACATAATTAAGTATTCAATTTAGATATTTTAAACATTAATTTGACTACTCTATTAAATTTAGTGTTATAAATTTAAAAACTACAAAGTTTTTGAGGTATTTAAAATGAAACATTTTAGTATTGAGGATAGCTCTGGGTGCGTGTATATGAGGACCGTCTAAGCAAAAACAGAGCGACGTGCATCAAGTAGTACATTCGAGTGTAGTGTTTAAATGCTTTTATCGTTTTGTAAGTCTTTTTTAGACATAAAAGATATTCGTGTCATATATCCTGGGTTCAACATAGGGTTGCCTCCTTAAACAGAACTACGGACCATAAAAGTTGAAAGAAGTTCTCAGATATACTTTAAAAATGTTGGTAGCTCTTGCTTTATTAAGAGTGATGTGATAAAGTGAATTTCTTTACAAAAATTTGTTCTCTACAATGATTTATGTTTTTTCGGTAATAATAAACGCATTTAGCTAAATTAAATTATAATAACGTGATTATGATTATAATGCTCCCAAATTTATATAAATTATTCAGTATAATTAACAAACAATTAAAGAGCATCATATTTTGTTTGAATTTTTGTTTATGAGTATTTGATTCAGTGTACACTTTCAGAATCCTGTTTAATTAGTTGATAATTAAATTTTCCTTGATGAACACACCGTTTTTATATAAAATCTATGGAGCAAGTGAAAACGACATATAGGTGAATTCATGGCATGGCGTAACGATCTAGACTTGATTCCAAGAAAAGTCTCTACGAAAGGATTTCCTTATCTTCAACTGTAATTCAGGATAGCTTAAGGCTTTACATCAAACCCTAACCTTCGCAGTGTTAGGACACCAGCATAAGAGTGACAATTTATGTACTTTACTTAAGATTGTTCCGGACAACATATAATTTTGAGCTAAAAGCTCTCCTGCATCAGACAAAATATTTTATTTTTGGACTAACCAATTGTTATCAACTGAAATTTAATTTTAAACGTTTTTTATTTGATCTGTTATAGGCGATTTATTTGCAGGTTATTAATTTTCAAATTGTTTTCATAATTTAGTTATTCTCTAACTCATTCGTTTTTATAATTGTATTAAGATTTTTTAACGTTAAATTAACTAACTTAAACAAAATTTAAAATATATTTTTGCTAATACTGCTTACTGTTTTAATATTTAGCAACATATCATATCCACAACTTATTCACGAACTGCTGACTGAGGTAGAGGCTCGAAGCAGGTAAACTTAAACTCAACTTTAAAAGTCTTATGCCAGTGATTGTAAGCTGGGAAGTTGTTACAGGTGTTCCATAATTTGGTGAAACAAACTGAAATTGTTGGAACTAAGCCTTGAGTCGATGAAGTTCTCTTATATGCAATATAAGCAATACAAGCAGACAGGGTCAAAATTTGACCTACGGCCGAATATAATATATAAGAGGAATAAGATGTTTGATTTTCTACAATGAATACAGCGAAAGTGGTATAATGTGTTCTGTAAGTAGAAAGTAATAAATAAGTCAAACAGTACGAATAAAAATCAGTTGCACTTTTTAAAATCATTACAAAATATAACTATTATTTAGCATCTAGAGGTGAAAAAGATGCAAAACTTAGGAATAATGTCATATATGTAATAATAATTTTCCTTCATTCTTCGATTTTTGTACTAAAATGTATGTTCCTCAGTTTTTATATCGCCTCCACATTTGCTCTCACCCCCAAGGAATGGAAGCCAGCCTTAAATCGAGAAATTCAATATTTCAATAAGTATTAAGTTGCTATTGAAACTTAGCATATCTATGTTCTTGGGGTCGATGATTACGAATCTGAAGTAAAAATTCAAGAAATTGAAAATGGTGGTTACAATATGATGGATAAAAGTTTAGTGCTGTTCCTTCCAAAGCATTTTAAATACGGATTTTTTTTTTTTTAAGTAATTGCAGTAACAAAATGATGATATTTTTATTTTAAAATGTGAACATTGTTTCGGTCATAACTTCTTTGTTTTTAGCTAAATAGAAATAGCCAAAAAAAAAATCATATTAAAAAATATATAGTTAATAATTTTTAGCATTTTTTCTATAAGTGTTACAGTTTCTGAGACACTTAACGTATCTTACCCAAAATTAAATAAGTATCCATCAACATTAATACAAAAGCAAAACTTATAGAACTCTGTTTAATTACAAACATGATTTTGAACTAAGAAACCTTACACCACATCCTATTAGACCTCATTTTTTTGGTTTACCAAGGATACATAAACAAAATATTCCTTTAAGATCAAATGTTAGTTCCATTAATTCGTCATATCAGAATTTGGCACAACTGTTACTTAAAGTTCTTTATCCGGAAATACGTATCAAAAATACTGAACAATTTATTGAACAAATTTATGAAAACGATATTCAAGAATCGTACCCGATGGTCAGTTTTGATGCAGTTAGTCTTTTTAGTAACGTTTCAGAAAATAATACATTGGAAATAACTAAAGGTATATTGCTAAATTATAGTAATTTGGAAAGTCCAAGTTAAGTAGTGTAAATATCCTAACGGAACTTTTTACAATGTGTATAAAAACAACCTATTTTCAACTGAAAACGATTTCTATGAATAGGATTTCGGTATGGCATAGGGTCTACTTTATGACGAATCATAAGAAATATATTTATGAAGAATTTTAAAAATAGACATGTTTAAAATCTTTATCTTATGGATATATGTTGAAGATATTTTTGCCTCTGATAAATCAATGTTCAAGTTTGAACTTAATTTCTTCGTGTTCAAAAGGAACGAAGAGGACGCTTTCATTACCGTCTTTGAATTTTGAGGCATCAGTTTAAATAATTGTTGCATCAATAAATTGTTCAAGAACATTAAGAAGTATTTTCTCACTAAAAATGGAATTTTCCTTGTAGACAGGGATGATAGCACTTAGTTTGACACTTATAGACCAGTAATTAATATCCTTTACAGAAATTTTTTCGAGTAAAGGAGGGTTGCAAAGATTAAGTTTGAGTAGGAATTTATTGCTTAAGAACTTTCTTCTTATTAGAAGTGAGGGCTCAAATGCTTCAACATGGAGGGCTTCACCGTGGCTAGGAATATTCTCAGAGCTCAGAGCAGATATCTAAGTTACTCACTAGGCTTTTGCTGGATGAACCATATAATATAACCGTAATCCAGTATTGATCTAATATAAGTTTTATAAAAAGAAACAGCCGTTTTAACGTCAGATCCCCACTAGGTTTTGGTGACAAATTTTAAAAAGTTAATACCCTTTATAAATTTGTTTTTAATAAACTCTATGAGAGGTTTCCAGGCGAATATTTTATCGAGTATGACCCTCAAATACTTTATCTCAGCACGAAACGGGAAATGAAAGCCAGCTAATTGAATGTTAGGAGTCTGTAAGAGGGTATATGTGTTATGTCTTGTAAAAACGCAAAGTGTATTTTCTGTTGAGAGTTCAAAGTCATTTTCAAATGTCCATTGCCTCAAATATCGATTTCAACGGTTTCAAGTGAATTACGCCATGTTTTATTTAATTTTTGGTTTAAAAACAAAGATCATTCGCGTACTGTACGATGTTTAAATATGAGATATTTATGTTGTGGATGTTGCCTGTATATAAATTGAAAGGCATAGGTCCCAATGCAGAACCCTGCGGAACTCCACTCCAGTGTTGGCTAAGCTTCGTTCTATTCTTTTATTCCTACCATTTCCAATGTATATTACACTATTTGAGTAAAGATTTATGATATTTTTAGCAATGGCATTTATAATATTCGTATAATTGAAAGGCTGTCATTAGAAGCGCTATATATCAGCTTTCATATATATATATATATATAAAGTCAGGTCGTTCAGTTGCCGAGATATCGAGGGATGTATAAAAGAAAAAACAATTTTTTTAAATAAAAAAATCGGTCCGGCCAAAAAAATCATTACTAGCCATTTTGCATAACTATTGACATATTTAACAAGAATTCGTCGGTTTAACCTGGTTCTTCGTTAATAAAAAAAAAACGGAATCATCGTGAATAATTTCTCTTATTTATTATTAAATTATCAAGGAAAAACAGAATTTAAATGTATGATTTTTCCTTAAGCTTAATGTTCAATATATCGTACGAAAAATTATATGTAAAATTGTTTGTTACACGAAGATCCATACAATGCCTTACAAAAAGTATTGTTAGATTTTATGTTATAAAATATTTCAAGGTTACCTAATTCAAATAACTAATTTTTTGTATTATATTTTCTCAATTATAAGTTAAAAATGAAAGTTGATACTCCTCTGGTCAATATTGTTAAAAGCCGTGACCAAAAACTATAATTGCATTAATATAGAGTACTACTGAAGAAATATTTGACTTTCTGTTCCAATGCTACATATTATACTCATATTTTATGAATTTTTGTTGAAAATTCGGAATATAATAAATACCTACCAACATTTTACTTGCTGACTAATTCCAGTGAATAAGATTTAATAAGCTTGTGAACGCGTTGTCTTTGTATAGAGGATTTTCACAAGATGCCAGAGATAAAAGCCCCTGGATGAACATCGCCAATGGTCTAGAGCATCAAAAGGCTTTAGCGAATACCAAGACGCGCCAATTCGATAGAACTAATAAAATCCAATGTTTGCAGGAACAGGCAACAGTTCTAAGTAGATTTAGAATTTATTTTTTACTCAACTTGTTATGTGTGGGATTTTTAGGGGTAATAAGAAATGAAAGGTAATCCATCAAGCTAGAAAAGATTGAAAGTATAATAGGTAGATAGACAGATAGATGTTTATTGTACTATTAGACAGGCGGTTGAGACGAAAACTGGAGGTAATAAGAACATAATTATATACAGTATTTTGTATTATAAAGTGATAGTACGATAGCTTGGATGGTAAATTTATATAATGTAATTTGTCAAGAATAAAACTTGCGGTATTCAGATGTTATTAAATGTCGTTGTGTTTTTTCAGTTAGCTTATAACTTTACAACAATAGGCAGGCTCTAGATTAGAAGGACTTTATTTATTCTTACTCTTATATTACAGTTGAAAACTTGAGATATGGGACTTCAACTACAGTTATAGGGTGCTTTTAATAAATGCGATTAAGGTCATTTATTTATTTTTATAAAGATGGCTTTAGCTAGATTAATGGCCTGGCGGAATTTAGCTTTAGCTCTTTCATCACTTGACCAGGACACACTTGCCCACAGACAACTATACAACGATCATTCACTAAGACATTGGCTTCTCTGCTACATCTGAGGCTCGAACTTAGAAGAGATAACGGTAACTAGCCGTGTTGTCTCTCACACAGCCGTGGTTTAGTCAACTGCTACCCCCTCAGCAATACATAAAAAACGCCATTAGATTCATTAGAGACCCATACCTTAGCCAGGAGTCGAACCCGAAATTACCTGGTCTCAAGCTTAACATCCAATCACTCAGCCTGTTTTTTTTTTTATAAAATATTTAATTTCGATCAGATTAGATTGCAAGGACTGCAAGTAAATTCTTGGGTGTGGTTAAGTGAAAATAATGTAATTTTATGCCAAATATCGTGTTTTTGGTATCAAATTTTTATTATAAAAAATAAAGAAGAACGGGAGTATGATGTACACACAAATTAGATTAAAAAACAGTGAGTAGAAGAAATAATTTATAAAGAAATAATATTTGAGATGCGTACTCCCGATAGGGATAGGAATAGATACCAGAAAAGTTCCCACCCCATTCAGGAACGGAAAGTCCCTTTTTTAAAAGAAATCACCCCTAACGAGGACTTAACGCTGGTTTTCCAGTTTTGTCTTCTAAACCGTTGGTTAGAAAAGAAGACTTATGAAATAAAGAAATTGTCATTAAATTCTGTATAGAAATGTCTTATTGACCTTGTAGCATATCACCACCTATTTCGTAGTAACAGCGTCCAAACTGAGGGGTAGCTTGTAGCGCACAGGTAAAAATAGATCTTACGCAAAGTTGCACAGCGAATATCTCAAAACCGGTTATTTTAGCGAGAAAAATGCATAAGAATGAATTTATAGAGTGGACTTTCATCTATAAGATGCATGTCTAGCGGGTTTTGT
The DNA here is from genome assembly GCA_963675555.1 of Leptura quadrifasciata. Taxonomy (NCBI): domain Eukaryota; kingdom Metazoa; phylum Arthropoda; class Insecta; order Coleoptera; family Cerambycidae; genus Leptura; species Leptura quadrifasciata. The sequence continues at coordinate 53,336,302 of OY776678.1, read as the reverse complement.
CGTAAGTGATTTTTATTTATTTTCTTCATTTTTTCACAAAGATGTGTTTTATATGTACTCGGAGATATATCCTGAGTATTTTGCCAAAGTGGCGAGTAACTAAAAAGTTAAACCTGAAAAGAAAAAAAAACTTATCAAAAATGAGCACGTAACTCCTTCCAAAACTCCTCAGGAAACATTTTTGGATACGAGTTTATAAGAGTTTTTTCATAGTTTTACAAAAATTATCAAAGTTAATAATAGGTATTTTCGGATACCCTGTATTTTGAGAAATCGAAATAAAAATTGCAGAGAATTTAGTGCTATAAAAGATTGATAATAACATATTTTATTTTACAATCAATAGTTAGGAGAGAGGAGATTAGGAATATTTTTTATAACGTTTGATTGACTGCGGCTCGTAAGCTCTTGTTGCTACAAAAATAAGTTTGAAATAATAATTGCAGAGAATTTAATGCTGAACAAAGAAGGTCATTTTTGTTATAATCAACGATCCACATATATGTTTGAATTTGTCGCCAAAATAGCGGTGACCGGTGGACGACGTCGAACGCAGAGTACGAAGGATCCGCCGCCTGCCAGATGATAACCACATCCGTCCGACTACCCCCGAGGAAGTCAAGGAAATCCTGAGGAGCCTAAAGCCGAGAAAAGCTCCGGGATGTGACAAGATAGGAAACATCGCTCTCAAAAAGCTACCCAGGAAAGGAGTAGCGGCGCTAGTCAACATCGTAAACGCGATGTTAAGGTTACGGCACTTTCCAGCCAGGTGGAAAAAGGCCAACGTCATTATGATCCCTAAACCAGGGAAAGAACTAATTTTCCCGTCTTCTTACAGGCCCATCAGCCTCCTCCCAGCCATGAGCAAGGTTGCAGAACGGGTCATCTTGAAGAGGCTAACAGAGAAGACAGAAGATCTGAACATCATCCCGGATGAACAGTTTGCGTACCGAACAGGACATTTCACGGAACTCCAAGTGCTCCGCCTCACCGAGGTGATCACCAAGGGGTTCAACCAGCGTCAAGCCACCGCGGCGCTGTTCCTAGACGTCGCCAAAGCGTTCAACAGGGTCTGGCACGACGGTCTCCTAGCTAAAATGATGAGTATGGGTTACCCCATCGAACTCGTCAAACTAGTGAGATCCTACCTACACTGCAGACAGCTAAGGGTGAAAATCTCGGACCAACTCTCCACCTACAGGACCGTGGAGGCGGGAGTTCCACAGGGATCGGTGCTGTCATCGCACCTGTTCGCCATCTATACCTCGGACCGACCCCTGTATGCAGACGACACCGCCCTGATTGTCAGATCCTGGAAGGCCAGAAACGCAACCAGAAAACTCCAGGAAGCGGCCACACTCCTGGAAGAATAGTGCACGAAGTGGAAAGTCGCAGTCAACGCCGACAAGGGCCAAGCCATCCTCTTCAGACGAGTGCGGAAAGAAATTCCCACAGGACACGTCTCCATGAACGGCGAGGACATCCAATGGGACGACACCGTCAAATACCTTGGCGTGGTCATGGACAGAAGCCTAACGTGGAGTCAAAACACGGACGCCATCATAGCCGAGGCCCGACGTACGAGAGCCCTCATCTACCCAACGACGGGAAATGGGAGCCGACTCAACTTGAGGAACAAGCTCACGCTTATCAAGACCCTCATCAGGCCGCAGCTGACGTACGCCTCGGCAGCGTGGGGCTACCAGGCGAAGTCCTACATGAAGAGAATCCAGGCAGTGGAGAACATCGCTCTCAGGACGGTAGTTGACACCCCATGGTACGTGAGAACCGCAGACATCGTCAGAGACCTGGAGTACACCACGGTCACTGAAGTCCGAGAACGAGCGAAGAAGCTGTACGCCTAAGCCGAGGAGCATGGGAACCCGCTGATCAGACAGGCCACTGATTACGACCCCGCCGACGCCCCGAGGCATAAGCGACCGAGGGTTCAGCTACTGGACAACGGGTAAGTATAACGTTTATTTCCCGCTAACAGATCTGTTTCAGATACGCCAGGATGGACCACCACTACCAGAGACATGACGTTTTCAACCCTAACCCAACCACCTTGCGGGCGTCAGACAACATACCGTCCGACGCCCGTTGTCCTACCTGCTCCGTGAAGACCGAAAGTGCTAAAAGAAGCACTTAGGTTTCCACATTCCCGAGCTACACAGCTCATCCTTACCTTTCCGACGATCCGGGGTAGGATATTAATTGATCTCCTACGTACCGGCAGTCAGTCCCAGCCAAAACTTCCTAAACCCAATTCGACCGATGACTACCCCCGGGGGTGACAAGCTGGCGAAGAAAGAAAACATCAAGACAAGAAGAGCGCCAGAAGAAACCTCATCCAGCGAGGTTCAACAGCCAGGACCAGGGGAGGTCCGCAGAAAATACCACGACACATCTCACATTTGTGAGCTGGGTCTGGTAGAAGTACGCGGGCCCACCTATCGCGAAGGCCGGTCCAGATCTACAGAGATAATCTAGGTGCAAAGAGTAATAGTCCTACTCGGCCCTAGTTATCGAGACCGACATCCAGCCAATGAATATTGGCGCGCTGTCAAAGAACACGCCAGACCCTCGAAAAATTATTCTAAACTGCAACGAAATCCGAATGAAACGCGTTCTTTACGTAAAAACGCCGTCGGAGGATCATTTTTGGAAAGATTTACTCCACGGAGCGTTTTTTTTGCAAAAATAAAAATGTCGCTCCGTGGAGTGTAATTTTAGAAACTAACATGAATGTCACTGCACGGGGCGTAATGTCGCGCCGGCCACCAACACTTTAGCAACTATCATGAAATCCGACACTGCCGTACTCCAACTCATGCTTTATATTAAATATGAGAATGAGTTAAAAGTTTCGAATTCAAAAGTTTAAGAGGAATTTGGCGTGAAAGATAAAATTTTTGAGGATACATTTCCATTTTTTGCAATCGATTTTGGAGGAAAAACTGTACCTTTTCCACGTGTTTGCCATTAACCGCTTCCTTAGTGATTCGGTGGCAAAAAAGTTTTATTACCATGTACTCACATATATATGTGACCGTCTTGCCTGAACGTATGAATATATAAGAAATTATGAAATTTAAAATATTTAAATAGACAGGCAAGCAATAGCCCACGTATTCGTAAATATCAAATTTTTACATTGAATCTTTTTGTGTCAATCGTTTGCTAAAAACTATACGTTGGATGGTAGTTGAAGACATTGTCTGAGTCGTTCCTCATCATGTGTGATATACGGACCAAAATTTGGTAACCTTATACATATTTCTTGAAATATATTTTCTGAACTTTAATATCGTTTTTTCTTGTTTCAAATTCCCTTTCAGGTTAACTACGAGAGTGTTAGTCGTTTACAGTATTAGATTTAAGACAGTGTCACGACGTCCAATTGATACCATTCAGTCACTAACTTGGCAAAATAATCTGGCGACGTACACCAGTACTTTATAAAGAAAAAAATCCATAACGCTGTTTTTGAAAAAAGAAGTACCAGTTAATTGAAGTATACAAAGATATAAGTTTTTTTAAGTACCCCTTAATTACTATATTTCGTCCATTTTTGGCATACTAACTTCTAAATGAAAAAAAAATTACAATGAATGTTTATAATGGGGCGAGCGTGGGTGCGTCTTTACTATGTACATACTTCGATATGCGATGTAAAACAACGTAAGGCGCGGTTAGTAGTTGGATGGGTGACCGTTCCAACGAAGACCGCGTCCTCGCCTCACACATCTTCCAACGGCTTGTATATCAGTGTATCCGCGGAAGCTATACAATCTTAGGCGAGGGTTGTATAGGGGATATACCATCCTTTGGAGGGGATGTAAAGCCGTCGGTCCCTTGTCTATTAAATGTTAGGCAAGTAAAAGATCCCTACTCTTCTTAAGGGAAGAGGTTCGGCAAAAATTCCTGGCAGGGGTAGCTCGTTTACAGGCGTCAGTGTTAAGCCTCAGTAGCGGAAATAGGCCGACGTTAAATAAATGTATAAATAAAATGTTTATAATAATAGTAAAGAAATAAATTAATGTATTTATTCATTTTTTGAATACAGCACTTCATTACTTCACTATATACTTGACTGCTCTAGTGCAGTTTAGTGTCATTATGATACTAAAGTCAATTTCGTAAGTTTGACATTATACAAGATTTCCGAAAAAATATCGATTTTGGTATGCAGTACTCTTAGATAGGACGCCTTAATATGTGATTATATTATGCTCTACAATTAAGAAGTGGCGAAGATATGCGTTTATACCATACATTTGTTTAAAAAAGTAGTAACACCCTTAGAACATTAAAAGCGATCACATCTTAAGGTAAGTCATTAAACTGTAGACAACAGTTCATCAATATTTTTGCTATATCTCCTAGCTTCACGGAAAATTAAAAAAAATAAAGTATTCCACCGTGGTTGCAAATTACTAACTGTATTAGATTAAGCAGCCTTTTTTTAAATTTTGGCTCGGTTATATATTTATTTTCCTTAGTCAGTGTTCTTCACATGTAACCATTTGTGAAGTGAGTTCCGTGAAAATGTTTAAATTCTTCAATATGACGAGTTATATGAATGTTGAACTGACTGATATGGTTTTCGACTATGGCTTGGCTAATGGAGCATTATGTAAGCACATATTATGGCATCCTATCTTAAATAGCTGCAACAATAACGACAATATAAATAAATTTCAATACCATGTATCTTCAAAATGAAGTGTTTTTGGACAGGTGGTTATATGAAATTTCTTAAAATTAACTAAGGAATACCGCCCTAAAATATTTTAACATACTTAAGTTACACCCTGTATGTTGAAAGTACATAAAAATATTTACCATTTTATGTTTTTTTAAGCAAACAATGTCCTTTGTCCTCTAAAATTTTACGTCTCGTATATACCTGATATTAATAATAGATTATCGATATTTTTTTTCAAGGTGTCACGAATTAGTTTTCCTTTCAAGTCTTTTTAATGTCTAATAAACTGTTTTCATCGGTTATAATATTTACGTGACCTCAACGAATAGGCATATTAATAAACCGTACTTGTTGGCAGAAAACAAAAGAATCAGTTGTCAAACCCTAATAAAGCTTATATTTGATATTGAAATAAAAGTACAGAGGTAATTGGCAGACTGCACGTTATCATTTTTTTTTTAATTCTGTGCCCAAAAAGGTACAGAAGGACGCCTCTATCGGCCGGTACGGGAGACTGGGCGGCGCCTTTGCGCGTCTTTATTCATCGACGCTGCCGTCGCGGCGCATACCGTTTTTAACCGCGGCCCTAAGAGCACGCGTTTCCCTAAATCTTCCTCTCGCGATCGCGATTCATATAAACAATATTTGTTGGTATGTCTGCTTAGTGTATAAAATGTAACTTTTTCGTGTAGATAAATAAATTTGAAAACAATGTATTTTAAATATAAAAAAACGTAGTTGTTTGTGGAGCAAAATTTTGAAAATGTTTTTCCTAATCAATTTAAAAATATTACTGAAGCGCGTAAAGCTTCAATATGTGGAAAAAGTATATGGCGATATATTTCATTACACAATATAGAAATTATTACCAGGGTTTACAGAAGATTTATAGTATATATGTGAGGGTTTAAGAGAATTCCTTTGGCAAAGATCATCTAAACATTCGAGATTGCATAGCTGGATTCCATCGTACAATACCTACCCGAAGAATGCTTTTGTCGCTCTAATATAATAACTCTGAGATGACTACAAATTAGAATCCTATTGTAAAAATGTTTGCCGAAAAAATGGACTCAAGAGACTCACGTTTCTGGTACAATGGAACGAACATCACCGACGTGGACCAGAATCAACTTGCGGAGAATTATATGCTCATTTTCGATGACATTGATCAGTACTTTAACAAAATAAATCTATCTAACGACTCGGACTTGAGCTCGTATGATCGGCAAGCTCTGAACTGCAATTATGTGATAAACACAACAAACATTACATGTCCAGGGGTTGCTCTTTTAGAAACTTACCATAATTACTGGGCGCTTGTGCTTGTTCTTTTTCCGATTTTTACACTATTCGGCAATGTTCTTGTGATACTCAGTGTTTACAGAGAGAGGACTCTTCAGACTGCCACTAATTACTTCATTGTAAGTCTAGCTTTGGCTGATCTTCTTGTTGCTGTGGTTGTCATGCCGTTTGCAGTTTACGTTCTGGTGAGTACTTTTTGATATTTTTAATTAATTCAAGGTCTGCGTAGTCTCGATTTTTTTGATATTTTGTTATACGAACTCAAGCATAAAATTTTCATTGCAATTTTGGGTTATTTATTTCGGCAATTAGTCTACATCCAATAATTAAAAGTACAAAAATTGGATGTATTCCTTCCTTAACTCTAGGTAATTGATTATTAGTTAATAGATAATTTGAGTTTTACCATAGAGGAAGAACAAGCTATTTTAAAAAAATATTCTACTACCTCGTCTACTACTTTTTACACATTGGAATTGTTGTTGATGTACTCATGTACTCAATTGCTCAGATAAATGAAGTAATAATTTACAATATTTTAAACTTTATTCTTGAAAATGTGTGTGAGGGTGAAATAAATATATTATGAGAAATAAAAGAAGCAAATTGTCACAGTTCTTAACCCTCTGAAGTTACAATAAAATATGTAATATTATCCCAAATAATATTTATAGTCACATCTTGATCTAATTATTCTTGTCCCTCCTAAAATATATAAAAATGGTAACTTAAAAAAAGCTTCAAATAAAACTTGATATTGGTTTCTTTGTAAGATTTATAAACTCTGCGTTGTGAATATGTAAGTGGACTTTATTTTAATATTTTTTCGCGTGCATACAACGTCAAATATCCTACATAATAAATACTATTTGTTAGTTATGTGTGAAAAGGAAAATATTAAGCCTTACGTATGTTTAGCGCATTTATGCATCTAGATAAAGCAATTCACTTTACAAGATAGACAGATAGATAGTCTTTATTAGCAATTTCTGCTATTCAAAGACAATATATAATATAATATTTAATTTAATGTTGAATATTAATATAACGCAGATATACTAACTTAATGTAGATATATGCATAAAATATACTTATTGAATTACAAATTTAAGGAATATACCATCTGTATATTTTATGGGAGCCACACTCAATATCTCTCTTAACATCTATTGTAGAAGAATAAAGTTTTAGAAACAGTTATCCCATTTTTTGTGAGCTATATTTCAGTAAACAACAATTTGAAATCCATAGCCTACTTTGTGAGATATATTACAAAAACCTGAAAAATAGGAAAACCGCAAACGGTTATAGATTCCTTATTCGAGGAGATACGAAAACAGTTAAAGAGATGAAAGTTGACGGCAAAAACAATAAGAATAATAATGTGTATCAAAAAATTCGAAAAACACAGTGCAAAAATGAAAAGAATAAATCTCAAACTAGGCCATGACACCATTAATTCCGTTTATTTTTTCTCTTTTCAACAATATGAAACATATCAAAAAAATTTTAATTGATAGTGTCAATATTTAATATTTTACGAAAACCACAATTCATATCATTGAATCCTAAAAATCAGTTATGCAATAATAGTAAAAATTCACTTTATAATAATTATAATTCAGTCTGTGTGTTGGCGTATATATTTTGTTAAATATACTTAGGCCGAGTTTGTCGCCAACTTGATTGCAATAAGTCGTCACCAGGTGGAGCTCTTCGCAAGTTGCAGACACCTCGTGTCTGTAATTTGATGATATAGAAGGCCAGTGAGGTATTGTTGTGCATTTGCCTATGTCGTACTGATGAAAGCTAACAAGCTCGAAACTAGTCTACGGCTGGCGATGCACAGCAGCACTGCACTGTAAATTTGCCTGCTGGGGACTTATTGCAATCAGATTTTATTTTGCGTTTTCCGATTGAAAACGTAATATGTCGCAAGTTATAGGACATTATTTTCAATTAATTTGTAAGAGCACATTGTGCACCTTGATTGGTGGCAATAAATCGATTTCCTTTCATAGGAGATAGTGGAATACTGGACTGTCGTAGTAGGTATATTTTTACTTTACTACACTTTTATTATTTTTGTAATTATAATTCAATGATTATTTATTACAATTTAATACAAACAAACAAATATCCCATAAATAAAAATACAAGTACAAAATGAACATCTAAAAAAGCGAGAAACTATGTATAACGGTACTACTTACTACCATACTGAAAAGAAAATATGTGTATTTATTTTTCTAACTACAAATGCTCAAATTGTGCACCATGCATTCTAATACACAAACGTGCTCTACGAGACACCTGATGCATTACATTTTGGAGTATTTCAGGAGTAATTACCTCACACGCGTTTCTAATTCTGGTTTTGATGTCCTCAATATTTTCAGGGGCAGTTTGAAATACCTTGTTTTTAATGCAACCCCAGATGAAAATATCTAAGGGAGCAATATCTGGTGATTGAGCTGGCCATAGAATTAGTCCATAGGTGTCTATCCAGCTATCTGGCATAACTTGATTTAAAGAATTTGTACATATTACAGCAGTGTGAGGTGGAGCCCCATCTTATTGAAAATATGAATAATTTAATGTTTCTGCCACTGTTAATTCATAAAGAAAATCTTGAAATTCGTTTTGCAGGAAATTATGGAATCTACGAGCGGTTAATTTGCGATCATAAAAATAAGGTCCAATTACTTTAGTCCCTAAAATACCCACCCAAACATTCGTAGAAAATCTTTCTTGAAAAGCAGTCTCTTTGCACCAATGTGTATTTTCTCGTGTCCACTTACAATGCATATTTCTATTGAAAAATCGACTATTAGAAAAATTTGATTCATCGGACAAAAGACTTTTGCTATACGTATCAGTGGGTCATTCTTTTTTTTATTTAACAACCATCTACAAAATCTTACTCTCTTCGGCTTATCTCTTTCATTTAAATGTTGAACTTTCCTCATTTTGTAGCATCGAAATCCGTTTTTTTTATATATTTTTCTTTTCTTTTTTTATGAGACAGTTTTTCTGAATTTGTCTCAAAGAGGCTTCTTCATTTTGGTTAACATAATTCAATACTCTATTCACATTCCTTACATTATCCGAAACATGCCCTCGCCTTACAACTTTTTTTGAAAGTGAAAATTTCTGAGAAATCGACTGTTCTTCATCCCACTCATTATATTCCAAATTACGATGTCCAACTTAGCCCAGTGAGGACCATAAAATGGTAATATGCTGCATCTGTAACAGACATTTTATTCACTCTTCCATTGATTTATCTACGGCTAAAGTTAGATTAATTAAATCGAAAAAATGTCTGAAGTGAACATGCCAAAAATGTGCCAACGTTGGTGTTGACATTAATGACCTCAAAGCTATTCTAATTGCTCTCCAAAAAGAAGTTGAGGCACTTAAGTTGATTAAAGCAGTTCCTCCGATTAATAAATGCAACTTTGATTATGAAGAAATTATTCAGGAGATCTCTGAGAGAAATGCTAGAAAACGGAACCTAGTTATTTTTGGCATACCAGAAAATGATAACAATATACCTATTGTAGATAAAACGTAATGATTTAACCAGTGTTACCAATGTGCTCCAGCATCTATCCCTGAACTTTGATACAAGTAATATTAACCATTTACCAGACTAGGGAAATTTGATGCTACAAAAGAGTCATCCAGGCCCATTAAAGTTACTTTTAATGACAAACAAGTGACTTCCTGCGAAATGCTATTGTACTCCGAGGTAAATCGAATACTATCGCTCTTTGAAAGTTGAACTTAACAAACGAACTGCGGAAGGAGAAACTAATTTGCGCATTAAATATATAAGGAGATCACCAAAAATGGTTTCTTTAAATGAAATAAGTCCAACAAAATTAATAATCATAAACTTTACTTTCAAAATGTTAGAGGCTTAAACATGAAAATAAATGATTTCTATCCTTCTGTGATGGCTGCTGATTACGACTTTATAGCACTAGTAGAAACATGACTCTCATCTGATGTGAAAAATGATGAACTTTTTCCTAATTTTTATGGTGTACTTCGCTGTGATCGGAACTTTAATAAAAATTAATACATCTCGAGGGGGTCGTACTTTGTCGGCATTCAGATTCGATTATAAGGTTGAGCCCCTGGACTTGTCTGAAATTAACCACATTATTTCGTTCATCGATATCCTAGGATGTAAATGTACAAACATTTATTCTTCCTTGTTTATTTATGTAATATATATCCCTCCTCATGTGACAATAATGAGTTTCAAGTATTTTGGAGGCTTATATTGGGTAACTTTAATGTAACTAATTTTGCAAATGCGGATATAAACGGTTTTACTCGTAATTTCCTGCTATTTACAAGTATGAAGCAAATAAACCATATTCCTAATATGCATGGTAGATTATTAGATTTAATAATAACGGATATACAGAGCTTTTCAACTCGTCAAAACTTGCCTCTTGTTAATGAAGATGTTTACTATCCTGCACTAGTAATTAATTTTAACCACGCACTAGAGAAAAACAATAAATTCCCCGCTAATCTAGAGAGTAAAAGCTATAATTTCAAAAAAGATAATTATCATGGTCTATATGCGTCTTTTCTTGATACCGATTGGACTTTTTCGAATTAGTATTCTGATGTTGATATTATGTGTGATGAGTTCTATAAAAAAATTCATTCCATCATGGACTTACACATTCCATTATATAAAAATGGTAAGAAACACAATTATCCCATCTGGTACACTCCTGAGATCATAAATAATTTGAAACTAAAATCTCATTATAAAAAGAAACACAAAAGTCACGGCGATTATTATCATAGAAATTTTCAAGACTGAGAGCGCTCATTAAGAATCAAATTAAAACAGCATAACAATTTCTTTCCTTTTTTGTTGCTTTTTTAAATATTTCGTTTACATATAGGTATATGTGTTTATGCTCTATTGTGGTCTGCCCTCCATGTTTATCACATAGGGCCTTATCTCCCACATTTACTTTACTTTTACTAGTAGTCATCTAGTACGGTACTTGCCAGTATATTTTTTCCTCATATCGCAAGCCTTTTTCGTCCATTCATCCAGACTTTCACTTCCCCATATCCCCATATCCCAATGTTAAAAACCAGTGGGTAGGTTCTAACAGCCTTTTAATCAGATGGCCATCTAGGTCACCCGATCTAATACCTTCAAATTTATTTCATTGGATACTATGAAAAATAAATCACGCTTCCAAACAAGGGAAAAATTCTACGCGAGAATAACGAATGCCTGACAATTAAAAAATATAAGAACTTAAGCAATGTTAAAAATGTATTATAATTTATTGACGGCAACAAAAATAAGTTTTACATTATTATCCACTGCTGTTTATGTATTTTTCTATGAAATATTGTCGTTATCTAATGAAATTAATGATTTGAGTTGAGTCTTTTTATTCAAGTTGCTCGAATGGTAACAGTACAAGCTAACAATGAAACTTTACGTTTAACAGAAAAGCATATATATGTATAATTATGTAGTGTGTGATACAAGTGTAGTTAATTTACACGAATTTGGTTTTAAATTAAAAATACTTCACTTCATTTATGAAATCGAAAACAAAATAGAATTTAATAGATACCAGGCAGCTACTAGCGTACTTAGCTATATCCTTAGTTATTTTTGCCGTTATTATTGCCAAGCATACCTCACATTAAAAAAAAATGCGTATTTTCTGTATATTACCAGCTGTAATCTGGACACAGTAATACAATAGCTCTAAAGACAACCTAAAACAATACTTTGAAATATAATTAATGGAGAATTGATAAGAAAAATCCTTCCACTAATGAATTGATGTTTGCTATTAGTTTATCTTGGATTAAATTATTTATCAACACAATTTAATTAATGTTATTTTAGTTTAATCTGTGTTAATAAAATTAGGAATAAATTTAAACGCCTCGCTTCACCAACGTTTGGTTTGAAAGGATATACACTGTCGAATTAGTTAATCCTCTGTAATCGCTATTTCCTCATAATATTAATATTGGCTTGAGAATATCACATTCTGAGAAATATTTGAGATAATTCTTTTATCGAATTTATTGTAAGCGTAGCTATACATCACTATTCTAAGTGTAAATATTATCTTAATTCTGATTTTAGTAATAGTATTATAAGTAGAATTATGACTAAAATTTTAAGCCTCTTCTCTCTAAATTATCCATATCAACCACAGTTTCTGGCATTTTTCATCCAGTCCACAACAATGGGCAAAAAATTTGTTTGTTTTAATGTTATCATTTTTCTCATAATAGGCCCACTATATAAAATTAAGTTTAACATCGTGTACCTAAAATCTAGCATCAACATCAATGTTCATATGTTGCCTTCCCATATATAACCTAATCCAGTGCGTATTATTTATTAGTATCACAATATTTGATAATTTGACAATGACCAAGTGTCTGTGTGTATACTTGCAAATGTATTAGATAACTAGTAAAGTAGCGTTCTCCTAGAAATTCGCTGGTCGCTGGTAGCCGCTACCAGGTAGCTGCTACTAAGTCGCCAAGCCATACACTGTTCTCCTATACGTCAATATTACTAGTATCTGGTGAATACTCTACAGTCGAAAATGAATATTAATAGAAAGATACTTATTACTTATGCATGCACAATGATTATGTTCAAATCTTGCGTCCTCTATTTAACGCTCTTCCTGACATAATCAATTATTGTTGAAATTTTGCACAGTTACTAATATCGAATGGCAATACACTATTCCACCGTTACTTTTGTAAACATCCGCACATAGGGGGCGTGGGGGTGAAAATTTTCTTCAAATATTGCATCCTTTATTTAACACGCTTCCTGACATAATCGATAAAAGTTACTATAGTCCGGGCGCAATCAGTCATCGACCGGGAAAATTAATTGGGATGGAATATTTTTGTGCCATCTTGTTCAAAACGTGCTACTTTATAAGAAAGTACAGTTTTCCAGATGGAAATGTGGCCAGGAATTGTTTAAACAAGACAGATGCACTGCTTTTAATTTACTTGCCTAAAAGGATTTCGGCTGCCATGTGGTGTATATATTGAACAATTCTTAACTATATATATTATGAACTAATACACAGTTTAATATTCATTTATTTATCATATAATGCGTGTTTCTTTTTTGTCTAAATCTTTACGTCAGCAAATATAACACCGTGGTTTGACTCAAAATGATGTGTTGCAAGAGTTTTTTCTTTTTATAATTATGTCTTTCATTACAAGAGTAGGTATATTCCTTAATTCTATTTTTCAACATTTGTTTTGTTTGTCCGATATATACTGCACTACAATTACAGGGTATTTCATAAACTAAATGTGATTTATCTCCAGCTGATAATTTGTCTTTCATTGTTGAATATAAATTTCCAATCTTTTTTATGACAATAAATCACATTAGAATATTCATTAGTTAGATTTCTTTTTATCTGCTCCAACAAACCTTCTACATACGGCATTTTAAAATATATTTTTTTCTCCCTATCAGTGCTGTTAATCTGTTGACTTGATGTTATATTCGTATCCGAATTATTGTTAATAATTAAATTTGGTAATTTTTTAGGGTAATAATTTTGTAATAATTTCTGTTTGAACAAATTCATGTTTTCCCTCGAAATTCAGAGCTACTTAATTTTAATATTCTATTCTTCCTTCCTACCGTAATATTATGCTTCTGTTTAAAGGGATGTTGAGAATGGTAGATCATAATTCTTCCAGAGCTAATAGTCAGTGAGAATCTTTTGTTCATTTGTTCTAATTCATAATATATCAATTTCCATAGTAAACTCAATGTCATCACGACATTCATTAAAATAATTCAAGATGTTGTTTAATTCGTTTTGTGGAATAGCAATAATGGTGTCGTCAACATAAATTTTTAACAAAGTTACTTCGAAAGGTAAAAGTGAATATATAATCTTTAAAACATGCTCTATAACAGTTTTTGCTGATATGGGACTAGCTGGGTTTTCCAGTGCTGTGCCACCTTCCTTTTGATATATTTGAGTACCTAAATAATTGTCATAGAAGCTACAATAAAATTTTTTGACCGAACCCGAACATACCCGGAAGCCTACTAAATTTCAGAACTTTAGTACCTGAAAAGTTCATTCAATATTAAAAAATTAAAACACGACCATGGAGGAAAATATTGAGTTTGTTGAACCATTTTACATACTTTTAAGTACCAAGTTTATTTTGTTACACAATGTCCAGTTCAAAAATCACAATAACACGAAATAAATCTACGATCACTAATTACACCTCTATTCTCGTATCTCTTTTCGAAATGCGCTCGGATAGTATACGGCTTACCCCTCTTAGCTATATGCGTAATAAACAACCCAGACAGATGGCGTGAAGCTGTTGGATGTGGCACACATTGAAGGGAAGGCCAACTAAAATAATACATAACCTGGAAAACGTCTCTTAAGATGTGATTAAGGGGAAACAGATTAGACTAGATTTGAAATATTAAATTATTGTTGCAAAGCCCAAAAACTTTTTTTTAGATTGTAAATTAGTCACACATTAAAAGTCAGTTCCTATAGATGAGATTATTTCGTCTTTCCGTTCACGCGGGTGCTCTACTAGTTGCTTTGAATGAACTTATTTCTTTAAAAAATATTGGCATCTCACTAGAGACTACTAAATAAAAGTCAATGATTAACTCATCTTTTAATAATATCTAATAAACATAAATCATTGCATTTTAAACGGGCTGGAGCAACAGTAGTTTTGTATCACTGTCCTGAGATAAAATTGTACATGTATGTAGGCTGCATCGGCGATATTCTGTGATATGAACGAAAACAGAAATTGGGATAGGTGATTGTTTAATGATGCAGCCTGTCAAGCCTATGCTGTCTGCGTATTCATAAGAGTAACCATTCCTGCATGTTTTTGCACTAGCATAAAATTATTTGTATATAATACCCAAAGGGCTGGCCCTAACGTTTCAACCAATAGGGTTTCCACTGGAGTAAACTTCATTATACCCAAAGCTTTATATTGAATTCTGTCCACGCGTTTTAATAGAAAACGACTAGCTCTTCAATGTCATATTGATTTATACCCTACAATCAGTTAGGTATATAATTTTGTAACTAATTTAACTGTAATTTAAAAATTTAATTACTTTATAGATTATGTATCTGATAGAAATACATATAATTATAAACACTAAAACAATATACTTTCCTCTGCTCCAGTAATTAGACACTCTCAATGAATTAGACAAGTTTACGAAGTTTTACTTAACACACTGAAATATATAGACATTAATTTAAATGCTAAAGAAGTTAATTTTGTAAATTAATTGCCCAAGATTATTTGTAATTACACTGTGAACTGTTTTTAAACATCGATGATGAAACGGTTTAATTAGATGGCAGATATCTTGAAATGTCCTATCCGCAGCCCTAACAAGCTCCTGTATAGTTCGATCTGCCCAGCAATCAGGAACGTAAAATTAATTACCGTAAATTACCATATTACTATCACTATAAATTACGAAGTCAGTAATCGATATATTGTCAGAAAATGCCACTTGCAAATTACCTAAAGGACAAGTAAGTTAATTAATTCGGTTGCTCCGCATTATCGATACTTCTCTAATTTTTATATTATTGTCTGTTGATCATTTCACACCAACTTTAAAGTTATCCGGAATTAGGTACCACTATTAGGCATAACTTATTGTTCGATAATGTCAACAGCTGAGTTTTAGAAACTTCTCACACTTTTGCTATTGTACAAGTTTGCGAACAGCCAAAGATTTTGATAATTAATTTTAAGGATTTTGGCCCTGGCACGACATCGACGTTGTAATGACCATCTCAATTTCGGTGACAAATTAGGCTATGCGCATTTTGTTCAAAATAACTTCGTATTTTGTTTTGTATAAGGTATAATTATTTCTCGTGGTTTCTGTTTTAACTGTTTTAGTTATTCCTGCTGGTATATGTTCTTTTAGCGAAACTTAATTCAACTGAATGATTAATGGCAATGTAATATATTACTGCCGGGTAGCCTATCAAAAATTTGCCACAATTTCGTTTAATTAAATTTATTGTAATTAATTCATTCTAATGAATTCCAACTACATGTTTTTTAAGCGAATTAAACGTCATTTGATAGAAAATGGCGCGAAGCATAAAAAAATGGTCTCCAGCTCTCAGTCAGCCGCAATCTCTAGGTTGCCAGGTGTAAACAGGTATGTGATTGTTAATTATTTACGCTCATAGAATTTGGAGTTAAGCTTTATTTTGCAGTATGTTCCTGGTTGTTGGGATTAATTCTATCAAATTAAATTATTAATCGGTCGTCTACACACAAAAAGTTTAAGATTATTTACACGAGGGGATATACTGAAGATTAACTAAAACCATTTCATCTTCCACATGGTGCTGAGCTAATGATTTTTAATAAACCGAAGCCAATAATGCGATTTCTACTACTACTACGCTCATAGTGTTTTTCAGGAGAATTTATACTAAATTGAAGATTAATTTTTGCTGTACACGATAGTACATGGTTGCCCGCAAAAAAATAACCGCAAGTAGTGGTTGCCATAATTTGAATTAATTTCTCTCGCTATAGATGAGTGTCATTTAAAAGAAATTGAAATTAGTGAGAAGCGATTATTCCGATAATTAAATCACATTTTTAGATTTTAATTAATGGAAAAAAATTATTTTAACTATTAAATTACCTAAAGAGTGCCTGCTTTCTAACACTTCTAACCGGTACTCACTAAATAAATAATATAATAATAGTAATAATTATTATTTCTCAATTACAATATGTTACAAAAAGATTCTTTGACAACACATGTATCTGCAGAAAGCGTCTATAAAAGAGAGCTATAATTACAAGATTAGGAAGTAAACGTTCATAAGGGTAATATATATGTATGAAAAATAGTAATTAATTATAAAAAATGTCAATAAATACAACAGTATAAGATGCAAACAACAAAAAATAAAAAGAATAGAATAGAATAAACTGTATTGCTATAGATCTTACAAAAAATACATTTGCATTGTCAGCGTGATTAAATATTAAGAATTATTACAATACAGTAAAATATAAAACAATAGAACACAAAATATATAACATGTATAAAATATATAAAAACAAGGATAGCATCAAAAAGAGAACACAACTAAAATAACCTTAAAAGTAAAACTGTAGAAAATACGATAATCAGTTGCACTATTGAAATCTACTAACAAAAGTTTTATGCTTTTAAAAAATCACTGTAAGAGTAAAATGTATTTTTAAGTAAATAAAATTTAAGTTGTTTTTTGAAGGAATGAATGTTAGTAATAGATTTTAATTCTTGTGGTAAGGCATTGTAGGCTTTGATAACGTTATTACATGGACTTATTTCATTTCCCACTTTTTTGGTGGCGTACTGGTATTCTGAGATTATTCCTATGTCTTGTTGTCATCAATCTGTACACATCAGTATTTCTTGTAAATTCATCAGTATTTTTTTTTAACGAACAAAACTAATTTATAAATATAAAAAGACGGGATGGTAAGTATTTTCAATTCTTTAAACAAAGGTCTACATGAATTTCTGCAAGCTACCTTCATCATACACCTAATTATGCGTTTTTGACAAACAAATAATTTCTGCTAATGTAGGGAGGAACACCACAATATTATTCCATATTCTAGAATACTTTGTACGTATGAAAAATAAAACATTCTTAGAGTGTCTACTGATAGTTGGTTTCTCATGAATCGTATTAGGCAACAGGATGAATTAATTTTTGATATTAATGTATAAGTATAAGCTTCCCAATTTAACTTACTATCTAGTGTTATGCCAAGAAAGTTTTCCGTTTGTGTGATTGAAGAACCATTTAATTGAACATACAACGAATAATCAAGATCAGTAGTTGGAGAAAACATAACAAGAGTAGTTTTATTTACATTTAAGTTTAAGCCATTCGAACTACAATATTTAGACATATTTGAGGATATTGTGGTAAGTTTACTTGCACAAGCCACTAAGGATTGTTCAGTTGCAACACAGGAGTTATCATCGGCATATTGATATAAAAAAATCTATATCAATGTAATATTTTAAATCATTGGTATACAAAATAAATAGGAGGGGCCCAAGTATAGATCACTGGGGCATACCCTGTAGTATACAATAAGTTTTATCTGAAAGAACAGTTTGAAGTACTCCATCCTTGAAAGTTGTTAGTGCAGTAACTTGTGATCTATTAGTAAGGTACGACTCGAGTAGTTTGTTACATGTACCTCGAGCACTGTAACTATTTAATTTATCCAACAAAATGGCATAATTAATTGTGCCGAAGTGCTGTAATAATTTTGGTTAATGAGTGATAGATAGCCTGTTCTGTGTTCTTTTATGTTTAGTAAAAAAAGAAATCATTTTGTTATAAATTGTTTTCTCAATAATCTTAGAGAAATTCGGTGGGATTGATATATCGCGGTAGCTTACGACGTTTTCCTTATCGCCCTTTTTATGTATAGGTATTGTTCTGTTCATTTTTAATTGATTAGGAAATATTCCTTCCAGAAAACAATTATTTATTACATCAGAAAGAAGTTCAAAATTACTACAATTACTTTTTTTATAACATAAATTACTTCATCAATACCTGTTGATTTTTTGTTAGGCATTGCAAGAACGATATCTATAATTTCTTGGGAATTAGCAGGGTTTAGAAACAAATTTGTTCGATTTTGAACTATCATATCTGTTCTCTTTCTAACAGGCTGTGTTGGAGAAAGAGAAAAATGCTCACTAAATAGGCGCACTAGGGAATCTGGGTCGGTTATTTTATTATTTTGATGGCCCTTGTTTGGTTGCGTTGAAATAATTATTATGTTTAAACACAAAACAACAGATTTCATAAATGTAAACACTGAAAACAGTTAAGAGGCTTAATTTCTTAAAGCGATATCTGCTAGATTCTCCTCTAGACAACCCTTCTAATGTTATAACTGTATATTTTTGTAAAATAAATACCCTTTGGAATTGACTACAGGTGCCCCAGTTAAGAATTCCATATCTAATAATTGAATGGATATTTGCATAATATAACGTAAGCAAAACTTTTAAGCTGCAATGATATTGTACTAAACGAAGAGCATAGCAAATTTTTCTTAGATTTTCACACATTAAGTCTACATGATTAGTTCACTTTAGGTTGTGGTCGAAAGTAACACCAAGTAGCTTGGCCAACTGATTAAAGATAAAATAGGTGTTATTTATTATTATATTGTTTTTATTACAGTTATAATTATGAGAAAACATTACACTTAAGCCTAGTTCATACTGCCGCGAAATGCGAATTGTAATTTGAGAATATTGTTAGTAGTTATTGGTTAGTTTAAACGAAAATGTTCGCTGGTAAATAAAAGCTCAAATTCTAACGAATTCGCAGAATCTTAAATTTAAGGGGCGGAAATCTTGACTTTGCAGTTAAATCTTGGTTTAATTCCAAATATTTTTTCTGACCATAATATTATTTTCTCGTATACAATATGCATGGTGTTCAAATTTGACATTGCGTCCTTTTCTATTATTAACATATTTGTGTCATCAGCATAACAGATAAGATGTGTGTTAGGGATTGCTTGGATAGTTAAAGCTAGATCGTTTGCAAAAATTAAATATAGCAAAGGTCCCAGAATAAAACCTTGCGGAACACCTCTGTTTATTAAACAACTATTACTTTTTGACCATTAATCTCAACTATTAGGTAACGATTATTTAAAAACGAGTTTATGATATTTAACGCGTGACCACGAACATCATATCGATTTAGTTTCAGCAAATGAAGTTCATGATCTACACAATCAAAAGCACGAGAAAAGTCTAGAAACATACCAAGTGTAATAATTTTTTTGTCAATAGCATTAAGAATATTTGTATTAAATTCAAAAAGGGCAGTGTTTACATTTTTAATTTTTATAAAACCATGTTGAGTCGGCATTAAGATTTTGTTTTTAACAAAGAAATTCATTAATTGATCATTTTTACTTAACTCTTTTATAAACTAGCAGGTTGGCCACTATCAGCCGCTATACGCCCATAGAGACATCTATGGTGTATAGTAGCAATTGACCATTTGAGAGGTTTCACTTACCTCTCACCACTACTCAATTTACTATAGTTTGTATAAAACTAGCAGGTTGGCCACTATCATTTGTCTGCTCCATGACCTATGGCATACTGATGAGAACTAATAAGTTCGAAACCGGTCTATGTCTGGTCAGGGAGTTGACAAATGATATTGGTTACCATTCTTTAATGATTTGTAAGGTGTAATTCAATGCAGGTCGGGGTATTTGCCCGCTGAGTAGTTGTTTCCTGCAAATCATATATTATAACAGTAGGTTAAGTCCACCTAGGACTGAAAGGTCGCCGCTCTCAGGTACTTGCAGAATCGCAAGTCGCTATACGCCCATAGAGACATCTATGGTGTATAGTAGCAATTGACCATTTGAGAGGTTTCACTTACCTCTCACCACTACTCAATTTACTATAGTTTGTATAAAACTAGCAGGTTGGCCATTTGTCTGCTCCATGACCTATGGCATACTGATGAGAACTAATAAGTTCGAAACCGGTCTATGTCTGGTCAGGGAGTTGACAAATGATATTGGTTACCATTCTTTAATGATTTGTAAGGTGTAATTCAATGCAGGTCAGGGTATTTGCCCGCTGAGTAGTTGTTTCCTGCAAATCATATATTATATGTTTACACATGTCAACCTAGAGTAATTGCAACTAATTTTTAATAAGCTACTGGGTAGTAATATATAATATTGCTATTATTCATTCATTAGAATTAAGTTTCGCAAAAAAATAGATACCTATAGGAATCAGTTGCCGGATCTTAGACCATTACACGATATATTGTTTTAAAAATAATTTTATGTGCTTTGGAAAAAACAATAAAAAATTGAATAGAGAACATTTTCTAAATATTTTTAGATGTAAATAGTTTCTATAAACTTTTTATCGCGTTTACAAATTAATCACATTTTACAAGGTAGTATGATATGACAGGGATGATTACACGTAGAGGCCATGACACCCGAACATAAGCGGTCCTGGGTCCTAGTGGATTTTTCTGATTTATGTACAATTGATTATTACATACAGAACACTCATGTGCAATGAGATTTTTGTGGTGTTACAGGATGTTCTAGAAAACCTATCACAATTTGCCATGTGGGTTCTGGTGAAAAAAATTGTTTTCATCGAAATCAGGCTCAATTTTCAATTGATAGAAGAATGTATTGATAGTTTATAGCCTGAAGAGAGGAATATATTTCAATACAGATATTAGGAGATTAGAATCAGTTAACTTGCTCTATATCATTATACAATGAGGTTTATAAGTAAAGGATAAATTCAATATTTACGCAATAAACAACTTATGAGTAAAATCTTAAAACACGTCAATATTTGATTCTAACATTTTGAGCATAATGTTATACCTCCCCCTTCAACTCCCTTGGGTGCATGTGACAGCTTATTTGAAAGGGTTTTTAATTCTCTATCCAGCAATATAAGATTTTTGAATTTCTCTAATTTTTTCACTGAAACATACATTTTTAATGTTGTTAAGTAAACAAAAGAACATGAAACAGTTTAAATCAAATGTTCAAACTTCTTGACAATCATGGAGGCGTTGCTGAAAGTCTTCTAAAACATTTTGTATCATTTCCGGGGTGATTTGATTAATTTCTTGCCTTATTCTGTCTTTTAAATCATCAACGTTACTTGGTTTCTTGGAGTAGACTTTTGATTTTAAGTAACCCCATAAAAAATAGCCAAGCGGGCTCAAATCGGGAGAAGGGGCAGACCACTCAATTTCACTGCGACTTCCGATCCACCTATTGGGAAGCAACATTCGTTTTAAATGGAACATTCAATAAACAGAACTGTAGATACTGGAGTACAGAAAATTCACATTGGATGATGGAGGCCAATACTTCATATCTCGAGCAGGCGAACGTTTCTTTGATAGCACATTAACTGGCGCGCGTTACTTGGATTTCTTGCAAAATTTCTTAGTTCCAGAGTTCAGAATACTTCTTGAGCCTGTTTCAATCAAGTTTTATAATCGCGTCTTACGGGAAATGCAGAGTATATGCCTTGTGGAAACATAACATGACGATATAGTTACTGTATGTAGTTCTATAATCTTGTAATGATGATATTAAAGTAAAACATAGCCGAACGTCTAAAAATTCGTAATTATTTGAGTCACAGAATTGTTGAAAATAGAGCCTATAATAGTCGCTGAGGTTGTACTTTGCTGAATCATTTTGAATTAATTTTATAGAGGAGGTAAAGTTTAATACAAAACTGAAACCGTAATTACTAGATTGGATAGAATACACATATTCTAGGTCTACAATACGCCTCCAACAGTCGACATTTTCTGCGTGATTTTAATTCATAATTCTATTAAAAAATATTTTAATGTTGCATTGTGAATCAAAGATGAACTAATTGAGTTAATAGATATACTCTTAAGCACATGCACAATACTGGAAATTATGTATATAGTAAGATAGTCGTCGAGGTGAAACGAATGAACGATACATATATCAGCACACAGCAAAGTTGTTTTACATACTTGAAGGATTAGCTTAGCATTGATCTTGCAAAGGAACTTTATGCAAGAAGAAGTGAAGAAGTAGTTTAGAGAACGTGTGTTATGTTGCGGCCCTGCATCTAAACATAATATGACTGCGTGTCTTGTTAACTAGTAGATTAAACACTAACTTTTTATATATTTCTTGAGCTTCATTGTTATCTAACAATTACATTGGTGAGTCCTCCTTTTACTGTCTCATCTGTAGATAGAGAAACATTTAAATTTAAGATCATGATTTGAGGCCTGAAAGTAGCAAATTTATCCGAATCGGCATGCCATATCTGTGCATATCTATCTGTCGGTTTGTCTATGTGTGATACGTTTTTCTCGAACACAGCTCAACGTAAAAAGTTGGAATTTTAGGCATAAGACCTGGGAGGTTCAAGAAAGATTCCTATTGAATATTGGTTCTAGGCAGGGTCATACTAAGTTTTAGTTGTACCTAAAAATGTTACAAATTAAAATTGTTCCGGTGGAAAATTTTCACGAAAAACCTTCTTTTATATTTCTCGTCAGAATACCAACAACGCGACGCAAGTTTTATTAAAAGGGTTTTTGAAATTAGAATTGGATCTAAAAGGTTTTTTTACAAATGTAAGTGGGATGATGAGAAAGTACTGTCGAGGTACATCCATCTGAAACCAATTTTTTAGTTCTACTTTTTTAAGGCTTGATTTTCATTAAACCTATTCTATTTTCAATACACGTGTCCGCAATGTATTTAGATAACTGAATTTGAATTGAATTAAAACTTAAAATAAAGTAGATATAAATTGACTTTTGAAAAAAATTATGCATCAATAACTTCTTGTCTGTCACGTAGTTCTCACCGCTTATAAGGTGTTGCGGTGTTTAGGCGGAAAGATCTCTATATTTATTTAACATGTATTTCCATTAAAATGAGTGACTTTCCATAAAGGAGAAGTCAGTCAGATCATATATTAAGTCCCAATTGAACTGAAATCAATACCATTAGGAAACAAAAATAAACTGCTTTATTTTCTTAATGCGTAGTATGTCTATATTTAGATGATGACATGATTTTTCTCTAAAATGAAGTTTATTGAATATTTAAAAATATTCCTTGTAAATAATACAGCAACGATATGACAGCTACGTTTGAAAAAATATTAATAATTGGCAAAGAGTTCAAAACAAAAAAAATATTATATTTTCCCTTTTATAAAATAATTCACATGATTTTATGTGAATTTTTGATTATACAATGATTGTAGATTACAAGTAAAAATTATTCACTATGTACTAATAGTTGACTATAAAATATAAGGGGAAGTTAATTGTTCTTTTTGATTGCGTATCTTATATAAGAAGAAATTATGATCAAAATTGGAAACTTCGCAAGAAGAGTGGATGAAAAATTGTATGGAGAAGGTTCCTTTTTCAAAATTTTCGTCATACCTGTTCCTAGGAGAATTCAAACACAAGATTTCATCGAAACAAAACATTTGCAAATCAAATTTTTTTAGAGTGGAGAATTCTATCGATATTACGGGGGAGGCTCCAGAGAGCACCCTAAAATCATTTCTTGTCTAATGAAATAATTCAATTCCAAATCGAATGAAGAAGGTATCCAAGCCAAGATAAAAATTCATTAAAAAATTAACCGAACAAAATCACAAGAAAAAATATTTTTGATAAGACAATAAATAAAAATATTACCCGATGTTGCCCAAATATTCGCATATTACTTCCTTCGAAATTTCAATGAAAGATGGAACTGATGTTGCCTACTGACCAGGCGAAATGAATCTGTTTCATGAAAACGTTAGTATTTCAATTTGATAATGTCTGGTAGAAATAAAATTTTACGTTGCAGTAAATAAAAGTGCCAAAAGGGCCCTATCTTTAAGTTTTTTATTTTAGATTCGACAAAAAATCGTAAGATATCTCACCTATATTTAATAGCATTTTACAAAGAACTTCCTAAATTTTATAACTAAAATTTCAGATTCCATGTTACCCTGTGTTTGAGAAAATAGGCAGATAGACACACTAACACATCAACAGACAGACGCATAGCAGGCATGCCAATTTGAATATATTTGCTATATAACACGTCCATTATCATCATAGTCTGGAATTTGAATTTTGAACAACGGCAATATATTTTCTATACCTGAGAAAGTAAACACCAAAGCAACATTTCTTACACTATCGACCACTTTCTTACTAATTTAAACGTCAAAATTAGTGAAAATAGTAGTTAGAGAGTAACTTAATGTAGATAGTTATTCATCAACCAAGAAAAACGTTGCTGGGATCCTGCAAACATACTATTTTGATATAGAACATTTTCCAACGTTAGTTTGACGTTGGAAAGTGACCTAATTAGGCATTTTTAAGCCATTTTCCAATGTTGGTTAGACGTTGGTAACTGACCGAGTAAGACTGGTCAACTTTTAGGTAACCTAAGCCGTCGGCTGGACAATATAACTAGCTGAATATGTTTTCGAACATTTATCAATGCTAATTAGATGTTGGTAAGCAACATTTAGCGCGTTTATTAATCATGAACAAACTTTGATTAAATGTTGGTGGTTAACAATAGGTTAGCAGTAAATTTTCGAAAATATACCTGCAATGGATCAGTTCAATTCGATATCTAATTTTATCCAAATAGCTGCTAGATCTAGCATAGACACCCTATAAAGTAGGGACTGGCCACTCGAGTGGGAGGCACTGATTGGTCCGTATAAAAAGTGAATGCATAATGGCGGCGGAGTTGATTTTATTTTGACGAGCATAGTGTCATTAGACTCAATGTAATAGATTAAAATTAAAACAACAGTCTGTTATGATTGATTTGGTCACGAAACAGTTAATGATAACGTTATTACTTACATATTCCACTGTATCAAAACAAATTCTGCAACCTGCTTTTGACACTTGCGTTACGTTGTAACCACCACCACCTAGATACTAGGTGGTGCTGCTGACGCACACGCGCACACTGAATACCATCGCCGCCATAATGCATCCAATTGGGTGGGGTGGGGGCCAAATGGCCAGTTTCCACTTTATAGAGTCTCTAATATAGCATTATATTGCGCGCCCTCTGGTTGCAAGTTTGCCAAATTAACGAAAATCTGACTTAATTTTTCAGACCCGAGTCATGTTATAGCGTATACAACCAGAATTGAAACCGCATAAAAACTAAAAGCCGGCAAAAACAGTCGGCATCTCTCTATTGTTTTTCTTATGATAAGCATTTCTATTTGCCTCCGCAAGAGATGCAGACTGTTTTTGCAGGCTTTTAGTTTTTATACGGTTTCAATTCTGGTCGTATACACTATACTATGCTATCCCTCCACCGTGTTCTGCATTTAGGGTTTAACAGCAAATAACCGTGATTATTACAAGCTTATTATTAAAAGGGTACTCATATACGATGATTTTATATTTCATCCATATGAACTATTTATTATACAACAAATTATGATACGTACATAAAGTACATCCGACTATTGCCAGATTAAGACCGAATATTACCGATGTATCGAAGGTAGGTAGGTAATTTTTGCTCTATAATATTGTCTTCCACAAAATGGGATTTAGGAAAGCATTTTCAACCCATTCCGATATAAAAACTTGTACGAATGAGGTTGCTCATTTCAAAAAATTGTGGTTGGCACGACATTATCGGTACGTTGCACACCGACTTTTCATTGAAATCTCCAACGTTGACTCAACGTGAGAATGTTTCTTGGGCATTGTATGAACAAATTTCGAAATTACGCGTCAATGGCCAATACTAGTCATTGTAGATTCTTACAGATGTCCGTGACAGGGTTTTTAGAGTAAAAATAGTACCGTGTATAATCTCCCAACATCAATATTAGAATAAACAATTTGCTACTTTTTCTGTAACTCTATATTAGCATTCTTTTGAGATCCGTTCTATAATCTACACATCTTTATTGATATAATCAAAGAAAGAGCCACACACATTTCTCACGAAATTATATAATTTTACAATACAGCCTATTTCTTCTTTGTAATATTTTCTGCAACGTGATTACGAGGCTCAGTATAATACAACCTTTCCCTATTTTTGTATAATTGGTAAAGAACTACGGATTTCTATACAAAAGTTTGCCACCTACTTGACAGGTAATTTAATGCTATATTTTATATTCAGCTTCAATGTATCTCATATCATTTTCGACGAATCAATGATAAAAACATATAGAACTAAATTTTGAATGATGGTTTATTGAAGATTTTTGTATACTAAATGTAAGATGTAGACGGGGCATTTTTGGCTGATTTTATGGGTTAATAACACTACTGATTCGTAAAGAATTCAATCAGTAATAGATCACTTTCATTATCTAATTTATCTAATATTACTGGTCTAGCTTATGACCGAGTACTAGATATGCGCGCCCGATCTGTGATTGGGTCAAACTGACCCAATTTAGTAGACCAAATCGGCTAAACTGTATCAACCTATTCTCTCTCCGCTGTGTTCCGAAACTTAGCGTACGTTGAACGAAGCGTGAATAATGCCGCCCCTTGAAAATTTACGGCCCTAGTCACGTGCTTACTGTGCTTATTGCTCAACCCACCCTGCTTTTGAATCAATAAACTTTAAAAACCGAACCATATTGAACTTTTGATGCATCAGAAAAACACAGCAATTGTTATTTGTGGTTATATCATGATGAAAAACTGTTGACGTAAAAGTTAGAGGTTTCCATGTAATTCTATTTTGTAGCATGTTTGAAATTCCGCCACTGTGTGGGTAATTAACTAAATCCTCGCAGCAGAAGAACGAGGTTAATCAAAATAATTTAGCTGGTTTGATGTGGAGCAAATACCTAAATTACACACAAAAGTTTGTTTACTATGTATTTCAACTTAACAATACGTGTCGGTGGAGTAAAAACATTAACCGCGCCAGAGAATGTTTAATTCATTAGTCTCAAGGAAAGAAATTAATGATGAAACATTTTACAGCGTTATGTGAGAGTACTGAAATTAGACTAAAATTTTAAAGCGAGAAAAATGTAATTTAGTAAATATTACAATGTTGGGAACCAAAAATTATAATTGTAATTAATAGACATATAACTATTGGATCAATTCAACTCAATTTTAGTGAAGTTCGGTTTAATTATATAGAAGATTCGTTGAAGGAAATAACATGTAGTATCCCCATGTTGCACCAATTTCAATCTATAAACAGGTGGACATTCCACTATTCATAGTACGGAGACTAGCGTCACTCTCTTTTGAAAAATTTGTTTAAAGCCGATTTCTTATTTTTATGTCATATTTAAGCTGATTTTGCACACAATTAACTCCTGCAGGTGCTCCACCAGGCCAATACTTGACAGGAGAATTTCGAATGTTAAGAAAAGTGTCAAGTGTCAAATTTAAGATTGTTTGTATTATTTGTTTACATCCCATTATGATATAAAATAATGTTTTGCCACCTTCATTGTACACTGGAGCCAGCGTGCCCCTATCACTAGCATAAACATGCAATAAAAATTCAATTAACAAAAACGTTTAAAGCTAACATTTTTTTGCAAGTAGGCTATTACTTGAAATTGTTAACAAATGTCGAGTATTCGATGAAACATGGCTTTCGCAGGAGCAAGTAAAATCGTTGCGTAGTGAATATATATTTTATCCTTCAGGTATTTGTTGGGTAGAGGAACTTTTTCATTCTAAGAAACAATAATTTATGTATTACATTACGTTAGATCATAGATAGCGCCGCTGGACCTGTGTCGTATGATGAATTTTTTTTAATATTTCTTTTTTTACGAACCGTTGTGGTACATCTGATCAGAAAATCTGATGAGGGCGTCATTTTTACGTATAAAAGGTACACTTGGTAGAACTTGATAACTCCAACCGTTTTCAAGGCAAATGCCATTAAACATTTCAATAATTTTTTGAAAGACAAATTCAAATTTAATGAAACAAAGTGTATTTATTTAAAAAAGTACAAAACGTAAGGGAAAACAAAATCATAATAACAGCGTAAAATCTTTCTCACTTTCTTATGAACTAATTGATTATTTTCATGGTATTGAGATAAATACATAAATCAAAAGTTTGTCTAAAATAAGGTTCTAATCTTATTAGAAGACCAAAAAATAACTTAAAAGTTGACTTAATGACATTATAAACTTTCCCCCATGCAAAACCCCATTGCTGCAACTTTACCTACTTCTATGCTTTTTCTAATTCTATTCATGAAAGATTTTCTTACATTGAAAATATATTTTCCTGTCCTCTAAGAAAATTCGCTGCGTTTTGTATTTTGTCCCACAGTTCTTCTCTTGACTTGATAGTATTTGCATAGACTAAGGACTTCATATGTCCCCACACAATAATCCAAAGGATTATAATCAGGACTCCTTGGTGGCCAAGCAAACTCACTTCTTCGACCGATCCATCTGCGTGGGAAAGTCTAATCGAGATAATTCCTGACTTCAATGGAGAAATGAGGGGGAGCTCCATCGTGCATGAACCACATTCTGTTCCGTATGTCTAGCATGAAAGCATGATATATCAGCAAGAGTATTTTGAAGAAAAGAACAGATAAGACTGTCCATTTAAATTTGGAGGAAGGACAAATGGTCCCAGTAATTGATCGCCGATGACACCACACCAAACGTTAATCTTAAATTCTTGCTGAAAATTCATTTCTTTAATGCCATGAGGATTTCCTACTTCCAGTAAAAACGCCTTGGCGAGTAAAAATTGCTTCGTCGGTAAATAAAGTGTTCTTAACAAAATTTCGATCCGTGTTGTGTTTATTTAGAACAAATTTACAAAATTGTAGCCTTTGTGGAATATCCCTTCGATGTAAGTTTTATATAAGTGTGAGAAGATATGGGTAGAAGCGTTCTTTACGGATGACTCTTAGGACAGTTGTTTACCGCTGCTAAACGACTTGAGCTAACTTGAGGATCTTCATCCACACAAACTAGAATTTCTAGTTCTCGATCTGGAGTAATTCGTTTCTGTCGTTCTACATCGTCTTTATGACGAAATGAACCCGTTTCTCCCAAGCGACGAAACAGATCTTTGAAAATCTTATGGTCTGGCTGTATTCTAATTGGATATTGCAATGAGTATCTCTCATTTCCTTATTTGAAAAATTATTATGTCTAGGCATTGTAAATAAAGAACTTTAAAAAATGAGCTCGAGGAACACAAGAACAAAATAAAATGATTAAATGACGTAAATGACGGAACTAAAACGTAACCAAAGCGCACTTTTCAATAAATACACTTTGTTTCATTAAATTCGAATTTGTCTTTCAAAAAATTATTGAAATGTTTAACGGCACTTTCCGCGAGAACGGTTGGAGTTATCAAGTTCTACCAAGTGTACCTTTTATACGTTGAAATGATGCCCTCATCAGATTTTCTGATCAGAAGTACTACAACGTTTTTTAGAATAAAAAAAGTTCCTCTAGCAAATTTGGCGAAGACCAGTCAAGAGGTTGTTGAATTATTGCAAAAAACCGAAAAAATAATTTGAACTTTGACGTCCTGTATTTTTTTCCACAGCAACATTTTATATATTTGGTTATATCCTCATATTTTGCTCGAAGAATCTACCCTTGAACTATGGCCTATTATTAATGGTTCACCCTGTATATGTGACCGTTTATCCTTCAAGTATTTGTTGTTGAAGATTGAAGTAGATGTATCGCTCACAGATAACAGATAAATATCTGTGAGCGAGACGGTGTTTTTCGGTCGTAAAATCAATTTGTATTTGATTTTCTATTTTTGAAGGTTTCTCAATGCAGTAGGCAAAACTATGTATTCTATTTTGATTTTTGGGTGTAACTAGCTATTTTTGGGAAATACACTTTTCGCATCCTCCTTTTCTTTGGATATATGTGACCGTATTCACTCTTTACATATTATCATTCTTCTACACATTCTAAACCACGGAAGAAAAATTACTGGTTCATTCCTAAGATTAAATGACGTCACATTAAAGACTGAGATCAAAATCCAATAATCTAAAAATCTTATCTTCTAAATTCTGAAAGAGATAAAAGCTCTATAATAGTTTAGTCATTAGCATCCATGAAACAATGGACGCTAGTGAACCGTCCTTGTTCATCTTTGCCGATTTTGCCAAAGCCATTGGCACAGTAAGTTATCCAGATTTGTTACATATATTGAAAATTATCTCTCCCATTAAAAACAGAATTATCATAGAAATGGGACCAAGAAATCTTCTGTCAAAATTCAAGTATTTTTGATGTCAAGTATCTATAAATAACGTATTATGCCTTGGCACAATTTTATTTATCACATGGCATCATGAATTGAGGGAGTGTAACAAACTGTTATTTAAACAAACTTCAAGAATTAAAAGATGGTTACTAAAAGTTATCTATAATAATTTGTCTAGCCGATAGCCGCGTTGGTGAAGGCGCGAGGTGGCAATCGCGGTTAATCGAATAGGTATCGCGCTAGCAGGTTCGAGCCCCGGCTCCGGCACTGACACTGTCGAAGGATATGGTTGTATGTCCGCTTTTTTCAATGTGTAACCCCCTTTCGCATTAGCCTCTGGTTTCTGAAATTGGGAGTTGTCTGATTTCTGTGGTGTTTATCGTTATATTTATTATTTATTTATAAGTATTAACGTATCACACGAATGAACCCCATATAGAAAGAAATATTTTCGATTTAAAAAGGCAATTGTTGTGTCACGCTGTGCTAATGAGTATCTACCAGAACCAAAATAAGTAATTATAAAATATTGAACATCGTTACAATACGAACACAAAGAATATTCAACAAAGGGACCAGAATGGATAGAACAATTGACCAAAGATTCTGTAAAAATCTATGACCAATAATTTGTAATGTACTTCCCAAATTAAAAAAAGAAAAATTCTTGCTTCTAATTAAAAATCAGAAAATCGATTACCAGCGAATAAAATAAGGAATAGATGTGAAAAATTATGATTATTAAACATTATCTTTACGAGTACTGAGTATTTACTTGGAGTTATCTGCAAAACTATCATATCAGTCTAGTTTGGGCTAACTGAATCAAAATATGTAAAATAAAAATAGCACTAAAGACACACAGGAAAAATATATATCTACTCTTGGAATGGCATTGGTTAGGATATAACTTTTCTTTATAATTATTAATTTGATAATTAGAATTTTATAAGTAAATTCTCGCCCACGATCAAGGGTTTCCCCTTCTGTGGATTCGAACATTTACTATTCTGTTTACCTAATAATAAAATTACTTTCTTCTTGTTTTTTATATACTTTTATATTACACAAGAATCTATTTTCTTTGTACATACATATATTAAATTTATTTGTCACGACTCTATTGCTGTATTGCAGATAGGCACCATGGCTACATTAAAGCATACTTGTGCTTTTTGAAATTCCAAGAAAAATAAAATACCAGAAGTATTTTATTTTTCTTGGAATTTCAACAAGGACGTCTAGATAAATATGACGATATTTTAAAAATTTATCATAAACATAATTTGCAAGGGAAACATAATCTTTGAATGATATTCAAGGTTATCATTCAAATGCTTGAGTAATTTCACGGCATTAAAGGCAAAATATAAAGAATCTGCTAATGAATCCGCCTGCTTAACAAGTGAACAACAGTAGTCATTATGAAAGTCTTCAACATCTACAGTTGCGGAATAAATAAGAAAAATTTGTTTATCTATTACAGTTCAAATTTTTTTGGCAAGCGCATGGATATGCACATTTTTTAAACTATTTTTCATATGTAGATCTCGGTTTCCATGCCAACCGATAATTAACAAATCTCTCATTTGAAGCATTAGTGAGTTCTTTCTTCCACTCTGTTTAAAGTATCTTATAGTTGTTTTATTAGTGAGTAATTATTCGATAGCTAAACGGTGGCGGAGAAAAACTGTATATACAAAAGTTATTTGGTTTTAAGTTGCATATCATTTATAAATATTTTTGACATTTCAGTGTTGTGACAAGGATAAGAAAAATCCTTCACTAATCAAAAGCCACAGGTGTCTTTTGCGTAAAATACAGAGCGTTGAAATCACATTTGCTTTCCTCATAATCTCCATAACAAACGGCAACCAACTGGTAGAATAGTTGTCCTCTAATTGCGTGGCTTCCTAGATCACCAGACGTCACCCCTATGGATTTTTATTTTTGGGGTACCATAAAAATAAAGTCTATAAAAATAGGCAACGAAATAGAGCGGAAATATAGGACAGAATTAGAGAAGCATATAATGAAGTAACAAAATAATAAGAAGAGAATAGAAAAATCAGTAGTGATGGAGGACTAGTGGAGAAAGATTATATTTAACATTTAATTTTTTAAATTATATTTTTGTTTAAGTAATAATTTTAAGTGTCGTTTAAGTTACAATGACTTTATAAAAATAAAAGTTTAGTTATTTGATATTTCCTTTAAAGAAAAAATGTATCCTCATGCTTAATTAGCGTCATTATTACACGACTACCAAGTTATGTAAATATTCGACAATAAATAACTCAAATAATAAAGTCATTATTACTGAAATCTTAGATATGATTTTTTTTTGAAAGGAATATTTTTTAACGAAATTTAATATACAGGGGTTTTAGGTCATGTCGAACAAGATTTTGTAAAAACGAAAACCCTATCTCAATCGCTAATATAAATTCCAAATTTTTTTTCAATTTTTTGATCTTAGTAGACGTATTTAATTTCGAAAAAAAAAATTAAATAACTTTTTAATCCCAATCTGAAACACAATAACTACCAAATTTGATCTAAATCGATCAACAAATGGTCGAGATATTGAGGTGTAGTGGTGAAAAGTGAGACGCACTGTATATGTCGTAGTCACATGGTGAAATACGCCTTTTGGGAAAAAGCCTAGGCAGTTCATGAAATGCCGGCAGATAGTGTGAAATCTGTATGCTACACGATTCGCCTAGGCTGTTCATAGAGAGCCTGGTTTATTTAGTCAGTTAATGTTCTGATTCGTGCTTTACATGATCTGCAGTGATTTAAGCCATCGGCATTTCATGAAATGACGTGATTTAATCATATTGTGCATGAGCCTGGCGATGAAGCCGGCAGATCATGTAAAGCACGAATAATAACATTAACTGACTAACCAGGCTCTTCATGAACAGCCTAGGCGAATCGTGTAGCATACAGATTTCACACTATCTGCTGGCATTTCATGAAATACCAATGCCCTAAATCATGGCAGATCATGTTAAACTTCTCATTACACGAAAATACTGACATTTTAAGGTACTTCATGGAATAACATGAGATGTTTTACACTATCTGCCGACATTTCAAGAACTGCCGAAAAGCCATGTTACACTATGAGTCTTCGACATAGGCTTTTCGGGAAAAGCCTAGACAGTTCATAAAACGCCGGCATCACGTCATTCCATGAAATTCCGATGGCCTAAATCATGGCAGATCCTCTTAAACTTCTCATTACACCAAAATACAAAATTTTTAATGCACTTCATGAAAAGCCTAGTCATATAATGTAACATGAGATGTTTCACACTATCAGCCGGCATTTCATGAACTTCCTAAGCTTTTCCTGAAAAGCCGTATTTCACCATGTGACTACGATACATATAAATCAAAATAAATGCCTCAACTGTCTATGGAAATACATAAACAGAAAATAACTATATTTGACATACAAAAAAGAACTCAAAAGTTTTAAGTAAGGAAAGCGATTGTTTTTCAGGACGTTAACGAGTTTTAATTTCTATTTTTAGTTATTTTACTTATTTTCTTTGTTTATATCTTTGCCAGTTATTAGTATCCTCTGTCACATTTTGTTCATTAATCTTTTTTTTTTGGGATACTCGCCTGTATATTTACCATTAAAATACATTTTCTGTCTTCTTCCACAACTAAGTATCTGACAAATATTATTTTTTTTCTATCATTAGCTTTTTGATTTAGGGATGAGACGGACGGGCGGGATATGATTTCGCGGACAAACAGACAGACAGATTGATGGAATTGACAAACCTTAATTTTCACTTCAAGAAGCTAGTGAAGTAAAATTAATAAAAACTATTTATATCTGTTCCTTCTGGTTCATTTATTCAACATTTTAATAATGTCTTGAATAATGGCCTAATAACCAAAGACGATATATAAAATGTAGCTCTTTAGAACAGAATATTCATTTAAAAACTGACTGTTACACATATGAAAAATACCAATAATGTAAATATTATTGATAAATTATAGTTATGAGGTAAATAAGTTTTCAATATGGCTGTAGAGTAATTCATTCAAGACGTTAAAGTACTTTCATTTCTATTAATTCTGAATTAATTTTCCATGTTCTCTGGAATACTTACTTCATACAGATAAAAGGAATAACCAGTCTGTACTTTTATATTTTCAAGCGTTAAAAGTAATTTCGTTGGGAACAAAATTTTATGATAGGCTCTTTAGCTGCAGCAGTTTACTGCTTGTTATCATTATTAACACAATTTGGTTCTAAGATAATCCTTAAAACAATGACTCCTTAAAAAAGTGTCTCATGTTTTCTCATTTCTACACATAGTGAAAAATTATGTCAATACAAACAGAAAACTGAGGGTGCTATCCTTTTTTGCATACGTACAAGTAGGGAAATAAAACATGTGAAAGGAGAGTAGAAATATATTCAATATTTATGCCTAGTTTATGTATATTTACTAATGGTTTAAATAAAAAATGAGACGCCAGAATTTGTTGAGAAATTTTGCTGATTGCTTTGTTGCATTTAGGACTAAAAGCAGGCCCGGCGTGACCAAATAGGTGAACTAGGCAGTCTTGGTCGGCGCAATGATAGACTTTGAATCTGAATGGAATATTATTTATTATACATAGGGCATTCGCTTGGAGCGCCAAGTGTGCTTAAGTCGGACATGTTAATTAAATTTTTAGATAAAATCTCTTGCCATTTTTGTACTTTTCTACTTTAAATTATTGATTAATTTAGTGTCATTTTTCATTGGAAATGGATAAATGTTTAGTTTAATGCCATTATTTAAGTTATGTTGTTTAGTATGATCTGAAAAAGGCCAACAACTGTATGAAATCTCAGGTGTTATGAGTAGGGGAGTCCCCTGACCAATATTTTCTCCTTATCGCGACATGAAGATTTCAGTGATATTTTAGTAGACTATATTTCTCCCAAAAAAATTTCCTTTACGACTGACGTCTCTGGGGTTGCTAAAGGAGTAAATTCTTTTATTGAACATGTAAACCCCACTTTACACCTCTAATTCAGTGATTCACAAAGTCTTCAACGGAATCGGCTAAAATTCATATTATGGGACTTTTTGCGGTCGCTGATTACGAATCCTACTTGAAAATTGGATAATTGAAAATGCCGGACCTAAAATGGCGGACTTCAAGAATTAATTCCTGATTCACACCGTTTAGAAGGCCATTTTGCATAAGAATACACCATTTTGGTAACCACTTTATTTAACTCATTCGCTTCTCCCCCCTGGAAAATCTCCCATGAATGACCCTTTTTGTTGCAAAAATTGCAATACAAATTGTTTCTTAAATTTTTTTATTACAGTTTGATAATATTGGACTAATAAAGTTGAAATTACAAAAAAAATAACAACTCTATTCATTTCAATTCTTTACTGGGGGGTGAACAATGAATATAGTAACCTCCCAAAAAAATTTTACTATCAACTGATGGGGGAAAATATGGAAATATTACTAATAGTGTCTATTTTGAGCAAATTATTAGTAATAATGGATATACACCCTTAAAAAATATTTGCAATGTTCCACTAGAGACGTGATATTTATTTTATTTTTGTTCTTAACATCCCTAATGTATATTTTTCTAGTATTTAAGTATCTAGCAGTTTGACATATATTACGATTATCAAAATTCTTACATGGTATTTGATAGATTACAACGTATGTTAAGTGAATATGAACGCTTTCTTGGAGGATCGTGGGGAAAGTAATTTCTTTCAAATGTGTACGACTAGTTTCTTTTACTCATCTGTTAACGAAACTTCAATTCGATGGCTTGGTTTTTAAATTGAATCGACAGAGACAAGCTTCAGAAGCTTCTCTGTTTTACTTCCGTTTTATATCTTCTAGTTCCGAAAAGTACTATTTTCAAGAGACCGGATTATTTCATTAAATATTTATGTGAACAAAACTATGTGTTAGTCTCCCCCTATCTATATTTTATAGGAACTGGGTAAACGTTCCTATTAATCTTTAGAAACGTCGCAGTAAAATTTTATTGTATGGGAAATAAAGGGCGAATTCGATATCGTTTATTAAAATAACTTTTACCCTAAAAACAAATCAATAATCGTGGACGGTTTTTTAACTTTTTGAGTAATAAGGAATAGAAAACAGCCGTATGTATCAACAACAACCAACTTTCTATTAGTCTGGTGGCTTAACGGAAATCTTGTGACCTGCTGAACTAAAGCAACAGATTTTGCATAATAATATATACTTCTTATGTACCATCAGTAAAAATAATTTATGGGGAGGGTTGTCAAATTTTCAGGCCCGCCATCTTGAAATACGACGCCATCTTTGTTTTCGTTAAAGGTCTTTTGACTTTTCTTTAAAAATTTGCTGAATATCACCCAAACGGTTGGGTTTGACATGTTATTAGATGCTTTATTAACAATTAAATTTGCTACAGTATGAGCCTAATACCGCCTTAGTTGGTTGAATAATTTGTGAGATACACCTTTTCAAATTTCGAATTCTTTATAAATTTTTGACTTCTATTGAAAAGCCGTCAACTTCTCAGTATACATTTCGATGCACCAAAGTCTAAAATAGATTTAAAACATATTCAGAAAAGATATAATATGACTTTTAGGCATCTAAAATATATCTAGAAGATGACATCTAAAAAATGTATAAAACAGAAGAATGTAAAGAATTATACATCACGTATGGTAAATGTGTCATTTCTATAAGCAGCACTACACGCATGCCCGAAATTGCTACCGAAGAAACTGATAGGAGAGTGTGCCTTCATATACTGGATGCATTACAAAAGAGTGCAACTTAAATCCTCTTAAGCACTGTTGATACATATGTGACTGTATTTTTCTCAAGTTACCAACTTACAAACCTAACTATCAACTCTGGATTGCGTTTGGTAAAGGTAAACACTTCTGATATTATCTTATCAATAACATTGGCCAAGAGCTTGGAGAAAACATATGGTAAGCATTATCCTTTTTCCATGCATTTACTGGCTCGGACACCACATTGCAATTTTCTGGTAACGGAAAAAACCATATGGAAAACATGGGAATCTTTCCCTTCAGCTGCTGAAGGATTTCCCTTTCCCGAAAAACATCCTTATAAGTTAGTCGACGATAAAACAAAGGAATTCAAAATAATCGAACGATTCACATGAATCCTGTACGATGGCACCGCAGACCTTGGTAGTGTTACCAAGCTCAGAGACGATCTCTTTGCGCAAGGAATACAAATAAAGATAGTCCACTGTCTAGCGCCCACGCAGGATTCTCTCATCCAACATACAAATCGATGAATCTATCAATCTAGCATCTGCCTAAATAGTTTGAAATCGTTCCAAGATGCACCTATTCCAGCCAAATTCGGATGAAAAAATACCGGAGAAATAGGAACTGATTTTGATGTTCGTACCAGAAGCAAATAAAAGCTGCAGGGAATTAACCAAGTGTGGCTGTAAGTTAAACACCTCTGCTCTAAAAATTCTTTTTGTTATAAAGCTGTACTTGCCTGCACAGCTCTTTGTCACTACAAAAGTCATTGTGAACAATGAAGTTGTCTGTGAACTGTAGACATTTATATATTATTATAATAACATAATTTTTGTTCTAATTATTGTCCATCTCAATATAGTTTAAAACTTGTTCATATTGCACTTTATCATATCTGGTCAAATAAAATAATTACCTATAGATTTTTTATAATTTTATGGATAAATTTTTATTTTAACCATATTGTAACCTATCTATATTATAAACATTATTGGTTAGTAAAATTATTTTTTCTTTCAGAACATGGATATATTTAGAAAAACAGAGTCATACAGTAACCTATAAAAGGTTAAAACTTAAAAAGCTTTTATTTGGCAAAATATGAAAGCTACAGCAGCTGTTTTTCATTAAAAAAATTGTAGCAAATTGAATATGAAATGTACACTTGTTGGCAGTTTTTGCTCTTACCCCTGCCGTTGGGGTTTAAAGATGTCAAAATTTAAAAAGTTTGTATCTCACAAATGGTCTACCTACTAAAGCGGTATTGGGCTTATATTGCAGTAAATTTAATTGTTAATAAAACATATAATAACATATTTTATTCATGATATTCAGCAAATTTTTTTAAATTTAAAAATCCTTAATGAAAACAAAGATGGCGTCGTATTTCAAGATGGGGGGCCTGAAAATCGTTCTCCACCCCATAAATTATTTGTACTGAGGGTAAATATAAACTGTGCAAAATATCTCGCTTTAATCCAGAAAGTCACGATTCTGGAAAATATTAATTCGATAATTCACAAATAACATAAATTCACCAACAACAAACAGCTTCCAAACATCCCAACTAGTCATTCTACGTCTCGAACCTTCCAAAAGATTGCCCTAAAAAATACCGCCCCTTCATCATTACATTGCCAATCAAAATATTTTCTGTTTAAATTTAACCGTTCATTCGATCTAAATCCTTTAATATCAAACTCCATTTCATCTCTATTCAAATATCCAAGCACATCAAAAACCCACGCATCGTTCCTAATTCGATATCAAAACTTACTTCCCAAACATAACTTATGTATCAAAGTCAATTGAAAGTCATCACCATTAATTGCATTATATCCAATAAAAAGTAATATTGATCCAAGCTTCGTTTTATTATCAAAAAATCCCCCATTTCAATACCAAACCTTCGAATCTTTATATTTTACAAAAAAATAAAAAACATTATGCAATATTGCGCAATCGAAGCTAGCACGGAATGGTGGGCTCCAAATCCAGACCTTTCCAGACCTCAGCACACAAGTTCCCATCGGTGGATATATAAGGCCGAGCTCAACACGCTCAGGCTAAGTCAGTTCTTCGGTGTATACTTGAGTTAGTTTCTGTGTTCCGCGATTGAAGTCTTTAAACCCCAAGCGTTTAACTCTCATGCGGTCAACGCTTAAATTTTAATAACTAAATACCAATAATTGCTTTCTTGGACAACTCTAAGTAAAACAGTATTTCTGCCGCCACGCAAATTTAGATTTTAAGTGAATTTTTTTCAAATATTATTTAACAGTATATTTTATTCTATCTCTTAAACATTCGTTACTAATTATCACCAAGTCAAAATTTTGTGTCGAGAAATTTACTTTCTACCACTTGTTAATTTTAAGGAACAAAAAAAATGTTGACGAACTCTGCTATTCTTAAATAAATTATTCTTTTTTAAACAAAGGTGTTTTATTTCCAAGAATTATAGTATACAGTTATATACAGAGTGTAGTTTTTGACCCTACCATAAATAATAAATTACATAAAAGTGAATTTGGACAATTTCTAAGTACATACAGAGCAAGGCCAATCCAGAGGGACTTATACAGGGTGTAGCTGTTGACTCTGTCCAACATTTTAAGAGCGACCTCCCCGACTTAAAATTCAAATAAATTTTGTGCACGCAGGCCTCTACTAGCTCCGGAACTTCATTCAACGATTTTTTATTCCGACCTACAATAGTCTAAGAGCTGGCAGCCACCTCGACTAACGTGTAAGGTAAAAGGCTAATATTTCGTGTGTACTTTATAAAATACTAGTAAAGTAAGAAAATCATAGTCTGTCAGAATTGACGCGGTTGCAATAGTACTAAATAATAATAATAATAATAATAATAATAGTACTTACCCCCTAAATTTTTTAAAGCGCAAATTAATTATAAAAATTAGTATACTCGTACAAGTCTGCTGTTCAAATATATCTTAATTTTTGTTCAAATGGTTATAAATATCGACTAAGGTTCTTCAAACTTCCTTTTTTGATCAAAAGATTAAGCTGAAAACTTTGTTAAGTGATTAATTTAGTTTAAAAGGCACAGAGTTACTACTCGGTTTGATACCGGATCGAAAACTAGGTTTCACATATTTTCAATTAATATTTTGGATTATTTTAAGTGATATTTCGATTTACTCGGATTTAATTAGCGAGTATCCTCCAGAAGTATTATTATGGGTAAGTTTTTAATTTCTTAGATTTATTATAGACACGTGCTCACGTTAGGGGTTTATTTTGAGACTAATTTAGTAAACTTAATTATAGACGAGTTTAGTACTGCTAGATTTCGATTTGGCACAGCTAGATTTTGGATACAGGACTTACCAACTATTCTGTTTTTGATTATTGGATTTGGATATTTGGATCATTCTACTGCTCTTTGATACATGAATTTTGGTTTCGAATTTGCATTGATTTACACTTTCGTATTTGAGAAAAACTCTATTTAATTATTTGTGAAGATTTCTACGACCAGCAAGGATCTCGATCAACAAGAGATACCTTACAACCGTTTTGGTGAAAAAACTTATTTAGTTCTTTTAACGTTACCCTCACAGCCTTCGTCTCTGCATTTTTTAGGACTATCGAGTCATATCAACTCGTACTGATATTGAGGGAGTATTCATGTGTTAAATTTGATCAAAACCGTTCGAGCCATTTTTGAGAAAATAATTATTTAATTCATTAAATTACCCCAGTTGCAACATTCCTTCCTGAATTTTCTAGAAACAAATAGTCATGCCATCTTATAATGTTACTAAGGAACTATACACATGCCAAATTTCATATCAGTCGTTACAACTGTTTTAGAGGAATAGAATATTTGATTCTTTTAAATCTGATCCGTGCAATAGCCTCCGTCTCTGCATTATTTAGGAGCAACGCGTCATGCCATCTCGTACCAGTATTAGGGCCTTATCTATGTGTTAAATTTGATCCAAAACTTTAGAGTAGTTTTAGGGAAATTGTTACATGGCCTATGTTCATTTAAGAATTTTATATAATAACTAGTATTTTATTTATATTTAGCATGATCTGTATAGCATTTTGATTCAGTTTCTGTAAGTGAGACTGTTTTCAACTTTTCCTTGTATAACTGCTAAATAATTTCACATTGTCTTATGTACATATTTTTATATCTTAGGAACTCAGTTATGTTTTTTTAACACTATTATGTATCTCCGTTCTCTTATAGCACTTCAGGAAACAATTGTCGATTTCAAGTCTACAAACACATTTATTTACTTTAATTTATATTTCAGTTTTATATTTTGTTTACTATGTAAGTATATGTGGTTATTCTCCTTACCTTTGACTTTGTTATTAACCTGTTATATAGTATACCCCGTGTGATGTAATATATTTACTGAATTCTTACAAAATAGTTGGATACGATATACTATTATACGTATACGATTTACTATTTATTAGGGCAGTTCGTACTTAGGATATATTTTCATTTCTCACTGTCGAGTCAAGCTTGGTATAGAAAATTATAGATTCCCTTTATCGATTCTGTAACTTGTTAGAGTAAGGGAATCTACCTAACAACGAGCTTGTGCGCTTAACTCAGCAATTAACAGATGGCGATACCTGCACAATTTTCTACATTTTACAGATTTCCATTTTATTAGTAAAACTATATTTTTTCAAGTTAGTGTATTGGTGTCATTTAGCAAAAAGTGGGATAAATAAAGTTTACCTTATTAGTAAACTTCACCAATAAGTGAAGCCTGCAGCTTTTGTACTGATTCAGACCTGTACAAACTTAACTGTGTGACATCAGTAATTAATACTACATTTTATATCCGCGTTAACAAGTGTTTAACAACCAGGTAAATTTCATTTATTAGTCATTTAAAATTTCAGTAATTTTCAATCTTTGTCTTTAATGTAAATTCAATTTTTTTAAAATAAATTTAAATTCCAATTCAATTCTTTTTAATTTAATATGTAATTAAAATACTATATGTACCACATGGTTATAAAGTTTTTTTTCTTTCTTTTTCATTTTTTTGGTAATTTATAGTTTGCGAATCAGCTTATTCTTCTGCATATTGATAATGTGAACTTCTTTAATCTTCTGCATATTGAAAATTTGAGTTTCTTCAAAATTGAAATTCAGCTATATATTTCAAACTTGAAATTCAGCTTTATATATTTTATGCTTATGCTTTAAGCTTTATACTTTGTATTTAAGCTTTATATTTTATATTGAAAACTTGAGCTTCCCACAAATTTATATCAATTATAAATTCATATTCTACGTTAAAAGGAATATTATTTCTATAGATTGAAATCTATAACCATTCCTTTTATGTTCACATTATTTGTTAGGTAAACTTGCACCTACATTTGCGTTCATTAAGTTTTCAAAACCATATAGTTGGACAAAAATTTCTACAATCTTAAAATTTCACTTCATTGAGAGACGTAAACTAAATTGCCAAGAAAACCTTTAGATTCCATTTTTGTAAGAGACCATTGTGGGTCTGAATTGCTGTTTCAGAACCCTTCATCTCAACGATACTCAATCCCGGAATCTAGGATCCTGGTAGAAATTTGTTATTAATTTTTTTTAGTATTAATTAGTCTTTATAGATATTATTAAATAACTTAAAATTTCATATCGGACATTATACAAATTAATTTATTTACTCATGTAATATATTTTATCATTCATTTTACAAAATCTTTTTATTTCTCTTACCAACAATTTCAGTCTAATTTATAGGAGACTGGTTATTCGAGGAAAAGAAACAACTCTACTTATTTTCACTATAGATGGTGCCCAATTCACATCAGTTTCTCTTTGTCTCCATTTCTCGAACAAAACAAGAATCTGTCATATATGCTGGGCATTCGGAAGGCGTAAGTTTCTCCACTCTTATGAATACTCCGAATCCGCGACTCTTTGCTCCGGCTCAAACTAGCTAGTCGTCTGCATATGTTGCCTCAATTTTTTCCCAAAAATATATAATAAGGGAAAGGAGGTAACAAAATTATTTATTTTTAAACCGCACCCCTTGTAACATACCTCCCTGATTTTTTTAGAATCATGTTGTCTTGTAGTGATAGTAAGGGATTTTCAAAGTGCCAAATTTCACCACAGTCGTTATATAATGTTTTAGGGGAAGAAATATTTAATTCATTTAACCTTACCCGCACAGTCTCCGTTCCTGCTATTTTTAAGTGCAACAGGCTATGCCATTTCATATTAACGCTAAGGAAGTATGCATGTGTTAAATTTGATCAAAATCGTTAAATCCGTTTTTGAGAAAAAAATCACTCTACATTTTTTCATCGGTTTTTATTAGTTAGATCCCTACATTTGAGATTTTGCGATTTTATATATTATTCGAGATGTGGCCGTCCTGGACATGCATA
Organism: Leptura quadrifasciata; assembly: GCA_963675555.1. Lineage (NCBI taxonomy): Eukaryota > Metazoa > Arthropoda > Insecta > Coleoptera > Cerambycidae > Leptura > Leptura quadrifasciata. Next base: position 53,292,095 of record OY776678.1, on the reverse strand, counting down.
CAAAATCAAATCAGTCGAGTAATTTGGGCTCTAGGTGCGACCACAGATGGCAGCCAACAAGACTACAGACAGCAGGCAGACATTTTTTAAAAACCACTGGAAATATGTAAGTTCTTCAAGAACTCAAAATCGATTTTCTGCACGATGACAATACGCCTATTACGTATATGGGAAAGTCAAAATGCAGTATCTATTATAATAGAACAAAAAATGATTTGCAGTATATTAGGCCAAGACTTCTCTATATTATTATTTTACCATCACCAACCTGACTGTTGTCTGATATGTAGTGTGGTGGCTTAGAGCAAATTTATTGGTGTGATTTTTTTCAGAATTTTGTGTGAAAGCCTGTGATTTTTGACTGAAAATTGTGTGAATGCTGCTTTTTTTTCTAGTTTGACTGATTCTATTAATTGACTGAATTATTCGACTAATTTTAAAGATTTTGAAAAATTTTCTATCTCGTATGAATGAAATGCACTATCACAATCTATGGAAAGAACATCTAGATTTAACAAATCCAACAATAAGAAAACTGATGTAATATCGTTAACTAGAGAGGATAATAAACTACTAATATGAAAAATTTTATCAAATTTTTATGCATGTGGGTGGAATTGGAATTCATAAGTTTACATTGTAAATAAAGCTTATTTTTTTAATATAAAAAATTAATAAATTAGTGATTTTTTACTCTCGTGATTAATCGTAAGTTCATAAACAATTTAATAATGAAATGTTGTTCAACAATTTATTTCAGTTTTATCTAACTTATCACAGGATCGATGAGAATTATGTACCCGGTCAAGAAGCATAAAGATTCAAAGTAATTTATAGGAATACATGGTGCCGCTGAATATTCAAAAATCTAGAAAATGAGAAAAAATGTCACAACATTTATTAGATGGAGGAGTAATGACACTAATAAATGTTATTGCAAAGATGAATCAAATTTTGTCTTCGTTTTTATGCCACCAGTATACGTATTTCAAAATCAAAACAAGTTCTTCCCTTTAACGTTTTTAAACTTTAGTATGCTGCGTTTAAGTTTTCCATATCAGACTTTTCTTAATATGTCCTTCTTATAATTTTTGATATCAATCATTTGATTTATTTATTTATTTACCGAAATTCTCTTATGTAGTTTTTTGAGTTCAGTAAATCTACTAATCTTTGCTAGAGAAAATAGGAATTTTTATTCTATATCTATTTTAACTTACTTATATTACCGGTACAAGTAGAGAAAAAACATTTTTATAAAGTGATTATTTGCTCTCTTTTAGAAAAGTTTAACGTATGTATATTCGCTAAAAATTATGAAACAATATTACTAATTTTTTAGTAAACTATCTATAACTACGGTCAACAGACAAGAGTGAAGCATGAGAACCGGGAGATGCAAGAAATGAGGAAGCTATTTCACAACCTAATTGATGGGTTGTATTCAGTCCTGAATATCAACTCGAAACCAGTGAGACAATTTCAAATGCACTAGTTTATCGCATTCTTCCAGCCGAAGAATTTCTTGTTTAGAGAGTCGAAGGATTTCAAATTAACAGAATATCCAATTGAGGCTTTTGTTTGTCTGTTTTTATTGACATCCAATATTTTCGTATTACATTAATACATTATAAGACGCACAGTAGTCCTATTCGTATGGGAATTCGTATTATATTAACTATGAATACAGGTAAAACTTTCAGCAATGATGTAATTTTGTAGCGATGAAAATGCCAACTTGTTGATAAATATATATTAAAAATTAAATTTGTTTGCTCAATAAATAATTCTCGGGTTTTGGCCACGATGAACCAATTTTATTAATTTCGGATATTAATAATTTTATTGTAAATCAGTAAAGTTGGGATAGTAACTAAATTTCTTAGATGTTCAACTACTATGTTCCAGAATGGAATTAATATATTTCTATTGAATCAAGAATAGTTTAATATTTGTAATACACAGGCTGTTTCTAAAGTTGAGTTTGAAATTTCTAGATGATATAGTATTCATTAAATTAACTTAAAAAAATTCTTATAAATATCAGAGGTACACATATTCCTAGAGAGACATACACCATTAAATTGATTTAGATGAAATTTATTTCATTCCTTTATTTGAGGAACGATAAAAGGCAAATATTTGTTAAACATGATTTTTGAACAGTACTTGCTGCACCTATGTTGGAAGAAAATATAACCTAAAATTTTGGATCTTTAAAATATGCAAATTTTAAATCCTGTCCGAAATGCCGTATCAGACTTTTCAATTGTCTATGCCAAAAGTCAGATTCAGAGTGTCATTAATTGAAATTTGACAAATTTTAGAACTTTATTCTTATTTGAATAATTGCTCAGGGACAGAAGTGTGTGTGTGAGAAAATTTTCTGCAATCGTACTCTTCATATCACCAAGAATGCTTGTTCTACTAAAAATTTCAGCTTGACAGTAATCCGTCTCTAACAAAAATTTATCAGCCTCTTTCACTTATCCTTAACAGTCTTATCTCACCATTGTACTGTTGTTATTAAAAATAATAAACAATTCACTATCACATTTCTCCCTCATAGAGTGCATTTTCTTCAAATACTCGATATCATCGTTGTCATCAGCTGAAATTTGAAGGGATATAGTGGAATAAGTATAGTGTAAACTCCCCCCGATTTGAAATGTGCTATCCTTGAAAAATTCCACAAAAAATGTTTTCTTACAAAGTATGTTTTGCTCCTTTATCTGTATAACGTTTCTGACATACCCTATAACACATGTTTTTTCAAGAAGATCTATCTAAAATGTTGTGTCATTGATTTTGTCATATGCCCCTTTATTGTTGGAAATAAAATTTTGAATATTTTAATGTGACATTATGAACAACCAATACGCATATAAATTTCCTCGGGGATAGTGTACCCTATATATATTATCCTATTATCAAAGCTTTCTATTTTCTTTGCATCCTTAGGCAGTATTTTTTACGGCAGCGATGGTAAGGTTTGTAGTCCCTCTAGTCACAAATTTTTGAGGCTCAATTATGTTCTTTGTTGTCAGTCCCATACAACATGCAATTAGTGCTTACTTCATGATGGTATATGTTTAAATATTCATAAATATTTCATAAAGCATCTTTCATTTTGGTTGAGGAAAAATTCTTCACAGACGCCCGAGCAGTATCAGACTCGTACCCAATAAAATCCCTCCTGGATAAACGCTTCTGCGTGATGTGGGACTGTTATACTCTACCAGACCACGGTCCGTTCTTCATATAATGATGTTTGTGTTCTCAAATTTTTCGTTATGTGTGGGGTTAAGGATTACAGAACCATTATATCTTTCTCCTTTGCCTCAATTATATCATTTATCGCATCTACTGCCATCTTCCATATCCTCTTCGACTTCAGCTTTTATCTACTTAGGTTATCTGCGTTCCAATGGAGTCTTACTCTTTTGGATATCCACCAGCTGCAGTAAGTATCATACGGTAAACTCAGCGTCATCGTTCTCCCCACAATACACCCCTCCCCCTCGGGTGTCAACAACTCCTATATCAAGCAGATATTCCATAAAGCTTCAGGGCCTAATGGGTGAGACGGAAGTTCACTTTCTCATGATCCCTCTCTATCCATGTCCTTACATTTCGGATGAGGTTCACCTTCACTTGTTTAAGTTGTTCCACTTGGTCTGCCTTCTCTATAAGAGTGTGCTTCCCTATCCCCTCAAATACCCCCTTCTCTCCTTGCAAAGCAAATCTAAAGCGGGACCCTCACTATCATCAAAACTGCCTCTTACGACATTGTTCATGGGAGAAGTTATATTCTTTGATATTTTAGGCTCCTGCTACTGTATCCGACTTTCATCTACCTTTCTCTTGCTGTTAACGATGGGAGAGTTTTCTTCCTGGTGATAAGGAGGCATTCTGTTTGCATGTTCTAGTAGTTGTACTCCCTTAATCATTGCTCCATTTGCCTGATGGTTTCATTTAACACTGCTTCCACCCCAATCAACCCGCTTCCTGTAGCCGCTGTGGCCAGGTTATTAGCGAACCCTGTCACTATGACGCCGCCCGCCAGAGGCAGCTGAAGGACAATATTAAATCAATTTCCCCAGAGTCCGACCTAAAACAGATTCCTTTGCCGTACCACAAGCTACTTTTATGCAACGTTTTCTGCCTCTTACCCAAACCTCCTATTTTCCGAGTATTTCTCAATGATTCTGAGTATGTATGAAGCAACTGCTGCCAAAAGAAAGGCATTTGTAACGTCAGGGGTCAGTACTATATATATTCTTTTAGTGTTCATGGCCTCTCCCAGAAGTTCTGTAATTCTCCTCGTGGCATCCATCATAGATTTGCTTTTCCTAAGGTTATATTGGTTTTTCACCAATTCTTCTTTTTGACCTACTTCAGCTTCTGGTCTTCCCAAAAAATCTGAAATAAAGCAAAAAAATGGAATTTAATACATTTGTGAATATCTGCTGTGAACAGGTTAACTTCGTAAGCCTATTTATTATATAAAACGGTTTATTACTTATAGAAAAATTGATTTCAGCAATTGTAAATAGAGGTCGTTGTCAACTTTGGTCGCTTGTACTTTAAGCTACGAGAAGCATTTTCTAAGATATGTTATTTGCCAAGACAAGTACACTTGGGTCATTCGGTCAACTTGGCAGCCCTCTTGAAAGAGCCTCCTCGTATGAGACTCGTGTGCCTAATCTAAATCTTAATCTTAGATATCAATACAAATCGTTTCGAAGAGATTTCTGTGTACAGCTCTGTGCAACAATCATTATCCCTGTGGTATCTGCACCACAGTACAACATAAGTAACATCAAAGCGTTTATAATATTTTCCGCTCCTCTGACATGCCGTATACCATAAAAATGTTTTCCACTTGAGCTGATAAACTCTATTACTAGCATCCTTAAAACGTGTTTGATATAGGTATACTTTTCTACAGCAAATCAATACACTCATTGTGATATTTCCTGAATGTAATTGAGTGGCAGTGTGAATACTGAATGTCAATTTATCTGTACACGGATTGAGATGGGGCTCCCTATTTACCATTTATTCGATTATAGGGATCAATCGGGATATCTTATTTTATAAATCTAATAATTAATTTTATTTCTTATTTTGCAATAACAAGTAAATGAGAATGCACTACTAATATTGTTTTTGTAGTTATTCATTTATTAATATTTATATTAAGATAAGATATAATATAAGGACTGCTGAAAATTTGTCGAGCTTTAAACAACATAGAAAACGTTTTGCAATGCTCCTAACGCAAATAATAAAGGATTAGGTCTGACACTCTTAGTGGACCTTTGAAGTTTGATCATTGTAATATGATAAAAATATTTTTCAGATGAGTGTTACGTGTTATAATACTCATTGTATAAAAATGCCATGTTGATATCGATACTTGTGCAATACCAAAGTCTTCCATGCGAGAACATCACCCAACCTATAATTTTCCTATACGATAGCATACCGTATACAGTTCCAGCTACCTTAAACGAGTAAACTAATAATATTTACTTTTGATTTTACACCCGTAGCTGTCTGACTAACGTGAAGCGATGACATTTTGGCAATATCAGGAAAATATGTAATTGAACTTAGTAAACTACATAGAATAGATATTTCTCTATTCTTATTGAAATTAACTTTGAGCGTTTGGTTGAACAACAAATGGAAAATGGAAAAAGTGGGAGATATCCTCAAGCAAACTACTAATTTTGGCGGGGATACATTCAGTTTAGTGTGTTAATAACGTTACAATATAATTAGAAGTGGAAAATATAAAATTTTCTATGAGATCTTTGTAAGTTAGTTAAAAAATATGTTTACAAAATCTATTTGTAAACTGTTTTTTAATTACATTTATTTAATTCATTCTTATCGAGCACTAATGACACGTTCTTGTTCGCCCCAAATAAAATATTGTTAATCCTGCGAATAATATCCAGCAAGTTTGGTTTTTGTCACCGGTTATAATTGGAACATGCATACTTTAAGATGTATACGATTGTGTTTTAACTCACTGTTGCGCTCACTATAGTGCAAATCTTTGATATACCTACATTGTGTATTGTACAGTAGTATAAAACATTAACAATATATATTGATTGTACGCATTATTGTGTGAAAGGGGAAATACAAAGTGTGCATGTCTTACTCTTTTTTTAAGTTTTTTATTTTTTATTATCATACAATTTCGTTTTAAATTTTATTGAGTAGGCCGTTATGTGTCAAAACGACTGTTAATAAATTTCAGAAATAAAGTCTTGCTTTCTATTTTATTATGACGGGTCGTTGAAAAAATAGTGTATGCAACTCACGTTTAATGACTATTAAGACACTTGTATTCATTACGATACTTGCTTGTGGCTCGTATCTTAATTCTCATACTCATGTATCAATAGCTATCATTCAATTCTCATTGCATAATATACTACTTTGTATTCCGGAGACAATTTTAAATATGATTACACAGTTTTAAAAAGAATTTTTAGACTACTTTATTTATTAGGGCCATTTTTATTTTTGTATCTAGGTACTCACTCAAATCAATCAAATAGACCAAATTTATAATTATATCAATTTCAAATAGCAACATCTTTTAGACATCAGTAGTTAAATACTAATTTTCATGAAAAATCCATTGGTACCATCAAATCGCAATTCGGTTTCATATTAACGCAAATGCACAAGTTCTTTGGTGAATAATAATTTAACAATCCCGAAGAGTGTGTCATTGAAATTGAGTAGAATTAGATTCTAAGCATGCATTTTGGCAACAAAACAAGACTGCAAATAAAAAAGTTTGCTGTGGAAACAAAAAGAAGTTTGACAATAATAATACATGTGTATTGTTAACTTAATGAGTTTCCTCTTTATCGTTAAATTTGTTGTTGTTTGTTGCTTTTTAATTGTTTTTATTGTTTAACACGTATATGAGGGATGAAAAAGTAGACATGTTATTAATTGCAAAAAGCCGCAGAATTGTATGCACAAAGGTATCCAAACAGACATCATGCATTTTTTCAATATTTTCTAATTATGGAGAAACAAATCAGGAAACGGATTGATGACAATCGTGAAGCTTTTATCGCTAATAAAACGACAGAAATTAACGTGTTGGCTTTTGTATAATTGAATCCTACTGTTGCTACTAGAGAAATTGGCCGCGAGGTGTAAATTAGTCATGAATCAGCAAGAAAGATTCTCACCAAATATGGTTACCATTCGATTAAATATCAGTTATACTAGCAGCATACTACTACAGCATACTAGCATTTGTACAAAGATGATGGTAACCGAAGGTTAGTTTATTATGACTGGTCACTTCAGAACGATAGAGCTAACCCGAATTTTCGTTCTTTCATTTCCATCAACAATGGAATGCTCAATAAATAAAACTGTAGATACAGGGCACAGCTAAATCAGCATATAATAAAGTAATTTTCAGGAAAGATTTGGAGTAAATGTGTGAGCTGGTGTAATTGGAACAAGCATCATTAGACCTATTTTCTTTCAATGGCCTTTGACACGGGAGTTATATTTAGAATCCTACAAAACAATATTGAAGAAATGTTGATGGAGTTACCACTTGTAGTATCAGAACAAATGTATCTTCAACAAGATGGGGCACCGCCTCATAATGCTGATCGACTGTTGCCCATATAGTGAATCGGTATAATGAACGAGTAATTGCAACCAATGGATCTGTATCTTGGTCTGCCTGATCACCAGATTTAAGCATTTTAGATTTTTTTTTGTGTGGGGTTTTGTGAAAGAACGAGTTTTCTATATATCTCAAACACTTGAAATTTTATAAAATCGCATCCACTAAGTTTTTGTAATTATAATTTCTTCTATACTGCGAAATGTTATGCGGAACACCATTGACCGAGCCAGAAAATGTCAAGAAGAACTGGGCATGCACTTTGAACATTTACTACCTTTTAATTAATCATTTCATATATTTTTTATTGTTAAAATAAATCATTTCAGACAGAACACAGCGTTGTTTGTTAACAAAATGAAAGTTTGAATCTAGTTTTATTCAATTCCCACGGCATACTTTTATCGATATTTTAATTATTATCCACCAAAGAGCTTGGGTATTTAGGTGAGTATCAAACCGATTTTCGATTTGAGGTTATCAATGGATTTGTCGTGAAAACTAATATTCAACTACTGGATTCTAAAAGATGTTTCCATTTGAAATAGTTGACTTAATTACAAATTAGTAAAATCTTGCCAATTGATTCCGTTGACACCCGGTATAGTAAGGTAGTAAGTTTTTTATTTATTACCTTTAGCTGTTTAATAAATGTAAATTTCAAAATATATTTCAATATTAGCATAAACTTCCTTGACGTATTTCATATAATTCTGTCAACATTTTTGTAACTACAAATCCAAATGAACAACTATCTTGATTTTATGTGAATTATTATTATACAGCTACCCATTTGCTTAAAACTAATTATAAAATATGCAACATTTTCTCCTTTCTTAGATATTTCACAAAATCAATACCTGTGGATTTTTCCAATTTGAGAAAATTTACGCCACATGGGATTGAAACTAAATTGAACGATGTAGGTTAGGTGTAGGTTAGATTCATAGTGTTAGAAGGGACTTTAGAAGGTTCTTCCTAACTCTGTGATTACATCACCTCTTAAGAACTTACAGAGGGTACATAATTCGCCAATTTCATTAGAGGTTGTTCAACAGAAAAAATACATTAAATCGGAAAACACCAGAGAACCAACCAACATAACCAGAGAAAACAAAGCGATAAACACTGGTTTAGAGGACATAGCCGATATTACAATAAAAGATGTTAAAAACACTTTGAAGGATATGAAATACAACAGAGTCCCCGGAGGAGATCAGACAGTAATAGAAGCTGCGAAGATAAGAGGCGAGAAACTTTTTAGAGAAAATGGTATCTCTCTTTAACTTATGACTACATCACAGTACAATTCTACTGAAATGGCACAAAGCTATCATAGTATTCATCCTCAAAAAGGGGGATATAAGAGACCTAGAAAACTATATGCCCATAAGCTTACTCTCACATTTATATAAAGTATTCAAAATGTTAACTTTTAACTTTTTAATTAAATTATTAAATTTTTAATTAAATTATTAACAGAACAATAAATCTTCTGACATTTCTCGGTAGAAAAACTGATGTATATTATTGTCTATATTTATCTAATATTTTACACATGAATGGTAAACATCTATTACGCATTAAAACCAAGAGAGTTATATCAAATTACTTAAAGCCAGATAGTTCACCACCCACTTGGCTACGCCACTTGATAAAAATAATTATAAATAGAGGTATGATACGGTTAAGTAAGAATATAGTAAAATTTAATATAGCACCGAGTTATTTTTAACCCTGTTGAACGATTATTGAGCTATACACATTAATCGGAAGGGTGAGTTAATAAACATGACAAAGGGTCATCACCATCATCAGGTCAATATAGGCACTCAACATCATTCTGAATTTCACAAATTGTGATGATGTAAAATAAATCTACATCGATCCTGTCTCGCTTGTTGTCAGAGGAGAGTATAACCAGTCATGTTACAGTTGTTTTTACATTCGAGTATAATTTTGTTTTTCAATTATGGATTAAGTATAATTTTCCATTTGGGAGCAATAAATTGTTACAGGGTGAAACAACTATATGCTGTGAAATTGCAGTGGTTTGCCTTATGATTTCGAATATTTTGCATAACTTGGGTTCTCTATGTTTTGCTGTGGTGTAAAGTTCTGTTATATAATATAGAAACTAAATAAATATATCTATATGTGACTGTTTTAGTGTTTCTGTGACTGCGCCGGTTTCTGTGTATCGTTCTTCATCTCTTTCTCTTTTTCCTTTTTCTCTTCCTATTCCTCTCTCTATTTACAATGATAGTACTTTTGAGACGCTATCATAATTTTGTCAACCTTTTTTAACAGTAGATACTGCTACAACGCCATAAATTTGATTTATAAAATACAACCTCTCTGAAAAAATTAATAAAATCTGATTTTCGTCAAATCACTTGTTGGAGGGGTTACAAATTTGAGCGTGATATTTATAATGCAATAGTTGCTACAAATACCATTACAACATCAACAGCCGCTTACTCCAATCATATTGGCATCAGCAATTTACTAAATAGTGGAGCAAATATAGATTTGTAGAGAAAATATTATATGGAGCAACGCGATATAGAAAAATGGTTTTGGTGAAGCTAAGAATACCTTGAGTTTTCTGCTTCGAGTAGGTGGGGGAACCCTTTTTTTTCGCGGAGAAGGGGTAAATTGGTCATTTTTAAGGGTGGTTTTTAATAATAATAATATGCTTTTATTGCCTCAGGCAGAAATATGCAAAAGGATATGTAAATAATAAAAATGTATGTAAGTAGCAAAAGGCAGAGTTCGTACTTACACTCAACACAAAGTAATAATTCACAATATGCATTCACACCCACACTCTCACACACACACCCCACCACACAATCTCATAAGTAATATAATAACTACATAAAAATAGATATTAATGAGCATATAAGGTTCATTAATTTTGCGTAATATACAAAATATGCATACAGACATAAACGAGCAATAAAAAAATACTTACATAATGTGACTAGACTAAAAATGCAAATTATACATTTAAATATCTTCTTACATTACTATGTAATAGAGAATTCTCTATTAGATATTGCAAGTTTAAGTTTTTCCTTGAAAACATTAACAGGAAGTTGCTTTAATTCTTCAGGTATTTTATTGTATAATTTGGCAATATTAAAAGAAAAAGAAGATCTATAAAGAGATGTCTTGTGTTGCGGCAACGTCAAAGAGTTTCTCCTACATATATTGATATTGTGTACTGCCATACGAAACGTGATTTTATTATAAAGATAAGAAGAGCTGATAATTTTATGGTAAAGTGTGCATAAATGCAGTAGACGTCTGTTTTCTAAGCTTAGCCAGTCAATTTCCGCAATAGTCCGTGATACGTGGTCGCGCTTCCTAAGTCCACAGATTAACCGAGCGCAGGAGTTTTGAATAAGCTGAAGATGTCGATTATCAGCTTTAAGCAAAGCTGATCCATAAACACAATCAGCGTAATTAAATTGGAAAAGTAGAAGAGAGTCGCACAGAGTAATTTTACATTTTTTGTTTAAGATGTGCCTGTTCGAATAGATTAGTTTTAAGCTACCGAATGCTTTCCTAATTATTAGTGCTTTGTAAATTTTAGATTGGCATCTAACATGAAGTCCAGATTCTTTTCGCATTCAGTAAAAGCCAAAGTTTAATTGCCAATAAATAATGAAATTTTATCAAGATTTCTTTCATGAACCGCCTTTCTACCGAATAGCATAGCTTTAGATTTGGTAGGGATTATTGTTAATCAAAAGTTAGTAGAAGGAGTAAAAAGGGTGCTAAGGTCATAATTGATTTTATCACAAGCACCATTAATATCATGCTCATCAAATGACATGTATAGTTGAGTGTCTTCTGAGAAAAAGTGTGAGCTAACATGTTTAAATTGCTTGTGAAATTAAGAAGCGCACACTGTAAAAAGTAAAGGACCAAGCACAGATCCTTGGGGCACACCTCTAGTAATGAGGGCCGAATTAGAAGCAGCTTGACCAATTAAAGATATAATTTTTAATAAGATATACAGCATTATTACTGAAGTGGAGAATAGCTAATAATAGTTGATGATTAATTTTGTCAAAAGCCTTTGAGTAATCAAGTAGCACCAGTGTACATAATTTTCAATGGTTGAGTATAAATCGTCAGTTATTTTCAAAAGAGCCGTTCTGCAACTATGTCCAGGTCGACATCCGGATTTATTTTTAGGTAAGATGTTATATGCTTGTAGATATGCACGAATTTGTTCATCCATAATTTTTTCAAAGAATTTTGAAATTGTACATAAAACACTAATTGGCAGTAAATCATTAAAGTTCTGGATTCGAATTTTTAGACAGAAGAATTATATTTGATCCTTTTCAGGTTGAAAGGATAAACATTATTTTCTAAGCAATAATTAAATAGGTGAATAATAACAGGCAAAATAGAAGGGAAATGTAGTAACATTGTAATGCTAATATTATCCACTCCAATAGCATTAGATTTGATTGACAACAACTTGTGATATACCTCAGATTCAGAAACAAGGGTAAAATTAAAATTATTTGTCTTTTCTAGCACATTGTTGGAATAGAAATTAACAATATTATTATCAGGCGTATTGTTTCCAGTATTGGATGTAACGAAAAAGTCCTTGATAAGAGTTGGTTTGCATAAATTCTCTGGGACTGGAGTATATTTTTTCGGGTATATGTTGTATATGTATTCAGTTTTAATTTATTTTGAAGCCATTAAAATGATAGTTAAGAAACGAGAACGGTACCCTTTTATTGTAGATGTTCAAGGAAACTTCAGTTCAAATCTCGTGAAAATCGGTTCACCGCCTCCCACGATATGTGTATAAATATACTTAAAAAATGTAAAAAATTGAATTACTGCTAACTTGGAAAATAAAACCGAATTTGATGAAATTTTTGACAAAAGTAACTTATCTAATCAAAAAATAGCCTGTCAAATTTTAGAAAAAAGTATCCAACAATTTGGCCACAACTCCACTTTAAGTCCAAATTCCACAAAATTTTCAAAACTTTCCCAATTTGTCCAAATGGTCGAACGAAATTTGTTTTTTCCAAAATGAAGGTAATTTTATGTACTTTCGCGTGATGTAACCAAAAAAACTTTTTTATTTAGCCGATTTTTTGTCATTTTGGTATTTACATGCGCGCACAAATATACGTGCAAATTGTTATTCGTTATAGAAATTACAATATTAATAATAAAAAATGATTGTGAGCAGGTTTTAAATTAGATAAAAAAATTCTCGAAAGTAAGATATAATTTTTTTTTTCGAAAATTGATTTTGACTTGACTTCTATTAAATTTTTTACATATATTGATTATTATTTTATTGTATTCATGTTTTATTTTTCTAGTACTTATACTAGATGTGTTACTGCAAGAAGTGAAGTGAGGTACCTTCATCGGTTTAAAGCGCTGAGATCTCGATCGGCGAAGTTAAGCAGCATTGGTCGAGTCCGTCACTTGGATGTGTGAACGGCATCTCTGTTGTAGGGTATGTCCCCTACAAGTCAAAATCAAAAAACAAAAAATTCTAAAAATAATCAAAAACCCAAATAATCTCATGCCACCTGGCAAACTATGTAAAAAAAGTCAATCAGACACTGTTAGCATCAAAAAACCACATTTCAATTAAAAAAAATCTGAGAAAATTAGCCGATCATCGATAATTCACAATTAACCTAAATTCATCCAAATCTAAAGACAAACATTCATTTGCATTCATCCAGAACCAAATCATCACCAAAAACATCACTTAAAAATACAGCCCCCGTATATTCGTCAAATTAGTCAAATTCCCCCATTCGAACCCAAGTTCTCATAATCTTAATTCAACACGTCTCATTTTTATAAGCAATTTCCCTTTTAAAAATATTCGAACTTCTTGACCACCCCTCGTATACGTAACCCCCTTAAAATTAACCGTCGAGTCCATTTCCCCACGTTCTTAAAACCATTTCGTAAATTTTCTATTCTTACTTTTCGATCAACCCCTGTATACGTCAAATCACGTTCCGTGCCTCGAGTCTCAAAAGTCCCCAATATCTTTTCACCGAATTTTCCAATCCAATTGCTATTATACACTTTCCCCATTTTTCGATCACCCCTGTATAATAGCAGACACCTATACTATATCTACGCTCAGCTCGATTTATACCCGTATTGTACCTTGTTAATATCTTATCTTAATATCTTACGCACTAACTGGAAACCTTTTAACGGGGTTACAGTTTGTTAACAGCGGACCTTCGTTATACCTTACGGGGTCGAGCCAGATTTCACCCACAAAACTTCAAATAACTCCCAAACAAAAATAGATCCAGCTTTCATTCAAATTTTAATCAATTCCCCTTCGCATCGCCGATCTGTCCATATAAAAATTATTTCCAAATTCCAAAATTTTCAAGTATTGCGCAACATGTTGCAATCGATGACTCATCCTTGCCCGCACTGAGCGATTTCAAGCCTTTCCAGCTCTCCGCGAGACTCGATGGGAGGAGAAAAACGAAACTTTTCTAAATTAGTATAAATACCGGTGCATCGCAAGCCGTAGCCAAGTTCAGTTTTGGCAGTGACTCTAGTGTAAAGTTCGCGTAGTGTTCTAGTGGAAATTAAGTTTCAAAGTTAGCTTTGTGTAATAGCTGTTGACGCTGGGTCCGGTTACTATTTAATTTATATTGTAGATACCCGCTCGGCTAGGTTTTCTTATTCCCTGTTCCTTGCAATCTTATCGTGACGGGCTGTTCGATTCTAGCTTCCCAGGCCGAAACCTGGTTAAAAAGAGTTACTTTTTAAGATCTCGCCTTAAGTGGCCCCCTCGTTATTTTTATAACAAAAATACTTCGCCTTAAGTGGCCTCCCTTTCAATTTTATCCCTTCGCCTATGAGGCTTCATCGTAAAAGTGACGTTCTCAGATTTATTATTTTTTCAAGATTTTTTAAAATACATTTTAATCAAAAACTTAAGACTGAATTTCTGTTGTCGAATAGTTTCTACTTCAAAAAGAAACTTGTAAAATAAATTAAATCTATTCAAACTCTATTCAATATCCTTTCAATAAATATTTTTGTATTCTCTTTTAATCATCGAGTCATTATTTTTTCTTGAATAAAAAACTTTCAACAACTAGGGTGTAGCCGTTGACCCTACAATAGCTATCAAATAATCAAATAAGTGCAAACTTAAATAAAGTGATAACAACCAGTGCAAACTACAATATACAGGGTGTAGCATTCGGCCCGAAACAGCACTTACTAAAACCAACCCTGAGACTCAACCCATCGAAAATAAGTGCACGGACGCCTCTGGGGTCTCAGCTCTAAACCCCCACTTCTACCATTTTTTATTTTCAACGAACAGAGGTCGTATCCGTGTTCATCTCATTTCGCCGTTCTGGTTGAGTGGAAGAGTAGCTGTAGCTAAACTCCGCCAGGACGTAAATATAAACAAGGCATTAAAAAAAAAAAACTTCCGAATCGGTAACTGGAGTTTGGAATATTTTTTTATCCTCGTCATCGTTAAAATCGTATACATCTGAGATATTCTGTGAAGCGCCAAAATTGACAGGATTCTTGATGGCGGTAAACAACAGATAGTGAACTGATGCTGATAAGCACTGATAAAGCTCCTCTTTGAATTACTCAAACCAAACGTTGCTCATGTAAAACCGTTGACATCACATGCAGCAATTTATGCCACAATGGAAGGAATAATTTGTGTTAAAATGCAGATAATATTGTTGACGAAGTTGTGGTTGATGAAGAGCCTGAGCAATTAGAAATTAGTTCTTATATTTTATGATATTGAAGAATTCGAAGAAGATGATAATTATGAAGAAGATGTTTGTACTTCAGAGAATATCTCAAATGCATACGATTTTAGCGATGATGGGAGTGAAGAAATATTCCAAACTCCAGTTACCGATTCGGAAGTAGACACTTCTTGTAGTAGTACATCTAGTACAACTACTAGAAAAAGAAAACTACACTACACTTTTATTTAATTAATGTTTTCGCAATCGAATGGTCAAATTGTAATACAAATTTTTTGGCAGATTTTCCAGTCCTACGTGTTGAAAGTGTCAGTTCCACGATCAACATGTTTAGTGGCTGCGTAGAACTTTATCTATCTCTACCGAGAATTTTCGCAGAGGAAAAAGTTGGAAGACTCGTCAAAACGATGCCACTCACAAACATTTAGTTTGTTAGTAATCACTTTAAAAAAGGGGCGTGGGACCCCGAACCTTGCAATATTGAATCTATTTTTGAAATGTAAAATTTTACAAATCCAATTATTCCTGTGTCTGTTTAGTGATATAATTTGCTTATGACTGCAACCATATAATGTGATAATTAATTGCTCTTCAGCATCAGCTGAAGTATCTTGAATCAGGCGAATTCGGGTAATTGTGGATGTTTGCGAAATATGCTGAGAAATTATATTTTACTAGGGTTGAAACGAGTTGATGTCATATCGCGGCCACCAAAAGTACGTAAAAATAACATGTTCTCCGCAATTGTTCCTTCGGCAGACTTTTCATTGAATAAACTTCTTTCGAGGTTTTCTTCTTCGAAGTTTAAGGAGAAATGCGTTTGAACACGTAGATACTGCTATCAGGAGAACGATAAAATCCACGTCTTCTTCAATAACTATCACATCGGCAACATCTGTGGCTTGCTTTAATGCAAAGTTCGCAACTTTGAACTTCGTCTTCAACGTTCCTATGATACATCTCTTATTTCTATAGTTGGTGAGTAATTTTTCCTGCGATACAGTTGGGATCATCGTCTCATAGAAAAGAATGTCCGATGAAAAATGTTCCAGGAATCTTCGGAATTGCTCCACATATTTCGTTAGTACCACAGTGTTTCAGCATATCCATTAAAAGCGGCAATGGCAGTCGATGTGTAATGCAACTGAATTGAATGAATGCGACTTAGTTATTACCTATGTATGAAATACCATAGGATTTTAAAATACCGAATGGGACTCAATCAATTTTACAACAAGAACTGCCATATATTACATACATACAGATACATACTACCCAGAAATATGGGGTAAACCTAAACAATAAGGTGACTATACAAGATTTATGGAATTTAATAAAAGAAACATCAATGCCAAAGTGACAAACTGTATAAATAAAACAAGATTCTTTTAGTAACGTGTGGTTGGTGTCCAACATGTCTGATAAACCATGACTTATGTTAAATTTTGGTACTCTAAACAAACATTGTAAAGATACGATTGAGTCGCCTGTCGCTAAATATCTAAAAGTAATCTACAGTTTAAGTTTAGCTGTTAGAGCATTTTGCATCACAGTATCTTTTTATTTGGTACGATCTTTTACTTTTCCAGTAACTCACAGAGCATAACAATACTTTTATTTATTCTTAAAACGATCAAAAAGTTTTATGGATCTTCCAAAGCAAGTTCGTTTGATAGCGTATCAAATGTTTCTAATGGCTGAATCCACTTACACATCTACATTTCTTTCTCCATTTTTTGTTTTCAAAAGTTATAATTTTCCTAGCAAGTCGTATATATGCCTTGATTACTGCACTGGACGCTATACTTTAAATAAATTTAATTTTATGACATTGTCTTGTGCGAAAACCTCTACAGACTCGTACTGATTACGTACCATATACAACATTTGTGGCATGTACTGGCAGATGTACGAAGGAGACGAGTGTTTCTATACCTGAGTTTGACAGTCCGGGTTCCGACAATCGCCCTAACCGATATTCGCCCGCACTCGAGAAAATTTTTTACTGGTTCACGTGAATTTACGGAGCTGGTATGCCGAAACCGTTCGATGTATAAGAAAATACAAACGATATAAATTGTAAAAAATGTTATCTAGCTAAATTTATTACACAACTATTTTGTTCGTAAAGTGCGCTGGAAAAAAGATATACACGAGAAACATATTTTAGGCGCCATTTTTCCAATATGGCTGCTTTTCGGGAAAATATACGAGGCGGCGAAGTTGAAATTCGAAGAGAACACCTCAAAATATATAAGCACAACACTTTTCAAAAATCCTATAAAACCACCTGGATTAATATATATAACAACTTTTATTTGTGTTTAGCTATTTCAGGAAAGTTCATCGTTTCTATATAATGGTGAATGCGCCACGATCAATAACATTCATTTACAGTCAGAATTACTTTATTTTGACTTAGTAATAGATCAGAGTATTTGGTTTATCAATTAGCGAGATGCAAATTTAACTGAAATTATTCAATTTATCAGTGTAGAGAAAACTGAAGGTAATTTCGAAAGTCGATAACAGGCAAGTGAAAGTTATTTATTCAAGAGGTTGAAGGCAGTCAAATGCTATATTATTAAGTTAATTTGTGGAAATTTTAAGATAATTATTTTCTATTCGTTATTTAAATAAACGGCTATGTATATTACAAAGTTATAAGAAGGGGTATGTAGTTGCATGATATTGAATTACTGAATAATTAATAGGTTGAAACATTAGATAATAACAACTTTGAACACGTGATACTTCCAGTAATAGCTGCAATAGTTAATGATAGAGATAGATATAACTAAATAAAATGATATTGGTGAGTGAATCTCTCCATAAGACAATGAAGAAACTAAGTTGCGAACAAAAATTTCCTGTAAATGGAGCTCTTGAATTTCTAAAAGAATTCCTGCTGCTGGGGAGAGATAAAAATCAGCCGAAAGACTGATATTCTGTTACATGGCCTATGTCCATTTAACAGTTTTATTTAAAAACTAGTGTTTTGTGGATAGTTAGCACGACCTGTATATTTTTTGGATTCAGTTTTTGCAGGTGAAACTGTTTTCAACTAACAGAATTTTACATGTATAACTGCTAAACTATTTCACACTGTTTATGTACTTAGTTTTGTATCTTAGGAACTGTCATACTCTAACACTATTATGTATCTCATATCCGTTGTAATACAGCATTATTATCCCAGGAAACAATTTGTCTACAAAATTTAGTTACATCAGATATCTATTTTTCAATTTTTATATTTTTGTTTACTATGGAGTATATATGGTTATTTTCCTTACCTTCTCTCATTCTATATATAGTAAATCCTATAACATGTAATATGTTACAGATTTATCAATAATATCAATACGTTTTACTACTTATTTACATCTGTTAATATTTATTGTTATGTATAAAATAGAAATTGCAAAGGCAAATCAGCTGGCATGGAAAATAAACTATTATTATAGATTCCTTTTATCGATTATATGCCACTACTTTAGTTGAGTATGGGAATCTACAAGGCAAGTTGGTGCGCTTAACGCAACCACTGACAGATGGCCATACTGGTACTATTTTTATATTTTATAGCTTTCAATTTCAATAGGGAATTAGATTTCTCACATTTTTTTGGTGGCGTTGTTTTCCAGTAAACAGGACAAAAAAGTTTACCTTATCAGTAAAACTCACCAGGAAGTCATTTGCTTGCAGCCTTTGTACTGATTCAAACATTATAATTTTTAACTGTGGACTTCAGTAATTGATATTACAATTTTTATATCCCAGTTACAAAGTGTTGAACATACAGGTAATTTAATTTCATTATACTCATTAAACTATTTTAATTAATCTTCAAATTTTGCCTTTGATATAATTTCAATTATTTTTAAAATAAATTTTGAATTCAAAGTCAATTCTTTTTAATTTGATAAGTAGTTAAAATGCTATATGTACCACATGGTTGTAAAAATATTTTTCACTTTCCTTTTCATTTTTTTGGCAATTTATAGTCTAAGAAATCAGCTTACTCGTGCATAGCTAATATAACTCGTGCATTGCTAATAATTACTATTGCATAGCTAAAATTACTTTTGTACTGCTAATCAGCTTACTTTTATATAGCTTAAATTAATTTCCTGCAGCTTTTGTACAGCTAGCTTAATATTTCGTGCAGTTAATTTAAATATATTTGGTACAGCTAACTAGCTTATATTTGCACAGCTAACCTTGCTTAAATCTTGCATAAATTTTGAATGTGCTTATATTTGGTTAAATTTCCTACAATTTTCACCCCATTCATTGAGAGACGTAAATTGCCAAGGAAAATTTAGAATTCTTGCAATAAGAGACAATTGTGGGCCTGGATTGCTGTCCCAGAACCAGCCACCTGAACCATAAACCACCTAGGATACTGGTATCAATTTGTCTTTTATATATATATATATATATATATATATTTTTTACATTTCAATTTGTCTCAAAACCGATTTGTCTAATTTTCTTTCATGTAATATATTTTGTCATTAATTTTAAACTATCTTTTTATTTCTCTCACCAACAATTTCAGTCTGATCTATAGCAGACTGGTTATTCGAGAAAAAAAGACTATTTTGCTTCTTTCACTATAGATGGTGCCCAATTTAACATCAATTTTTCTTTGTCTCCTTTTCTCGAAATAAACAGAAATCTGTCGCTTATGCTGTACATGTCGGAAAGGGTAAGTTTCTCCACTCTTACGAATGCTCTGGACCCACGGCTCTCTGCTCCGGCTTAAACCAGCTAGTCGTCCGCACATGTTGCCTCAATTCTTTCTCAAAAATAAATAATAAGAGAAAGGAGGTAACACCTACTTAGAGGATCTCTCGTGCCAGTCTCCCACACCACTTGTAGACTGCAGTTTCGAGCTGTTGGCTCTCGTCAGTACAAGGTAGGCATGTGACCAACGACAAGAAGTCTACGCAGTCTACAAGTGGTGTGGGACGACTGGCATGAGAGCTCCTGCAAGTAGGATCAGTTTTTCGGCTGGTGTTTGTTGCAATCGAAGCATTGGCGTTTTGTTGGTAATACACAGTTATTATACTTAACGTGCCAGGCTTGTAACTTGTAATTCAGCGCTCGGCGGGGCACATAGCCCAAAGAGTAGCTGTTGGTTGCAGTCTGGTTACGTTCCTTATAGTAAAATAAGGATTTTATAGAGGAGTTTTGCGACTGAAATATTATGTTTTAATATCCTGCCCTCTAAAAGCACATTTGAAGCTATATACAAATGTTCTTCCCAGAACCCGCCCCAGGACCAACCGTGCAACCACCGTCACCATAGAAATATGTGTATAATAAAGATGCACCTACGCTTGCTCCTTATTATTTTTCTAAGTGCAGCAATTTTTGAATTGAGGTTATGAGATTTCTACAGAATTAATTAACGAACAGGAAAGTATACTATTTTTTCCCCACATTAACTAGTTTACGCATGATGCGAAAAATCATAGAGAAGTACAACTATGAACCAAAAGGTAGGCTATGCTTTTGAAGACTAACGAAGACCAAAATCATTCTGGGTAAATTTTTAGTAGTCATTTAGATTTCATCTTGTAAGCATTTTTGATAACTGACATTTCATAGTTAATTAAGGGTAAGGTAATATCTTTACTTAACATTTTGTGAGTCCGCGCGTCTTCAATTAATTTGATGTAAAAGTGTTGAATTAAGTAATTTATTAACATTTATTTAACGTCGGATTATTTCCGCTACTGAGGCCTAACACCAACGGCTGTAGACGAGCTACCCCTGACCAGGAATTTTGCCGAACCTCTTCTCTTAAGAAAAGTAGGGATCTTTTATTTGCCTAACATTTAATAGACAAGAGACCGACGGCTTTACATTCCCTCCGAAGGATGGTATGTCCCCTATACAATCCTCGCCTAAGATTGTATAGCTTCCGCGCATACATTGATGTACAAGCCGCTGGAAGATGTGAAGTGAGGACGCGGTCTTCCTTGTGAATGCGAACAATGCTCTCGTGTTTGGAAAATTAAAAAAAAAGGTTGAGTATGAGAGCTTTGGTAGAGACCCTTGAGGGCGTTCGTGCCCTTGTATCTGATTAGAAAGTACCAGTTTAATTTTTGAAAATTTTTAAATTTTATTTTGCACAAGGGTTAAAGACTTCACCCTGTATATGCAGTTGGAGCTTTTGGTTTTTGTAAAAGTTAAACACACTTTTAATTGTCTGTGGCAGGGTATTCTTTCACCACTCTGTATATTACTTCTTGAAATAACACTAGTTTTAGAACGAAATTATGATATTTATTCTTAAACACTTAAAAAAGTTTAATTCGCTTAAAATTAACTTACAGGTAGATTGTAATATGTTAACTTTTCAACAACGGAAGTTTTTTTTTAATTGTCTTGTTTATATTTACGCCCTGGTGGAGTTTAGCTGCTATAACTACTCCTCCACTCAACCAGGACGGCGAAATGAGATGCCGTTAACCCATCCAAGTGACGGACTCGACCAATGCTGCTTAACTTCGCCGATCGAGGTCTCAGCGTTTAAACCGATGACGGTACCTCATTTCGTTTTAGAAAAATTAAAAATTAACTCCTATTTTGAAATTTGACAGAAAATTACGTTTTCGCGAAGGCGCCGATTATAATAGTTTGATAAATTCACTCTATTTTAGACGCGCGAGGGCAAAATAGATTTGTAGGTTTTTACTTGGACCTGCCAAAGAAGAATTGGTAAATAAATAAAAAATAAAAATTCTTTATTGCCGTAAATCTTTCACAAAAAGACATTGGCATTGTCAAAAATACACAATTTTTTCTACATTTTTAAAAACTACAATAAAACAGGAAATACACAAATATATATACAACTACAGTGAGAGCAAAGAGAAAATGAGGAAATTCAAACATAAATATACAAACATAAATATTAAAAAAAAAGCGGTTATGTGTTTAGAAACTCACTGAAGGAATAAAACACATTTTCACCTAAATAAGACTTTAGTCGTTTTTTAAATAGGTGGTAGATGGGTATAAGTACGCGTACCGGAATTGACTTGCCTGAGATCAATGAAGTTTGCGTTCCCCGGCAGGGGATACTTGTGGTTTTCCATCGAAAAATGCTTGCTACTGGTTGTATTATATTAGTCTGTTAATGACGTGCTCGAAGCTGGCTGGTATAGCATGCTGTGTGGGTTATGTTGGCATGTGTATAAATGGTTGTATTATGTTAATATGTTTTAAGTTAGGTTGTGTATTAGTGGCTGGTTGTGGTTTGTGGCATCTTTTCGTGAAACGAATCGCGAAATAATAGAAAAAATGGCTCTTTTCAGATTCAGATAATTTTGTCCGAATTTATTTACCACTTTTCGACTCGCCCTCGTAAAATGATATCGCAGGCGAGCACTTACTATGGAGCTGCGGTCATACTAAGTGCCGTGGATGGCGCAACCTGAACGAACTGAAGTAAGTTTTGATTACATATTTGAAATGTGCTGCGGGCTGTGGAGTTGATATAAAAGAATTTTTGCATATGCACATATGTTGAAGGAACGAAAATAAATATCGATATCAAGCGAGAAGCTGTAGAATGTCGGGTATGAAAATAAATGAAAATTTATCATTTAAGGCGCAAAACCGGATAAATAGATTGAATGAAGAATGACTTGTAAAATTTTTATTTAAATGAATTAGATTTTTATACTGGGAGTATGCAAAGTGTCTTAGAAGTGGTTTGATATTATACGGGGGCTGTAATTTTAAAGTTATTATTTTGAGAAATTTATGCCATAAAATAGGCATATTGAATGTTTTGACGTTATTTTGGGCATCTTTGACAATTATCAGATTGTAGTGAATTTTTTCAGGAAATATTTCGAAAAATTGTAGTTTTTTGATTATTTCAATTATATGGATATTTTTTTTAATTATTTTGACATGGCAAGCTGAAAGACGAATTTAATTGACAAGTGTAGATATTTTTTCGTGTAAATTTTTTAATGATACGTAGTATATACTATGACACTTGAAACGGTCACTCATCTGAGTATTAACCGCGCCTAACATTGCTTTACATCGCATATCGAAATATGTACATAATAAAGATGCACCTACGCTCGCCCCAATTAAGTAATTTACAACCTGCCAAATTACTCATTCAGTTCAGATCTAAGATGCTATTTTTATGATCAATATTAAGTTAAGTTTTACATCGTAAAAGACTATAACAAGTTGATGGACTAGGTAAATATAAATCTAAATAAAAATAAGTCTTTATAACTTAGCATATAATTTCAAGTTATGACTTCTTAATAAATTAATAAAACGAAATTAACTAAATCCCGACCTACGGAAATATTTTTACCACGGTTTTCCTTCATTTTGCTTACTTGTTAGTTGTTAAATTCAATTACTGAAGTATGATTCAAATATACGGCTTGTGTAGAAGTGAATTTATAGTTTCTACATAATGCCGAATGCGCCACGATTAATTGAGTATATTTTCACGTAGGGATCCAACATTTGACTACTACCTGAATTTTTTTTATTTTATTTTATTTATTAGCAATCAAATACATCTTTTAGCTAATGTGTTGTCTTGTGCAATAGTTTGTGGTTGCTTGCCCTAGTGGCGTGAAGAGGTGAAAATCCAACGAAGTAACCTCAGTCTCTATTTAAGTCTGATGGCCAGCATCTCTTTAGCCTTCTGTTATGCATCAACGGTTGTAGTAGCGTCTCCATTAGTAGATTGGTGTGAACTTCTAGTTTATTGTGATGCTTGTGAATTTTGTTCTGGATGACTTCCCTTATGTAGGGAATGTTCAAATCTGTATGTAATGTATGGTTAGATACATACCATGGTGCATCTGTTACGATACGGAGGATTTCTGATTAGGCTCTTTGCATAATGGCAATGTGAGACTTAGCCGCACAGCCCCAAAGTTCTATTGCATAGGTCCAAATGGGTCTAATAATAGTTTTATATAATAGCAATTTATTTTCTATGGATAGTTTTGATTTACGTCCGATAAGCCAATATATTTCTTTCACTTTTAGATCAATTTGCTTTCTCTTTTTGGTTATATGTTATTTCCAATTAAGTTTACTATCTAGGTGGAGTCCAAGGTATTTAACTATGTGTGCTTGTGGTATCGTCTCTTGATTAAGAGTGACTGTAGGGCAGCGTTCTTTTCTAAGAGTAAAAGTTATGTGTGTTGATTTTGATTCATTTATCTTTATCTTCCACTTTTTTAACCAGGTTTCAAGTGTTAAAGAGATTGCTTTAATGCGTTGTTGCACATGGGCGGCTGCATTTACTTCTTCTTCTATTTCTGAATCTTCGTCGTCATCATGTTGGGTGAAAACTTTTGATAAATGTTCTGCAAATAGATCAGCTTATTGTTTATCACTTTTCGCCCAAGGTCCAGGGGGAGTACAATATTTACGGATTGGAGGAGATGTGGCTTTTTATCATTCTTTATAGGTTTCCAGATTGAATTGTCTTGTCTAGTGAGATTTGATACGTATATTTCGAAGGACCTGTTTCTCATTTCGTTGAGTTTGGATTTTAGTTCGTTACTTTTTTCTGCGTATTTTCTTCTAGTCCGGTGTGTGAGTTCGTTGCCTTGCTTTTCTTTTTTTGGCAATTAGTTTTTTGATTTCAACTAGTATTTGATTATTTGGTATTGGAGAGGTACTATTTGGAGTAGCTTCTTTGGCAGCGAACTGAAGTAATTTGATGTAATCGTTTGTTTCGATTTCTATATCTGCTTGTTCCTGGAGTCTGATTGATAGATTTACATGACTTTGAATTATTAATTTGAATCTGTCCCAAACTGTTTTTGAATTGTGTAGATGAGGTGTTGGTTTCTTATTATTATAGATGTGCTCGTTGTGGCTATTATTGGAGAATGGTTAGATGTTAAATCGTAACTAGCTGTTATGTCTGTATATGTTGAGGAGATACCTTTGGTGACAAAGAAATCTAGCAGATCAGGGATCTTATGATTATCCGTAGGCCAGTATGTTGGTGTCCCAGTTGACAGAAATGACAGATTGTTTTCTTGGATAACATGTGCTAGCTCTCTTCCTTTTGTTGTTATCAACCGAGAACCCCATAGTGTATGTTTGCTGTTGTAATCTCCGCCAGCGATGAATGTTGATCCCAACGTATCAAGGAATTTATCAAATTGTTCTCGCTTTATATTGTGTCGAGGTGAACAATAAACAGCTGATATGGAAGTTTCGTGTGGAAACCCTTTTACTTTTATCGGTGTAGCTTGGATATGGTTTTCTTCGTACTTAGGCAGCTCATAATGCTCTATGTTTTCCCTTATAAGAATAGCTGTCCCTCCGTGTGCAGTACCATTCGAATGGTTTGTTTGATATAGTTTGTATTTTGGTACATTAAAATGGTTCTGTCGGTAAAATGCGTTTCGCTGATTTGTAGTATAGCAATAAAATTTTGAATAAGAAATAGTTTTATTTCTTCTTTATAGTTTTGCAATTCATTTGCATTCCATTGAGCAATACGTATAAACTTAGCCATTAGCTCAGTTTGTTCATTAACATGGTAAGCATGTTTAACACCATGCTGTTTTGTTGTAATAGTTGATTAAATAGGCTTTTGAATTCTTCTAGGAATAGTAAAGTGGCTGAGTCATCAATTTGATTTGATATACCTTTTGTTGCATCTGCATAGCTTCTTGTTCCTTGATGTGATGTGGCAGGAGATTATATGTTGCTTTGATAAGTGTTGGTGTTAACTGGTGCTGTTCATGTATATTATTTCTAGCTGTGTTGTTTCCTCTTATTAACTTGTTATAATGCTCGCATCCTTTATAGTTGGCTGGGCGGTTTCCTCCGCAAAGCGCACATTTAGCTGGTGTTTCTTTGCTTTTTTTACAATCTTTAGTTTTGTGAGCTCCACCACATTTAACACATACGTATGGTTTGTTGCAGTATGTTTTTGACTGGCCATACTGTTAACATCTCATGCACTAGATAATGTTGTTTTTCATTACTCTAGGGGGTTCAATTTGTACAATCATATTTTGTAGTCCTCTTATATTGTAGATTTCTTTGTTGTTTTTTGCAGGTTCTAGGTCTATGAAAAATAAGTTTAGGAGCTCTTTCCAGAGGTGTAGTAAAACAATCAGTCGGTACTTGATTTTGCATTGCATTTGGTGGTCACAATGGGGGCTGATTTGGTGTGTTAGAGTTTGTTCCGGGCCCGTTCCCGGTTGGGACCATTTTTCATGAGTCGGATTATAAACCTCTCAATTTTGTGCAGTTGTGCCACGGCCGAGGAATTTGCTGATAAGAGCGCGTTATCGCCGTTGACAGATAAATGTTATGAATTTAATGCTACGAACACTCACGTGCGGTATGGAGAGTCTTATGTCATTTCTAAGTTCACTTTCGTGATTTAAAATTGAGAAAATCTGCAGTTTTTGTAATGGTATCACAAGTTCTAGAAAATCTAGTGTACTACCTGAAATGAAACAGAATTTATTTTAGAAATCTTAGAATTTGTTATATCGCTAAGAAAATGACATGCATGTCTTTTGCTTAACAAAAACTAGGATATCAGTTGGTAACAGAAAAACTTCACATTATCACAATTATTCAAATGTTTGGCATTAATATGAAATAATTTGTTTTCATTCCACATAAATATTAATTACTGGAAAGTAATAAAACTGAAAGGAGTAACACACATTTCTTCAAGTTAGAATTACCTAATCACAGAGAAGTCAAATAAAAATAATATTAATGAGTACTTATGAAGTTTTTAAATATGTCATATTCTGATAGAACGAACAGAACGGCAGCTTCAGTATACAAATTTAATTTTGTTTCCTAATTGATGCCTAGTGACTACGTTAGTCAAGTTGTCCCATATAATTTATCACGTATAATGTAAAAGTAGAACCGAATAAGCATAGTGAAAAGTATACTTCGGCCATATTGCACGTTGTATATAAAGACTGTTGGTTGGCTCTTTATGTGTCTGAGCTAGTTACAGAAAGAAACGCGATTTTTAATCTTTATTCATTTCACTGGAAATTCTAAAAAAATAAGGTCCATACGGTCTTGGGGCTGCAAGCCCGGAATTTTTTCAGGAATTTTTGGTTCCAAATTCGACGTGGCAAAGATTATTTAAAATATTGAAATTAAAATATTTTCTTGATTTCATCAAGTGACCATCTTTCCTTTTTTACAGTATGTTTGTTGGCTTAAACACTTTTCAGAATTCCTAGATGGTGGTATATAAAGTTAAAACTCAATTTTATGCCGTTGCGGTACCGCAAAGTAGCTGTTAATTCTTGAATATACTGCAGCTTGTAACACTTCCATATAGGAAATAGTACAGAAATGAATAATAACAGCACATTATATGGCACCTATTCAATGTTATTGTATTAATAATTTCTAAACCGTAAGTTCTGTTGAATTTTTAAAAAAATGTTAATTTTGAGGCCCACTCTGTTATGGTTTTCATATTTGGAAAATTTTCAGTAGCTTCAGAGAAATAATGGAAAATTACCAATATTTGAACTATTAAAATTTGTTAATTAAATTCATCTTTCAGCTCGCCATGTCAAAATAGAAAAAAAATTCTTATCAATCAAATTAGTAAAAAACTACATTTTCCAAAAGTATTTTCTGAAAGAATTCACTACTCTTCGATAGTTCCTAAATATGCCCAAAATATTTTTCAAACCTTGTATAACAACGCTAACAATAATTATAAATAAATGCTTTGAAAACGGTGAATTTCCAGATAAATTAAAATATTCTAAAATATCCCCGGTGTATAAAAATAAAGGAGACGTAAATGATATGAATAATTATCGCCCGCTGGCAGTTATACCCACATTTTCAAAACCTATAGAGGCGGCATTTAATAGTAGATTAGTGGAATATCTTGAAAGGAGCAACTTATTCACACAAACTCAATTTGGGTTTCGACGACAACGCTCAACCATTGATGCGAATATCAAAATGATCACAGATATGTTACAAGCCTTTGAGAGACGCGAAGTACTATCAGCAACCTTCTGTGATCTCTCGAAGGCATTTGATTGTATCTGTCATAGTATACTAAATGGAAAACTCCCGTACTATGGTATTAGAGGTCCACCACTTGATTTTATAATATGTTACCTTCAAGACCGAGTGCAAGTTGTGGATTATAATGGGGAGAGGTCATCGACGATGTTGGTAAGTTCAGGAGTCCCTCAAGGGTCTATACTAGGCCCGCTCCTGTTTCTTTCATATGTAAACGATTTTTCAAGTTACATGGACGGGATAAAAAGCATACAATACGCGGACGATACCACCTTTTATAGTACCGGGACAGAGTTAACAAAGCTAATTCAAACTAATGCCTCTGCTCAAATGCGCGCAGGTAACTGGTTCGCTGCTAATAGATTATCACTTAATAACGATAAAACAATATCTATAAACTTTACATTAAAAAATTCCCTGAATGTTGAATCCACTAAATTTCTAGGTATAATCCTAGATAAAAATTTAACCTGGAAAACCACATCGATATGTTAACTAATAAATTGTCTAGCATAATATATTTACTTCGTAAAATTACCATATATGTTCCACTAGCAATAAGTAAAATAGCATATATCGGACTTTTTCAATCACAATTAACTTATGGTATTCTCATGTGGGGAAATTCAACAGAATGGGGTAGGGTATTTATATTACAAAAAATGGCAATTAGAGTTATAACTAAAAATACACCGCCCGTCACATGTTTTTATTATTATTATTATTATTAGCCGTTACTCGAGTCCGAGTATAGAAATGTTACAGTCGATAAATTGCGTACAATAAAAAACAAGTAAAAGGTGTAGTCTATTGTAATTCCCATTCATCTACGGTGCACACGACTATGGCTATAGAGGCCAATTCGGGAGAGCACATGTCGACCGCAATCAGGACAAACATAGACCTGGTTAGGTCTTGGATTCGGCCTTCTTGCAGCAACATTTCCTTGATAGCTGGCCACAACCCCTCGCCATTCGGTTCTGCCCGCTGCAAGTTGTTCCCATTGCTCGTCTGCAATACCGCAGGATTTTAAACTTTCATGGAGAGCGTCTTTGAAACTCTTTCGTTGACCGCCACGCTTTCTTCTACCGCTTAGCAATTCACCATAAAGTGTACATTTAGGAAGGCGGTTATCATGCATACGATGAACGTGACCTGCCCATCTTAGGCGTGCTCTTGAAATAAGCACCTCAATTGGAAGGCTGTTTGCTCTCCTGAGTACTTCCACGTTTGATATGTGATGGAACCAACGGATTTTCATCATACTTCTGAGGTGTCTTTGCTGAAAACGTTCTAATTCTTTCACATGACGACGGTAAGTGACCCAGCTTTCACATCCATATAGCAGTGTTGGAATGACAACTGCTCTGTAGACAGCCATTTTCGTTGACAAAGCAAGGTCGTGGTTGTCAAATACTCTCTCTCTAACTCCCCAGAATGCTCTAGATGCAGCGTTAATTCTATTGCGAATCTCGCTGTCCATGTTTGCTTTGTCATTAACAACGTTGCCTAAGTAATTGAACTGATCCACCACTTCAAGAGAATTTCCGTTAAGTGTAATGTCTATTTGGTTCACTTGATGAGGAGTTGACATAATCTTAGTCTTTCCAATGTTGATTTTAAGTCCCAAAGAATCATAGCTTTGGGCATACACATCTAAAAGTTCTTGAAGCTCTTCCGGCGTAGAGGCTAAAAGTGCACAGTCATCCGCATACTGGAGATCACAAATGAATCGTGTGCGTGTCTTCGTGAAAGCTCTAAAGCGCCCTATGTTAAAGAGACCGCCATCAAAACGGTATCTGAGACCTATTCCTCTGACTGTCAGTTTGTTGTCAACAATAATTGTTAGAGCAGTGGTAAACAAATTAAAGAGTAGGGGTGCCAGGACACATCCCTGCCTAACTCCATGTAAACCCCTATTTGCCGAGTTAAAAATTCTAACCTTTTCGGCTTTATACATATATTATTGTCTAACGTATATAAAGGAAAATAAACAACAATTCCAGAAGCAAAGTACTATTCATAAATATGAGACTAGAAAATCTAACGAATTAGTTCTCCCACAATATAGACTAGAAACCACGCATAAAAGTTTTATATATCTAGCTATAAAAATGTACAATCACCTGCCTAACAAAATAAAAGAATTATCATTTGCCAGATTCAAAATAGAGATCAAAGAAATGCTTACCATGTTAGTACCATACAGTATCAACGATTTTTTTGACAATATATTTGAGGAACCATAACAGTTTGAAATTTGAAAAAAAAATCATATATTAATTTAATTAATGACTTAAGGTGTCTTAACTTCTTGTAATTCATTATATCAATATATATTTTTAAAAAAATTATTATAATTGTCCTTTTTTTTTAATTTTGTGATTATATAGGTAGTTTTTAATTTTTAATTTGTAATTTTTAATTGTGAATGTATTTCAGATTATTTTATGTGTCTTAACATAATATGTATGAATTTATATGTTCATGTACTTTGTTCTCTTGACAATGCTAAAACTAATGTAAAGTTATTCAGCAAATAAAGCAATTTATTATTATTATTATTATAACATTTAATATGTCAATTTTGGGGCTGTAACTTTACGAAATAATAGCATCAAAATTTCATCCCCCGTAAATTTTCAAATAGCTTCTAAAACACTTTTCATACCCCTGGTCTCGAATTTGTTGTAGTACATTTTTCACAAACCATTGTTCGCTCAATTTAAATATCTATTCGTTTTCGCATCTTAAGTAATAAATTGCTATCTAATTTTTATACACAACATTCTAAAGGTCCCCCATTAATATTAATGTTTATTTTCATTCCTTCGACATATGCGTATATGCTCGAATTCCTTTCATATTAACTCTACAGCCCGCAGCGTAGTTCAAATATATCATCAAAACTTACTTCCATTCATTCATCTCGGACCAAAGAGCATTTAATATGACAGCAGCCGAGGATAAGTGTACGCTTGCGGAAGCATGTCATATTCAGGCGAATTTAGTAAATAATTTCAAAAGTAAAATCGACTCGAACTTCATTTAAATACCAATAGATTTCAAATTTTGGAGGCCGAAACGATGATATAAAACTTTCAATTCTGAATTCAATAAATTTTACTATTATGATGCAATGTTGTGTAATCCTTGCCCGTACGGAATGGGTGGTGTCATTTCCAGCTCACAAAACAATGATCGTGCGAGACTCCTGGTGTACGAAAAACGAAGCGGTACGAAACGTATAAAAGGCCGCGCGCGGCGAATCTCGGGCAAGTCAGTTACCGGTGTACCTCAAGATAGTTAAATCAGGTGACCGTGCTACTTCCTTGGCCGCTCCAAGTAAAAAATGATAATTCTATTTTGCCTTCGCGCATTTAATAAATAATCAAATTTTTCATTCAAATCTTAATATTTCCAAATGATGTAGTCCATAAAAATAAACAAAACACAATTCTATTTTGCCCTAGCGCATTCGCCAAAAATTTGAATTTTTCAGACTTAAAACTAATAAAAATGCGAGTTAATTTTTTATTCCTAAGCAGAAATTTTCGTTGCTGGAAAGTTCCTTTTTCACAAATCTGTTAAATAACATTTACGTTAATTTTGAGGCCATTGATCCTAGTTCAAAAAATTCAAAAATTTAAATAAATTAATCTGACATCTCCTACTCAAGAATAAGTGCACGGCTCCTCGAAGAGTCTCATAAGGTCCAATTTATTTTATTTTCACCAAACCGAGAGTTCGTTCCTGTTCACTTGGAAGACCGCGTCCTCGCCTCACATCTTCCAACGGTTTGTAAATCAGTGTATGCGCGGAAGCTATATAATCTTAGGCGAGGATTGTGTAAGGGATATACTATCCTTCGGAGGAGATGTAAAGCTGCCGGTCCCTTGTATATTAAATGGTAGGCAAGTAAAAGATCCCTACTCTTCTTAAGAGAAGAGGTTCAGCAAAAATTCCTGGTTGGGGGTAGCTCGTCTACAGATGTCGGTGTTCGGCCTTAGTTGCGGAAATATGCCGACGTTAAATAAATGAAGAAAAAAAAATAATAAAACATATCATTCACCAGGAAAAACAGTTTCTAAAATATAAAAAAAATAAACTCAGAAACTTCAAAGCCTGTACCTCAACAATGAAGGTTTGCTTTAATTTTTATCAGCAAAATATGTTCCTTGTTGCTTAGCAGAGTAAGTAGTTTCCAGAAATACCCTGTGTCCATTGATAATGGTACCTAATAAAAAGGGTCTCAAATTTTTCGCAATTATTTTATTAGTTTTTGTGATTCAATTGGAACCAAATCTATTACCTATACGATGTATGCTAATATTGAATTATTGTGTTAAATAATATATATTTTTACATAATATAAAATGAAGTATCACTGATGTGCCTGTCTGTCTGCATGAACAATAATCTTGGAAACCACTGAAACAATTTTGAAGCAGTTTCCCTATTCTACAGCTTGTTTTTTGAGAATTATGTGTATTAAAATTACATTGTACCTTTTTCTACCCTCACATATAAATCTTGTTTTCTTTACAATCAGAATGTGTTACGTAATCAGTCAATTTACGAACTACAAATCACTTTAGGGGCGAGCGTAGGTGCGTCTTTACTATGTACATACTTCGGTATGCGATGTAAAGCAACGACAGGCGCAGTTAGTACTTGGATGGGTCACCATTCCAACGGAAACCACGTTCTCGCCTCACACATCTTCCAGCGGCTTGTATATCAGTGTATGCGCGGAAGCTATACAACCTTAGGCGAGGGTTGTATAGGAGATATACCATCCTTCGGAGGGGATGTAAAGCCGTCGGTCCCTTGTCTATTAAATGTTAGGCAAGTAAAAGATCCCTACTCTTCTTAAGGGAAGAGGTTCGGCAAAATTACTGGTTGGGGGTAGCTCGTCTACAGGCGTCGGTGTTAGGCCTCAGTAGCGGAAATATGCCAACGTTAAATAAATGTATAAAAAAAAATCACTTTAGTTAATATTACATAGGCAGCTATACATTTTACAGCAATGTTCGCCAAGTACTAAAACAAAAGAACAGTTGTCACAAGAAAAATGAATTCAATTTTGGAAAATACAAATTTCTCCTATATTTATAATATATATAATAGGAAAGGCACAGTGTAAAACTTGTACGAAATGCCCATTTTCTATTCGTATAAAAATTATGCACTCATAGGAAATGGATATCATTCCATGTTCGTTATGCAATAAATTATAAGGTTGAGCAGTAAATAAAAGCGCACCGTAAGTTTGAGAATTAGATTCAAATTTAAACTTTTTGTTGATTCCTGGTAGTCAAACATGAAATATAGTCTACAAATAAAATCTTTAGGTTTCATATTGTGATTCCAAAAAGACACCGAGCAAAAGCGGTGTGCGCCGTTAATACACAATAAATTAAGTAGTTGCTTATCACTGTCCGTGAATATATAATTTATTAGTAAAAGTTAAACTTGTTAAAATACCTTATCAGTATATTCTTTAAATAAAAACTACAACAGATCCTTAAGCGGTTAATTTTGTAGTTTTAAAATGAACTTTAACTTATAGAGCTCGCTTACTTTAACGTTCATCTTTTGCATCAAACTTCAATTTTTCAAACTTTTCTATTGGAGTATTATGATTACGATTACGTAATGAATCTGATCACGTAACATTCGGTATTTCTGTATCTAATTTCACCAACAAATTAAATAAAAGTGTTTATATCTAAATATATCTTCTCAATTGTAATCTTTGTATGGTGATTGCATGCCAGGGTAAAATAGTGGTTCGCAAAGCAAAACTATTTTGTAACTGGTCAGGTTTTATCTAGTACATAAAATACATAATTCTTGTTTTGCAAGATTGTGTAAAAGATAATTAAAACATATTTTGTGATGATGTTGCAGCGCAATCAGATTGTTTGTTGTTAATTACATCCGATGTTTCTTCCACACTTTGAATGGCTATTGTTCTCTTATCATATGCTTAAAATTACTTTTGACTAATTACTGAATTTTCGTGTTAAAAGAAAACAGAAAAGAGTTCATATTATACTGCAGACAAGGTCTTTTGAATTTTTAACTAAATGACTTCTAAATGTTTCTTTTAAATGGAACGTAATTTGTTTTGTCCTTCCAGACAGCCTAATGTTAAATTGGGGAAAGTAATGTTCAATATTGTATTGCTTACAATACTTCACATGAATATCAAATAGCTGTATATTGCATTTTTGATTGACATGTTCCTAAATATAAAATATAAGAAAATAGCAATACAATAATAACATGAACATGACATAACCCCACAATATATAATAGACAACCCTCAGATCTAAAACTCCGGCTGTCTGGAAGAGGGTTACACATATGAAAAATACAGGCACACATTCATTGCCTAATAACGTTGCCAGCATCGAAGATGGGATCGAACTCAGTACTCGTTAGATCACGAAATATATATAAATTAAGAAGGACTTATTATAAATTGCCGGTCTTCCTTTGTAAATTACTTCATTTGAATCGATTGAAAATGGTACGCTAATGTTCCAGAACTACAATAACGTTAAGGTTATAATAAATTAGTGATGAAAAAAACAAAATAAAGTGTTTTTTGTTGTATCATTACGATTAATTATCACAAAGTAACAGCTGCCACAATAGAACTTGTCTCTCTACCTGTCAGCAACACTTATTAAACATTTCTTTCTTCGATAACTTCTTATTTTATTTTGAAAGCATTATCGACCAGCGCGTCAAAAAAGAAATATATATATATCATATATATATATATATATATATCAAGTGTGCTTCTAGAGGGCAGAAATATTAAAACATAATATTTCAGTCGCAAGCTCCTCTATAAAATCCTTGTTTTACTACAAGAAATGTAACCAGACTGCAACCAACAGCTACTCTCCGGGCAACGTGTTTTGTTAGTAATATGCGATTATTACACTTAACGCGCCAGGCTTGTAACTTGTAATTCAGCGCTCGGCGGGGCACATAGGCTGGAGAGTAGCTGTTGGTTGCATTCTGGTTACATTCCTCATAGTAACATAAGGATTTTATAGAGGAGCTTGCGACTGAAATATTATGTTTTAATATTTCCGCCCTCTAGAAGCACACTTGAACAAATATTTTCATTCATCATCTATCTACAACAAATTTTGATTAATGTAAATATTTTACTCATATTTCCAGATATTATTATAATCTTCGAACTTTCAGTTGCAATTGTTTATGACATGCCTATAAAAAATGTAGCGCAAATTCATATTTATCATATACATTTAAAAATCGTATATTAAAAACTCTAATATGGCTGAAAAAATGCAAGTTGTGTGAATTTCTCCAATTTATAATTTAAACATTTGACGGAAGTATAGTCTCAAAATAATTATTTCTCAAATATTCAGCTTTACTCAAAAAATTTTCGGAGAAATAAATTTATAATATACGTAGAAAAATCGTTTATGAAATAAACGCTTTTCATAGACTTTGATTAAATATATGATAACGAAATTTAAATCGTAATTTCATATAATAAACATTTATTAATCCATCATGTGTTGCTTGGGTAATTTAATTATTTTAGAATAAATTTAAATAATCGGCGAACAAATTATATGTTCAACTCGATTGGCTTTGGCTGAGTTCCTAGCCTCGCTACATTCGGCTAGAAATTATCAGCCTCGGCAGTCAATCTACTATTTTGCTGCCTAGTTAAACAAATAACTATTGTAGAATGTTGGTCTACTTTGGCCGATGTAAGGGAGATTCCCCTATTGAAATCAGCACCTATTTTGCAAGATTAGGTTGGTTGGAGGCCTAGGCGAGAGTTTGCCTACAGGGAGGATGTACAAGGGGCCCAATGAGGCCTAAGTGCTGTGGTTCAATAATTTTATTGACCACCCTCCCAACCAATTCCAGAATTCCAGTTTGATACTTCTTTCTAGATTCCTTTTACTCATTATTATTTCCCAACTACTTGAATATTTTTTTCTTGTGATGTAATGTCATCTGTATATTGAGAAAATTACTAGTTGCAATTATGAGTTTTAAGAAAAAATATGTAACATTAATTCTGAATCACGTTCAATTCCTAACAATATACACAGTGACCGAAAATGATTTTTCAATTTCAAACTCTTTGAAATGAATTTTCTATATATTTCTTTTCAAATGAAACACCCTGTAGATTTCTCGACGATGTAATGTAGAAATAAAAAATGGTTAATGTACCCAAGACAACATAAACGAATCATATTATAGGAGGTAGCCCCCCAAATCCAAAGCCAAGGATGTCCGGAAGGTGGTTACATATTTGAGAATACACAAACAAAAAAAATTAAGCAGCTAACTACTGACATTGCCAGTGCTGAAGATCGAACCCAGAACACTACTGACAGACACTACACTACACTACAGAAGAGTATTCATCACATGACAAGTTCTAGGCGATTGAGCTACA
The DNA here is from genome assembly GCA_963675555.1 of Leptura quadrifasciata. Lineage (NCBI taxonomy): Eukaryota > Metazoa > Arthropoda > Insecta > Coleoptera > Cerambycidae > Leptura > Leptura quadrifasciata. The sequence goes on along the minus strand of OY776678.1, from coordinate 53,255,065 downwards.
GGTATTATAAATTATTGTAAATACAAACAATTACAACTGATAGCAACTAAAAATCTGGAAAGTATATTCGAAAATGTCTCATCCTACTATGAAGTACTCTCTATTGTAATTTTGAATTGTTGCTACATTTATAAAATGATTTAATCTCAAATTATTTTCATAAACACCGGATAACTAAACTTCACATTGGCGCAACACGTGTCGAGAGTAGTTTTCAGAATGTTGGTATTTGTGAAATCTATTACATAAATTACTTATTTACCTAAACAACTTCAACATCAACTTTCGTAAAGTTGGAAATGCTTTTAGGAACAAACATTTCTGTATTATATTCCAACAGTTTTATGTAAATCTACAAAAGACGAATTCCACCCCTATTTTCAGGCCAAAAAACAGGAACATAAACATAATTATGCAGACAATTCTGCATATTATATCTCTTTTAGGTGCATTCCTGTCGTCAGCAGTTCTTTTTTATCATTCACCCTAGGTCGTTTACATTTTGCTTGTATTTTTGTATAAGCTTTGTTTGGCTACTAGTAGCCGTTTTATTTACAAGGTGGCACGAATAACGGATGTAAATAAAAAAAAATATTTTTTAAGTCGCACTAATTTAATTACTGTACAATTAAACATTAATAAAAAAATTATGTGCATTATATGAGCTAAAAAATATGTTTAGGCAATAACTTACCATAGCTCTTATTTGTATAATCATCAAATTATTTAAGCTGTATATTCTGGCTTCAATGGAGGAACTCAGCCAAAGCAGTCAATCTATTTCGCTGCTGAGTTGAACATATAATTTGTTCGCCGATTATTTAAATTTATTCTAAAATAATTAAATTACCCAAGCAACATATGATGGATTAATAAATGTTTATTATAAATTTCGTTATCATATATTTAATCAACGTCTATGAAAAAAAAAGCGTTTATTTCATAAACGATTTTTCTACGTATATTATAAATTTATTTCTCAGAAAATTTTTGGAGTAACGCTGAATATTTGAGAAATAATTACTTTGAGACTATACTTCCGTCAAATATGTATTTGCTCTACATTTTTTATAGGCATGTCATAAACAATTGCAACTAAAAGTTCGAAGATTATAATAATATCTGGAAATATGAGTAAAATATTTACATTAATCAAAATTTGTTATAGATAGACGATGAATGAAAATATTTGTTCAGTAATATTGCAGTTTATAATATACGGTTTTTAAACGTATATCAATCTGCATCAATTGCGCAGTCGCCAGTAACCGGGTTAGTATTGTTGTCTTTGTTGCAGAATACATAAGCATTTCTTATAAATATATGCATCTCTCTCATTGACTCAATAGTACAGCTGGTGAGCAACCGCGGATCGTTGTGTTAATTGCTGTTTCGTGGAGTGGTAGTCAACCTTATTAGTATGGCCTTGCAATCGGAACAAAGAATATTTACTTGTTTGTTTTTGTGTATGTATTATTTGATTGAAATTCAACAAGTGTTATGTTGATGAGCCGCCCTTATCCTTGAGTTATCACATTCTAGTGCGTTAAAGTTACAAGAATGAGCCAACTTGTGATTGGTAAGAATTATTGTTTATCTGAGCGATTTTATAGCACAGTAGAGAATAAACTTCTCTACTGTGTTCATAGTAACTGCATTTTTTTATCACAGAAGGTTTAAAACTTTGCATGACTAGCGTTGAAGGCGTGGGTGATCAGTGACAATAAAATTAGAGGGACGATTGGTTGAAGCTTGCCAAAAGCCGCTATAATAATAATAATAAATAGACTCTATTTTTGGATTTTAGTAAAGAGTAATGAACAATGTTGTGTTTTGTTATCGTTGTCAAACATCCTAGGTCCACAAAGGGTGAAATAGTAAATGATAAAATAGTTTTACGTATTTAGCCAATCCCGCAGAATAGGTAAACCTTAATATAATATAAAAAAGCTAGTGCTAAATAATAAATACTTTTAAAAAACTACTATCTGCATACATATATAAAATTGAATTATTTTTCCTTGATATCAGTAGTTATATGTAGGTAGGAGGTTTAAAATATGTACTTTTAAAAAATTGGAGATCATTATAATATTAACTTTCGAATTTAAAAACGGGTACCTTCTATCTTTTTTATAGTGTTGTAGACCGATCAATTCTAAATAATTTTGCAAAGGGGCATGTATCGCAAATCAAAAAAAACTTTAATTCTAATTTCCCTGTTATAGTTAAAGAAAAATTAATTTATTTTACAAAATAAGGTACTTAGAAATTAATTTGATTCAATGTCATCTTATTATTGTTATGCAGTAATATATATTAACAATTTTATCATAAGTAGCAAATCATTTCTGATTTAAGACATGACTTGACTTGCAAAGTTATTTGAAATCGATTAGTCTATAATATTGTATAACAGAATGTCCTATTTAAATTTTGAAAGTTAAGGTAATTTTGGTAAAAATAAAGCGATGAAAACTATTTAATCATTTATTAAATAAGCTCTTACTTTATAAAACAATATAAAAAAATATTAACAAAGATACAACGGTGGATTCCCTTTAAAAAATCTCTTGATATTTTCTATCTTTTTATTCTAAATTTTTTGACAAAAACTAAATTCTTCAGAAAAAGTTCAGATTTTCAAGAGAAGAAAAATTTAAATAAAAACAATTATAATTTACGATTACATCTAATTTCTTTTTAACTATTATAGTTCACCAGCTTTATGAGGCTTTGAAACATCTATACTTTTAATTTACGCGAAGTCAGATGTTTATATTCTCTGAGTATATTACCTAAATTTTGGCATTGCCAAAAAAATTTGAAAGCTGAAGCAACATATAAAAAATGACTTTCTCAAAAAATTTATAATAAAAAAGTTTGTAAGTATTAGATATTCCATACAGGGATACCTCTATGTATGTATGAATTACAGTGGATAATAAAGGTTTATTACATGTAAACCAGCATGTGGAAAAAAGGGTTTTCAAAACCGTGAGAAAAACATTTACATCATACGTATTATCGACGTATATGGAATACGTTTATTTGAGGTTCCACATAAAAGTATATATCTCGTATATGATGTGACAACAATATAACGTTTTCTTAAGACATATATATATATATATATATATATATATATATATATATATATCATATATATATATATGTTATATTAGAAATATACCATGATATATAATATCACCGAGACAGGCTTAACCTTCTCAGACATATCACATTACAAATTGCGTAACAGCTCTTCTCTAATAACCGCTCACGCTAGCTGAGCTTAACATTTCATTCTCAGTAATCTGTTATCATGCTGAATTGCAAATCCAATGTTCTTTGTTCTCCAGACATTATAAATATTACCCACTGTCATTGTAAACCTCAGTCTTAAACTCATGTTCGAATAAATCACTTCAAAATTATTATTGTTATTATTATAGAGTCAACGTTGACTCCAGTGTTAAACTAAATAAATGTTTTTAAAAAGTTAAATCTACAATCCACTATCTAACATTGGCGCAGTCGGTAGGATCTGAAAAACACGCACAGTTCGGGAGCCTAACCAGTAGCAAACATATCCGAGGGAACAAGGAGTCCATCTGAAAAAGGTGCCTAACCGGACGAAAAGAGCTTCTGGAACAAGGAGAACTTCTTAGCTATGGTGGTGGATCCCAATCCTTCGTTCAGAAGAACCTACATGCTCAAAAGCAAAAGAAGCAAAACAATAATAATTATCAAGAAATACAAGCAACAAATCAACACGATTCAACAATTAACAAGTAAGAATTTCATCCCGTCCCATCGTTGGTGTCTTCGGCATCAAAGGCAACCCTGTGGAAGGAACACCCAGTGACGCCCCTGGCAGAGAGAGACCTTTGGTGAAGCTAAGCTCACGAAGTCGCATTCAACTGGACCACGAGGAATGAAAAATTTAGGGTAAGTCATTTTTGAATCATCTCGCAAACATTTATTTGCAATTTTACATTCTATTTTATCAAAATACATTGCATTGCTACATACAGTTCTAATATCTAAAATAGTAATTTTATTTAAACTTGAAACAAAATATCTTGATTATAATTTGTGTGACCTATATAAATAACCGTAATCATACACTGTTCCTATCGTAACATTATTTTTATGGTAATGTCATATACTCCTTAAGTGCGAATTTATCTAATTAACTACAATCACATACCATTTTTATCTTAACATTATTTTTATCATAATATCATATATCATATAAAGGTTAAGTTTACGCCTTACTTGACTGTGAAATAAAATAAAACCCACATGTTCTATACTGTTTAAATGCACATTAGTATATAAAATTTCAGTGACATTATTCCCAACTAAAAACACTTTTTAAATTAATCCAATTATCCTTGTAATTAAATTTTGAAATATTATAAAATAAACAGCACATTGTTTTACATATAATAAAAAAAATTGTCAATTATCAGTAGCGTACTAGCTCAAATTGAAAAGGTGTTTTAAGTTATTCGATTATCTAAATAATATAAATAAAATGGCTACAAACGTAAGCAATTCCAATGCAAACAATTCAATCACGGCGAACGAAACAATAAATATTGAACCTTATAGGTTAAGCGAGATATTTTCCATAGTGCCCGAATTTGACGGCAACCCCATATTCTTGCAAACATTTATTTCAGCTTGCATAACCGCTCAGGGGATCGCTGTTGATGATCAGCGCGTCTTATTAACGCTTCACATAAAAAATAAATTACGCGGAAAAGCCGCAGAATTAATAAATTCCCGAAACCCTGCTACATGGGCAGAAATCAAAAGCTTACTTGAAGCTCATTTTGGCGACTCTCGCGACCTGACAGCTTTGATTCAGGATCTGCAGAGGATTCGTCAGTTACCCAACGAAACCGCACTAATATTTGTATCAAGACTACAAACGCACAACGCGAAAATGCACGCAGCAGTGCAAAAGCAGACTCTAACTCTAGAGGAAAAAACTGCTCAATGTAACCTCATTGAAAATATGACATTGACTACTTTATTAACCGGATTAGAGCCCAAATTAGGTCAAATCATTAGGGCTGGTAACCCTGGCGACATGTTAGACGCAATAAACCGCATTAAACGTGAATTGCAATTATCCTATTTTGAATCACAAAAATTTTCTAATAGAGTTCCAAATAAAAATCCCATTCAAAACCCACAAAGACGTCCAAACTCCCCACAATTTTGCACCTTCTGCAAAAGAAGCGGACACCATGTTAATGAATGCCGCACAAGGCAAAACTATCAATCCCCATCTCCCAATTTCACACCAAATGCTTATTCTAATCAAGCACAGCTTCCAAGGCAACATTTCACATCTAATCATAGACCGCAAAATTTCCAAAATTTCTCTAACCAGCAGCAAAATTATTCTCAACAGATCAGGCCAAATCCAAACTTCAACCAACAAAGACCTTCTGCCATCCAACCAAACCCAAATTTCAACAGGTTCAATCAACAAAAAACGCATCATTTGAACCAAGAATTTTACGATAGCTCAAATCAATATGAAGACTATTCTACAAGTTATTCTCCCAATTACCAATACCAAAATAATTTCGAAATTAATGAAAACAATTATGATTACGATTTTGGAACCCGACAATGTGAGAATTATCTGCTAATTCTCAACCCCAACAGTACGAGAATTATACTGCTAATTCTCAATCTCAACAGCACGAGGATTATACTGCTAATCCTCCGGATTTTTGCATAGGCCCGGAGTATTCCACGAGTACTCCAACACAACAAACGGACGAGCTGGACCAAATTTCTCATCAAGTCCAAGCGATAAACCTCCAGGACAGTTTCGACCCAAACCTGAACTTCCCGGAAAATCAATTCATGTAAAAACACCCCGCTACAAACTAAATATCGTAAACTCCAAAAATTTATTTTACATAGAAGACATCACTAAACGTTTCAAAATCTTGATAGACACAGGCGCAGGTATCTCTATATTCAAACCCGAAACGGCAGAAAACTATAAACGTCGATCCCACGAAAATGTAATTATACAAGGTATAACAGACGAAAAAATTAATATCACTGAATCTGCTCTCATACCTTTCAATCCGAATGATCCATACAAAGTTTACATTCATAATCTAGATATAGAATTTGACGGACTTTTAGGTGCCGACTTTTTGGACCATTACGATTGCTTAATAGACATTAAAAACAGACAATTAATCACTAATTTCAAAACCGTACCATTGTATCAAGTTACCGATAATATATTAACTACACTCTGGAGCCCGATTAAAAATCAAAATTTAAACGAAACAAAAAACCAAAATGTAATTTCTATCGAACCACGCACAGAAAAGATTTTTAAGCTTAAATGTAATTTACAAAATACCGAAGCTATACTAATAGCCCAGGAAAACGAAAAGGTACGTTTACCGAACGCCATTGTCAAAGTAGATAACAATGGTGAATTTTTGACGACAGTAATAAACTCAAATGCAATTCCGAAAACAATAAAATTTTCAAATCTTAAACTTGAACCCGTTCAAAAATTTAGATCAATATTTAACGTAAATCTTCAAAATCCGGACTCCCAATACATAGACAGAAATTACGAAATAAGAAACCAATTACGCTTAGATCACTTGAACGATGAGGAGAGTGAACTAATTACTCAACTCTGTTTAGACTTTTCAGACATATTATATTTAGAAGGTGACAACTTGACATTTACCAATGAAATCAAACATTCAATAGACACTAACGATTCTAAACCAATTTTCACTAAATCTTATCGTTACCCCCAAATTCATAAACAAGAGGTAAAATCACAAGTCTCGAAAATGCTCGACCAAGGCATTATCCAGCCTTCAATTTCTCCCTGGTCCTCCCCAGTTTGGGTAGTCCCCAAAAAACTAGACGCTTCTGGTAAACAGAAATGGCGCGTCGTAGTTGACTATCGAAAATTAAACGAAGTAACGATAGGTGATAAATATCCTCTACCTAACATTTCCGACCTTTTAGATCAATTAGGCAAATGCCAATATTTCACAACTTTAGACTTGGCCTCTGGCTTCCACCAAATTGAAATCGATCCTAAGCACATCCAAAAAACAGCTTTCACGGTAGAGAATGGCCACTACGAATTTGTACGTATGCCATTCGGTCTAAAAAATGCTCCATCCACTTTCCAGAGGGTCATGGACAATATTCTATTAGGCATCCAAAATGAACGCTGTCTCGTCTACATGGACGATATTATTATTTATTCCCCTACTATCCACGAACATATTTCCCGATTAACAGAAGTCTTCAAACGTCTACAAAAAGCCAACCTCAAAATTCAGCCAGACAAATGCGAATTCCTTCGCAAGGAAGTCGCCTATTTAGGACATCTTATTACAAAGGATGGTGTAAAACCAAACCCTGCCAAAGTCGAAGCAATTCTAAATTTTCCTCAACCCAAAAATCAGAAAGAAATTAAATCTTTTCTAGATCTAGCAGGCTACTATAGACGCTTCATTCCCAATTTCTCCAAAATTTCAAAACCCTTAACTAAGTTGCTACAAAAAGATATACCTTTCAATTTCGACAAGGACTGTACAAATTCATTCGAAACCCTAAAACAAACTTTGACAACTACCCCGATATTGATCTACCCCAACTTTGATGAACCTTTTGTCCTAACTACAGACGCTAGTGCATTTGCAATAGGTTCTGTACTTTCACAAGGAAGTATAGGAAAAGATTTGCCAATCGCATACGCATCTCGAACTTTATGCGGCGCGGAAACTAAGTATTCAACCATTGAGCGTGAACTTTTATCTTTGGTCTGGAGTGTAAAGCATTTTAGGCCATATCTATTCGGAAGGAAGTTCAAACTCGTCACCGACCACCGACCACTCACTTGGCTATTTTCCATAAAAGACCCAGGTAGTAGACTAGCGCGTTGGCGCTTAAAACTCGAAGAATACGATTACGAAATAATATACAAACCCGGAAAAATCAATAAAAACGCGGACGCGTTGTCCAGAATAAAAATTAATCACTTTTCAGAATGTTCCAAATTTTATTCAAAAATTCTAGCCGCAAACGAAGACTCAGACGAAGACGAAATTTCAGACAACGATGACGAAATTACCGACGAACAAATCGCCCGAGAATTTGACACATTTTCCCGACTTTACAAAACCAAATCTCTAATAGACTATTCCAAAATTCAAATCACAAATAAACAACTATTAGATCGAGAAAATAAAAATATCATAACGTTTTTCCAACAAAACAACTTGACAGACCTTCACCATCAAATTATCGAGGATATTTTCGAAGAAAACCCCGAATTCTATAACAATACAATTAATATCGTTTCCAGCAAATCGACCCGACAAAGAAACTACTACATTATCGCTCTACCTTTCGACCCAGAGTCTGTGGTAGAACATCTATTTTTAACACTTTACAAACATCGAAACAAATTAGACCTTTCCAAAACTTACCATGTTGAAAATAACTTAGACTTTCCAATTCTCGAAATCCTATCATTTATTTTTGCAGAAAAAGACTTAAAACTAATTATTTGTCAAAATTTAGTACGAACTCCCGACGAGGACCAACGTCCGATCATTCTCGACCAGCATCACACGGGAAAAAATAATTTACATCGTGGAATAAATGAAACGATACGTAGAATCAAAAATAAATATAATTGGCAAAAGACGTCGAAAATTTTATAAAAAATTGTGAAACATGTCAAAGAACAAAAGTCTGTCGCAAGAACCTCAACAATCCCTTAGTGATTACCGAAACCCCTAAAACTCCATTCGAGCGAGTTAATATTGATCTATTCGAATTTCCCACGCGAAACTATGCATTAACTATCCGCGACGAGTTAACCAAATTTACTCAAGCTTACGCAGTCCCAGACAAGAGCGCAAAATCAGTCGTAAATACCCTGTTGCTTTATTTTCAGCATTATGGTACCCCACTAAGAATTCATTGCGATTATGGCGGTGAATTTGATAATAATTTATTAAAAGACCTTTGTACCCTTTACGACATAAAACTAACATACTCAAGCGTAGGACATCCTCAATCCAACGGATCTATCGAACGATTCCATGCCACCCTAGCAGAAATGATAAGAATACACAAAACCGAAAATCCCAACGAACATCCCTTTACTATATTACCCTATGCGGTGATATGTTACAATAACTCGGTAAACAAAACTCATGGCTTTACGCCATACGAGCTTATTTTCGGACATACAGCTAACCGACCACCTGAAACTCTTTACAACTAAAAAGACCTGATCACCAAATACGTTAGAGACCTAAATAATCGAATATCCCATTATTACAAAATTGCGCGAAGTCGAACAGAAGCACAAAAACAAAAAGCCAAAGTTCGATTTGACAAGAACATTCCCGAAAATAGACACACATATAATATTGGCGACAAAGTGTACGTGAAAGAATCACAAATAAAAAGTAAACTGCAAAATAAATTCAACGGTCCCTTTGAAATTACAGAAATCTTTCAAAATTCCGCTACATTACTAAATCTCGAAACAAACCAAACAACCAAAGTAAATTTTGATCGAATGAAACCATATACTGAAGATTAAATTTATTTTCAGGTTTCTCCTGCTGATCGGATCAGCACTTGCTCAATTTAAAATAACACCTATTAACAATACGATCGGAGTATATTATCACCAAGACACGGACATTGTGATTTCTCACAAGAAATGGACTTTACTGGTACACAAAAACATATCTACCTTTAAGACAGCTTTCGACAAAAACGACAAGATCTTACAGACACTATACAACACACTCGACCCAGCATATCATTACATGAACGTCTTTTCAGGAGATGTAAAAACTCACCTTAGCTTATTGACGCAAATTTCCCAATCAATACAATTAAAATTTGACGAAATTTACCTTGACACGAAACGATACAAACGAGGAATACTAAATGGCATCGGAACGATTTTCAAATCAATAACCGGAAATTTAGACGCAGAAGACGGTCAGTATTATTCTGATTGTATCAACAAATTGAATAATGACGAACACCAACTCGAAAACCTAATTAAAAACCAAATATCCGTTACAACTTCAGTAATCAAAAATTTCAACGCAACTATTCAAAAATTGCAAGTTGACGAAGAAACTTTCAATAAGGATATTAAAGAAATTGAAACCTCAATTTTAGATATGACTAAGGACATAGAAAACGTCCATGCAAAACTGAAATTTATCGAAATCTGCGAACAACTTATGGCAAGTTATTTATTTTTCGAGGATAACCTAAACGACATCCTAAATTCCATCACTTTCGCGAGGCTTAAAATAATTCACACGTCAATTATAAATCCAAAGGACTTAGTAAATTCTCTACAGGAAATTTCGCAAAACCTACAAAGGAACAATTTACCACTTCCAATCAAACTATCAAAGGTTGCACAGTACTTAGACATTATAGAACTAAAAGCTTTTCAAACAAATTCGGATCTAATATTTGTGTTAGACATACCTTTAATAGACCCTCAAACATATTCAGTATTTCAATTATACCCTATTCCTATTTTGGATAATAGAACTGGTTTATATCATGTATTATCAACTTCTCAAAAATATATCGCGAGAGATGATGATTCATTAATGTACATACCTATCTCGAACCTTGAAGAATGCAAACCACTTTATTTCAATACCAAATTATGTCCAAATTTATTTGCATATCCTATTGACAACAATGCCATATGCGAAGCCCGTCTCTTCAAGAACCTCAAAACTCTGCCAGAAAACTGCCAGACGTCATTTATCATCAGCCAAGGCTACAACGTCCAAAAAATAGACGAAAACACATGGTTAGTTATTAACGCAGAACCTCTACAAACAACCATCAACTGTCCAGAAAGAAATTCAAAAACTGAAGTCATCTACAAAAATTCAATAGTAAAATTACAACCAAATTGTTACGCCTTCATAGGCATCACAAAAATTCAAGCCAGTACCAATGAAGTAACCGATGTAAAAGACGACACTCATCCAATCCAAATTCCATTTGAATGTTGTAAACATATTCCAGACAAAATCCGAGCTCCAAATCTTAAACCACTAAAATTAAACAATCTCAATACGGAAGACCTCGAAGTTGCCAAACACAAGTTGGACCAATACTCCAGAGATTTAGATGATTTGATCAACGAACCCTTTATAACAAAACACATATCCTGGTTCACCTATTTTATCATTGTGCTAATATTTGGACTGTTATTTCTGTACGTATTTTGTAAGTGCAGAACAAAAAGACGAAGACTAGCCATCGATGTTTCTGCATCACCCCCATCTCCACCGCGGCCTAGCAAACCCTACAGGACATTTGCTAACCTATTTCCTTCACGAAGACGACCTACCTTAAGCAGAGAAGACAACGAAGCCGAAGACATAGAACTTACATAAAGACAAACTGTTTTGTGCCTTTTTACTGACTTTTAGTGCTGGACTCTTCAGTGAATTTTATTTCATTTGTTTAATCATTATATTTCATTATTTTTCTATCATTTGTTAATTTCAATTTTATTAACATTTTTACGTCATTTTCATTCAAACCCATCATGCTTATATTTTATGCTTTCACAGTAAAGCTATATTTTAACCTTAGGAATATTTTATCCCATTTTACAATTCAAACCTAGTATGTTTGTATTTTACGCTTTCTTGCCAAAGCTATATTTTAACTCTAACATTTTTATGTTATTTTATTTTTATGAATCAAGCTTATTGTGCTTGCATTTCATATTTTAGACGCTAAGGTTATATTCTGTATTTTAAACCTTACGACTTAACATTTTTGTACTCTTTATATTTTTCCAAATTGTACCATTACCTTTTATATACATTTTATATTCATCTCAAAAGTTGCTGCATAAAACACCAACTTTTTTATAAGGGGGAAGCTGTTATATTAGAAATATATCATGATATATAATATCACCGAGACAGGCTTAACCTTCTCACACATGTCACATTACAAATTGCGTAACAGCTCTTCTCTAATAACCGCTCACGCTAGCTGAGCTTAACATTTCATTCTCAGTAATCTGTTATCATGCTGAATTGCAAATCCAATGTTCTTTGTTCTCCAGACATTATAAATATTACCCACTGTCATTGTAAACTTCAGTCTTAAACTCATGTTCGAATAAATCACTTCAAAATTATTATTGTTATTATTATAGAGTCAACGTTGACTCCAGTGTTAAACTAAATAAATGTTTTTAAAAAGTTAAATCTACAATCCACTATCTAACATTTATATATATATATATATATGAAAAATACTAGGTTCTCGGGTTGAACCGCGTCTGAGATTGTTAATGTCTCGACGTTTCGGCTCCCGTTTTGGAGCCATTTTCAAGAGAAAAAATGAGTCAAGTAAAAATTGTCAAAGAAAATAATGCTAGGAGTTCGTGGAACTGGTTCGATTCCGGGGTCTCAATCTGCCTACTCCCCAGATCTCACCGCGATCCGTCTCTAAGGCCTCAAGCTGCCTACTCCTTAGAGCGAACTCGCTGGCAGTATCGGACGAAGTGTTATTTATACGAAAGCTGTCTGTGGGTGGGAGAGTGGTGGGGGGTTGAGGGTCTGTTGATGGAGGCATCAGAGCAGAACGGCTGCTATCAGGATTATGAGGTGTGGATGAATATTGTGGGGCTAGCCTGGAGATCAATGATTTCCAAGCGACTGGAAGACGATGACCGTCATCCCTTTTGTTTAGACAATTGGGACGTTTTTCAATCTCAATTGCTTCGCGGATGATTCGCGGTTTCTCGAAAAATGATGGTGCTATGGTTTTGGTGTTATCGAAGTCTATATTATGGCCTGTTAGAAGGCGGTGTTGGGCAAGTGATGATGTGGGATCGGATTTTCTAACTGCAAGACGATGTTCATATATTCTATTGTTAATCCGTCTGTTGGTTTGTCCAATGTAGGTTTGGGGACAGTTTGAGCAAGGTATTTCGTATACACCGTGGGAATCATTAGGTATTTGGTCTTTTGGGGTTCTGATTAAATTGGAAATTGTTTGGTGTGTTGTGAATATGGTTTTTATGTTATTGGATTTCAGGATTTTTGAAATTTTGTCTGTGACACCTTTGATGTAAGGTAGGAAAGCTTTTTGCTGAGGAGGAGTTTCTGTCTGATCAGTTTGGGAAGGATTTTGTGCTTTGTGTATGGATCGCGTTATATGTCCTTTGTCGTAACCGTTTTGTAGAAGTGCTTCTTGTAATGTTTGTAGTTTGGATTGTCTGTTGTGATTGTCTGTTAGTCTGAGGGATCTGGTTACAAGAGTGTTGACAACGGAATTTATTTGTGATGGATGGTGATGTGATTTTGAGTTAAGGTAACGGTTGGTGTGGGTTGGTTTTCTATACACAGAGTAGGAGAGTTGATTGTTGTTTTGTTTTGTAATGAGGACGTCTAGGAAAGGGAGAGAACAATTGTTTTCGATTTCAATAGTGAACTGGATCTGAGGGTGTATATGATTAATGTGAGACAGAAAGTTGTTTAGAGAATCTCTACCATGTGGCCAGATAACGAAGATGTCATCTACGTATCTTAGCCAGCAAGTGGGCTTCAGTTCGGATGAATTCAGGGCTTGGGTTTCGAAGTTGTCCATGTAGATGTTGGCTATGACAGGGGACAGAGGTGATCCCATTGGAGCTCCTCTCACTTGTTTGTAATAGTTGCCTTGAAAGAGAAAATAGGTGTTGGACAGACAATGTTCTAGAAGGGTCAGAGTGCTGGGAGAAATATTGTGTTTAGTTTTGAGAACGTTTAGGGCTTCAGTGAGTGGGATGTTGGTGAATAGTGACACAATATCGAAACTGGCTAGAATGTCGTTCTGGGAAATAGAGTAATTTTGAAGAAGATCAATGAAATTGGTGGAATTTTTGACATAAGAAGGGGCTTGTTCAGCAATGGGTTGTAGAGTATAGGCTAGATGTTTCGCTAATTTGTGAGTTGGGGAACGAAAAGCACTAACTATTGGTCGTAAAGGAATGTTGGTTTTGTGAATTTTAGGAAGACCGTATATTCTAGGAGTTCTAGACGATTTCTCTCGAGGAATGAGGGATTTTCGAATATCTGAATGGAGGTCAGAATTGTTGATGATGATTTTTGTTCTCTTTTCTAAGTATGTGGTGGGATCGCGCTGGATGCGTTTGTAGTCTGGGGTATTGAGTAAATCGTTCATTTTTGTTAAGTAATCGGAGGTGTTTAGTATGACAGTGGAGTTGCCTTTGTCGGCTGGGAGAATGATAAGGTCGTCATTGTTATATAGGTCTTTTAGGGCTTGTCTTTCTCTAGAAGGTAGGTTAGAAGTGGGAGGTTTGGCAGTTCGAAGTATTCTAGCGATATCTTGTCTGGTGTCCTCTTATAAATAACACTTCGTCCGATACTGCCAGCGAGTTCGCTCTAAGGAGTAGGCAGGTTGAGGCCTTAGAGACGGATCGCGGTGAGATCTGGGGAGTAGGCAGATTGAGACCCGGAATCGAACCAGTTCCACGAACTCCTAGCATTATTTTCTTTGACAATTTTTACTTGACTCACTTTTTCTCTTGAAAATGGCTCCAAAACGGGAGCCGAAACGTCGAGACATTAACAATCTCAGACGCGGTTCAACCCGAGAACCTAGTATTTTTCATACCAACGACCGCGGAAGCTTCTCGGAATATATATATATATATATATATATATATATATGGTATAGTGGTGAGAGGTAATTGAGTCCTCTCATGTGGTCTAATGCTACTATACACCAGACATCATAGATGTCTCCGTGGTGCATAGCGACTTGCCATTTTGCAAGTACCGAGAGCGGCGACCTTCAGCCCTTGGTGGACTTAACCTATATACTGTTATTATACATGATTTGCAGGAAACAACTACTCAGCGGGCAAATACCCCGACCTGCATTGAATTACACCTTACAAATCATGAAAAATTGGTAGCCAATGTCAATTGTCAACTCCCTGACCAGACATAGACCGGTTTCGAACTTATTAGTTCTCCTCAGTATGCCATAGGTCATGGAGCAGACAAATGACAGTGGCCAACCTGCTAGTCTTATACAGACTAATGTAAATGGTGTAGTGGTGAGAGGTAAGTGAATCCTCTCATATGGTCTAATGCTACTATACACCAGACATCATGGATGTCTCCATGGTGCATAGCGACTTGCCATTTTGCAAGTACCGAGATATACCGATATATATATATATATATATATATATATATATATATATATATATATATATGGTGTTATTATACATGATTTGCAGGAAACAACTACTCAGCGGGCAAATACCCCGACCTGCATTGAATTACACCTTACAAATCATGAAAAATTGGTAGCCAATGTCATTTGTCAACTCCCTGACCAGACATAGACCGGTTTCGAACTTATTAGTTCTCCTCAGTATGCCATAGGTCATGGAGCAGACAAATGACAGTGGCCAACCTGCTAGTCTTATACAGACTAATGTAAATGGTATAGTGGTGAGAGGTAATTGAGTCCTCTCATGTGGTCTAATGCTACTATACACCAGACATCATAGATGTCTCCGTGGTGCATAGCGACTTGCCATTTTGCAAGTACCGAGAGCGGCGACCTTCAGCCCTTGGTGGACTTAACCTATATACTGTTATTATACATGATTTGCAGGAAACAACTACTCAGCGGGCAAATACCCCGACCTGCATTGAATTACACCTTACAAATCATGAAAAATTTGTAGCCAATGTCATTTGTCAACTCCCTGACCAGACATAGACCGGTTACGAACTTATTAGTTCTCCTCAGTATGCCATAGGTCATGGAGCAGACAAATGACAGTGGCACCACGGAGACATCTATGATGTCTGGTGTATAGTAGCATTAGACCATATGAGAGGATTCACTTACCTCTCACCACTACACCATTTACATTAGTCTGTATAAGACTAGCAGGTTGGCCACTGTCATTTGTCTGCTCCATGACCTATGGCATACTGAAGAGAACTAATAAGTTCGAAACCGGTCTATGTCTGGTCAGGGAGTTGACAAATGACATTGGCTACCAATTTTTCATGATTTGTAAGGTATAATTCATGCAGGTCGGGGTATTTGCCCGCTGAGTAGTTCTTTCCTGCAAATCATGTATAATAACAATATATATATATATATATATTTAGAATAATATATATTTAGAATAATATGATGTACCATATATATACACGTTTTTTTAAAACGCCTATATTTAATATATCATAAGACAAATATATAGGTACGTTTGTAGCGCGGATATTCGAACGTTGAATATAGGTTGCGTTAAACATTATATATACCAGTCGTATAAACGAAATCAAAACGTTTATTAAACCATTTGGTGTTGCTTGTGTATTACAATTCTGAATCTCTTTATTTTTGTTGTAATAAATTCAATAAAAATTCACTAAAATTCTCAGGTGTTACTAGTTGGTTACCATGGAAACTAAGTGTCACTTTCCCTGACTTGGCAGGAAAATGCTCACTTTCCTGCCTAGGCAGAGAAAGTGACACTTTGCTGATTGACATTAGTCAGCAAAGTTAATACATTGCTGTCAATCGGCGAAAAAAATGGATTCTCTGATTGATGAGACGGCAGAAGAGTCACAGAGTACATGTTGAACCGTCTCATCTTCTTGTTCGCAACCTCTACAAAGAGGTGTTTCGCTTAATCTTATGTTATGTAGATGTTTTCTTAACGGACAGTGTTCAGTCTGGATTCTCGTTATAAAACGTAGGTTCCTTCTGGACATTGCCAGGTAGTCTATTGCTGTACTCTTGTTGGGATATTTTAGTAGTTCCCTAGCAAGCTGACAGCTTTTGTTTCATCCTTGCTTCTTGAATTCATTGTGGGTGTTCTCTTTAATTATTTGTATTATTGCCGTGATCAGTAACAGACTGGCCGGGCCTGGTCCAAAGATACTTAGGCCTGCTGCCTTCTTGGCCAGTCTGTCGGCTACTTTGTTGCCACTACACTGTGCGTGTCCTTTACCCAGCATACCAGTATGTTATTTATGCTGGAGGCACCCACAAGTGCTTGGTGACATTCTCATACTGCTCCTGTGGTAAGTGTCAAATTGATACATAGCATTTCATTTAAAAAAGTCACTTACAGTACAGTAGTTTTAGCTCGCCCTGTATATTCGAATATAATTTCTAATCTACTTTGTATTTTTTTAAATTCTGGTCACGTACTCGAGCTGTCGAAACCGGACGCACTATTGTCCCACCCTGTACGGTAATTTATTGAAAGTTATTTTGTTTACATTGATTGGTGTTTATTGAATAGCTTTAACTCAAATATTGAATAAGGCGGGTATGAATGGTATATGAAACTTAATGTATTACAGCTTTAAGTGGATTCGATACTTTAGTTTCTGTCTCAACCAAGTGAAAGTTATTGTAACTGAACAATTTCCCTAGGCGAAATATTTCTCTGTTTTAATATTAATAATGCTACAAAGTTTTCCCTGGTTTGCAATTTCACTTTGAGGACATTATTTTTAATAGTAATTCACCAACACAATTGAGACGACAATACCAGTAGAACAGTGTGACTGCATTAACTATTAACGAGTAGAAGTTACAGTCGAGCATGGCTGACGAACATTTTTTTAATCGTCTTATTTAGATTAACGTCTGGAGTTTAGCATTAGCTATTTAGCCATTCCACCAGGACATATACACAGACAATTACACAACGAGTGGTACAGATACTAGCAGCGTTGTCTCACATACACTTCATCAAGCTACTGCTACCAACTCGGTAACACATGAAAAAGATCACTAAACACCCATACCATAACCAGGATTCGAACCCGGGACTCCTTTGTTGCAAGCCTAACATATAAGCGTTGAACCACTGAGCCGGCGAGACATTTGGAATAAAGCGTAAAATTTCCATGAGAAAATCGCTCGGATATGTTAAACAGTTATGGGGAATGGTAGCTCAGTTGGTTAAAGCGTCTGGCTAGCAAACTGAGTTGCCTAGCGAAGTGGGTTCGATACCCACAAGGCGAAACAATTTTTCATTAAAAAAATTGCCCCAAGAGTGGTTCGGAGTCCACATTAAACTGTAGGGCCTCGTCTCTCTTTACCTAGCACAAGATCCTTGAGAACTTCCAGGGGGTTACTTCGGTAACTTGAGAGGCGGTTAAGAAAACATTTTAAGAAAACAAACATTTTTTAAAAACATTTTTTTTAAGTTCACATTGAATGTATGTTTTTATATAATTTTGAAATTTTTTTGACAAGCGTTCCTTTCTTTTCCTATACTATATTTCCTTACGTATGGAACTGTATATGCTTCTATTATTAAGAGATACCAGTCAAGGATTTCTATATGTACGCTTTTATTTTGATTTAGTAGCATGAAAGAACATAGCTTACAAGCAGATATATTCAAATTTATTAAATATTTTGTGCTTTGTTACCTTAAATTGTATACCTAAATATGTTTTATAAATAGAATAGAATATAATGGAATTTATTTTATACCAGGGACAAACAATATGTACAGTACAAGTTGTAATATTAGTAGATAATTTAACAGTTCATGATATTGAGATAAAATTAAGCATAGGAAGAGACATATTATAACAAAGTGACAAACATTACAATGCGGACATGTTAAATCAAAATATAAACTTAAGTTGGACAATAATAATGTCCAATATTCTCTTCTACATCTTCTGCTCGATAAGGTTCGGCGGATATCAGTTTTTTTCTTTATTAGATTCTTAAAACTATTAAAAGTTTTTATGCATTTTATCTGTTTCGGAAGTAAATTATATATTTATAAAGACTTATAAAAACAACCTTCTTCAAGTACAGTTATTTTGTAAGTAGGTTAGTAAATTTATTTTTAAATCTCGTATTGTGCAAATGTTGATTTACATAATCTTCAGATATAGCTATGTTGTTAAAGACAAACTTTAGACATTCGTATACATAGACTGCTGGAAGAGTTAATAAATTCAATCTTTTAAAAACTCCCCGACGCGAATCTTTTAATCTCACTGGCAAAATTCTAATTGCTCTCTTTTGAATCACAAAGAGATCTTGACTGTGTGATCCACCCCATAACAAAATTCCGTAATTCATGATGAATTAAAAATGATACACCTTTATTATTCGAGATTTTTTTAATTGTAAATCGCCCCTTAAAGGTTTACTTACAACAAGACTTGAATTCACATTATACGAATTGTTGGTTTTAGACGTTACTTGATTTCGAATGGAGGCCAAATTCTTCTGTTGTTCTGAATTCTAACTATAACACGGTCGTCAGTTGACCATACTCTCAAACTTTACAATATTACGTCAGCACTTTCTTGAACGTCCAACAAGAAATCTATAAAAATCATACTTGTGGTATTTTTGGAGAAAAATACAAGAAAATCATAACGCGATGATAATTACAAACAATGTTTAGATTATCATTTATTATAACTTATAAATATGCAGGGTACACTATTCCCGAGTTTTAAAGACTTTTTCGCATTCCTACTAAATTCCAGAATTTCTACTGTGTTCCTACTGAATTTAAAATTTAAAACTGATTTTAGCAAATTAGTTACGTAACTCAATGATGGTAAGCTTTTAGCCCAATAAAATTAAACGAAATTTGCCGATTTGGATGAAATAATTCAGAGCGGACTGAAATTTTGCGAACAAGCTTATTTTGTGGTACTTTTCAACATATCAAAAGTCCCCACCCGTAGACGCCGACGGTGGGGAGGGGGGAGAAAATAGGTAATAAAATCGTTTTTTCGCAAAACACTCGGAAAGTATCAATTTTACTGTAAAATATGTACTTACTTATGAAAATTATAGATAATAAGAATCCACACAATTTCGTTTTTTTTAACTTCGTACGATCTATCGGAGCTGAGACATGTTTTTTTTGAAATTTTGACAGTTTTGCGACGCAATGGATAGCAAAATGTTTCAAATGAAAGTTGTAGAGAATTCGATTACGAACAATTTTCTATTATTTTCAATTTTCATTCGATCAATATTGGCAGAGATATGAATTTTTAAACATCTTTATAGCGCGCTATCAAAACACTTGATTCATGATAAAATCGATAAAAACTCGAAGACGATAGATCGTAATAACTGTATCTAATGAAAGGTGAAGAGAATTAACCCCCCCACTATCACTCCCAATACCACCCCTACACTATTATGAAAGGGAGTAAAAAAAATTAAAATGTGATTTAGTGTGTATACAAAAACGAAACGTTTAAAAAAATTTTTAGCGTTAGCTACTCCCCCACCCTATTATTAAAGGGGTAAAAAAATTAAAATGTAATTTAGTGTGTATACAAGAAAGAAACGTCTAAAAAATTTTTTTTGGTTTTAGCTACCACTTCTACCACCCCATTGTCACCCCACACTATTATTAAAGGGGGTAAAAAAAATTAAACTGTGATTTAGTCTGTATACAAGAACGAAACGTTTAAAAACATTTTTTTGGTGTTAACTATCCCCTCAACCACTTCCATTGCCACCCTGACCCTATTATTAAAGGGGGTAAAAAAATTAAAATGTGATTTAGTGTGTATACAAAAATGAAACGTCTAAAAAAATTTTTTGCGTTAGCTACCCCCTCTACTACCCCGCCCTACTATTAAAGGGAGTAAAAAAATTAAAATACGATTTAGTGTGTATACAAGAACGAAACGTCTAAAAAATTTTTTTTAGTGTTAGCTTCCACCTCTACCATCCCATTGCCACCCCACTATTATTAAAGGGGGTAAAAAAATGAAAATGTGATTTAGTGTGAATACAAGAACAAAATGTCTCAAAAAATTTTTTTTGGCGTTAGCTACCCCCTCTACAACCCCCATTGCCACCCTCATCTCATTATTAAAGGGGGTAAAAAAAAATTAAAATGTGATTTAGTCCGTATATAAAAACGAAACGTTTAAAAAAACTTTTTTGGCATTAGCTATTCCCCTCTACTACCCCCATTGCTACCCTCACCTCAGCATTAAAGGGGGTAAAAAAAATTAAAATGTGATTTAGTCTATATATAAAAACGAAACGTCTAAACAAACTTTTTTGGCGTTAGCTACCCCCTCTACCACCCCCATTGCCATCCTATTATTAGAGAGAGTAAAAAAGTAAATTGGGATTTAGTGTATGTACGAGAACCAAGGGCCACTAAATTTTTTTTACATTAACCGCCCCCTCTACCACCTCTATTATTAAAGGGAATAAAATATTACATTGGGATTTAGTGTGCATAAGACTTGGATACAAAATCTAGATGTGGAAGTAGTGATTCCTTGGGCAGCGGTTTATTCATTAAATAAAAAATTGTTTTTGAATCATTCTCTGGTACTCCGACGAAAAATTTGCAGAAGACCTTTTAGATACAATTATGTACTAAACAATTTTTATTTGATAATTTTTTTACTCTGCTCTCTGCTAATGTAATAATAAAATAAATATATAGAGACTACATTCAGTACAATTTTTGAGGAGTTTTTCCACTTTCTACAAAAAGAATGAATAGGAACTTATAATCGTATTCTCTTTAAAAACACATATCTATTTAACAGTCATTAATCCAAATTTTTAGATAATTACATAAAGGAATATGCACGTTTTGTTAGGTTACAGTAACTGAAGAAATTAGAGTATTGCCATTGGGTTTCAGGGTTACAAGGGTTGCGAGTGCCAAGTAATAGATAACATACATGGCAGAGACAGTTCCATCAAGTAATTATCACAGTATTGTCTGTAATTCATTCATTAACTAAATACGTTTAGAGTCCTATAACTCGCAATTCTGATATTCTGCGATGGTAATTTACGAGATGGCTTGAAATATTGTGTTGGGTTATGCTCAAATAATTTTCAGATTTTTCGATGTCACTTTTATAAATCTTTTACCTCTATGAAATAATATAGCTGTGTTGATATGTTTTTTTATTTATTTAATACAAGTAATAGATACAAGGAAATAATTTAGGATGTATCATAAATAAATAAGACCTCGTGTAAGCTCGAAGAGCTTGCAACGAGAAAACATTCCTTTTATTTATTTTATTTTATTTAGTGGACGAGGTGGTCAGTATTTGACTCGAATGTAGTACTTCTTCTTGTAGTAGTTATGGCAGTCATACGGATGTTACTTAGCCTCGAACTAATGCTTTCGAAAATTAACTATATTATATATAAATAAATAAATAAATAACACCACAGGTAATTACGACCCCCTTTATCCCGGAAGGCTCTAGAAGAGCCTTGTGTGGGAGGGGGCTACACATTTAGAGACAAGGGACACACACCCAATATCCGTGTATAGTGAAAAAATCCCTCTCACAGTATTTTCCACTGCCACGGCCGGGGATCGAACCCGGAACTTTTAGGTGAGAGGCAAGTGCGCTCACCTCTCGACCACCAGTCATACAAATGCACAAATACATACATATATACATATGTACGTACATACACATACAGGCACCTTCTTGTAATTATATTTAATAGTATCTTCTAAGCATTTTACAGTAAAAGTTTACAAACACATTCTCGAAATTAATATATAAATATACATATATATAAACGCGTACACACAAACACCTACATACATACATATATTCAACCGTACTCGCATACTCCTACATAGATATATATTTAATAAACTTTATTTCATTAGAGACGTCCAGTATAAGTAAGCCTTTCTGTTTGTTTATAATCTTGATTAAGTGGCCATTTTTTTAATTTCATATTGAAATCTTTCAAAGTAAGTTATATTTTTTATGTCATCTGGAATAATGCTAAACAGTCGGGGTGCCAAGTATGCGTTTTTTCATTCCAAGAATTTTTTGTGAAATATTTGCTTTGATATTTTGTTGGGTTTTGTGTCTTGTGTCATATCTATGATCTATGATTTGGTTTCTGTCAAAATGTTTATAATGATAATTTAGTGTTGTTTCACTATAAATTTGCCTTATGTGCAGTACTTCAGATTCGTTAAATAATAAATCTGTAAAGTGTCGGTAACTTCTTTCATACATAATTTTACTTCCCGTGGATGTATAGTAACGCAAAAAAATTTTTAATTATTTTTTATTGAAATGAGGTAAATAAGGGTAAATAGGCAAAGCAAACAAGTAAGAGTCCATAAAATTGCAATTTAGGGCATGTATGAAAAGTCAAAATTTTTTTGACAACAGCCACCCCCCTCTATCGTCCCCAATACGACCCCCACACTATTGTGAAAGGGAGTAAAAAAACTAAAATGTGATTTACTGTGTATACAAAAACGAAACGTCTCAAAAAAAATTTTTGCATTGGCCACCCTCCTACCACCCCCACTTTGTTATTAAAGGGAGTAAAAAATGAAATTGAGATTTAGTGTGTGTATGAGAACCAAGGGCAAAAAAGAATTACACGATGCCGAAAACGGCATCTCAATACTAGCTGTTTGTCAAAATTCTGGAATTTCGGGGAAAGTTCTTCTAATTTCCCTGGTCTATTAGATTTGTTAACGCCTTCCCATCCAATAATGTCATGTTTTAAGAGAGATTCTATCATACCATACTAAATTCAAGAGAGAGAGAGAGAGAGATGCAATAAGATAATTTTTTAGTATTTTTGGCCATAACTCTATTTTTAATACATATATTGGTAAAAAATATAAGACCGCCTAAGTTGAACTATGACAGTTGTAGTGATATGCATTTTCACTCAATAATTTCAGTTGTTTGCAAAATTAGTTAATTTAAAACTGCAAGATACGAAGACTCAAACTATTTTTCAATTTATATTAATTAATTTGGCAAACAACTGAAATTATTGAGTGAAAATTAATATCACTACACCTGTCATAGTTCTACTTAGGTTGTGCTTATATTTTTTTAAACAATATAAAATATTTCCTTATCAGATCCCTCTCTCTTTCTCTCTCTCTCTATCTCTTGGATATGCCCAAATTAAGCTAACACAACCTGCTGTTCTAGATAGGAATCTATGCCAAACTAAACGGGTACAAGTGGCCAATTGTGGCCTAGATGCTTAATAAAAAGTATCTACTCGTTGTCCACTATCCATCGATTAATCATCTCGCGACAGGGGTAAAATAATGTAAAGTTTTTATATATAAAATTGCCGAGAAAAAACAAGAAATGAACTATGAATTATAACCAAGGAAATTTCAAATGTATACATACTAGAAAATGCATTACATTAAATTTACATTGAAATACAACTATTAAAATAAATATTCTCAATGTAGAGTGACTTGCTAATATTTCAGAACAATACATTTTTTGACCTTAATTTCTTATTGATTAATCACTTGCAGACTTTCTTAAAAATATATCTTCAACTAACACTGAAAAGCGTTATGAAATATATTAAATTTTTATTTATAGGATGTTGTATAATCACATTGACTGCGATGATCCCTTAAGTAGGGTATTTTTAACTTTGAACTTCTCAGAGCGGCATCTAGTTTATTTATTTACGAACTCCGAAAGCCAATTAAAGAGTTCTCTTATTCTTAACCCTTATGAAAACTTTAAATCTTTGGATATTTTTAGAAGTAACATTACTAACGTGAAAAGTTTTCACTGGCATTTTTTAATTCTGTTTGTGAGCCTACACAGTATTTTTTTTATATCTTATTTTCTTTATAGTGTACTTTAATTATATTTTTACTTTATTTCTACATAACTATTTCTTGACTATTTTTTTATCGTTGCCTATTTTATTTCTTTATGTTTTCTTTTCTCTAGTTGGACAGTTTCCCTGCTGAATAGTGTATTAAAAAACTAGATGTAAACATTATATTCTGCGCTGGTTAATTGAAATTTAATCATATTTGTTGGATATTTTATAGGATACCATTTGCAGCTCTTTAATTATAAGTTAATTTTTTAGGTGTAATTATTATAGTTGTAATGTCAGATTTGTTAAAGAAACGTTTCTAATTACAATACTTACTATGCAAATTTCAGTATAATCGAATTATTAGTTCTCCATTTATCGTGCGTATCTATAAGAAAATTTGAGAGATGGCCGGGTAGATGGAAGGACGCATAGCCAGACTGGCGGACAGGTATGCGGATGAAAAGACAAAAGGCTTCATTAATTGCATAGCAAATAACACTAACTACTGGTTCATTTGTATGACTGATGATCGAGAAGTAAGCGCACTTGCCTCTCGCCCAAAAGTCCCGGGTTCGATTCCCGGTCGTGGTAGTGGAAAATACTGAGAGGGATTTTTCCACTATACACGGATATTGGGTGTGTGTTCCTTGTATCTAAATGTGTAGCTCTCTCCCACACAAGGCTCTTCTAGCGCCTTCCGGAATAAAGGGGGTCGTAATTACTTGTGGTGTTATTTATTATTATTTATTATTTAAAATTAATTAACTTAAAATAGTTAGTCCTTATCATTACGTTACTAATTACTACCTTAAATCAATATAACTCACTCTTGTCACTGTAGTTTACCAGTCTAATCGCTTATACACCGTGACTCTTATTCTAGATCCTTCTTTATTATTCTGGTTAATGTTTCTGGAATATAACTTGTAGCACCATCTCTGGAGCGACTGGTGAACTACCATTGTATTGGTATTGGTCTTTCTTCTTTCTACCAAGAGGGACTAGGGTAATTATAGCAATTATTGACACATTAAGAGATTTGTAATACTAAAAAAATTCAGCTTAGTTCGCTAGGATTGGAATATTTCATACGAAGTTACATTCTTATTTTAAATGTGAAATCAATTATAGCTTAAAGATATGAGATCAAGTGATCTAAAATAAAAAAATAGGCTAAGTAAATTCTAAAATTACTATATTAAGAAATAAAAAAAACATTTTAATAGGGATATTTTCATTTAAATATAAAATAAACACATTAAACAAAACAATCTTAAAAAGTCACATTCAACATCGAAGGGCACACTGAGTATCAATCCCTCGCGTCGTCCTGGAGTTGGTTCAGAGAGGGCTTTTAATATGTTATCAATATTAACGTATGCGACGTCTTCAGGAAGAGGCCGCACAAATGTTGAATATATTAATGGAACTATCTTTAGAAAGTAGATTAGAGTAGATTAGATTAGATTAGCAAAGGAGCTGGTTGTTTAGCCTTTACCACCGCGACCTTTTCAGGTCTATTGTGATGCTCCCAGGATATGTTCCTTATAGTACCTCATCCAGCTTTGTTCTTTGTAATAGACTCCATAGCTTTGATAAAAGCCCTTTTATATAGCTGTCCGCCCTTGGTTTTTCTTCTCCGAGTACTTGGAATCTCAGCCTCACCAGGCCTTCACAGTAGCCGAATACGTGAACTGAGGTTTCCTCTTCCTCTTGGCAGAATCTGCATGTCGCGTCCTCTGCCAGGCCCATTAGACTCATGTGTCTATTGAGCCGGCAGTGGCCAGTTAGAAGGCCTACTATTACTCTGCTGGCCTTCCTATTCTGGCTTAGTAGGTCTTCCGTAAATTTGGCCGAACGTTCTTTAATGAACTCTTTGGCCTGTCTCTGTCCTGGGAGATTCCTCCTCCATTCCAGAGATTTATTTTGCACCCATTCCTTAATGGCTGCTCGTATGATTTGCCACGCCACAAAAGGGTTCGGGTCCTATTGGGGCTTCAAGTGCGCCTTCCTTGGCCAGTTGATCAGCCTTTTCGTTCCCTCTGTGTCCCTCGTGTCCTGGCACCCATGCTAGGGTCACTCTGTTCTGATTTCCCAGCTCTGTAAGGGCCATCAAGCAGTCCCACACCAATCTTAAGTTGATTTGCATGGAACTGATTGCTTTTATTGCCGCTTGGCTATCAGAGAAAATGGCAATCGACTGGTTAACAGTACCTTGTCCTATTATCTCCTTTGCGCAACAGTGTATGGCGATCACTTCAGACTGAAACACCGTTGCGTATTTCCCTAGACTTATCGGGATACTGGCTTTTGACCTTGTCCCGTAAATCCCGGTTCCGACTCCTTGTTCTGTCTTGGAGCCGTCAGTGTACCAGACTGTTTGTGCTGTTATGGGGGGACCGTTTTTCCAATCCTCCCTGTCTGGTATAACAGTCTGAAAGTTCTTGTTGAAGCTATACCTGGGGACCATTACATCCGTGGGCATGCCTAGAATGGGATCTGCCCTCATCTCCGAGTATAACTTCTGGTACTCCGTCCAGTGTTGCTGGCTAATTGGCGTTTGGCCTTGCATTAACCTGTGCACCACTGACCGAGCTTCGCCTTGTATGAATACGTGTAAGGGTGGTAGGTCCAAGAGGACCTCAAGTGCAGCCGTAGGAGCAGTTTTTATAGCCCCCGTGGCGCACAGGCAAGCAAGCCTTTGTACGCTACTTAACAGCCTTATTGCTCCCGACTACACCGTCTTAGTCCACCACACCACTGATCCATAGGTTATCATGGGTCTCACTACCCTGGTGTATAACCATAGGTTCATCTTGGGATTTAACCCCTAGTTTTTCCCACACATTTGCCTACACCTTCCCAGGGCGATTGTGGCTTTCTGTGTGACTTTTTGGATGTGAGAATTCCATGTTAATTTTTGGTCAAAAATGACTCCTAAATATTTTGCCTCACAGGCAAATGGAATTTCCACTCCGTTGAGCCTTAGGGCTTTTAGGGCTTGCAGTGCTCTTCTCCTTGTAAAATTGACGACTGTGGTTTTGTGGGGATTTATAGAAAGTCCTTCCTTGCAACACCATTTGTCGACAACATTTAGGGCTCTTTGCGAACGCTCCGTTGTTGTATTCGCGAATCGCCCCTTAACGACTATTGCTAGATCATCAGCATATCCTAAGTAATAGAAGCCCTCTGTGGAAAGTTTCCGGAGGAGTTCGACAACCAGGGTTGCCCATAGTAGTGGAGATAGTACCCCTCCCTGGGGACATCCCGTGCTCACTTGTGCCTCGATGGAAATCTCACCTAGATTAGATATTATAATCCTATTATCTAGGCTGTCTTTTATCCACCGGCAGATCGTTGTTGGGACTCCTCTCTTTGATAATGCGCTCGTTAGTGAGTGTGTTGTTGCGTTATTAAACGCTCCTTCTATGTCTAGGAATGTAACTACTGCCATTTCCTTGTCCTCGAGGGACTTTGCTAGTAGTCTGTTTAATTCATCCAGCGCAAGGTCTGTCGACCTCCCTGGCTGGTATGCATATTGACGTTCACTTAGGGGATTTTCTCTTAGTAGTTCGTCTCTAATGCACCTATCTATCAGTCTTAGAAATCTTATATTAGTCTCGTCGTCTTCCTTTTCCAAAATTATTCCTACATAATGCCTCTTCATATTATTGGATGTTGAAAGTTTTCTTAGTACATATTTACCAACTTGATGAGCTACATCATCTATGTTCTGAGCATGTTCTTCATCTTTATAGGTCTGTAATATTTGATCCAAGATTTCATTGTCACTCTCAGCATAAGGTATATTTTCAACGTCAGTAGAATCTGAAGGAATGGTAGGTGATTTTATAGATTTTTTTTATTTTTAGCTTTAATTTTTCTTGCAGCCTTCCTTGTTTTTCTTTTCAATGTCCTTTTTCCTTTTTCTTTGTCTTTAAATATAGTTGCCATGCCTTTAAGGTCACAGCTGCTGGTAATATTGCAATTGTACACTTTTTTTGTTTTTTAGGAGGCATCCTGGCCAAAATATAACCTTTTTAATTGGTGCTAGGGGAAATGATTTTACTTATTGTAATCCTTTCAAATGAATCTTGTTTAGTGGTAGTAACGTGATGTGGACGACTATTTATTTTTGAACTGGCAGTAATATGTCAATCAGTGTCTTCAATTTGATTTGTGTTAGGTTCTTTTTGTCTTACAGTTCATCATAATAATTTCATCTATATTTTAGATTTCCATTTCGCTATTATTTTTATTCACATTTTCTTTTAATTTCTTCCATGATCCTTGAAACTCTTTCACGTATGGTAAAGTTGTTCATACTGTACAGTGTACACTCCCTCCCACATGTATTGATTAAGGACTGTGAATATGGCTTTGAGTTGAACGATATTGGGAGCACCTTTTTATTCAAACTCGTCCACATTAAATCCTTCTAAATTTTAGACGCTTTTCAAATACTGATAGCTCAGTTAAAATAAGACGAACTGAAATTTTACAGCATATCTATCGCCGATTTTTATGATTTGTTACAAAGAGTGGAGGAAGATTTAAAATGTGAAGACACAACATTGTGAAAAATTTCGTTTGCGACATCAGTGGTTAGGTTTCCGCCTCGTGTGAACACATTACGAAAGCAGCAAATTTATCGCGACGGGAAAGTACTGGGAATTTCCCGGCTCTTAATCAGTATATTGGTAACCTCTAGGTCTGTGAGATTTATGTTAAAGGAATAGTCAGAAGTTCTTCTTTGTCAACCAATACAAGATGTAACATAAATATGAATAAAGTATTTTGCTGACATTTCGGAAACAAAATCTATTTCCATTTTCACAGTTTTAAAAACAATTCTTCTTTGCTGTGTATGTTAAATACACATAGTTTGCATTTGCCTCAAACAGATTTATCTAGATCATTTGCTTGGCCAGTATTATGCCTAAACTTAATCGCACTAGATTAATACCCTTGAAGGTAATTAAAAATGCTTTCTTGGGAGTAGAAAGTTAATATTCGAGATGAACTGGCTCACATGATTTTTGATATCGCAACTGACATTCTTCGTAATCTTCAGGTACTAGAGAATATCTGATCTTGGTCAATTCTGTAATCAAGTCGCGGGTAGCTTATCTACTCATAACTCCATTCACATTTTCGATTGTTTTTAAATGAAAAGTTGTTGTTTATAAAATGTCTTGTATTTCTCTTCAAAATTCATAGCCTTGTACCCTTTATAGTTAGATCTATGCTGATATAATTTTTTTTACTTAAAATCGGGTGCTATTTCTCGGTCCGACATAAACGGGTTAGAAAACGACAAAAAGACGACAAACACAAGAAAATGCACTCTCAGATAGTGTTTCACGTAACAAATTATAAAAATTGAAAAGTAAAAGTAAAAAAAAATATCTAATAACATTAAACTTTTCTGGTGACTACTTGTAGGTTGGTTAATACGAAATATCAATAATTAATTGTATTATATTCTCAGCTGAAAATAATTTATTTTCAAATAGAAAGTCAAAGTAGCACACAAGTTGTTTTATAATTAATGATCTTATTGTTTTAGAAGGACAATCAGTGTTTCTGTGGTGCGAAATCACATTTCTAGAGGGCATACTTATAGTACTGTTGAATATTCTTTTTATATCGCGATAGTAACCTACCTATTATTGCTTGCGTTCTTAATCTCATTAAGCGTCGTTAATTATTTATTTTAGATGTGTTAAAGTAACTCACGATTTTACCAAATTTCATCGAGTGGAATGTGTCGTATACAAAACCCGTTTCATAGTTAATGGCACATATTCTATTGCTCATGTGCTGACGTGATGAATACTTATTTTTGTCGCCCCATAAAATACTCTCCCTTAAAATGGTAAAGTAACATATCCCCAGAGTTTAGCAGATACTTCCGGTGATACGCTGTATCTTTATTTGTAAGCATTTTTAAATTGGCCATTAATTTTCATCTTATTTACTCATTTAACTGATTTTTTATTTCACAATAGAAAAACAATAGATGCACAATTTTAAGATATGTGACATTATTGTTTTGTGGGTCTGTTTCATTGAAATATTAAAATAATTTATGTGGATGTAAGTTGTAAATTTGCGTTGATTTTTGCCAAAATTTTTGTTATGGAAGTTTGCTTCTAATTAATCAATCCATTTCTAAGGAAATCGTTTGAATAATAGTGCAACGGCTTTCTAGTTAAAAGCGAAATTTTTGTCTAATGAAAGAGAAATGGAGCTCAATATATGGATATTTAGTGGCGTTCTTATTGTGTTACCGTGTTGGTGGTGTACTAGAAGGAGTTATGTGAGAAACCTCAGTTCGAGTCTCAGTTGTGACGGATGACAATGTCGTAAGGGATGGTCGTTGTGCAATTGTATGTATATATGTCCTAGTTGAGTCGTGGAATATCTAATAGTCTAAGAGTTACCAACGTTTTCGAGAGAAAATTTTAAGAAGGCTAGTTTTTTGATATCCCCTCCTTGCACTATCTGGGTAGGCATGAGCGCTGTCTAGATGGCGGGAGACGTTGTGTTTACCTGTGCGCCTAATATTTATACAGGTAAAAATTTTAATTTTTAAAATAATATTAAGTACAGACACGCGGTTGTAGAGACGACGACGACGACGTTTTAAAAACTAGCAACTGCAGCCGTACCAACTATCACTGCTTATCTCTCGCGCTACCAACGACTACTCTTCTAGCACACTTGCTCTCTAGTCTCCGCGACTTAAATCGGTCTGTCTCCTTTTATACAATCGATTTATTATCTGGCAAATTAATTTTAAATATTTTATAGCTGAATTACAGCATATCAAAATTTTAGCAATACTGACATTCTTCATTTTTTTTTTTTTTTTAGTATTATAAAATTGCATCTGGTAGGGTGTTACCAATGACGAGAATGTCTGGCAATAATAAATTTGTGTTATTAAAACAAAATCAACAAAAACCAATGAAAAAAAAAATTGTACCAATTGTACATTTTTTAAAATTACCTGTATAAATGTTAGATGTACAGGTAAACACATCAACCTCTCCCGCCAGCCAAATCACAGTTTTAACGACGTTGCTAGCTTTCGTACTACAATACTGAAATCCGCGAGGACGTTAATCCAAATAAATCTTTTTTTTTCTTCGTATTTGGTGGTCTAAGATACTCAGTCTATTTGACCCAGTTATATTTTATTATTACGCATCTCTGTCCCACATTTAGAAGAATAGAATTCTATAATTCTACTACACATTACTATTTTTTTTTTCATTATTATATTTATACATAATTTTTATATATCTTTCGACCATCACTTAATCTTTTTTTTCTAAATTTAATTTTTTTAAAATTTATTTATTTATTTAATTTATAGATAATTTTTATATAATTCCCAATCACTTTTTATTTATTTATTTATTTTTTAAATTTATTTTTTCAACTATATCGTATGTAACAAGGATCATGGTATTCCCCCATTTCTCCTTTAGTTTTGAAGATGATTGATTGAAATTTAGGATATACTACAGACATAATAAGCGGCACTTTTTTCACTTCCGGTTTCGCCGGAAGTGATACTAACTTTCGATTTTTAAATGGAACATCCTATATATTATTGCATTTTTGAGTTATCCATAATTTTCTGAATTCTACGATGCCAAATAAGTGACATTTCACGTGATATCAATTTTTTTATAATATAATTTTTAGTTTTCCATTTAAATGACTCGTGTAATGCAACAAAAATCGAAATCCCGTTAAAAACACTAAGTTACGTGATTTATGGGCAAATAAAATTCACCAAAATTGTTTTTGGGGCAAAATTCAATTTTTTCAAATGGAACCATATCGGTACCGTGGTACCACTTATTAGTACTATTAAGGAAGGAATTTAATGTGCGATAAATACAAATAAAATTACAGCTAAAAGAGAATAAGAAAATACAATTTTATTCTAATTACCTTGTTACACATAAGGTAGTTTTGGAATACAAAAAAATAACACAAAGTATTACAATAGTTGTTCAAAATGCTGTTCATTAACGTCAATGCACTTCTGAACTCGCATAGCTGTTTCTCGAAGAACGTTCGCCAATTGCTGGGCAGTTATGCTATTAATTACTCGACTTACTCGTAGCTCCAGGACTTCACGGGTTGTAACGGCGCGGCGGTTGCATAGACAATATTTTTTAAATGACCACAAAGAAATCAAGGGACTTTAAATCAGGTAACCTTGGAGGCCACCTCACAGGACCATTCGTCGAAATTGCATTTTCTCCGAATCTCCGTTCAAGGTAATCAATTACTATCCATGAATTATGGGGAGGAGTGCCGTCTTGTTGGAAATACATTCCATGTCCTAAATCTAATGGTAACTCACCTAAAATGTTCTCAATCTTATTTTCTAGGAATCTCAAGGTATCTGGTCCTTCAAATATTATTGGACCAATGATTCTACTACCGATTATTCTAAGTCAAACATTGAAACTGAACCGCACTTAAAAGTTACTCCTGTAATAAATTTTGATTTTCTTATGACCAATATTTTGTATTTTGTCGGTTAAATAATCCCAAATTTGTAAGCCTAGACTCATCCGAAAATAAAATCAAAAAATCATTGTTTGGCTGCACGTTAATATACGAAATCCATTTGCAATATATCATCCTACGTTCGTAATCACTTTCGTACAAATACTGGTGCAATTGGTATTTAAAAGATTTATAGTGGTATTTGTGCAAAATTTGGCTTACTGTTTGGTGACTGATATCCAATTCAAACCCAACTTGCCTTAAAGAAACAGTCTTATCAACTTATATTCGAGCCAAATCATTAATTTCCGTTCCTTTGTCAATAATGAAGTTTTCTTCAGGATCATTGTTGGGCTCTTTTTGGAATTGGTTTTCAACACGTTTAAAATAATTTTTCGCTGGACATTGTCTATCAGGATATCGTTGGTCGGTAGCCGCAACTGCATCTCTTTTACATTCCCCATAAATAATTAACATGTCCACTTTTTCATCTCTTGTAAAAATTTGCGGCATTTTGAACACAATTAACAACAATTTTAAACAATTTTTAAAGACACAATAAAAACACCGTTAAACCAACAAATGTTTGACAAGCTAAATATTTCATTGTTCTCAAAACCAACTTAGTTACTTCTTAACAGTTAATTAGAATAAAATTGTATTTTCTTATTTTCTTTTAGCTGTAATTATATTTGTATTTATCGCACATTTTAATACGACATATGAATAAATTTCACACTTAAATGGAACACTAAAAATTATATTGTAAAAAAAATGGATGCTTGAAATGCCACTTATTTGGCATCGTTGCATTTGGAAAATTATATAGAATACAAAAATGCAATAATATACAGGGTTGTTCCATTTAAAATTCGAAAGTTAGTGTCACTTCCGGCGAAACCGGGAGTGAAAAGAAAATCAATTGTATGTCAAAAAATGCCGCTTATTATGTATGTAGTATATCCTAAATTTCAATGAATTATCTTCAAAACTAAAGGAGAAAGGGGGTACACCATAATCCTGTTACACCCGGTAGATTTACATTGATTTCTATAAGGAATTTATATAGGTATGTGATATATCTCATTGTTATTTAAACCTATTAGGTATTCTAAATTAAATGGGAATTTTATTTTATTTGTCTTGTACAAGTCATTAAATATCTTGTTGCGCTGCTCTCTATATTTAGAAACAAATTTTGATTAATACAATGAATTCCGATGTTCAGTAGCGAACTAAGTTGTAACCCCATAATAAAGATTATGGTTGAAGATATTTACAAGACATCCATTAGAAATATCTTTTTGCAAGTAACATATTATAAGTACAGTATTTTTTTATTGTATAGTATATTGCGCTGAAAAAAAAGACACGAAAATATTTTATAAACTGACAATCTAAATATACTGCCAACGGTCAAATGTAAATTGCCTATACCAACTACAGCTCGTGTTCGCCCTTTTGTGGTATCTATGATCTATAATATTTTAAAGACTTTCAAGTAATTTTATACTTATAGTAACTGAGTATTTTTGTTTCAGGTAAGAAGTCCTATTCTTTATCAAACGCCGCAAGTTTGTGCATGAGTAAGTTGTTGACTTTTCTATCTAGAGTGGAACATGCTCGGGAACATGTAATCATAAAATATTAAATTTTTATTTTCGGAACTTAGTAGTTAGAGCTCTACGTTAAACTACAGGCCAAAAGATAATTAACTATTAACTAGCAATGATTAATATTGTCAAAATTGTCATAAGTATAATGAAAAGTAGTAATAATGTATGTAATACTAAAACAGAACCTGTAAAATAAGCCAGAAAATGAAATTAATAAAATATACTTGATAATATCTCCGAGACTTTCGTACTTGCGAATAATTAGTAAGTGTTTCAAAGAACCTTATAATATAGCAAAAGCGAAGAAATGATTGTCAATAAATAAATAATCTAGGGAAAATTTTGAAAATAAAATTAGATAATGTTAAATTTCCATGGAAATGAATTACTAAAAATATATAGTATGTTCAGGGTTGGGAGAAGACTTAGCAGGGTTGAACTTGTACAAATTCTGCATATACACCTAAAATGTGATTAGAATTTAAAAATTAACTGTGACTTTTCTTAAGAGTAAATAATTAAATGTAATTTCTAATAGATAACAAATAGTAGTGACAAAATAATTTATAATATTTTGAGATTGAGACAATGGGGATGAGGTTAAAATAATTAGATTATTTCCATTCTAACAAAACATATAAGCCCACGCAAAGTTGATAAATTATTACAAAATAATAAATGTGTAGTAAAATAAAAATACTTATGACGAGAGTCCAGTATTCCACTGCACAATGGGCGTTTCCAAATCAATTGAAAATTATGTCCTATAATTTGCGACATAGGAAAATGCAAAATAAAATCTGATTGGACTCAGATTAAACCTACAGAAAGGACTACAGTGCAGGGCTGTTGTGCATCGCCAGCCGTAGACTAGTTTCGAGCTTGTTAGCTTCCATCAGTTCGATATAGACGAATTCACAACAACACTTCCCTGTTCCACTAGTTACCAAATTACAGACAAGGGGTGTCCGCAACTTGGCGAACAGCTCCATCTAGTGTGGCCAACTTTAATTGCAACAAGTCGCCACCAGATGGAGCTATTCGACAAGTAGTGAACACCTTTTGCCTTGCCTTAAAAATTTTATTATGTATTAAGTAAATATATTTAATTAACAACGATTTTTTTTAAATTGTTTAATTAATAATGTAATTAACAAAAATTTATCATTAAACAAGGTGGTGGGCAAATTTTCAAAAAATAGGGTTCCTTTGGAATAATTAAAGATATTAACGCACATACTTGATTATACAAATAAATAGATTACAACCTTCTTCGTACTTAACAGCTGTACTTATATTTCTAAAATTCAATAACTCGAAAGGAAAGATCCATTCTAACAAATGGAGCAGAAGTATTTATGCACTAATTTCATAAAAGAAAAAACTTGAAATCGGCGATCCCCCAGCTGAAAAGTAGGGGACCTTTCTCGCGTATCAGAAAAGTGCATATAACGTGTGAAGCTTCACCCAATTTTTAGAGAAAACATTATTTCGTAATCAGTTAGTCAAAATACATAAGAATCATCAATAAAAGTTCTGAAATGTTCGTGCAATAGTATTTATTCAAATATAAACTACATATTTCAAATGGATATTAATTATAATGAGTTTTAATAGTACAAAGAACTTCCTTTTCTGGCGATTTATTCAATCGAAACATGAGAAATGAAGTGTTTATATGAACTTCATTCTTGTGTCTACGCTAATAGATACAGTAGCTCCATGTTCATTTCGGTTACAACTTCGAATGTCTACATGTTCTCCATAATTCTTTATATTTCCGAAACGCAATTGCTACTACAATCCAATTCTTAAATCCATCGGCACGCCATTGCCGGTTAAATATAATTTGTGCATGATACTTTTCCATAAGAATAAATTCAGTTTCTCGTGATTTACTCACAATAAATTACATTCGTGCATATCACAATTAAAGGAAATAAGCACTCGACCTTGTACCATGCTTGTTTTATAAAATTATCGGTATGCGATCCAGTATTTGCGCAACAAATCATCAAGAAATGTTATTTCTAAGTTTACGTAAAACCGTCTGCCCTTGCTTTACCTATTGGGCAATTTATCATAAGTTTTATATTGTAATTACATTCAAATTACTATAATGATAATTATTTGTTATTATTCTTATAAAATAATTAAAAAGGTTAAGTGTCATTTCTTTGTACTCATTTGTCAATCTTAATTTTTGGCCGCTTTTACTTCACGGCCGCACTTCACGGCCTCATGTATTACTTGATCATCATTAATATTTGACTTGTCAATAAACTATCTAGTGATATTTCCATTTGTTTCGTTGTTAACTTGAAAACGAATTAAAACCGTCAGCTTGGTAGCCTTCTTGCAAAATATTGTCAACATCTCCAGTAATTATAGGTCTGTTCACAAGAAAAATAATTTATATTAAAAGTAGTGAATATTAAAGATTTTTACCCAATAATAACAATATTAGAACTGTGGTTGAAAAAAGTTAATAAGAACAACAGCAGCGGCCATAGAAATTGCTTGCTTTATTCCAGTAAGATAAACGCATATGACGTCAGATGCTTGCAAGCTCGGCAGGCGCCAGATCATCTGTACGCTGCGTTAGCTTTATCCCGTGTCGTTACTGTCGTTATCGTTAAAACAAAATTTGAATTCACGGGAGTGACAATGCTTTTACTATTTTGAACGTCAAATAGAGTTTGTTTATTGTTGTCAAATGTAGAGGAGGGTTTCCAGAAAGAAGAGTCACATACTCTTCCGAACGTAGATGTGATTATGATATTCGATTTTCTTTCAAAGCACAGATAAATACGACTATGACGAATATCATGACAATATCAAAATTAACTACATCACTAAAGCAACACCTATAGTATCGCAGTGTATATCGCACTGCGAGCATGTGACGTCACTCGCGCCAAGGGAGCGTTTTCTAGTCTCGACGCGTTGAGGTAATTTCTATTACAAATAACGCCGAAAGTAAATGACTACTTTTAAAAAAACTTTGTAGGGGTTTACAATACCCATAAATCTATCATTTTCAATTAAAAACTAAATTTTATGGACAGACCTATTCCGCACGAGCGAAAAGTTTATACAGTTCGCGAGTGTGGAATATGCCATTCCAAACGTGTTTTAGACTATACTTTCACTCACAAGATTTTAGAAATTATACAAAAAATATATACACTAGTTTTATTCCAGCACAGTGTATTGGAATGACAATAGTTTTATAGTTTTATTCCAACACAGTGTGTTGGAATGACATTTATTCCAACTAGCACATGCGATATTTAATTAAAATCTATATTTGGGTGAATCGGGTAGTATGGCAGATTTTTGGCTGAATCGCTCCTAAAAATCATAAGAAATGATAATTTCCCTATGCGCTTAGTTTGAAAACGTGGGCGTCATTTTTTATTAAACAATATGTGAAAAAATTACTTAAAATTCCAATTTTAACCTCTCCACAATAAAATTGTGAGAGGTTACTAAAATTGGTACAAAAACGAAAATTGAGATAACATCAAATCTTTACGTTTTGAGGTCTTAGGAACCCAAAAAAGTGATTTTTGAAAAATGTCCGTGTGTGTGTATGTGTGTATGTGTGTTAGCACGATAGCGCCGAAACTACTGAACGGATTTGAATCATACTTTGCGTGTGCGTTTCTTTAGTGCCCCAGAAGATCTGAAAAGGTTTTGGTTGAGATCGGATTACGTTTAGTGCCATTTTGACGCAACAAGTTGTTTAATTTATAATTACTTTCAATTTGCAATGGAGCCATTGAAAAGTAGTTAAAATTCTGATTTCAACGATATATCATACTTCCACCCTTTCGATTTGGTTTCCGTGAAAAAAATTAAAAACAAAGCAAATATGGCATAGATCACATTTCGCATGATACTAGTAAAATTACTGAAATGCTAATGTTTCATTTAACAAAGACAGCCGCGAGCGATCGGATTGCAATGGGCAAATTTTGACGATTGTCATTGGCATCGTTTGTCATCCGATAACGTTGGTGTGATGTCATGTTAATAAAACTTCGGCATATTTGTAACTTTTAGTGGATTGTCACAAACTTTAAAGGTAGATATAACAATATCATATGCTTTCTGTATCTTCGTTGGTGAATTTATTATAGATTATCACTTTACCAATTTTCAAATTGTTGCTTTACAAATCTGTAGTATTTAGGATAACTAGACTTTCTTAGTCGTTCAAGTGATGTTAAAGTTGTTAATATCCTAATGTGATATTATTCAACGAGCGATAATATAGGTAATAACTCGCATAGATGATTGTAAATTCATTAAGTTGAGGGTTTTTTTAGTGCCCCAGAAGATCTGAAAAGGTTTTGGATGAGTTCGGATTACGTTTAGTGCCATTTTGTCACACAATTTAATGCTCTTTTCGGCTTCAAAATCCACCGAGTGGGGAGGTTCCAGTCGCTTCCAGTAGCTTTTAGCTTTTATCCTCTCCACAATAAAATTGTGAGAGGTTACTAAAATTGGTTCAAAAACGAAAATTGAGATAACATCAAATCTTTACGTTTTGAGGTCCTAGGAAACGAAAAAAGTGGTTTTTGAAAAATGTCTGTGTGTGTGTGTATGTGTGTATGTGTGTATGTGTGTATGTGTGTATGTGTGTATGTGTGTTAGCACGATAGCGCCGAAACTACTGAACGGATTTGAATGAAACTTTGCATGTGCATTTCTTCAGTGCCCCAGAAGATCTGAAAAGGTTTTGGTTGAGATCGGATTACGTTTAGTGCCATTTTGACGCAACAAGTTGTTTATTTTATAATTACTTTCAATTTGTAATGGAGGCATTGAAAAGCAGTTAAAATTCTGATTTCAACG
This sequence comes from Leptura quadrifasciata, assembly GCA_963675555.1. NCBI lineage: Eukaryota > Metazoa > Arthropoda > Insecta > Coleoptera > Cerambycidae > Leptura > Leptura quadrifasciata. Next base: position 53,215,295 of record OY776678.1, on the reverse strand, counting down.
ATATATCACACTTCCACCCTTTCGACTTGATTTCCGTGAAAAAAATTAAAAACAAAGCAAATATGAAGCATAGATCGCATTTCGCATGACATAAGCGATCGGATTGCAATGAGCAAATTTTGACAGTTGTCATTGTCATCGTTTGTCATCCGATAACGTTGGTGTCATGTCATGTTAATAAGATTTTTGGCATATTTGTAACTTTTAGTGGATTGTCACAAACTTTAAAGGTAGATGTAACAATATCTATATCATATGCTTTCTGTAACTTCGTTGGTGAATTTATTATAGATTATCACTTTACCAATTTTCAGTTTGTTGCTTTACAAATCTGTAGTATTTAGGATAACTAGACTTTCTTAGTCGTGCAAGTGATGTTAAAGTTGTTAATATCCTAATAGTATATTAATCAACGGGCGATAATGTAGGTAATAACTCGCATAGATGCTTGTAAATTCATTAAGTTGAGGGTTTTTTTAGTGCCCCAGAAGATCTAAAAAGGTTTTGGATGAGATCGGATTACGTTTAGTGCCGTTTTGTCACACATTTTAATGCTCTTTTCGGCTTCAAAGATCCACCGAGTGGGGAGGTTCCAGCCGCTTCCAGTAGCTGCCGATTTTTTTCCATTGAATGCTGTATGTCAAATGCTATGGTCAAAAATGGTGAACGAAATATAATTGTGAATTCTCCGCCAAGTATCAAGGAGTCAATGTGAATCAAATTTTCTTTCTTTAATAATAGATTTTTGACGTACTTTAAGACGATAAAGATAAAAACTAAATTTTTTCGAAAAAATCAATTATTTTATAATTTTCAAGGTCGCTTTTTTTAACCTGTGTTAAAATTGAAATTAATTTTGTTGTTGAAATTGTGATTGTTTAAAACGTAAAAATGATTATATAACTTGGAAAGTAAAATTTGCGAGTATGCTAAATAGTGAAAACCGGCAAATGCAATAAAAATATATGACCGAGAGTATAATTTTGGGAAGCAATGAGACAAATTATTTATAAAACAACATTTATTCTACTTAAATTTAAAAGCGCTAATGTCCCGCCCTGATGTACAGATATACAAACAACTATTAACTAGAAACATGTCTATATGCTAGACGGCAATATTTAATTGAACACATTACATTAAGTAATAATTTTTCCATATGTGAGCAAGACATTAATGTGAATAACGGTGATCAACAACTTCGCACTTCTTAACACTTAAGACTGTCGCCCGAGTTAGATTGGTCAAAATAAGAAACAAGTTTTAAAAAGCGATTAAAAACTTTATTGAACACAAGTACAGCAACTGTTCGAATGAACTGAAGAATAGAAGTGAATAAAATGGATACTCTTACTAGTATTTATAAGCTTTACTATCTTACAATGCCGAATCCTATAAAAAGGTGCTACATATGCATTTTTTATATGACGCCAGCATTATCTATGATTATAACTCCTCCGGCCTTAGAGTAAAATTATCCTGAAAGGGTTAATTTTTCGGTTTTTTCTGAATTACTAATTGATCTTTGGTAGAAGGAGTTTCACAATTTCAATTTTTAAGTATTTTTACAATAACAAAAGCATAATATAATATAATTGTTCATATATCGGTTTTTGATGTATTTTTTCATTATTTCTACATAAGTGATATATAATAATATGATTAATTAAAGTATATATATAATATAATTGTCCATACATTTGATATATTTTTTAAATATTTTTTTACATAAGTAATATATGATTAATAAATGTGTATATAATATAATTGTACATATATTGGTTTTGTAACTAATAGGAACGTCATTTATTTCTCTAATTTCTTTCGCTTGTTCTGCTAATAAATTTTGACTATTTATGGTTTTATATTACAAGTTAATATTTACTGAGGCAATTCGAATGTAATATTATGCGAATTAGTTGCAAGACTCGGTTCTCAATTAAAATTTGACAATCTCTATTTAAGTTGATTACGAATGTTCCTTGTACTTTCCTTTTAGTTATAATTTTGTCACAAGTTTGGGTAATCGTAATTTCCTGTGGAATTACTACAATCCATTTATTAGGTTTTATTTTTTGAATTTGAGACTCGGTGATCTCAATATTAATTGGATGACAGTCACTTAGGTTTGTTGCATAAGATAACAAAGCTATTTCACAAGGTGGGTTTTGTGTATCAAAATAGGGTTAACGTCTTTACAGAAATATTCGTGGATATTTATGAACATACATTCTTTATTTATTAGTACATAATTTCTTGTCCCTAAAGCCACGAATTTTGTTCTTGATAGTAATAATTGGTACATGTCTGTTGTTTTTACAGATAAAGTCTACTATTCAAAAAATTGAAAATTTTCCAATATGAAAATTACAGTACAACCTCTAGAGTACCCTTTGATGTTTATAACCTTTTCGTATTCTAATATATTATCAATTTCTGGTTCAAAAGGTAGCTGGGAATTACATAATTTTTTTATTAGTTTATTTTATCTCTACTAATAATTCTTTTGGGTCTATTATTGAGTTATGCAAAGTATTTAATTTAGCAAAAGTTGATGCAATTCCGATTATTTCAAATATATCATAAATGTTCTGATATAAAAATGTTATTTGTGTTAACAAGGAATAGGTTAGGAAATACTGATAGTTATTATTTTCATTAGATAGGATTTTGGCTACGCTATTTCAATATCTTGAATCCTAGATTCTAAAATAATTTGATAATGAGAAAGATTTTGAGATATTTCATTAAAATTTGCAATAGTTGAATTCACTATAGTTATTTGATTAGTTAGAATAGTTTTGATTTTGTGTTGATTTTGACTGAGGGTTAGTATTTGTTTATCGTATCTTTCAGCATCTTCTTGGTCTAAATTTCCTCTTATGGTTTTAATAATAGATCCTAGTCCGTTTACTATTCCACGTTTAGGTCTGTTATAAGTTGGATTTATTTGTTGGATTTGATCGATGATTTTTTGTTCGAGATTATACAGGGCGTTGCATCATGAGAGGGACATAGCTTAACAGGAGGTAGAGAACATCAGTGGTAACCGGAACCTCCCATAGAAATGTCTCATTGGGCCTTCATTACGAAGTTACAGGGTGTTAAATAATTTTTGGCCAAACCTGTCATAACTTTGACAGGGAATGAAATAACGGATTCATATTTGGTACGGCTAATGTACTAACGAGCCCCAAGAGGTACATGTATAAAAAAAAATATACCCAGGTCCGGACTCACTATAATTTATGTTTCTTCTTTGCATCAATAAAACATCACCCTGTATATATTTTTTTGAAATTTCGATACGATATTCGAAAAGAGCAAGAAAAAACAAACAAAATGGCCAATTTCATTTTTTTGTTACACCTTCGTGGTTATTTAAATACGTTGTTAAATGTGCAAGAAAATGGATTACAGAACCCTATTAAATGAGAGGCACGTGAAATAAATAGTTTTATAACTAAAATTTGCAAAAATTCTATTGAGCCTAGGTGGTCTGGGTGAATCCTAATTCCGGCACGTTTTAAAGGTCCATTTTGGTAAAAAACTGTGGTCCTAATAAGTAATCGGGTATGAAATAACAAAATTTTTAATCAATCACAGTAGGCTTGTTCAAAGTGACAGATAATAAAAAGAAATCTCCTAAACAGTTGAATAATTGTTTGTTAGTAATTTAATGTGTCAATAATCCGCATTTAGTTAGTGAAAACTTGTGAAAATATTTTAACTATGCCAGTAAAATTTACAAACGTGGAATATGCTGACATAATATTCATCTATGGTTTCTGTAATGGAAATGGTAGATCGGCGGAAAGAGAATATCGGCTGCGTTTTCCTGGTCGTCGATGCCCTAATCATAAAACCTTTAGTACGGTGTTCCAGTATGCAAGACAACACGGAAATTTTCCTAATTCTGCAGTTGTGGAGCGTGTTTTACAACAAGGTGTGCAGGAACAAAACAATATTATAAACGTAGTTCAAGAAAACCCAAATATGAGCACTAGACGAATCAGTTTGGCAATTGGTATTCCTCATTGGCGAGTATGGAGAACCCTAAAAAGAGAACGTTACCATCCATATCATATCCAGCAGGTACAGCGTCTTCAACAAGGCGACGATATCCCCCGCCTGGCATTTTGTCATTGGTTGTCTAACCATCGCCCAGTCATTTACAGAACCTTATTTACAGATGAGGCACAATTTACAAGGGATGGAGTAAACAATTCACGAAATAATCATAAATGGGCACAGGAAAACCCACATGCGGTACGCCAACGCCGTTCGCAACACAGGTTTTCTGTAAATGTTTGGGTCGGACTTGTGAATAGACATTTGAAAGGGCCACATTTTTTTGAAGAAAGATTGAATGGTGAAATTTACTTTGATTTTCTTCAAAACATTTTACCGAATATGTTAGAAAATATCGGTATAAGAGGCATGTTATTTCAGCATGATGGGGCCCCACCACATTTTAACCTTCAAGTAAGAGAACACTTAAACAATGTGTATCCTAATAGATGGATTGGACGCGGGGGTCCACATGAATGGCCACCAAGATCTCCTGATTGTAACCCTTGTGATTACTTTTTATGGGGCCACTTAAAAAACGAGGTTAATAGCATTGAAATTGAAAGTAGACAACATTTAATCCAGCGCATCGTTACAACCTGCGACGAAATGCGGAATAATCCAGAAATGATACGTCGAGCAATTGGTGACCTTTCTAAACGCGCAAGAAAATGTACAGAATGTGGGGGAGGACATTTTGAAAATTTACTTTAGTGTCAATTACGTTTTATTTTTAAACACATTTAGTTATTGCTTTGTTATTTATTGTTAATTGAATGGAAAATGTTTTATTTATTTAGATTTTAGTTTGTTCTCTTTTCCAATTTTTATTAAGTATAAAATGCTGATGATTTTCTTGATCAAAGTAACTAGTTGCTTAGGCCTAAATGGTTTAAATTATCTGTCACTTTTATTCTTTGAACAAGCCTACTGTGATTGATTAAAAATTTTGTTATTTCATACCCGATTGCTTATTAGGACCACAGTTTTTTACCAAAATGGACCTTTAAAACGTGCCGGAATTAGGATTCATCCAGACCACCTAGGTGGTGGTACAAATTTTAGTTATAAAACTATTTATTTCACGTGCCTCTCATTTAATAGGGTTCTGTAATCCATTTTCTTGCACATTTAACAACGTATTTAAATAACCACGAAGGTGTAACAAAAAAATGAAATAGGCCATTTTGTTTGTTTTTTCTTGCTCTTTTCCAATATCGTATCGAAATTTCAAAAAAATATATACAGGGTGATGTTTTATTGATGCAAAGAAGAAACATAAATTATAGTGAGTCCGGACCTGGATATATATTTTTTTATACATGTACCTCTTGGGGCTCGTTAGTACATTAGCCGTACCAAATATGAATCCGTTACTTCATTCCCTGTCAAAGTTATGACAAAAAACAGGTTTGGCCAAAAATTATTTAACACCCTGTAACTTCGTAATGAAGGCCCAATGAGACATTTCTATGGGAGGTTCCGGTTACCACTGACGTTCTCTACCTCCTATTAAGCTATGTCCCTCTCATGATGCAACACCCTATATAATAAGAGAAAGGCGTTTGAATATTCTCTTCATCTTTATAAAGTTTAGTTTTCAAAGTTTTATATTGTTGTTGAACTAATTTGAGTTCGTCTATTATTGATGTTAAGTCACAGATTTGTACATAGTCCCAATAGTCATTACTAATATAAGTTTGTCCTAGTTGTAGGGGAAGTAAGCCAGGGTTATTTCAGTTATTGTCGGTCTTGTGGAGATGGTGGGGATTGTCCAGCATCTGTAACAGGTTTACGAAGTTCTTTTAAGTGGATAATATTTATTTTACCTGTTATTGGATTTTTATTTTAGCCTTATTAAAATCTAATAATTCCGTAATTATGTAAGGTCCTGAAAATTTATTTTTTGCTTTTGATCTTTCTTTTAATTTTGTACATACTGCCTGATTGACTTTGAATTCGGTTTGTGAGTCACCTTTAGTATTTCGTTTTTCAGTCACTTTTTATTTTCGAATAGTTTCTTTATTTTTAATAGTGTCGTATAGATTTTTTGTACGTTCCTTAATGTGCGTTTACATAATCTGAATAAAATGTTGCCTCGATGAGTTCTAAGAGATTTTGTGAGTTTGTATGACCGAATATGATTTCAAATGGTGATAATTTTAAATTTGATTGTATTGATGTATTATAGGCGATAATGGCATAAGGCATCAATTTACTTATTGGGGAACTGTGGTCTTTTTATTTTAGTAAGCGTAAATGTTCAATAAGGGTAGAATGGAATCTTTCAGCTGGGCTGTTACTTTCGTGATGTTTGGGTGTACTAAAATGAATTTTAATTTTGTGGCTTTTTAATAACTCCTGAATATTTTGATTTTTGAATTCGATTCCACTGTCTGAAACGATAGTTTCTGGTGTGCCATAAAACGAATAGTATTTAACGAGATTATCGTGGATTGATATAGAATCTTTTGTAGCTGGTAATGCGTGGCCTAGTTTGGAAAATTTATCGAAAATTGTTAAGTATGTTTGATTTCATTTATTACAAGGGGTACGTATGGTTTGTGTCTAACGTGTTTAACTCTTTGACATGTCTCACAGTCATTTATGTAAGAGGTGATGCCTGATTTTTGATTTTTCCAATAGTAATTACTTTTTAATTTATAATAGGTCTCATTGATTCCTCTTCTTTGGTTTGATTTGAATTATTTTAACCTTAACCTCCACAGGCTCCGTCCCTGCATTTATAAATAAATAAACACCACAGAAATTAGACAACTCCCAATTCCAGAAGCCAGCGGCTTGTGTGGAAAAGGATTACACATTGAAAAAATACGGACATACAACAATTTCCTCCGACAGTGCCAGTACCGAGGCCGGCATTTGAACCCGGTGGCGCGATATCCGTGTGATTAATCGCGATTGCCACCTCGCGCCCTAACTAATGCGGCTATCGGGCAGACTCTGGTGTAACAGGTCATGGCATGTCATCTCATACTAATACCATAGATTAAATATAAATCTGTGTTAATACTAAAAGAATATTCCTAAGTTAAATTTGATCAAAATTGTCAGAGAAATGGTAGGGAAAAAAGAAAAAATACTTATCACCTTTAACCTTACCTCCACCGTCTCCGTCCTTTTGGGCGAAACAAGTAATTTCATCTCATGCTAACATTAATAGTCCGGAGGGTAAGAGAATCCATCTTGCATTTTATGCTCAAGCGTTGAAATTTGGTACACTTGTTCGTTACACCCTACTCTTCGATATGAGCAATGTTGCCATGGTTGGGGCCCTGTTATAGCATGGTTGCCTACCTTCAGGGACAAATCCGCATTTTCGCTTGTTTTGGAGCTAAAAAGTGTCGTGGAGGGCTGACATTTGGTACACATGTGGCATTTTGTATGTTTAAGGTCCCAGGATCCACGGCTCTTTTTCCAAAATGTCGGCGGAGAAATGTACAAAATAACGTTATTTTTCGAAAAAGTTTACTCTATCGTATTCTTTCGAGTGAGGTCTCGTTTCATATATTTTTGGGGTTACTGATATCACGTTTTTAGTACGTGAGGTTGAAAATAATGACAGGGCGAATAAATTAATATGCCAATTTTCTATAATAATGGCGGAATAATAATTTTATTTCATACCAATGCCAATAAATAGTACCTGTGCATTGGGCATTAATCCGAGTGGCACATATAGAACTAATATACACTTTCAGATGTGTCACAACTCAATTTCATATTGTCTTTGAGACATATACAGCAATTTATTACGCAACCCTTTTTACAGCTACACTTAACTAAGGCTTCGCACGCTTCTAAAGCTACAAACTTTGTGCGCCACACGGATTCCCAAATACTGTCACATTTTTTCCATCAAAAATCTGATGGATCTGGAAAGTGCTGTACTCGCTGAAGCGGCTGTTTCCGAATTTGGTTTTGAAGGAAAGCGCGCCTGGCATGCTGTTCTAGAGCATCAATTGTTGGTGGAATCGATTCCAGCTGACGATCATTTTTGGTAAATAGCACTCTCCGGCATTCATTCAGTGTCACAAGACATGGTTCTGGGGTAGTGGCTTGGTGGCGTACTCTCTTCTAATGCGAGTCTTAGCAGGTGAAATAGTTGTTGAGTCAATAGCTTCTGTGCTTTCCTTTTCTTTGTCCGTTCAAGTCTGCTGTTGCTGAACTCCAAGTAGCAGGTTGTATACTATTTTGCTCCTCTAGCTACAAAGGTGCCCTTAAGTCCGGCACCCTCGTCCAGGGGCGAAACATTTACTCCCAGTGGCACTCGCCCAAGCCTCTCAAATCTAAATTTTCAGCTAATTTCGCATGTCCAACGTACTTGTCAGCTTTGACACTCTATTCCGGATACGTCAGTTCCTCTTGTGTCTCTTTCTGCCATAGTACGCACAGTTCCCAATTAATATTCCTTCGAATTATCATCTTCCACCAAACTAACGTTACACAGTTTAAATTTTTTCAACATTCTCAAAAAACACATTGCAGTTTCTGCCAGCGTCTGCTAGGAAGGTGATCTCAGGCCCTCGTGTGCGCGGAAATTCGAATAGCGCTTATTAAATTACGCGGCTGGACAACCACGCAGTTTCATCGACCACACGTGCCCAAAACATAATTCTTCGAAATCGATGACCCCGAAAACATATGAAACGAGACCTTATTCGAAAAAATGTGGTAGAATAAACTTTTTCGGAAACAAAAATAAATAATTATCAAAAGAAAGAAAAAATAGACAAAACTTATACGTATTTAAAAATTAACTAAATGAAGGACGAAACATGAAAAAGTAAGACATTTGTCGTACCACAGAACCTTAACGATGTTTTTTTAGCTACAGGTAAATTTGGTAGATTCGTCCTATTTTGGTCTTAGAAATTTGTGGTAGCTGTTTATATAGACCTTTCAGAATTACCCGTGTATCAATAATAGCGATAAACGATTGAGAACTTAACATTTTTTGATAAATGTCAAGGATTCTTCGACGATTGAAGAGTTTAATACACGTTCCTTTTATTATTTTCTTTAGGACTCAACGGGAAACTTTATCGAAATATAGAACTCATTAAATCTGATAATAACAGAATATTAGCATCCCGTGGGATGTACGTTCTAACAGCCCGTTCAAGGACTTCACTTATAGACAAGAAAGTAATAAAACAATATATTAAAATGAAATCGAGTCTCATCATTAAATAAAAGGTAATTTACGAGCATTTAAAACATCAAGATAATGGCCCTTTCTGGTATAATTGGCTTCGAGTTTCAAATTAGATATTTCTTTTTTTCAGGAGTTTTCTGTTATAATAATTTTAAAAGGTTTCATGTTAAGTAGCTAGCTTACTTTCTTGTATACAAGGAGTTACAGTAGTAATGGTACATAGAAAAGTGGCAAATAAATGATTAGTGTAACGTATAGAGCCTTAACATAGGCAATCTTGTAGTAAATAGAGCGCGCACACATAGTCATAGGGCATACAAGGAAAATTTGTGCGTTACTATGAACCTTATGTTTATAAATTTAAAATTTTTTTGAACATATGTGGTGTTTTTTATAAGTTTCTAACCAGTTGTTATTTTTTCATAGCAATTATAAATTTCGATCTAGACTGCTATGAAATAAAAATAATTTTTGTTTCTACGAACAAAAATTAATGATAAGTCGCGTGCGCGTGACGTCACAACGTTTGACAGATCCTAGCCCTTAGGAAAAACAAACCGAAATTCGTTAAGCGGTTTAATGGCGGCTTAGTGAATTGTTCGTAATATTTTTGTTTTTGTGGATATTTATCGTACAAAATGCCAAGTTTTTGCTATGTTGTGAATTGTGAGAGTGTAGTAACCCGAAATAAACTTAGTTTTTTCAAAATATCATCAGTTTTCGACTCGAAGCAAGTTTGGCTAAGACGCGTCAAATGTGGTTGCAATAAAATTAAATATGCAAATGCGTGTTCCAAGCATTTTGTTAGTGGTGAGTTATTACACGTTAATATAAAGAATTTGTTTATAATTAAGGTTCGTGTTGCAGGTAAAAGTGCCGAACTACATGATTAATACAATCCAGATTGGGTACCGTCTCTCCACATGGGATACAAATTGAAACCCAGATGCGAAAGTGCTTAAACAAGACATGGTAAAATTAGAAATTTATGTTGGTTTGATTGTTTTTAACAAATATTTTTTGTTAGTGCACATTTTTCTTATGTAGTATCGTAATGTATATTATCTAAATAATCCGTCTATGATTTTGAAAGTTGAGTATAGAAATAGCCATGGGGCTAAATTTTACTTAGTATATATATATATACCTAAATATAACATACTCTTTTTATTTCATATATTGACATTTTATTCAATAAAGTTGTTTATTATCATTGTTGTATTATTATATGCCTGTAAATTAATTTGTTTGCGTGTAAGTGAAAATAAAACAAAATGTTGCCTACAATATACAATTATTTATTATCACAAGGTTCGATTACTGTTCGTAAGAAGGACCAAGAAGGAACTTACGAAAGTTATAATTAATTCCATATCGTAAGAATAATACATAATATATTGATACTGTCACTCTTACTCTTCAGAAATAAATATCTAAAACGAAGTATACAATAATTATTTGTGACAGTCAAGAAACTTATCAATATCACATCTCACTATAAAAATAAATTCATAAGAACTAAATGTATTTGTCACAACCAAAAAGTTTAACGAAAGGTAAGTATGAACATCTATATCGTAACAAAAAAAAACATGCTAAAACTTTTTAAACAGTTCTAGATAGTATTAATATGGTTGGTAAAATGTATATTATTAAGTAAGTAAGAGTATTCGAGTGTAATGTTGAACAGATATGGTATTTATGGAAACTACGTCCGAGGAACACTTTTCACAATCACAATGATTGCTCAGTATGGAACCATCTGGATCGGTAATAATCCAAGGAGTCAATGGCTTTTGCTGAAGACGTTGAGACTGTGTAACCTGAAAAACGAATAATGCCTGTTATATTGAACTACAATATAAAATATACAGATATTACGTATCATCAAGGTCCCTGTCAACGTTCAGACAAATTTTTCATAACTAGACTAAGCTGTGACATGATTCGAGTTAAATATTTTAGACGAAACTTTTGTACTTAGTGGCTGGCAAACTAAATGTTACACAGAAATTATCAAACGTTCAGGAATGTTGACGGTCCGTTTAAAAAAAAAATTGGCATCTAACATGAATATTTTCTGGTCACTAACAAGCTTTAAAATGATCATAAATTAATCCTTATTTAATAAACAAAAACACTGTTTAATTTATGATAATTAAAAGCAGTAACCAAGTTCAAAATAGGGAAGCCGATTTCAATTCCGGCATTGTATTGAATTCGGCTTCACCGAAAACCCCCCGAGTAACGAGTTTGGAGCGCTTCCCATGAACTATGCCCCTCCCCCCGAATGACCCCCAGACAATCCCACAGAGGGACCCCCGAGCGCCCCGGGTAATTCCAATGCCAGAATTGAATTCGGCATCCACGAAAACACCCGAGTAACGAGTTTGGAGCGATTTTTATGGACTATGCAATTTCCCCCCCCCCAGAATGGCTCCCGGATACCCCCGCACAGCCGCCCCCGAGCGCCCCCGGGTAATTCCAATGCCAGAATCGAGTTCGGCAGCCCCGAAAACCTCCGAGTAACGATTTCCGAGCGATTTTTCCGAGTTTCCAGTCGTTCCTATAATGGTGCAAGTAATGATGCAATTGGAAAATGTATTTTCCGGCCCAGAAGGCATTTTTCAAAAAATGGCTAAACCAGACTATGTAGAGTCGTTTCCTGGGACCTTCCTGAACACAATGCAGAAAACTGCATCTCGATATCTGCTGTGCCTAAAAATTTTCGCTATTTGGGCGATTTTGATCTAAATGCCCTGGACTAAGCTGTTTGTTTTTCCTGAGGGCTGGAAAGTTGTGACGTCAACGCACGCGACCCATACATAGTTACTATTATTAACCATTTTGTGGGTGTATTCAATTTTTCCAAATAGGACAGTGGTCGCTCCTTGTGTTAATTAAATTGCCGTCTTTCAAATCCATTGAAACTACTCTGCTTGGGTTCTCATGGACATTTATTTAAAAAAACTGTATAAAAGTTTGTAAGTATTTTTACTTGCGTTTCTTTAACTCACAAAACGTGCACAATTTTCAAATTTTGCAACCTGTATTTAACACACTTCCTGACGTAATCAATTGATGAAATTTTGTACAGTCACTGAGATCGAAAGACAATACAGTATTCCACCTTTACTTTTGCAAAGATCTGCACGTAGGGGGCGCAGAGGTGAAAATTGTCTTCAAATCTTGCATTCCTTATTTGACACAATTCCTGACATAATCAATTCATGAAATTTTGCACAGTTACTAAGATCGGATGACAATACAGTATTCCACCGTTGCTTTTGCAAATATCTGCACGTCGGGGGCGAAGGGGGGAAAATTGTCTTCAAATCTTGCATTCCTTATTTAACAGACTTCCTGACATAATCAATTCATGAAATTTTGCACAGTTACTCAGATCGGATGACAATACAGTATTCCACTGTTGCATTTGCAAATATCTGCACGTGGGGGGCGCAGGGGTGAAAATTGTCTTCAAATCTTGCATTCCTTATTTAACACACTTCCTGACATAATCAATTCATGAGATTTTGCACAGTTACTAAGATCCGATGACAATACAGTATTCTACCGTTACTTTTGCAAATATTCGCACATAGGGGCGCGGGGGTGAAAATTGAAAAACTTGCAAAACGAAGGAGCTATAAAGCGAAGGAGCGAGAAATCAAAACAAACCGTTAAGAGACAAATTTTTATTGAGCGATCTCTGGGGGGGGGCCGTAAACACCCTAAAATTTGTGACTAGAAAGTAGAAAATAAAAAAATTGTAATTTTTTTTTAAAAACTTGCTTTTCTGTAAATAAGTCGTACTAAAAAGTAAAAAATAAAAAAAATATCAATGTACGAATGCAAGAAAAATAAGGTATGCGCGTCGGACTTCTCAGCAATTACCGGAATCTTCCACTGGTCGTAATAAGCCGTGGCACGAGCCATGTCCGCCGTGTGAATGCGCGTACATGACTGTGTTATCGGCGTACTTGGACAGCTTCGTATTCGGGAACTCTGGGAAGTCTGAGGCGTACAAGCTGGACAACTTCGATGACAGGCACGATCCTTGCGGGACTCAAGCTAGAATGTCTCGCCGTGGTGACAGTTTATTATTCACCCGAACTTCCACGGTTCTGTCTATCAGAAAAGAGTGAATAAGTTTTGTGATGTGAGTTGGAAAATTATAACTGTGAAGTTTGTAGAGTAATCCCGGGATCCAGACGGTGTCTAATGCCTTCTCAATATCGAGGAGCACTATGGCGGTACTCTTCCCGAGGTTGTATTGCACTTTGATATCATTAACTAACCTAACGACCTCTTGCACCGTGCTCCTGCCCCTTCTGAACCGGAACTGGAAACTCATCATCGATGTGTAGCTCCTCCTGGACAGCATCTAGTCTGATTAGGGCGGCCTTCTCCACCAAATTGGAGATCGCTGATGGCAACGAAATGGGCCTGTAACTGCCGGATAACTTTGCACTCTTGTTTAACTTCAGGATGGGAACGACCACGGCGCATTTCCACTGGCTGGGCCAGTGATGTAGTCGTAAGATCGCGTTAGCGATATATGTCAATTGCACAATACCTTTCCTCTGGAGATATTTGAGCAGCTTGTATTCGAGGCAGTTTTTCTCCAGGGCTTTATTGTTTGGTAAGTCCTTGATAATTTGTGCTATTTCCCAGGGCTTCGTCATGACCTTCATAAATTCTCGTCTCATCAATTGTATATCATGACCAATGAATTCGTGTACGTCATTTTCGATGCGGTCGTGTTCAGGATTATTGGGAATATTGACGTTATGTATAGTCTGGAAATGGGAAATGGTCAACTAATTCATTCGCTTTCTGCGCGTCTGTCAACGACGTCTATTCGTTCACGCGTGTCAGGGCAGGTATAACCTCCCGCGTATTTTTAAGGGCCCTCGTCAGCTTCCACAACAAGTTGTTTTGAGAATTCAGCGCTGTCAGCTTGTTTCCCCATTTCTGGTTCTTAACAGTGCTGATGTAGGTTTTGATCCGCTTTTGTTGTCTGATCATCTCGACCTTAACGTTTTCTCGTATGTCTCGTATGACTGCCTTATCGAGTCGGTCTCTGTTTGGGTTTATTGTGATAATTGTGGCAACAGTCTGTATCCTACAGCAACCGTGTAAACTCCTCCACTACATTTTTGAGATCGGCAGCCACCCCAATATTAAAGGTACTGCAAATTTCATTAGCGTAAAATTCAAAAACAGAAAATTTACTATTATAAATCTGTATAAATTGAGTGTTGAACTTCTTGATAACATAATACAACACAATAAATATATATCTCATGTTCAGGTAATTGATTTAAACTTGATAATGGATGTAAATGGAATTATTTGAATAATTTATTCCCAAGATAAAATTTTTAATAAAGGATTTACTCAAACACGAATTCAAGAAAAATAAATTCTTTACTAGAGAGTATTACAAGTTCTAATATGACATAACACTCTATATGAGAATCGCTAAATGATCGAAAAATATATATAACTTTTAATACACCAAACTTTTGACGTTTTTTGTAGAACTTCGACGGCCCTTATAAGTTTATAAGTCCATTAATAATAAAGTTTGATCCTAAACTAATATCTTGAACAAGTTATCGACATCGTAGAAGGAAAAATTAGCAGTCCCTAGAAAGTAACACGCTTGTAAATTATAATAAAAAAAGTCTCAGGAAGACATTGTTCTTTGTTACTTTTTTTGATTAGTTCGAATAAAAGTCTCGGATATTATATTTTCTATACTGAAATGACGATACAATTTTTTATTTTCATGAGCCTTTGCAAGTGTATAAGTTACATTTTACAAGTATTTTCTCTTTTGTAATATCAAAAATACTTAGTTGAGAAAAGTTTGTTTTACTTGTAAATTTCTCTCTCGTAAGAGATATCTGCAGATATGAAAAACGAGTTGAGCATGACGTGATTACGTTTAAGTACCTGTTTTGTAATAAATGATCATTTTAGAACGTCGTTATTTAAAATATTTCTTATATACAGTAAAAAAGGTTTTTTAAAATTAGATTGATTGAGCCTATGTGTTATATATTTCGGTTTTAATTTTCGGCAACAACATTTTGTAATTGTTAGCTGAAATTAAATTCTGTAATTAAAAGATAGGCCAGGGTTAAAGGATCGAAACATATTTATAATTTTATATAATAAATGTCAACATGGATTTCACCCCCTTTTTTTAATCAACGAGTCCTGATTTATCCATTACATTTCGTAGAATATTTCATAACCAGTCTGTAACAGGATTAGTTTTTATCTCACCAGAACATACAATAATTTATACGCCGAAATACATTGAGGGGAAATTAAGCACTTTGGAAATGCATGGACCTTTAAATGATTCTATTATTCACACTAACTGAATTCAACTTTCTCTACCAGTAACGGAATATCTTAGTATTAATATTATGTCGTAATTAGTATTCCATACTAGCCATGTTAACATTTTTCTATATTGGATTTTTACTTTCCCATATACGTAGTATATAATATTGTGATCGTGCAAAAAATCTATTTTGAGTTTTTCATGAATCTAGAGTTTACCCAATCTTTTATAAACCGATCTCGAACGCGTGCCATCCATAGGCGCGCGTAACTCATTTTTCAAGGCAATACATGCCCTACAATATTTTAAAAATCATTTATTATAGACGTAACACTGTTTTGAAGACTTATTAGCTAATAGATTATTACTGAAAATGGTGGAATGATACGTAAGCATATGTATATTGCATGCTCGTTTATATAAATGATTATAATATAATAATACCTACATACTTTTATATAAACTAACAACACACTTTATTCATTTACATTCACAACTTGATATTATAGAAAATGTTTCTATCCAGCAAAAACCAACGGGGAGGTGTGAGTAGTTTTTGCCAGGATGGGAAAGGAAAAGGTGTAGTGTACTAGGTAGAGTACTCTAATACGACCCCATAGTCATCTTGTGTGACTGCGATTTTGAAATGGTTGCCTGGAGAAGAAAATATTGAAGGAATTATAATTTTAATTTTTGAATTTCAAAAATTTTAACACGAATATTTACGAAAATTATTTTATTTTAAAATTATGGGTAAAACCCCCATAAATTGGTGATCTCAACGTGCGTCAAGGAGATGTGTTCATTTGTTACTTCTCCTGCTGCCTGCTGCACGTGGGTTTTTTCCTGTTGCCTGCTGCCCATGATTTTTCTTGCTGCCTGCTAACCATGAGTTTTCCCGCTGCCCATTGATTTTCCTACTGCCTGCAACAATTTTGGTTGACATCAATCCGCAAGCGCCCAGGCCGTTGAGCCATTTTCCATTGGAATCACCAGCCTAAGAAAAGTGTGGCGTAGGTGAGTGCTCTATCTTTATACTTGTATATTTCCCCACGACGGATTAATCGATCAAACAGTCAGTTGTTGACAGTGTGTAAATGTGTGCGTCATTACTTCCTTGCTGTACTTACCATGGTTGATCAATCCACCGAACACGCTAATTTCTTACCTTCAATGGACTGTCATTAGCATCAACAATACGCACAATACGCCACAGTTTTAAAACGTTCTCCGTTTTGGATCCCCAAACCGGATATATGGTTCTCAAAGGTAGAGACTCAATTTAATATGGCACGTATTACTAACGATAGAAAAAAGTACGGTCATGTCTTGGTTAATTTACCGTTAGAAACCATAAACAACGTTTACGACGTTATTTTAAGAAGAAAATTTCTACACGCATTTTAAGAATATTACCATCACACGTCTGTCTTCAAGCGAAGAAAAGCGATTGGATGATCAATGACTGACTCGCAGATAGGTGACCGTAAGCCCTCTGATTTTTACAGACAAAAGTTGGGTATCGCCAGTGGTTCCCATATGGTAGGCCAGGAATGAGGAAGATGCATGGATTTTAAAAATGCTTAATTTCATTATTTTTCCATAATATGTACTATATAAGTTGATAATATAATGAAAGAAATTCATAGAAAAATTTCGCTTCGTAAATATGCCACATTAAAATTTGAACTTTTATGTAAACAAAACCACGTGACTGAAAACGCTATAATATTGCTTTGACGTCATTTTGACGTCACTAATTGGATCTGAGTTCGATAATTTACGTTGTTATTCTTAATCTTGTTACTAATTATTGGTTAAAATGACGGATAATCATTTTATAACATCCCTAACGTGTTTATCTATAACCACAGTTACCTTTTTAGATGTTTCAACGTTTTAACAATAACGACGTGACGCTACAAGTTACGAATGACGCTACTCGTTAGGGATAGAGCGTTTTAATGGTTTTAAATTCTCAGCCGAAATAAATATTTTTTTTCACCCTCAATTCTAACAAAAAAGAAAAAGAAAAAATACGAGGAAGCATATTTTTCTGTCGTCGATCTATCTATGATATAAAAAAAAATCATGCAACTTCCTCATTGCTCATAAAATTATGGAAAAAAACACCTGTCCAAAAGTATTTATATTGCTTCCGGAAAATCCGAAATTGAAGATATTATCAATATGGCCAAGACATGGTCGTACTTTTTTCTCTCGTTTACAGCAGACTGATCGAACGTGTCTATGGGTGCAGTTTTAGAACAGACACTTAGAGACTCGGCTACACCTTTTACTTGCTTCTCGCCCAAGTTAAATGATGCCCAAAAACGTTACTGTACTTTTGATAAGGAACTACTGTCACTTTATACATCAGTAAGACATTTCAAAGATTTGTTGGAAGGCCGTAAATTTATTTGTTTCATAGATCATAAACAGTTAACCACAGCCCTAGTTTCTCGTTCCGAAAAGACTCCTTGCCAAACTCGACATTTGGAATATATCGCACAATTCACAAACGATTTTTCTTCCCTCGAATAACAATCCTATTTACCTTCTGCCCAAATGTCTGCTATTAATTCAGACAGTTTCAATTTGCAAACATTACAGGACGCACAACGAATGATTGTGAACTTTTACTTTTGTTATCCAAACAGACAGATGATATTAATAAAACGAAATATTCTTTACAAGTTATTATTTCAGGTTCATAAGGTAAAATTTGTTGTGACGTATCTAGTTCCAGATATCAACTTTTCGTGACGAAATCGTTGCGTCGTACAGCTTTTCCATAATTTAACTCATGCCGGTATTCGAGCCACGAAGAAACTAGTAACGGCAAACTGTTTTTGGCCGAAAAAGACTACGGATTGTGTTTTATGGACCAAAACTAGCATGAATTATCAAACTTCTAAAATCACTCGTCATACCAGGACTCCAGTTGAAGATTTTCGAAGTACCTAAGGGTCGCTTTGAACATATCCATATCGATCTTGTCGGACCCTTGCCTTCATCGAGTGGATTCTCTTATATACTCACTGTGGTTAAACGTTTCACTTGCTGGCCAGAAGCTTACCCGTTACCGGACATGCCTGCCGAAACTGTCGCTAAAATTCTATTTCAAAATTATGCATGTCAACGTTGTTTTGCGAATTTTCAAAATTTTTAGGATTCCATAGAATTCATACGACCGCTTATCACCCCCAAAGTAATGGTATGGTTGAAAGGTTTCACAGAACCCTGAAAATTGCGTTACTAGCCAGGGCTAACTCCAATCATAGTATTAGGTTTCCGGACAGTGCCCAAAGAAGACTTACTTTGCTCGTCCGCGGAGCTTCTTTTCGGGCAAACCTTATGCCTTCTTGGCGATTTTTTTATTAAGTCGACCGTTAACACAGACGTTCTTTTTCTTATTAGTAAATTAGGAGACTATTTTAATCATTTACCATTTACGAGTTCCAAACATAATTTTGTCCAACATACTTTTGTCAGTCCTGACGTTAGATGTTGCAAATTTGTTTTCGTACGAAAGGGCAGGCCTAGCTCAACTTTGACTCCTTGGTACGAAGGTCTTTTCTTTGTTATTTCGCGTTCGTGGAAGGGATATTACTGTTAGTATTGACAGAGTTAAACCGGCATATTTATTAGCCGATTTTGTTGATCCACCTGCTAAGTCGAACTGTAAGAAGGTAAGTTTCACTATTGATTGTTTAGTGGTTTGATTTGTTTTTTATGGGGGGGGGGAGTATCATTGTTGCCTTCACTTGCGCACATTAAGATGATACATATACTTATATATAAAGTGCGCACGCCTTGTTTTTCTTGCATTCATACATTAGTATTTCTTTATTTTTTACTTTTAGTACGACTTTTTACAGAAAAGCAAGTTTAAAAAAATATATATATTTTATTTTCTACCTTTTAATCATACTTTTTGGAGGTTTATACCCTCAGAGATCGCTATAAAAATTCGTCTCATAACGATTTGTTTTGACTTCTCGCTCCTTCGCTTTATCGCTCCTTCGTATTGCAGATTTTTCAATTTTCACCACCGCACCCTCTATATGATGATATTAGTAAAAGTAATGGTAGAATATTGTATTGTCATCCGATCTTAGTAACTCTGTAAAATTTCATCAATTGATTATGTCAGGAAGTATGTTATATAAGGGATGCAAGATTTGAAGACAGTTTTCACCCCCGCGCCTCCTACGTGCAGATATTTGCAAAAATAACGGTGGAATACTGTATTGTCTTCCGATCTTAATAACTGTACAAAATTTCATCAATTGATTATGTCAGGAAGTGTGTTAAATAAGGGATGCAAGATTTGAAGACAATTTTCACCCCCGCGCCCCCTACGTGCAGATATTTGCAAAAATAACGGTGGAATACTGTATTGTCTTCCGATCTTAGTAACTGTACATTTTCATCAATTTTGTCAGGAAATGTGTTAAATAAAGGACGCAAGATTTGAACATAAACATTGTGCACGCATTGTGAGTTAAAGAAAAGTAAGTAATAAAACATAATTGTCATTAAAAGGCCGTCGCGTCTCAAACGATTCAGAATTAGTTATGTTATATTACCTCACACATTCACTTCAAATCTATCTTGATGGTTACCTTCAAACATTTCGTGTAAATTTTCTTTAGATCAGTAATGTAGATTATGTCTATTGTATATGCCATTATTTTTAAAACGAGATTCATCACTAAATAAAATTTATATTGTTTAAGTGTATGTATTGAGTAAACCAGTTACAAAAGATCAATCTTCTGTTTCCGACGTTTTCATACAAGTCTTGATGCAATTGGTATTTTAGTATTTAAAACCATGTTTTTTAATGTACGTCTTACTGTCTCACAACCGATATCTATCTCTTTTGCCAGCTCTCTTGTAGAAACATTTGCGTACACATGTGTGTAAGCCAATACATTTGTCTCAATTTCTTCGCTTACTATAAATCTGTCCTCTGCCACCTCAATATTTTCGGCATTTCGGAATGATTCTTCTAGAATTTTAAAATACTGTTGACTGAAAGACCTAGGTCGATGGCCTTTTGCAGACTTGTTCCAGTAAAATTTACTATCTCTCTAAAATACTGCCGGTATGGCTGACGATGATCGAAATATCTTTCATAATATAGACGTGCGGCCGCATGGGCATTTTTCTGACATTCGCCGTAAATTAGAAATAAATTTATCTTATTTTGAATGTAGTACCTAATTATAAATTTACAAATAATAAATACGCCTATATTTCACTCAACAATAACGTTTTGATGCCATGGGCAATTTTTCATTTTTTTTTCATGGCTTTCTATCTGAGAAAAAAATAAAACATACAGGGTACTATTTGAAAAGTTGGAGTTATGATAAATTGAATTTCCATCAAATGTAAAAATGGAGAAAACATTTCTAAATCCAAGCAAATTAACAAAATAGGCCAATTTTACATATTTATTGAGAAATATCTTTTTACTCAAATTCAAAGTCTACTTCTAAATTTTTTAAATTCCAAAGCAAACTAGAAATAGCAAATAAATGCCATTTCCAAGGTTATTTTTCATTTGATTTTAAATCTGAAAAAGCGTTAGAAAGAGAAATTACAGCTTTATGAGAAAAGTGATTTAAATATACAGGGGGCTATTTAAAATAAGAAAATTGTGGAAATTTCCGGCCATACCGGAAGTGATTTCTTTTACCATCGAATCAACATTTAAGTTTTCACAGTTTGAGTTCAAATGTTTTCTTTCAATACTATACAAAGTTTTATTCAGTTTCAATCGTTGACATTACTATTAACGACGACTGGTGGACTCATTTTGCGGTCTGCTTTGCGAAATAAAAGCGCATACTTTCTCTGAAACCATTAATTTTATCGAATATCTCTTTCTTATATAAACGGTTCGGGAATATATTTACGGTATTTGCAGTTCTAAAATATCATCCCTGTAAAAATTTCGCTCTCTAACTTCCTAGACGGTATGTAAACTAACTTGAACTAAATTAAAATACATTCATCTGTTTTGTAAATCACTAAAATTTTGTTAAGTATGAGATGTCAGTATAAAAGTTATAAATAAAAGAATATTTTGATCCCTCCACTTTAGCGGCCCGTAACTCGGTAACCAATGCCTATAGAAAAAACAATTGTATGAATTATTATTTTGACCCAATCTACCCGCCTTTGGCGTTCTGGGACACTGTGGTAATATATATATATATATATATATATATATATATATATATATATATATATATAATGAAAAAATAAATAAATAAATAAATGAGTAGAGCTAATATTTAAGTCATTTTGAGGATTTATTCCTAAAAATGTATTAGAAATTTGATCGTCTGAAAGTATCATGATAAGAGAATTTAAGTTCTTTTATGTTTTCGCAAAGATGGTTTAACTTCATCATTTTAGAATAATATTGTAGGGCAGATTTCATATTTCATTCTTATTACGTAATATTAATTCTTATATATTACATATAAATTATATGCATTCTTCCCCAGACAATGTGGGCTGTAAATATGATTCTCGAGTTTTCGGAGAATAATAAGTACATTTTTATAATATTTTAATAGACCAAACTTATAATATATTGTAGATACTAGAGTTTCCACTAGATTATCCTGTATGTAGTAAAATTCCTAGATTTTTATATTTTTGTAATATAAATTTAACAAATCGACTTCCTTGCGCGCAATACAGTATAAATCTAGAAATAATATAAAATTATATGAGCTTCCATATTAATTGAAAATAACGAATAACGGCAATGAAATTGAATTATATTTAATTAAAATAATATTCGCTTTTATTGCGGGTGTTATAAAGATATATTAAAGAAATCAAATAAATTTAATGATCCAAAAAATTACACAATAAAAAAATAAATTAACAATTTGTCAGCTTTTATTCGTTTTTTATGACTTTTTGATATTGATTTAAAACATACCCATCTCGAAATTCAATTATTAAAATGTCATAAAAACAAATCTTTGTTTCTGAATTTATTTTCCACTTTCTCAACTAGAGGCAGCACTAAAAGAACTACTTAATCGTGGATAGAATAACTATACAGTGCGCACATGTAGTATAAACAGTTTCTAATAAAATCTCATAAAGGCAAGTCGACATTGATTTTTAACAATAATGATAATAATAGTAATGTTTATTTAGTGTACCAAATTTCAATTATATATGAAAAGAAATATAAATATACTGTATAAATAAACATAAAACTCCACAAAACATCATAAGAGCAGATGGTCAGCGTAAGGCCTACCAAACTGAATTTTATTCTTTCTTTGAATAAAGACATATTATTCTCAGAGATACTTGAGCGTGAGATAGTGCAATAGCAGAACATAATACTTATATTTAAAAATAGTATTACGACCTAAAGTCAAGACACGCAGACGAGCTCCCAAATCTTAAAAATTCTTGTAGTGAGCGCGAACAATAAAAAAACTAGTAAAAATAATACAATTTATTACAAAAATCAGCAAAGAACAGTAAAAAAATTGAAATATACATTGTATATATATATATAGTGTTTTTTACTTTTTCGCGGGTGTTAAATGAAGTGTTGTTGTACTTCCGGGTGCTCTCCCGTGTCGATGATCGACTCCTCCAGGAGTTACGGTTGTCTAAACGACGTTTCGGCAGAATCTCATCTGCCATCTTCAGGTTCTCACTGAAAGCTGCCTACTACCCGGAAGTACAACAACACTTCATATATATATATATATTTCATTCAAATCGTCTATAATTAAATTTACAAAATTAGTCTCAAAATTAACCTCTAAGCACGTGTCTATAATAAATCTAAGAAATTAACTCTTATAGACCCGGTCCGGAAGCGGAAAATCAGTTCAGTTCTGATACAGTAACATGATATATGTTCCCCTACGTAATTTTGCACGCTGAACCGATTGCGCGGGTTCAAGCTCCCCTAACTCTCTAGTTTTACCCCTATTGGCCGGAAACGTTTTCCGCTATTTGCGATGCGGGACTGGTTTGTTTTTCGCAAATAGCGGAAAACGCGTTTCGGAGGTGGTTTTTAGCCAATAGGGGTGAAACTAGAGAATCGATTCAGCGCGAAAAATTATGTAGGGGAACATATATCGTGTTACTGTATCAGAACTGGACTGATTTTCTGTTTCCGAACCTGGTCTATCACCCAAAATACTCTTCTGAACGATAACCTGCTAACAAGCAGGTATTCGTCCGAATAAATCAAAATTGAAATTAAACAAACCAAAATATTAATTGAAAATTAAGTTAAATTTAGTTTTTGATCCGGTATCAAACCGACTAGCAACCACATGCCTTTTAACTAAATTAATCCCTAGCAATTCAATTTCTTGATTTAAAAAGGAAGTTTGACGGTACTTGGGTAATATTTATAACCATTTTAACTCACAAAAAACAAGAGGAAATGACTTAAATTGATAGTTCGACAACTCGGCTGTCAGAGTACCAACTTGAAAAATTTTAAAAACTAAATCGATTATTAAGGCTTTTTTTCGATCATTAACTATCTTTGTACTATTAGTTTATATACAATTTTTATGCACTAATCATAATAATAGTTTACAATTTAGGTTTCCCATGATATATAAAATTATTTTAAAACTTACTGAATTTTACCTAGTGAGTCATCTGTAGACGAAAAGCTTAAAAGTGGTAATTGAATAGTAAATTAGAGCGTGGTGACATCTACCGATAAATGAGTAATTTATTCTCCAGATATTTAATTTCTTAGACTAAGATCCTTTATTCTTAATCTGTGGATACCAGCGAGAGATGGCATGTCACAATAGTTACAAGTAGGTACAGTATCATAAATTAATTTAGTTATTTATTTATTGAACAATATCCAGACAGGCCTATACGGCCTAATTACAAGGATAGTAATTTCATATAATATTTATCAGTAAGTAAACTACTGATTAATAATGGAGACCAAAAAACACAAAAAAATACATTCTACATATACACTGCACAGTATTACAGTTACAAATTAAAATTACATAGATGTGTACTAATAATGTGTACTTTTTAAGAGGTAGGGTCCAGTCTAAATCTACAAAGGTATTAACGTTGTTAGTCAGCCGAAGTATGGCCATGAGAGGGGCTGAGGTGAAGCTGATTGATCTTGGTACATTAAACATTAATACGAAGCGATTTTGTCGTGAAGGTACATTAAATGGTATTAACAGTAAAATGTCCGGGCTATTAATTAAGTTATTTATAACCTTATATAAAAACATAAGATCCCTACCTTACGTCTCATATCGAGAGATATATTAAATTCAATTTGCAAATGTGTAGATCTAACATACTGATAGTTAGGTCTAGTATTGTGTTTTTTATAATATAAATACCTAAGGAATTTATTTTGAATTTTTTCAAGTGCATTTAAGTAAGTTTAAGGTTGTGACTGCCAAAGTATTGATGCAAATTCAAGCTTAGTTCTTATAAACGCATAATACAGGGTTGTAATTGCTCTATCGTTGGTGAAAGTGGATGTTTGTCTCATTATAAATCCCAACATACAGTTCGCCGATGCAGATATGTTTTCAATGTGCGCCGAAAATGATAGATGACAGTCATATGTAACACCCAGGTATTTCACACCAGTAGTCCTCTTTAATATCGCGTCATCCATCTTGTAGTCAAACACAATGGGCTCTTTCTTCCTGGTGATCGTAATTATAAAACACGTTTTTATATTAAATTGCAATTTAAAATCACAACTCCATTTATAAATATTATCTATATTTTTCTGGAGATCCACACAATCTCTCACTGTCTGATTTTTTTTGTATAGCTAAAATCATCTGCAAAAACATTTTGAGAATTTAACAACTGAAGGTAGGTCATTAATAAATAATACAAAAAGTAATGGCCCTAAATTTGTAACTTGTGGTACTCCAGAATTTATATAATATTTGCTAGAAGTGTTTCCATTGTGCTGCACTACAAGACATCTATTTTGTAAATAACTTTTTAAGAGCAACATCATATTTGTAGACAAACCAAATTTATATAACTTTTCCAATAACAAATCATGATCGACTTTATCAAACGCTTTGCTAAAATCTGTAAATATTGTATCTAGTTATTTTTTCTCCTCTAATATTTCGTAACCATGATTGGTAAATATAAACAAGTTTGTGTTAATAAATTTTTTGGCTGCAAAACCATGTTGCTCTTCTACTAAACTTTTACCTACGTGTCTGTATATATGTCAATATACAATTTGTTCGAATAATTTAGCAGAGGCACACACTATTGCTATACCCCTGTAGTTTTCTGTGTCCATTTTATCCCCTGACTTATAAATTGGTGTATAGGTAACTAGCTTCCATGCCGTGGGAAAAAGAGTAGTTTTTAATCTCAAATTAAAAATGTGAAGTAATGGGAAGTTTAACCTCTCTTGACACCCCTTAATTACATAAGGAGTTATTCAATCAGCGCAGGCCGCTTTTTTCGGTTTAAATTTCTTAATAGTCGCATTGTAATCCGATTCATCGATTATATTCAAGTTGAGCACATTATTGCAACAATTTCCACTATCATCCAAAAAATCTAATCTGTAGTTGGGGTTTCTATATTATAAACTGATGAAAAGAATTGACCAAAGTTTTCTGCAGTTTCACTATGATGTACTCTCTCACCCCTGTATATATATTCATTATTATTTAAACAACCCTGTTTCTTTTTATCAATATAGTTCCAAAATGCATTCGGTTCTGTAATTAAATGTTGTTCAATATTTTTTGTATAATTTTTATGTTCAGTTCTTATTAACTTTTTTAAATTTTTCCTGGTTTCTAAATATTTATTACAATAATATATTGAACTATCTTTTAGTTTTCTAGATTTGTTTTTCTCTTTTGATAAATCTTTAATTTGTTTATTAAACCATATAGGAAATTTTCTATGATTAGGATTGAACCTAAATTTGGGAACACATAGTTCGAATATATTTTTTAAAATTCGGTACATTTCCTCTACTGCTACATGTAGATTACTCTGTGATGAAACGTTTTCCCAATTTTCGTCCCTAATATTTTCACCCAGAGCTAAGAAAATTCGCGCTTTTGGCATTAAATTCACATTTTATATATTTTAATTTTCCCTCGTTTCCCCCCTTTGTCTTGTCTCATTCAATTCTAACTTCAAGAGCTGGGTGGTACAAATCTTCACATACGGTAACATCTCTCAAAATACATTTATTCCTATTATGTTCTGAACAAATTACCAAATCTACATTTCATGTCCTACCTTGCGAGTTTTTTATATAATTGAAAAGCAGAAATGAAAAGAAATTTGAAAAATCATATAAATAGTTCAATTTTTGGCTCATATTATGAATAATGTATCCATCCCTTGTACCTCTGATATGTTAAAATCACCAAAAATATAAACACAATTATTATAGTTTAAATTCATCCTGTAAAAAGTTAAACAGTTCAATGTATTCATTATCTGCACTATTAGGTGATATGTAAACAGCATTGAAACAATATTTGATACCATTTTTAATTCTGATATTTACCGATAAAGCCTCAAAATTTGAAGCATTTTTCTTAATATTCATAATTTTGTATTCTCTACACACAGCTATTAGTACTCCATCCCCTCTAGATTTTCCAGTGTGTTCTAACTTCCTATCGCACCTTAATATACCATAAGCATCAGTATCTACCAATTCTCCAACCTCTATTCCCTCTCTCAGACATGTTTCAACCGCTACAATTACATCGAAATCATTTTCTGTGCTATTTCTATAAAATTCCTGAGTTTTAGTCCCTAGCCCTCTACAATTTTGATAGTATACAATCAAGTTATCGATACTTGAATACCTTGCCAGAAAGAAAAAAGAAAAAAAGAAAATTTAGGTATAATAAGTAATATGTACAATACACAACACAATACAGAAAGCAACAAAAATAATACACCAAGAGTGTAGCTCTAACCTAAATCAATTAAATACTCAATGCCAATACCAAATATTCACATAAATCATAGATTACATAAATCCGCTAGAAGACAATACATATTATTTGAAAAAGTTTGTACATGATCTCTGCATTCATTTATATACGTTCACAAGCAATAAGAACCTAAGCATATATATGTTGTACATTCATCATTCATATTAACACCAGTGTAACAATTCAATTGCAGTAATATGCCCAAATGACGTAAATTTTTAATCGCTCATCTTCACCCGTCTTCTGTCCTTCCTGTATTTTCGATTTTAAAATAATCGCATGTTCTTCGGTATCAATAACCATCTTCTTTCTTTTATGTAGACAAATAACCCTCCCATTTTTTGTCCAGCAAGTAATTTCTTGTATTTCTCGGATAATTTTATATACATTCATTCAAGTTTTTTAATGTCAACATTTCAGTTATGAGTAGTTTTGTACCTTTTAATTTATACTTAGAATAAAAAACGTTATCGGGCATCCAACGTATAGCGAAATCTACAATTATAGTTGCCTTAGTTCTTTACCGTCCATTTTTTGTCTCAGACGATAACAGCAACTAAAGTAACGTTTTTCACTATTAATATTTAATTTGCTCAGTATTAACTGTTGCACAACTTCATATATATTACTATTATCTTCTTCTCTTCCATGGAAAAGTAGCATATTACTGTTACGGTTGTCCATCGCATCTAGTTTAGTTTGAAGTTCCATTACATAACTTTTTATTTTATTTAGACTAAGATTTATATCGTATTAAAAGTTCTTAAATCTCTTACTTATCACACTTTCCTCACTAGTCGATGGACTTCTTCTCTTCATTTATACCTTGTTGAAATTGGTATGCAAATTGTTCGTCTACACGGGTATTAAGTTCTTTAATGTTTTTTGCCATTTTTGGGCAGAAAAACAATAAACTTTTACATAATGTAACTCCACAATCGACTAATAGGCAACTTTTTCTACTATTATTAAATTCTAAACGATCCTTGGTACTGATTTTTACTTATCATTCTAGAGCTAAATCCACAGCGTTCACTCACTCGTTCGCTATATTATATGAAACGAAATATAATACTAACGAATTCTAAGTAATATATATGCAGGTACATGTACATAAATACTTATATATAGACATATATACAAACATATATATTATTATTATTAGCCGTTACTCGAGTCCGAGTATAAAAATGGTACAGTCGATAAATTGTGTACAATAAAAAACAAGTAAAAGGTGTAGTCTATTGTAGTTCCCATTCATCTACGATGCACACGACTATGGCTATAGAGGCCAATTCGGGAGAGCACATGTCGACCGCAGTCAGGACAAACATAGACCTGGTTAGGTCTTGGATTCGGCCTTCTTGCAGCAACATTTCCTTGATAGCTGGCCACAACCCCTCGCCATTCGGTTCTGTCCGCTGCAAGTTATTCCCATTGCTCGTCTGCAATACCGCAGGATTTTAGATTTTCATGGAGAGCGTCTTTGAAACAATTTCGTTGACCACCTCGCCTTCTTCTACCGCTTAGCAATTCACCATAAAGTGTACATTTAGGAAGGCGGTTATCATGCATACGATGAACGTGACCTGCCCATCTTAGGCGTGCTCTTGAAATAAGCACCTCAATTGGGAGGCTGTTAGCTCTCCTGAGCACTTCCACGTTTGATATGTGATGGAACCAACGGATTTTCATCATACTTCTGAGGTGTCTTTGCTGAAAACGTTCTAATTCTTTCACATGACGACGGTAAGTGACCCAGCTTTCACATCCATATAGCAGTGTTGGAATGACAACTGCTCTGTAGACAGCCATTTTCGTTGACAAAGCAAAGTCGTGGTTGTCAAATACTCTCTCTCTCTAAGTCCCCAGAGTGCTCTAGATGCAGCGTTAATTCTATTGCGAATCTCGCTGTCCATGTTTGCTTTGTCATTAACAACGTTGCCTAAGTAATTGAACTGATCCACCACTTCAAGAGAATTTCCGTTAAGTGTAATGTCTATTTGGTTCACTTGATGAGGAGTTGACATAATCTTAGTCTTTCCAATGTTGATTTTAAGTCCTAAGGAATCATAGCTCTGGGCATATACATCTAAAAGTTCTTGAAGCTCTTCCGGCGTAGAGGCTAAAAGTGCACAGTCATCCGCATACTGGAGATCACAAATGAATCGTGTGCGTGTCTTCGTGAAAGCTCTAAAGCGCCCTATGTTAAAGAGACCGCCATCAAAACGGTATCTGAGACCTATTCCTCTGACTGTCAGTTTGTTGTCAACAATAATTGTTAGAGCAGTGGTAAACAAATTAAAGAGTAGGGGTGCCAGGACACATCCCTGCCTAACTCCAGTGAGGGTTTGGAAAGGTTCGGTTGCCTCATTATTATACATAACCTGGGCGTTGTTGTTTGTATGTAGACTGCGACATACTTCCACAAATTTTCTAGGGATACCTAAGCGGAACATAATTTTCCAGAGCACTTCCCTGTCCACCGAGTCAAACGCCTTGGTTACATCAATGAAGGCCATGTGAATTTCTCCTTGATGTTCGAGTGCTTTTTCTTGGAGCTGTTTAAGTGTGAAGATTAAATCCGATGTGCCTAGGTTTGGTCTAAAGCCACTCTGTGTTTCAGGAAGTAACTTTTCCATAACAGGTGTTAGCCTATTTGCCATCGCTTTAGTGAGTATCTTCCCTCCAACAGCCAGGAGAGCTATACCCCTGTAATTTCCACAGTCCGCAGCGCTCCCTTTGTTTTTGAAGAGGTTGATTAAAAGTGTATCACGAAACTCCTGCGGAGCTTGACTACTTTCCCACACGACATCAAACAGTTTTTTGAGGTAGGGTATGAGCTCTGATGACACAGCTTTAAAGATCTCAGCTGGGAGTGAGTCGGCGCCGGGAGATTTGTTATTTTTTAGCTGCCCAATGGCGGTTAAGATCTCTTCCGTTGTTAGTGGTTTATCTAAGTCTTCGAAGGTGTCATATTGAGGGATAAGATTTATAATATCGTGATCGGCTTGACTTTGCTGGTTAAGAATGTTAGAGTAGAGTTCTTTCCATCGGGCTCTTATTTCCTGGTCTTCTTTGAGGAGATTTCCATTTAAATCTTTAATAGGGCACATATTTTTCCGACTGGGGCCGTACACTGCTTTTACTCCTTGAAAGAAATTCCTGTAGTCGTGTGAATCGGCGTACCTTTGAATTTCTCTGGCCTTGCTTGCCCACCACTCGTTCTTTATTCTTCTGATTTCGCGTTGCGTTTCATACTTAGATTGGGTAAAAGCTTCTGCTTTTGATGAGTCGTTGGGGTGGTTGATAGCGTTTTGGAAGGCAATATGTTTGCGGTCAAGAAGTTCTTGTATAAAAGCTTCATTATCATTGAACCAGTCCTCCTGTTTTTTACTTGCAGCAGCGCAGAGAATTTCCTCACTCGCACTTTTTAAACTGTCTTTAATTTGCGTCCAGGTAGCAGCGACAGAATTGGTTTCTTCTAGTGCACTCAAATTCTCTTGAACTTTTTGCTTTAGCTGTTCGACGGTTTGTTGGTCACGCAATTTACTAATACAGGGACGGAGTCTACGTTTTACTTGAGTTCATCGGTGTTTGGGTCTCATAACAATTTTCATTTTAGAGACGACAGGACGATGATCGGTCCAACATTCGCTATCAATGCGCGCCTTTGTAATTTGGACGTCCTTGAGTTGCTTCCTACGTACGATAACATAGTCCAGTAGATGCCAGTGACCTGATCTGGGGTGACGCCAGGTGCCTTTAAATTTATCCTTTTGTCGGAAAATGGTGTTTGTTATAACTAGATCATGTTCGGCGCATTTAGTTAGGAGTAGTTGACCGTTAGCGTTCATGTTGCCCAAACCGTTCTTGACTATGATGCCTGGCCAGGTGTCTGCATCTCTCCCTACTCTAGCGTTAAAATCGCCAAGGATAACGAGTCGTTCCGTTTTAGGTATTCTACAGAGGGTTTCTTCCAACTGTTGATAGAAGCTTTCCTTGGTTTCGTGACTTGCATCCAGAGTGGAAGCGTAGGCGCTTATTAGATTTACCGCGTTGCCATCTGATAGCTCATAGCGTAGCAGCATTAGACGCTCGGATAGGCCTTGTGGTACTTGTGTTAAGTTGGATACAAGTTGATTCCGAACGGCAAATCCTACTCCATGTTGTCTTCTTGAATTGGTGGGAAGACCTTTCCAATAGAAGGTGTAGTACTTTTCTGTGAGAGAGCCTTCCTCCAAAAATCGCGTTTCGCTGAGAGCTGCAACGTCAACATTGAGTCGGTGAAGTTCTCTATCTATTAGAGCAGTTCTTCTTTCAGGCCGATCGGTGCGAGTGCTGTCGTTCAAAGTACGAACATTCCAAGCGCCGTAGATGAAAGAATTAGTTTTGTTGGATTTAACTTGTCGGTGTTTTTTCGACATTCGATGAGGTGTCCTTGTGGGCACCCTCCCCCGGAGATCCGATCGGGAGGGTATTTTACCTCCGGATGATTTTGTCCCACTTGAACGCTCCATCATTTTTTAAAAGCCTTAATCGACTGAAAACGAAGCTGCATTTGAAGTTTTAGCTGGAGCAGATATGCAGCTGACCAGCTCGGTTGCGGAAGGCGAGTGGTGTGGTCCCATGGCACAGAAGGAGACTGCGATGATGGGGGTAACCAAACGATTCCAAAAGCAACCTTTGTGTGCGGTGGGCTATTTTTACCGCACTCTTCGTGTGAAGGTGGATGTGCTCACGGCAAAAGGTAAGGGTTATTCCACCCTTACTCGGTCGTTAGAGCCTCGTTAGTGAAAACAGGGTGCACCAAGTTCAAATTGAACTCATCGCGAAGGTGAGGTTAACAATTGAGTAGGAGAGGCTATAACTTGCGCTTCACTACCCCATTACACCCTAAACATATATATGCCCACTTATGATACATAAAACAAAATAGCAAGCGAGTTCTTGATATTTATATAATATATAGGTATCGTATATAATAGTAACCTAATAGAATTATAATTTTGAGTTGCATTTTTAATAATTAAAACTATAAATTAGACTCTAAATATTACATAAACCCAACATTTTGAAGGTCGTCTCTTTACCTCTAATTTTCCCTGAATCATTAAATATTTTACGTAATAAGGACTTTCGGATATTAGTACGCGCAAGATATGTGAATGGGTGGAGAGAATGTATTTGCATTTTGCATTTGTAAGGGCAAAACATCGAGAGGACAATTTTTTCGAACCAAGAACCGCACTTTCGATAATAGGCCCACTGAAAGTATGTAACCGTAGTATGTGATAATAATTATTTCTAAGTTTAATTGATCAGGTAGATGTGGAATGACGCGGCGCGAAGAATTTCATTAATAATGCCACATTTATAAATAAATAAACACCACATAAATTAAATTAAATTAGCAATATATGTGTATATGCTCTCTTCACAGTTTTGGCTTTTATTTATAGTTAATTTGAATTGACAAATGCAAGATTTCCCCATACATTCAAGTCAGATTGGTAGGTCTTTTTTCACTTAAACACAATTTAACTTTTTTACATCTCGATTGCACTTGTTTAGCAGAACTTTCCCAAACAAACTTATTTCTGGCCTCCGGAAATTGATTATATAAGTTTACTCTATTGCAATTTTAGCAGTGGTCAAATACCCTCGCAAACCAATAAATAACCTTCGACCTAAGACTTGGATCGAACTGACTGTTTGAAACTATTTGACAAACAACTTTATTTTTACTGTTAACTCCAATTCATTGAACAGCTAACCGACAAGAGCAGAATAATATATATATATATATATATATATATATATATATATGAAAGATACTTTTTTTCTCGGGTGGAACGGGCCTGAGATTGTTAATGTCTAAGACATTTATACTTAACGCGCCAGGCTTGTAACTTGTAATTCACCGCTCAGCGGGGCAGATAGTAGCTGTTACGTTCCTTATAGTAAAATAAGGATTTTATAGAGGAGCTTCCGACTGAAATGTTAAGTTTTAATATTTCTGCTCTCTAGAAGCACACTTGAACTATGGTAAGTCCAGTCAGGCTATTTATTTTTGCAACAGATACTGGACCGCTAGATGGCGCCTGCTTAGTATTTTACATGTCGCTATCGTAAAGATACCGAGATGTACCAATAGTTAAGGGATCCTAGTGTCGTTCGTCACATGTCTTCCTTGCACTGATGAGAGCCAACAGCTCGAAACTGCAGTCTGCAAGTGATATGGGACGACTGGCACGAGAGCTCCTTTAAGTAGGATCAGCTTTTGGCTGGTGTTTGTTGCAGTCGAAGCATTAGCGTTTTGTTGGTAATATGCGACTATTACACTTAACGCGCCAGGTTTGTAACTTGTAATTCAGCGCACGGCGGGGCACACAGCCCGGAGAGTAGCTATTGGTTGCAGTCTTCCTTATAGTAAAATGACGATTTTATAGGGAGCTTCCGACTGAAATATTATATATTAATATATATATATATATATATATATATATATATATATATATATTAAAGTCAACTATGGGAATGATAGATGTTAAAATGCACCAAGGCACGTTTTCTCGTATTCCTCTTGAAACCTAATATTTTTATTAGAATGTGCGCTCTGAATGGTGTTTTAGTTACCAATTACTAGAAAAGCAATAAAGTGTTTATAGGAGATACCGGTGAAGGTACCCATTATTAAAACGAGGAGTTCATCTGTTCTCTTTGCAGCTTGATACATCTTTGTTACCGTCACGCTGTTATTTTATCTGTCGGAAGAACGGCTCAGCTGTCTCCTCAATGTCCTAGCATACAAGATACGTTTATATGATGTATAGCAGAAACGGAAGCAAGCGATCGATCTGTATTTCTTTTGATTGAACAGCTCTCCATTTTTGGGGATTATCCCAGTTCACCCTTCGACAAATCAATTTGGAATTGACTGCCCCACGTTCAACCAAACGATGAAAATTCGAGCCTCACGTCGCCGGCCGGGTGGTAGGTGGAAGGAAATATCTTCCACCACCAGTTGTTTATACCGTCTGAACCTGAGGCAGCGAAGTTCTTTGTAGGTACCAACAAGCACCAGTTAAACTTCTTCAGCATTAATCGCTAGACACACTTGAATACTCAATACTCTATCTCTTTCCTTGACACTAGTCCAACATATTGTATTGTATGATATACACGAGTATGCCAAGAAGTAATAAATATTTAACAAACTAGCTTCATCAAAATTATATAGCCTTACATTATGTGGTAATGGTTTCTGTATATGGAATTGTATAAATACGATCTTTTGATTATTTAACATCAACCTGTCTCATTGTAGCCAGGAACTGATCTTTTGCATAGTTATATTATATTTGTGTTTGGAGTTTCTGGAGACTATCA
This sequence comes from Leptura quadrifasciata, assembly GCA_963675555.1. Classification (NCBI taxonomy): domain Eukaryota; kingdom Metazoa; phylum Arthropoda; class Insecta; order Coleoptera; family Cerambycidae; genus Leptura; species Leptura quadrifasciata. Next base: position 53,180,263 of record OY776678.1, on the reverse strand, counting down.
GCTATTAGAGTTATTGTTAGATCGTTTGTAAATATAGTTTCGTGCCCAGAAATTATGTGGTAAGGTAGATTGTTGATATAAAGCAGAAAAAGTAACGGGCCAAGCACAGAGCCCTGATGTACTCCAAGCTCGACGTTTTTCATATTTGATTGGACTTCATTCAGCTTCATTTTCAATGAACTATGTTCCATATACGACATTCTCTATGACATGATGCTTCCTCTCATACCAATACTGTTAAATTTTCGTCAAATCAAATAATAATGAGATCACATATAAAATGTGCTTGAAATTTTTAGGATTAAATATTGACTGCAAATTAAAGTTTAGAGACCATATTATTGATTTAAATAGTAAACTAGCAATCTGGATGCTACGCAGTCAGGGTGGTTTCAAATGAATTAGAATATTCAGCTGCCAGAGCTGTATATTTTTCATTAATCGAATCACACCTGAGTTATGGGATTGCGTTTTGGGACGTATGTAGTAAATTTCTCTTGCAACAAATACTTTTGTTACCAAAACGTGCCGTTAGATATCTGTGTAAGGCTAGGATTCGCGACTCTTGCAAGGAACTATTTGTAGCCAACAGAATTCTGACTCTGATATCTATTTTCATATTAAATACAGTAGTTTTAATTCACAAGTACAAAAATAATGTTTATACAGCCTCAACATATAGCACTCGACAAGTAGGTAATATTACACTGCCAACCCCAAGAACTACACTTGTGCGGGATTATGTGGTTTACAATGGTCCTAAAATGTATAATCACTTACCGAGCCATATTAGGGACATTGTCTCCAATCAGGGTTTCAAAAACGCAGTGAAAAATCTACTTATTGATAAACCATATTATGGAATAAAGGAATATTTAGATGATACATTCTGATGATGTATAATTTTATTTATTTTATGCTTTGTCAACAGGATTATTCTTCTGGATTATATATTTTGATTGATATTATAAAATTTTTGTTTAGCATGTTGGATGTTATTTCTATTATTATTGTTTTTTTATCTATTCTTCTTACTTCCCCACTTTGAATATTTGCCATTAACCAGTAAAGATTGCTAATATTATTACTTTTGTATAAGATCATTTGTTACCCATTCCATTTTTGCCATTTATTTTAATTTTTTTATACGGACAACCAATATTATAACACCAAAAAATATAGTTTATGAAGAACATTTAACTAAAACATTTCAAATCAGTCGACACGATTTAAATAAAAAAATAAATTTCTTATGTAATTGTGATTTATGCTCCTTATTTCAAAAGATGGGGTTTGATTGTTGTTATTATTACATGTAATTCTGTGTGTGCTTACACGTAGTGTGTGTGAAAAATGATTCGGCTATATTTGGATTACTGATTTCATAGTCCTATAATAACCTTACTATTTAAACAGTGTTTTAAGGGATCAATGTTAAATTCACCGTATAATACCATGTTAATTAATATGTTGTAGAAAATATTAAGTGCTTGAGTTAAATCGTTTAAAAATATATTTATATTACCGTTTGGCAGCCTATGAAACAATTACAATGTACTTCCTTTCATCCATGCGAAAAGTCATTGTACATATTTCTATATGATATTCCACCGAAAGCTTTTTTATTAAGTCGATTTCATATGATATTATTGTTTTATTAACCATTATAAGTGACCCATCATGTATATTATTCCCTAAGAGTCTTCTTACAACAAAAAAGAATTATAAAAATTCTTGCTGACGAACCCTATCTTGAGCACTGCAAGTCATTGTTTATTAAATTAAAAATAATGTCACTGCCCGACTTGTACATTTACAACAGGATGTTAGAAATACATAAATATATTTTTTTTGATTTAGTCGTACTAAAAAGTAAAAAATAAAAAAAATACGAATGTACGATTGCAGGAAAAGTAAGGCGTGCGTACTTTGTATGATTGTATGCATGATTGTATGAAAGAGGTGAAATCGTTGTATAGTATATAGTACCTTCAGTCGTGCATACATAAAGATGATACATTTACTTATACACAAAGTGCGTACTCCTTGCGTTTCTTGTATTCGTATATTAGTATGTTTTTTATTTTTTACTTTTTAGTACGACTTTTTACAAAAAGGTAAATTTTAAAAAATATATCACGTTAAAGAAAACTAATAATCTCTATATTCTTAGGTTCAGATTGTTGAGGTCTAAAATCAATTCATTGGGCCTCAATTTATATAACTAACTTCCTAATCATTGGAAAACTAAATAATACGCACTTTAAACTAAAATTATACAGAAAAGTTAAAAGTCGTACTAAAAAGTAAAAAAATAAAAAAATACTAATGTACGAATGCAAGAAAAGCAAAGCGTGCGCACTTTGTATATAAGTATATGTATCATCTTTGTCTACGCATGACTGAAGGCACTATGTATACAACAATTTCACCCCTTTCTTACAATCATGGGTACAATTATACAATGTGCGCACGCCTTGCCTTTCTTGCATTCGTACATTAGTATTTTTTTTATTTCTTACTTTTTACTACGACTTTTTACAAAAAAACAAGTTTAAAAAAATATTTTTTTATCTATTGTTCTTTTTACATTGTTATGTAAGTATGACTATGGTATATATTTAGTGTTTATATATGTATGTTATATATTTTTAATTCATGTCCATGAATGCATGTATTAAGAAACTATTTTAGATTTTATTTTGTTCTATATATTTATAATATTTTGATCTTGTATTATCTGTAGGCTAGTTAACTCTGACTTGCCACAATTGTAACCTTATATATAAAGTGGCCAAAGAAAGATATATCTATCTATTGTTAAGTCTCGAAAAATATGAAGCTGTATTATAATTTTGAAAAATAAAATTACTGACATTATTCTGACACATCCAATGCTTTGAAATGGAATGTACAATATATCAATTTTTATGTTCATAAGTAAAAAATCGAGTTAATTTAATTTATTGAGATTAATTTTGTTATTTTGGTGGAATATGTGATCAGAAGATATATGTGGTCGAAAAATCCATAAGAAGAAATGAATATGCTTTTTAACTTACCTAAACGCTTTTATTTGTAAAACACATGAAAGAAACAACATATTTTATTTTAATATGAAAAATAAATTTTAAAACCAAACGCATGTATATTAATGGTTTGGGCATTATGAATAATGTTATGTAAAGAATACATTTTCCATTAAAGTTTGCTGACCTTTTATTTAAATATGTGTAAGCGATGTTTGACAAACGTGATGAAACATTAAATTTCTTTCAAAGTATCCTTTAATCTTAAATTATAAAATATATAGATCCTTTTTAAAAGTTAAAGTTGCTGAATTTCATTAATGCATCAAACCAACATAAAGTGGAGTAGCTATTATCTGCGTTTTTACCATCGCTCATTGACAACAAAATGAATAAAACACAAACCCACCGATTTCAGTTTGAATAATTTATATTTAGTAAATTATTTATGGTTCATCATTTTATTGATCAAAACGCATCGAGATTTGTAAATTCGTAAGGAAAATATGACACAGAATAAAAGGATCCTTGGACTTCTACAGTTTTCTTAAAAATTCAGTATTTCATTCAATTTATATGCCTGAGTAAATCTTGTGAACTGCATGTCTGTGATGAATATCTGAGAAGTTACATTATATATAACTCGCAGAACTTTTACATAAAAATAGAACATTACTATCTCAATATTTTTTCTTCACATTAAAATTAAGTTTCTTTTAACTTATTTTAACATAGAAGTAAGTTCCACTACAGTGACATAATCTTTTACATACAAAAACTATATTGTTCAAATGTGCTTTTAGAGGGCGGAATATTAAACATAATATTTTTAGTCGCAAACTCCTCTATAAATCCTTATTTTACTATAAGGAAAGTAACCAGACTGCAACCAAAGTTACAAATCTGGCGCGTTAAGTGTAATAATTGCATATTACCATCAAAACGCTAATGCTTCGATTGCAACAAACACCAGCCGAAAGACTGATCCTACTTAAAGGAGCTCCCTTGCCAGTCGTCACACACCACTTGCAGACTGCAGCTTCGAGCTGTTGGCTCTCGTCAGTCGTCGCACTGACGAGAGCCTGTTGGCTCTCGTCAGTCGTCGTCGAGGAGTTTGCGACTAAAAATATTATGTTTAGTATTCCACCCTCTAAAAGCATATTTGAACTATGCTAAGCCAAGTCAGGCTATTTATTTTTCGATTGCAACAGACACTGGACCGCTAGATGGCGCCTGCTGGCTGTTTTACATGTCGCTATTGTAAAAATACCGGGATGTACTATAGTCAAAGGATTCTCATGTCGGTCGTCGCATACCTACCTTGCACTGACGACAGCCAACAGCTCGAAACTGCAGTCTGCAAGTGGTGTGTGATAACTGGCAAGGGAGCTCCTTTAAGTAGGATCAGTCTTTCGGCTGGTGTTTGTTGCAATCGAAGCATTAGCGTTTTGATGGTAATATGCAATTATTACACTTAACGCGCCAGATTTGTAACTTTGGTTGCAGTCTGGTTACTTTCCTTATAGTAAAATAAGGATTTATAGAGGAGTTTGCGACTAAGAATATTATGTTTAAAAACTATATTGAATTGCTACATATACAAGTTGCAAAATAAAGCAAGCAATTGTTGTATAAATGAGGTGGTTATAAATGGCTGCGTTTATTAATAGTAGAAACAAACTCGCTGTTTCACAGAGAATTGGATTTAATTTAAATGCTAAGGATATATCTTCAGCTTCCAGAATATGTCTTTCGTGCGATTGTCGCATAAAGAAATGGTTAGGAACGAAGTCCATCTATCTGTAATGGAAATACAAGGTTTTGATAAAAATAACGGATGTTTGAAATAATAATAATAATAATAATGTCTTTATTCATCACATTAAGCTTTTCATTTACAATAGAGCGTATTTATTTCTAGCAATGAAAGGGCGAAGTTCGCTCCTGCAATATCACAGAGCATATTGCATTCGCGCTCTATCAAATGACGTAGTTTTATGCCTAAAGCATAAAACTCAAACACTAAAGGAAACGGCAGTCTAGTATCTTCTATAGTCTCAAAAGTTCCATTTTATATGCTCCATACTTTAGCGATTCATTTTCAAAATTTTCAGTCGAAGAAAAGGTTCGATGAGTGCGTTAAATTTGCAGGTATCTCGAAAGTTTTACTACCATGAAATACTTTACAATATCAAGAAGATGTATTATTTTATTTTAACTCTGTAATAGTTAGTATATTGCTTTAGGAGTATAAGTGACATTTTAATTGCGTCTAGGATGTACTTGATGGACAAGCAAAGCGAGTCTGGCAGAAACAGACGAGACACAAAAAAATCACTTTACTCCACATATAACAAGCTGTTTCTTCTTCAAACGTAGAATATAAATTAAATAAATACTGTTACTTGTTCTTCGAATACTTTCAGTGCCGCTCGTGTAACAGCATGTTACATTACTCGCAAAGTAAAATAGTTTTTTCTGGTGATAGAAGGAAATGACGAGCAGCCGTAGAGCTAATAAAAATTGTTACCTTACTGCTGATGTACAACATTTTATTTGTTATTCATTTGTACATATTGTTTTAAAAAATCATATATTGTTTTATTAGGAGTAAAAGCGGCTTTTACTCCAAATAAGACATTAGTTTCTCTTCAAACGTCGATTAGCTATAAAAAAATAAAAATAAAAAATTCGTTCTTCAAACGTCACATTCTTATTAATTTCATGACATTAAAACATTTCAGACGGCTGTGCGATGCTATTAGCAACGGAAGTAAAAGTACTTTTTCTTCCGCTCGAGCGGATTTTTACTTCCATTGTTAATGGCAAAGCCCGGCTAATTTTTTTATAATTATTTTTTTATAATTAATCGACGTTTGAAAAAAAACAACATACAGGTCAGATCAGAAAATTATTTTGGAATTTTGACTGATGTCCGAATCACCACATATCTTCTATAAATACCATTTGTTTTCCAACAATTTTCTGTCCAGCTGCATGTGGCCGATTTTGAGGTTAGTTCGGTTTTTTGTATTATTGTTTATTTATAAGAAAAAAAAGCAATTTCTTCATGATCTTCAGGCTATATGTCGAAATCTGAAAAAGTCTCAAAAATCCACCTCCCATAGTTAGATAGCAAATTATATTGCAAATCGAAATATAGAAAACGAGGGGTGATTCGGAAATACAATTGAATTTCTGAGGGGATGTCAAAACTCAATCGGATTCGACAGCAATCCTAACTTTGATGAGTTATATATCTCGAATCGAAAGGATCTCGAAAACAATTTGTTAAACGGAAAAAATACGAGGCACCTCTCTTATATAGAATTTTCTAATATTTGTTTTTATGCATAAGTATTTTGAAAGTTAATGAGAAAGAAGATACTAGCGAAAAATTAATTTTCCAACCATTCACGAATTTTTTCAGAGTGAAATTCCAATGTTCCCTAAATAATTAAGCCTGTAGTGAATGACGTGCAGTAAACTAAATTAGTTTTTTTCGGTACGCTATGAGAGAGCGAAATCGGACAAGAAACAAGAAATGTCTTAAATAAGAATATTTGTGCCTAAAAAAATTTAAAGAGCGACTAAAAAGCCTCCAAATATGAACTCTTTTGCATTTGAATGATCAACTTTTGACCACTTATGTAAAACCTGCGAACAAAAAAACATCTTTTTAGGTAGATTTCTCATCTACCTATTGCAGAGTGCAGCGCAGCATATCACGATTTCGAGAAAATTTCACTATAGTTTCTTCGAGTGTGTGTGTGTTACATATCTTTAGAGAATAAAAACGAAACGACCCGGGCGGCGGATCTCATGCCAGAACAGACAATATAAAATTCTCTTACTTAATGTTGTGCAATTGCCTTCCTAATCAAGTTTAAGCAAATTAATTATTTAAAATCCTGTCGGTTAAAAGAAAAAAAGATTAAATTATTCTGTCTTACATATTTATAAATTATGTGTATATAGGAATTACTCTGTGAAATGCGAATATAGCAATCAATTTAATATAGGACGAAATCTACATTTTCGACTGGCCCCTACCATCGGACATTAGATAACCCGATTAATATCCATTACAGATATGCATTCAAAATGTATTTTAAAGATATTTATTGTTTGACAGCGCCTTAACGGGGGATAGAAGTAGGTTTGATTGATGATTTTGATTTCAGAAGTACGTAGTAGATAACGAATCATGAAAAAACCCCTAAATATTATATTTTGAAATACTCAATCAGTGACTTGATGACCCTTGCGAATATAAATCATGTATGCGGAAAAACTTATATATAGCATTACATCAGTAAGTATTAGCAAATACATAAAGCAGCATAATTGTTGATATTCCCATAGTGCTAAATTTCCATTCAGAAAAATATTCACGAACGCACTAAAAATGCTATAAATTTGAAGAAAGCTGCGAGCACCGTATTAAGATTTACGGCAGATATAGCAGGAATGGAAGGTCAGCCAAGAAGCGTGAGTTGGAAATAATGTAAATAAATAATTTATGCGGGAGCAATAAATGTAGCACGAAGATTTTAAAAAAGAAACTATTTGCCTTTAATATTAAAGCTTTTAAATGCAGGATTTGAAAAAACAAACCGGTAATTAATAATTAAGTTTATACTGCCTTGCCTATGATGGCTAAAGAGTTTTAAAATAATTTTTATGGGAAAATTATTCGTCAAATATTATGTAAAATAGCCGGTTCAGTGGCTCAATACTTACGCGTTAGTCTTGAGGTCAAGGGGTCCTGGGTTCGAATTTTGGCTAGGATAACGATGTTTGGTGGCGATTGTCTGTATATATATGTCCTAGTTGACTGGTGGAATGGCTAATACTAAACTTCCCAGGGCCGTAATTTAAAAAAGTCGATAAAATTTAAAAAATATTCATGATATAAAAGAACAAGAATTAGCTGAATAACCCAGCATTATCCATGAAAAAAAATGTTTTCCAAACACTAAATCTCATGCACTGGTTAAAATTATGAAGGTTTTGAATTTATTCCTACGTTTTGAAAACATTAGCTGCAATACCTACATGTGTGTATTAAATATGGCTTTTCCAGGGAAAGAATATTTTTCAACCCCTATATCATACCCCCGTTAAAATTTTAAGTGTTTTGTAATTTTTCTATCTTTTGAAAGGATAATCCACATTTGGGTTTGCTCATACCTTTCAAGCCGTGCATCCTGCACATTGGCTAAAATGATGAGGGTTTTGAATATTTTCCTTTATATTGAAGGTCTACGTATGCGAAATTTTGCTTTGCCCGCGAAAGAATGTTTTTCAATCCCATTACCTATTCTTCCCACTAAAATTTTAAGTAATTTGAATGTTTTCTTTTATTTTCAAAGAATTACGTAAGTGTGTGACTTTGGCTTTTTGTGAATGATATATTTTTCAACCTCCATGTCTGACGTACTGGTAAAAAATGTAAGGGTTTTTTAATCTCTATTTTCAAAGCATTAATTACATTTTGACCAAATTTGGCTTTTCCCCTGCCATAAATAGTATATTATCAGGTTTCTCAGAACCAGATATACTTAAAAATGTTAATATATTTAAAAAATAAAATAAAATTGACGCGTGTCTCAGACTGCAGTTGTCTTTAACAATCTACTATTTAATTCAATACGTAGGTTGATAAACACTCCTTATACAGAACTGCATAGTAAAATCTGTGTATGTTTTATGGGAGTCTAAATAGCTTTATAAACTTGAAATTACATGTGAGCTCACGGCGTCCGCCTCTGGCGACGAGCAATTCATCAGGTATCTAATATAAAAGTTTAAATCGTTCTATAAAATTTTATATGGTTTATAACCAAAAATGCAAATAAGAAACTCGTAAATCAAATGCAGATTTACTAGATAAATTTATACATTAAATAGATGACTATTTTTGAAATACGTTTATAATGTAAGATTAAATAAATCATCAAAATTGTAATTATAGTTTACAAAAATCCAGGCTTCTGCTTTACTTGTAATTTCTGCTACTAACATCGAGTCATTGGTTTTTGTTTTTGACTAAAATCACAGACCTTAGGAAAGAGAACACCTGGAAGAAATTAAGTGTATACTTTCTATTTTGGAGATATACGAGTGCTATTGACAGTCTTAAATCTAGAAGTTATTACCAAATCAAATCAATTTTGCAGGTCAAAATTAGTAGGCGGCACATTATCGATCCATGGAGATGTCTTTGGTTTGCACGCTCTCTGTATTGGAATTTGGAATTGGTTGTACGTAAACATACAATACAATATTTAAAACATACCGAAAAATCAGTGCAGTCCTCCGTAATCCAAAATCAAAAACTACCCTAGAAAATCAAGGAGTATACGAAATCCCGTGCCAAGATTGCAACAAATCATACATAGGACAGACCAACAGACGTATTAGTGTAAGAAAGGAAGAACATATGAATGCAGTACGAAAAGAGGAGAAAACATCGTCTCTAGCACAGCACGTAAAATCCATAGGACACAAAATAGACTTCGACAACACCAGAACAGTAGCTAATATCGAGCATTATAGGTCAAGAATTACCAGAGAGGCCATAGAGATCGAAAAAAGACCACAAAATCTTAATAAACGAGACGATACGAAGAGATTGCCTAGTTCCTGGAAGCCCACTCTTGTGGGAAAATACGTAACCGAAAACACACGACGATCCACCGTGGACGAACCAATCACAGGCATGTTCAAGTATTGACAAATAGTGAAGAAACACAGCAATCTGCCCGAAATGGACACATCACGAGGAGTCAGAGCCGAGCGCGGACCAATCAAGGAGAACCATGGCATTCTGCGGCACTGATTGTACACGAGGATGCCCGACCACAGGCGAGAAGACACGTGGAGCGTGACGTTTCAGCGAGGCCACTTGTCGGGTTGGCTCAGGCGCCTGCCACGCCTACCATAGGAGGTGGGGGACCGGTAACACGTAGTCAAACGCGCAGGTGCGCCCTAGACAGGAGCATATATAAGGAGCCGCACAACGCGGGGAACGTCAGTTCAGTTCGAGCAACGGGCAGCAGCAGTAGGCAGCTTTCAGTGAGAAACTGAAGATGGCAGATGAGATTCCGCAGAAACGTCGTTTATACAACCGTGACTCCTGGAGGAGTCGACCATCGACGCGGGAGAGCAAGAATGATAGCAGAAAAAGGGAAAGGAGAATTAGTATAACAAATTTGGTGCAAAGCACAAATATTAATTGTTCAATATAAAATATCACAAGACAACAACAAAAAAATAATAAAAGTATTTATCTCATCTATTTATTAACATTTACCTTAAATAATAATTAGTGGCTGCGATAGTTCAGAAAACTCTCTCTCTTAAAAACAACTTTAATTTTCAATATCTTACACAGGTTCATAAAATCACAAGACTAGTTGCAAATTTCAATTTATACAATATGCTGCCAAACCATTTAAAACCAAGGGGCCTGAAAAAGAAAAAAATAACATACGAATTTTAATTAGAATAATTTAGTAGGGGCGAGCGTGGGTGCGTCTTTACTATGTACATACTTCGATATGCGATGTAAAGCAACGTTAGGCGTGGTTAGTAGTTGGATTGGTGACCGTTCCAACTGTTGTAGTATATTCCCCTTACCGCCAATATGGCAGCTCAAAAAATTACTAAAATTTGTTAAATAAATCATTTGCCCAGGCCCACCTGGCAAATACCATAAAAAAGTCCCTAAGACACCCTGCACACCGAAAAACTACATTTGGCAATAAAAAAATCTAATAAAATTAAGGCACCATCGATAATTCACAATAATCCAAATTCTATCATCAACTTAGCTAAAACGCCTCATTCAATCAATTTATCAATAAAATTTTACAAAAGAGTCACTTCAAAAATACAGCCCCCTCAACATCTTTAAACATTAACCATTTACTCTCCCAATCTCTAATTATCAAAATTTAATTTCATTCACAACACTTTTTACAAGCCCCCGTATATTAATTTTAACGTCAATCTCAATTTCCCCACATTATCTCTTAATCATCTTTACGAACCGCCCATAAATTAATCTTTTTAAATCCAGACCAGTTTACATGTTCCCGTGAGTTGCTGGTCACTCGTTCCTATCTTCGTTTTATTATTCTACATTCAACTTTTCCTTCATTCAAAACCATAAGTCAAATTTACTATTTCCCTTTTCATGCTGGCAACCCGTCGCCAACTTCACTTCGTTACCCTAAAATAAATTATTATGACCACACCCAGCCTCAAGCGTAACGCTTAAAATGTAGCCATAAATAAAAGTTAAAATCGAACTATCAACGCTACCTTACGGGGCAATTTCCAGACCTCGGTCATATTCACAGTTATCCTAAATTACTCCTAAATTAAAATAGATTCCCTTGACATTTTTACATTACTAAATTACATTTTTCACGGCCCATTCAATCATATAACTTTTATTTCAAAATTCATAAATTTCAAAAAGTATTGCACCACATTACGCTATATTTCGCAATCCTCGCCCAAATGAATAGCCGGTTCCGTTTTATTTCCCATCCAGCTTTCATCCAGCTCTCGGCTACGTCGTGCCCCGTGTTCTGTATAAAAGGAGAAGCGTGCCGAGGCTCCGACAAGTTGTGTTTCCGGTATCTACGATTAAGTTCTTACTTCCCGCGTTGCCCTTTGGTCGCCACAGAGCCTAAACCCAAAGTAGTGTTTTCCGGCTAAGTAACGAAACCCAAAGTGTACCCGTGCCTCTTCCTAGGACTCCCCTAGTAAAAAATCGGTGTTTTAGTTTTAGTGAATAAAAGCCAAGTGCAATTTTTTGTTTAACGCCTACGCGGCCCTAGTTTTAAGTAAATAAAATCCGTCTTCGCGACATTAGTTTATAGAAATAAATAACAAGATCTGATTAAAAAAATATAACGACCCACGCAACGATTAAAGGCAAAATTCTACGTGTCGACAAGTTACCGAAAAGAAATTTTGTTAATTTTAAAAAACCAAACCATTCAACTCTGTTTTTCAACTAAATAAAATATTGTAAATTCGTTTTAAACCAAGTGTGTTTATTGAACAAAAGAATATACAGGGTGCTCAAGTAGGCCCTACTCCAGAATCCCAAAAAGGGAATTATAGCTAAGAAAGCTTATACAGGGTGAAGCTTTGGACCCTCACCAAGAAATAAAAAAACAAATTTACGCTCTGCTCTCATACAGGGTGTACCTATCGGCCGAATCCTTCCGTTTAAGGACATACCACCCCAACCTACTTTCAAACAAATTAAGTGCACGAGTGGACTCTGGTAGTCTCAGCCCAAGCTAGCCAGCCCAAATCTTTTATCTTCCCGACCTTGAGGACCAACCAGTGACCTGTTCGTGTTCATGACACCCATCGTGGACCTTAAATTTTAAAACCAGAGTCGTATCCGTGTTCATGGCGCCCAACTAAAGGGGCTTAAACCGTTGGAGAGAAGCCGAGACAGTATTAAAGGTAAAATAGCACTAAATTCCTAAATTATCCCGACTAGAGGGACCAAAAAATCAAAAGGAGTGTCAATCGCACCCAGAGAAAAATTATCAAGGCTGGAAGCATCCAGAACGATCCAGAAACAAAATTTTAAAATCAGCTTAGAATCATCCACAACGATCAAGTAAGTCAAAATTTTAATTTTTCATCGATAAAGAGAGTTCGCTAACTAGACGTAGTGTTATAATCGCCCTAGCAATCTCGGATCGAGTAGGGAGCGCAAAGGCGAGAGTAATCCTACGCATAGCAGAAATTGTTAGATAATAAAATGAATCCCATACACGAAGATTCGTTTGGAAATCAACCGGATCCTTTAATAAATTACCGACAATCTTTAAATGATTCATTTAGAGAACTTATAACCATATTAGCAACACATCAACAACAAATAAGTTTTAATCAACAAACCCAAGATATCAGTTTAAGAAATGAAATAAGAAATATTCAACAGGGAGATCCATTGATGGAAACCCCATTCAAGGAAAATTATTTAGACAAAACGGGAAGATATGAGCAAAATACCCGTCCCCCCGAAGACTCCTGGTCAGGATATATGGAAAAAACCCATATAATGACACCTGGCTCTCAAATAGAACTCCATACTAGTAACGACTCGTGGTCAGGATATGCAGAAGAAACTCATATCATGACACCTAAACCCTCACCAGAATATCACACTGTTAATTACTCACTGCCGGAGTATTCTGAAAGAAATAGTCAATTGAAAGCAAGCTCTCCGGTAAACCCATCTCAGAACAATTACACATCCACAAGCCTAGAACAAATATTGAATTATGAACAGCCATCGGAAACCGATATAATCAATTCCGAATTAACACCAATAAAAAGAACTACTACCCCAACATATAATATAATTAGAAAACCGCCCACGGTAATTTATAGACAAAGAGCCAATTTAAATGTAACATTCAGCGGTACGGAATATGAGGATATAAATTCATTCTTTTCCGGATTAGAACGATATTTTAAAATAAATGAAATTCCTAACGAGGACCAACTTGGACTTACCATCGCCCAATTAAGAGGGAGAGCTCAAATATGGTATGAACCTTTCAACTTATTTATAAAGGATTACGAAACCTTTAAAAAAGATTAAGTTTACAATTTGACAGGCCCCAAGATAAGGCACGGTTAGAGCAGAGACTACATACGGAACTACAAGTCCCGGGGGAAAAAGTAGACTTATTTATCATCAGAAAGAAAGCCATTTTTGACCGAATAAACCCAGGAAGACCATTAAAAGAACAAGCCCAAATAATTCACCGATTGTTAATACCAGAAATACAAAGTAAAATATTATATAAAGACTTTACGAACGTAGAAGATTTAATAGAAATAGCCAAGGAAGTCGAAGAACACCTCAAACCACAAAAAATCGACGGGCTCCCTAATTTAGAGGCGATTAGCAGAAAACGGCCGGCGGATTACTCATATGCCGCAGGCACCAAAAACGTTAATTCTCCAAAAAGGGCCAGACCAGGCGAACTAAAGATTAACTTATTCCAACCACAAGTAACGGCCACTCATCAGTCGTTGAGAGAGGCCTGTGATTTTAACGATGTCATCGATATCTCGCCACTATTCGAAGCAACAGCAGCTGACAGAGAGGAATTCAAAAAGTTAACTTCCCCTTTGTATCAACTACCATATGTACAAACAATGCCAAGAATTAAAATAAGTATCCATGGGAAAGAAATAAAAGCCTTCATTGACACCGGAGCTGCCTGCAATATAATAAGAGACGGGGTCATAACATTACCCAATCATGAAGAAAATTCTAAGCGGTTTGGCATGGCTTGTGGAAAACAATCCATCACATCAAAAGGAACGGTTATATTACCTGTAAACATGCAAGAAATCACTATGCCAATAACCTTTGAAATCATACAAGATTTAAATGAAGACCTTATTTTAGGAGCACCGTTTTTAGAGGACGAAAAGGCTCACCTCGACTATGAGAGGAAATGCATATATATAGGCAAACACACGAGGCAAACCCTCTATTGGGATCAGGAATTACCATGGGTACCCAATGGCACAAGCTTGAATGACAAAATTAAAATGCCTAACGAAGCTTCGGAGATTCTCCAACCAATACTCACAGAATTCTCCGATATATTTAGTGATAAACCAACTACCACTACTAAACACACTATCACTCTATCGGAACAAACAATCATAAATCAACGATGTTACCCGATGTCTCCTCGTCGTAAGGAGATATTTTACGAACAAATTGATGAAATGCTACAAGCAGGAATCATTGAACAAAGTAACTCACCATACAGCTCTTCCCCAGTGATAGTAGAGATAGCAGGCAAGAAACCTAGGTTCTGTATTGATTATAGAAAGTTAAGTTCAATTTCAGAAGATAAACCTGCCGCTCTTCCAAAAATACAAGAGACTATAAAGAATTTAGGTACTGCCAAGATATTTTCATTACTGGACCTCACTTCTGGGTATTGGCAAATACCAATGGACCCTGATTCAAAAAAATATACAGCCTTCACCACGCCCGATGGGGCCTCATATCAGTTCACGGTCATGCCCTTTGGACTAAAGACGGCCCCTGCCACTTTTCAAAATTTTATGGTCCGAGACGTACTCACCGGATTCATTCATAAGTTTGTACAAGTTTACTTAGACGACATCATCGTCTACAGCAATACGATAGAAGATCACAAGCATCATTTACAGCTCGTGTTCGAAAGAATACGGCTTCATCATCTCAAGATTTCTCCAGAAAAATGTACGATCGCAACTAACGAACTAGACTATTTGGGTCATCACAATTCCCCAATCGAAACATGTGAATGCCATCCAAGAATTTCCTCCGCCCAAAACCAAAAAGCAGTTACAAAGTTTTCTCGGTACCTATAATTGGATAAGGGAATACATTCTAGACGCGACGAAACTCACCCAACCCTTAACTGAGCTGTTAACCAAGAATAAAAGATTTAAATGGACCGGGGAGCATCAAGAAGCATTTGATAAATTAAAAGAAGCTGCTTCCAAACCTCTAGAGTTGCACCGATCTGTCTTCGAAAAACAGTTTATACTGCAGACGGACGGTTCCATGATAGGAATATCGGGTGTATTATATCAACTAGAAACGGAAGGACAAAAACAAATAATATCGTTTGCCAGCGCAAGCTTAACAAACACAGAAAGGAAGTACCACATAAATGAGATCGAGTGCCTTGCCGTCATAACTTTTATTAACAAATTTAAGATGTATCTAGAACATTCAAAGTTTCTCCTTAGAACGGACAACAGAGCCTTATTATGGTTAAACAAATATAAAGATTCCAAAACTAAACTGACCCGGTGGTCGTTATTACTACAAGAATATTCATTTGAAATAGAACACTGCCCTGGACGATGTAATGAGTTACCCGATTATTTAAGTCGGAATCCAGATCTTCAAGAATCACGACAAGAAATCAACGAGGACCGGATGGTACCTCCGAAATTTGCACTAGATCAGATTTTACTGATTACCCGAGCTGATTTATATAAGGATGTGATTAACGCTCAAGCCGAATCCTTAGAAACTCGAAATATAATTAGAAACTGGAATCGTATTCAAGCCAACCGACCAACCACAGACAAGGAATTTAAAACCCTAGAACTATATACCGTACGAAATGACACCCTATATCGAATCTATGAAGGGGAACAAAAACTATATGTACCACGAAGTATGGGACAGGCCGTTTTATCCAGTTTCCACGATGAAGACATTGCGGCTCACCCTGGGCGAGACGAGACTATTAGGGCAATTCTTCGAACATACTAT
Organism: Leptura quadrifasciata; assembly: GCA_963675555.1. Classification (NCBI taxonomy): domain Eukaryota; kingdom Metazoa; phylum Arthropoda; class Insecta; order Coleoptera; family Cerambycidae; genus Leptura; species Leptura quadrifasciata. Next base: position 53,163,880 of record OY776678.1, on the reverse strand, counting down.
TGGCCAAATTTACACCGTAACATAGCCGATTACGTAAAAAATTGCATGAAGTGTAAAGAGGTGAAAACAAGACAATACCAACCTAAGGTGCCACAAAGGGCTCACCAATCCAATCAAGCCTTTGAAATCCTCAGCATAGATGTATTAGGACCATACCTCGAAACTCCCAGACAAAACAAATATATTTTTATGGTCGAGGATATATTTACCAAATGGGTAGAAGCTAAGGCTTTCCTCGATGTCAGCGCCCGAACCGTCATACAATTCCTCGAAGACGAAATTTTACCTAGATACGGTACTCCGAAAACAATTATCTGTGACAACGGATCTCAATTCAATAATACCTTCTTTCAACAATGGTGCGCTAAAAATGAAATCAAGATTAAAAATTCAGCGATATACCACCAACAGGCCAATCCCACCGAAAGAAGAGTCCAAGAGTTTAAAAAAATTTTGAGAACCTTAACCGACGACAAACCCCAACAGAATTGGGATCGATACATTTCACGGACCTTGCAGATATTAAGGACGAGATTAATGCAGCCACACAAATGACTCCTAGTCGAGCCCTGCTCGGATACGAACTACCTATACTAGGAGAGTGGAACAACGAAACATATCAGCAGGAACGAGCTCAACAGGCCGAACAAGCTCCCGACGAAAGACAACAGGAATTAATCCAAAATCAACAACGATATCAGGACAAATACGCTCCCGAACAGGAGAGGCCGAATATAACCTTTGAACCCAACGATACAGTCATGATGAAGGTGCATAATAAGAAGCAAAACATCTTTTTACCCGCATGGACGGGACCGCACTTGATAACCAAAAAAATCTCGGACGAAGTGTACGAGGTACACAGAGGGCACAATAAATTCATTGTGCATATCGATGATCTTCGTCCAGTCTCTAACCAACCAGTACGACATTTTGCAAACGATTCAGACAATGAACACCCGGATGATGATTCGGAAGATGAGGAGATAGAATCAGAATTAGACGAACCAACTGACGCCGTTGGCGAACCAAACGTAGAAATACCTCCTGAACTCCCACCACCCACTATAGACCATAATCAACCTAGCACATCGGGGACTCAAACTTTTACCCCTGAGCATCATGACCAACCAATCACCGAAGAAGCCACTAAATCACCACCCAAGAAAAGAACGAGCCGCATGGTCATTATAGACAATGACTAAGTTTTGTATATACCTTCTGAAAATCTATTTTATGTATATATATATTAATCATTAATTAAAATTCAGTTTATGTTTTAGCGAGCCAAGGGTTCCGTTACCGATGTATTATGTTCCAGCCGAGCCCAGGTTCCAGTTTTATGTTTATTTTTAAGTACTTTTAATAATGTACAACTTATCGACACTGAAAATTTCGCCTACAAAAAAGGGGGGAGTGTTGTAGTATATTCCCCTTACCGCCAATATGGCCGCTCAAAAAATTACTAAAATTTGTTAAATAAATCATTTGCCCAGGCCCACCTGGCAAATACCATAAAAAAAGTCCCTAAGACACCCTACACACCGAAAAACTACATTTGGCAATAAAAAAATCTAATAAAATTAAGGCACCATCGATAATTCACAATAATCCAAATTCTATCATCAACTTAGCTAAAACACCTCATTCAATCAATTTATCAATAAAATTTTACAAAAGAGTCACTTCAAAAATACAGCCCCCTCAACATCTTTAAACATTAACCATTTACTCTCCCAATCTCTAATTATCAAAATTTAATTTCATTCACAACACTTTTTACAAGCCCCCGTATATTAATTTTAACGTCAATCTCAATTTCCCCACATTATCTCTTAATCATCTTTACGAACCGCCCATGAATTAATCTTTTTAAATCCAGACCAGTTTACATGTTCCCGTGAGTTGCTGGTCACTCGTTCCTATCTTCGTTTTATTATTCTACATTCAACTTTCCCTTCATTCAAAACCATAAGTCAAATTTACTATTTCCCTTTTCCTGCTGGCAACCCGTCGCCAACTTCACTTCGTTACCCTAAAATAAATTATTATGACCACACCCAGCCTCAAGCGTAACGCTTAAAATGTAGCCATAAATAAAAGTTAAAATCGAACTATCAACGCTACCTTACGGGGCAATTTCCAGACCTCGGTCATATTCACAGTTATCCTAAATTACTCCTAAATTAAAATAGATTCCCTTGACATTTTTACATTACTAAATTACATTTTTCACGGCCCATTCAATCATATAACTTTTATTTCAAAATTCATAAATTTCAAAAAGTACTGCACCACATTACGCTATATTTCGCAATCCTCGCCCAAATGAATAGCCGGTTCCGTTTTATTTCCCATCCAGCTTTCATCCAGCTCTCGGCTACGTCGTGCCCCGTGTTCTGTATAAAAGGAGAAGCGTGCCGAGGCTCCGACAAGTTGTGTTTCCGGTATCTACGATTAAGTTCTTACTTCCCGCGTTGCCCTTTGGTCGCCTACGCGGCCCTAGTTTTAAGTGAATAAAATCCGTCTTCGCGACATTAGTTTATAGAAATAAATAACAAGATCTGATTAAAAAAATATAACGACCCACGCAACGATTAAAGGCAAAATTCTACGTGTCGACAAGTTACCGAAAAGAAATTTTGTTAATTTTAAAAAACCAAACCATTCAACTCTGTGTTTTTCAACTAAATAAAATATTGTAAATTCGTTTTAAACCAAGTGTGTTTATTGAACAAAAGAATATACAGGGTGCTCAAGTAGGCCCTACTCCAGAATCCCAAAAAGGGAATTATAGCTAAGAAAGCTTATACAGGGTGAAGCTTTGGACCCTCACCAAGAAATAAAAAAACAAATTTACGCTCTGCTCTCATACAGGGTGTACCTATCGGCCGAATCCTTCCGTTTAAGGACATACCACCCCTTACCTTACCAACTTACTTTCAAACAAATTAAGTGCACGAGTGGACTCTGGTAGTCTCAGACCAAGCTAGCCAGCCCAAATCTTTTATCTTCCCGACATTGAGGACCAACCAGTGACCTGTTCGTGTTCATGACACCCATCGTGGACCTTAAATTTTAAAACCAGAGTCGTATCCGTGTTCACAACGAAGACCACGTCCTCGCCTCACCCATCGAGAAAATTAAGAGAGATTGTATGTGGAATCAAAGAAGATTAGCAGATCTCAGAAATTGTATATTAATGGACCAGGTGAGAGGTTTGAATCAGTAACAAACTATTTTTAATGAACATCAGGTGCGTTTTTTTAAAAACATTTTAACCCGCAAAATATTTGTGCCACAAAATTAGTGAAAATACTGACAATTTTAGTTATAAGAATTTTTGTATTGTTGTGTTGCCAAGTTCAAAAGAAATTGCTGTTACAGATTAGATATTACCTGAAAAGAGGGCAATAGGGTAATTTAAGATAGTGATGTTAATTTTGAGACATCAAAGTCAAATTTGTTGAAATCAGAGATTAAAAAAATAATCATCTTTTTTTTTAATGGCTGTATGGACTATGTCCAGTCCATACAGCCAGATACACCGTCCTATTATTTTAAAAAGCTAAATCTAAGAAAGTTTTTAGAAGAACACAATCGGAATTAAACAAGGACACACGCTTCTCGCCTAATAATAATAATAATAATAATATTTATTTCTCCGTAGAAAAGATATACTTAGGGGCCCGTCAAGGCATTTTGATTTTTCGTAACACAGGTAAAGGCCTCGGATTATACACAAAAGATTTAAACACAGGAATGCCAACTCTAACCTAAATTTTTATGCCACTTTTATATAAAAAAGACAGCCTAAAATGTCGTTATTATTAAGACATATTAAATATAGTAGGTTAAAAGGGGTTTCTATCTTTAAATTTATCAGTTGTTTATACAATTCATTACTTGCGTCTGTGTGTTTGTTACAGTTAAAGAATATATGATGCAAATCACCCTCAATGTTACATGTATTGCACACATTTGTAGGGGAAATTCCTATTCTGAAGATATGTGAAGGGTAATAACCATGTCCAAATTTTATTCTATTAATAAGTGTTATGTACTTTCTAGGTAGGTTGAAATTGTCATGCCAGAATTTGGATGGTATTTCAGGATTAGTTTTAGTGTACCATGTGGGGTTGGTAAAAACAAATTCTTGCCACATGTTTGGCCACTTTCTTTTTATTAAACGTTTACAGGAGTTCACAGCATCATCGTAACTTAATAAATAATCATCTGGAGATATTAATTTTATTCAGAGGAAAATAACCCATTTTACAAGTTCTAAGTCGCATTACAGCTACTTACCAACTCTCAGAGAGAGAGTCTACTGAGCTCAGCAATATAAAGAGGCAAGTATCCATTGAAGATATCAAATTATGAATTTTGGCCAATAAAAGTTAACATATTAACACTGATATGGTTTTACTTGTACTAAACTTTAGAACACATTCGGATCAATTCGAATTGTGTATTGCGAATAAAAATGCATTTTATTTTATCTGAATAGAGAGTTGCATCAATGTTTTTGTTTTCTGTTTTCATTTATTTGTTGTATTTGATAAAATACCAAAGTATTTTATAGAAGATTGATATTTTTATAGATTACATGCAATTTTTATATTTGCTTAGATATAGAGATTAGAGATATTTATAACACAATTTAATGGTAATTAGAATCAGTTATGTTATTTTAATTCACTTAGTTATCATAAAGAAAACATTAATACCTTTAATTTAATATAAAAAAAAGTTTATTTTGGTCGAAACTTTTTCAAAATGGCCGATAAATTTTTTTTTCTTTAAATGGGGTTTTAAACAAATGCAAAACTGGCCAAAATAGGTTTAAAGTTTTTTTTCTTACGACATCAAAAACAGGAGTTTGTCCTGCTATGTTTAAAATAGCGGTAGTGAAGCCATTATATAAGAGCGGAGAAAGGGGCGATGTATCTAACTATAGACCAGTATCTCTTGTGAGTAACATTTGTAAAATTTTTAAAAATATTCTGAAGAAACGAATTAATAACTTTTTCACTAAACACAATATATTATCAGACAAACAGTTTGGTTTTAAAGAGGGCAGGTCAACGCAGGATACGTATAGGGGTACCTCATTAACACTAATGAAGAACTACTTAAGTGAGTAACAGTTCGTTCAAATAAATACAGCTCAAAGTAAAGAATTATTTATTCAATACGATATTCCACAAGGGACCGTGTTAGGGCCAATCCTATTCGCCTTGTATGTAAATAAGTTACAGTGTCTAAATTCTAGTGGAAAAGTCATTAGTTTTGCAGACGATATGGCCCTATTTTACACAACTAATTCTTGAGCAGAGTTAAAAACTAAAGCAGGAATCGACTTGGGAAACATAAAAAACTTTTTCGACAAAAAGCTTTTAATGATGAATTTTTTAAAAACGATTTTTTTCCCATTTTCCTCGTATAAAAATACCCTGCCGACTTTTTACAGATTACGCAAGATCTAATCAAATTGGAAGTCGAGACCTAACTTTAAAAAAAAAAAATGATCCGTTTTGGACTTAATGGCATAAAATGACGGCCAATTCAAATTTTAAATAACAAATTTAATTGCGCACACTGCGTTTAATATGTTTGCACCAGTGTGTTTTTGTTAGAGCAAAAGGCCGATTTTCTGAAATTTTCAAGCTGATCGGTTCACCCAGCGTTCTGGGCAGCAAAATGTAGAAAAAACGATTTTTTGCTAGTTTTGTCACTTTTGTAGTTTTTTTGCGCTCCTAAGACTTACATTAAACGTAGATTTGTAGAAAATTTAATTACAAAGATTTTGTTTCTTTTATGTTGTCCCGATCGGATCTATACATTTTGAGTTATTTACATTTTTAGGCTGAAAAACGCAGTTAAAAAAATTAAACTGCTAATAATAATTGAAGCCAGGGTTTTTGAAGTACAAAATTTTTTTGGGTACCCCTTAGCACCTTCCCAACAGGATCCAACCATAAAATTGCTAATGGAAAAAGTCCCACTTCAAATCTTACTTTGACTGCATTAACTTCACTAATTTAATAAATGTGCAAATTCCTTGGCGTAGGATGAAACATAAGTTAGTATTATTTACTAGGAAATTAGTTTTCGCCAGAGTTTTAAAGTAACTGCTTTTATCAACAAACAAATGAGTCTAAAACTTTTTAGTAGTTTTAGTATGCTTAATAACATACGGTATATAAGAATATTAATAAATATTACGTTATTATAAAAGTACTCTAGATTTGTAGTTTGGCTAGGAAAATATTAATATGAATATATAGGTCAACATTATAACAGATCTTGATTAAGTCCAAAGTACTCCCGCAAGCAACAGCGTTGAAACATAATTATGCCTAATTAATTAAAATTATAGATGTTGAGATTATGGTATAACAACATTTTAACACGAAGCGTTTAAGAACATTAATGTTTTGTTACTAAAGAATTTCTTAATATTAAAATAAAATGAATGAAAAGTATCCATCACGACATGTTATCTTTAACCTTGGTTATCAAGGATTTTAACAAATGTGCATGTCAATTGAACCATATCGTGAGCAGTATAAAATGATCAACACCTTAACATAATTACGTTCGACTTTCTAACTTTCAAATTCATTTATCGATTAAAGAATATCATTTCGTTCAGTATCTTTTGCTTAAAAATAGTAGAATAAAATACAGTCTTGTGGGATACGAAACTATGTAAAATGTCAAGAATCCTAATAAGTTTTCCCGACATATTTTCCGAATATTGATTTTCAAAATAAGAATTGTTTGATTTTTATTTGAGTACATGAGGGATTCATCCAACATTTTTAATAAATCGATTAAAGAAATATAATTACCTATATTCCGGAGAGTATTCCCGAATTATTGCTAAATATGCATATATCTCTTTCAATAAATTTCCAAGGCACAGTATTTTATTTGATACGCGGAAAACTGCAGGCTTCTAAGTCATCGTGAAAATTGGTGGCACCTCTGCGATAAGGAACTATCGGTCCATCGCTTTATTGTGTAACTTCATGAAAGGTTTTGGGATATCTGTACAATTTCATTTACCCACTCTTTATATATATGACATCTTTTGACCAACATGGCTTTGTATAAAAATGTTCTACTAATAATATAAAGGGTCCAGCCGTACTTCTATGATGGACTTGCCCCAATAAGGACTTATAAAGTTGTTTATTCCATACAATAGTACAGTAAACGAAGGAAATGGCATGGAAAATTTTGGATAGTTTGGGATATTTGGACCCTTTATGTAAAAACATGCTTTTATCACGGGAAAAATACAAAAAAAAATTCCAAACATGTCGCAACATGTTCTTATACAGGGTGTCCGGAATCAAAGTAAAAAAAAATTTACTGTAGATTCCTTAGACCAAATTAATTGGGGTTCTCCATATAACATTTTTCAAAACAACCCTTCGTTTTCAAGTTATAGCCGCTTTACAGGGGGTAACGTTAAAAACCGTTTTAATTTTTTTACTCAAAAAGTTAAATTCCAAAAAATAAAGTATTTATCATATAGTCCAATCATTAGGGAACGGCCCAATGTTAAATTTACCAAAAATCCTAACAGCAAACAAAAAACATGCTCGTATAGAATAAAAAATTCTAAGAAACATACCATCAAAAGCCCGCCGGTCCTCGATGTCCTTCATAACTTAAAAAATTCGTAAAGTTGAAAAAAAGTTTTTTTACGCAAAAGAAAACTAAAGCTCGTAGACAAAAAAATTAAATGAGAAAGTTGTAGGTATTAAATAGATCTATCGATTCACTTTTTGTCACTGTCGATCGATGCATTAGATATCGAGATAAATCGAAAAAAACCGTCAACCTTTTTTATTTTTCATGTATCTTTTTCAAGTCAACGTTTTTAAACTTGTTACTCGGTGAAAATGTAGCCTGTGGCAAGCCAAATAAGTGCTTTCTGTCGAAATTGAATTTTTTTTCAATTTATCGAGATTTATCGATTTTTCGAAAAAAAAGTCTTCCTCTTGCTCGACGGATAGTCATACAGAAACGATTTTGAAATGTCCAAAAATGACAAAAAAAATTTTTTTTTTAGGTTACGTTTTTTCAAATATCTTTTCCAGTTTTTATCTGTCGATGATGGCTATTATGGCAATCGACTGCTGGCATTTTTACACGAATTTAAAAACAAAAACATTTTTCTACGACCCTCTGGAGCCGAGATAAATATTTGTTTAAATTCCAGAGGGCGCTATTTACGCACTACAACGCCCATTTTTACGGAGATTACAGCTGAATATTTATATTTTCAATGAAAAAATAGAGCAGCTTATTTCATCGACCTTTAACATTAATTTTAATGTAGACACGCACTATTTACTTAATTGTTCCAATTATTACAATGTCAAGCAAATCAAATAAAAATTTTACTCAAAGACAATTTTGCCACAGTAAAATTAAGTGAGTTTAGAATATACACGAGGCGTTCGAAATACAAGACGCCTCTGCTATCTTTCAACTCGACAAATTATACTTTGCGTGAGCTCAGCAGAAACTGTAAAGCAGATATTAGTCATCTTCTAAACCCATGTATCCCCCACTCCGAAAAGAGCCATGCAGCTGCTTGAAAAAGGAGTCCTTTCAACGCATATACCTGCTTTCGGTTAAGAAATACACTAGATCTCAAAACTTTCCGAAATCGTAAGAACTTACTAAAGCAATTAGCCTAGACCTTCATTCAACTGTCTGTTACAAACGAATAAAACAATTACAAGTGAAAATGTGATAAATCAATAAGCAGTAACATTGTAATTAATAATTTTACAAAAGATTGTTCTTAAAAGTAGGGTGTTAGTAATTAATTATTGTAATGTAAAAATGTTAACTTAAGGTAAAGAAAGATGTTATAAGAACGGTATCACTTTTTAATACGGATAATTAAAAAGAAACCGAAAAATTTCAGGTAATAAAAAAAAATTTGCACAGCAGACAAATATAATCATCAAATTCGCATTTATCTATCGAGCTACCCCATATTAAATTCAAAATGATTTTTGTACGTGGTCAAGAAGTCGAGATATTAAAGATTTTAGAAGCGCGAATGATTTTGAACGCGCGAATCCAGTTTACAGACCGGCCGCGCGAGGTTATCCCCACTCCGCGATCCGCTCGCGCCGCGCTCGCACGATTCTCTTTGGTATTTCTTTAATAATATGTTAAAGGTTGATGAAATAAGCTGCTATATTTTTTCACTGAAGTATTCAACTGTAATCTTCGTAGTAGTGCGTAAATAGCGCCCTCTTGAATTTTTTGAAAAAAAAATTATCTCGGATCCAGAGGGTCGTAGAAAAAAAGTTTTTTTTTATAAATTCGTGTAAAAAATGCCGGCAATCGATTGCCGTAATAGCCATCATCAAGAAATGAAAACTGGAAAAGATATTTGAAAAAAAACGTGACCGAAAAATTTTTTTTCCAGTCATTTTTGGACACTTAAAAAATTTGAAAAATCGTTATCATTTTTTTGCCGTGATAGTACAATCCTTGAAGAAGAAACAAGCCCAAAATCGTTTCTGTAGGACTATCCGTCGAGCAAGAAGAGCTGATTTCCGAGAATAAATTTTGTTTCAAAAAATCGATATATCTCGAAAAAATTTTTTTAAAAATTTCAATTTCGACAAAAGGCATTTATTTAGCTTGCCACAGGCTACATTTTCACCGGGTAACAAGTTTAAAGACGTTCATTTGAAAAAGATAACACGAAAAAAAAATCGGTTTCTGACGGTTTTTCTCGATTTATCTCGAAATCTAATACACCAATCAAAATCGATAAAAAGTGAATCGATAGATCTTTTTAATACCTACAACTTTCTCATTTAACTTTTTTCTCTACGAGCTATAGTTTTTTTACGTGAAAAATCGTTTTTTTCATCTTTACGAATTTTTTAGGTTATGAAGGACATCGAGGATCCACGGGCTTTTGACGCTATGTTTCTTAGAATTATTTATTCTATACGACCATATTTTTTGTTTGCTGTTAGGATTTTTGGTACCCTCTCATACCTATTGATTGGACTAATATCTACTACAATTATTGAAAGGCATTTTGTGAATTTTTTTCATCCCCTTGAGTGTTTCACCAAGGGATGGAATGGGCAACCCCTAATAAATTTTTAAATTGTCTCATTTGTTTAATATTTTTATTTGTATCTAATAAATTATTCCATTAATAAATATAATATTTGTCAATTTGATTTAAAAAATTTAATTCACTCCTTCAAATATTGCATCCTTTATTCAACATAGTTCTTGATGTAATCAGTTGATGAAATTTCGCACAGTTACTAAGATCGGTTGACAATAGAGTATTCTACCGTTACTTTTGCAAATATCCGCACATAGGAGGCGCGGGGGCAAGAATTGAAAAATCTGCAAAAACGAGAAATCAAAACAAATCGTTAAGAGACGAATTTTTATTGAGCGCTCTCCGGGGGTGTAAACCCATCAAAAAGTATGACTAAAAAGTAGAAAATAAATTTTTTAAAAAACTTGCTCTTCTGTAACAAGCCGTACTAAAAAGTAAAAAAAAATACTAATGTACGAATGCAAGAAAAACAAGACTTTATATATAAGTATATGAATCACCTTAATGTACGCATGACTGAGGGCAACAACGATTCCACCCCTTTCATACAATCATGGGTACAATCATACAAAGTGCGCACGCCTTACTTTTCTTACATTCGTACATTGGTATTTTTTTATTTTTTACTTTTTAGTACTACTTTTTACAGAAAAGCAAGTTTTTTAATTTTTTTTTTGTTATTTTTTCACAATTTATATTTAAAATAGGTTTACATGGGGGCAGCAATGTTAGGTCAGTTCGATTAATGGTAGAAAATACCATGCCAAATAACGTGTACTCAAATAAAAAAAAATTATCTTCAAAAATAAAGAAGAAAATACCTGGTCACGTGGTCACTCGGAGTAAATAATGCTAGGTGCAAATTAGTTTTATAATTAGTAAGAAAAAAATGCTTCAAAACTTACCTTATAAGAGCAATTATACTTGTAGCCTAAAAGTCCTTAATCATAACATCAATACAGCGCAAAAAAGTTTCCCAACCCAATTTTTCCCAAAAACTCCTGAAGTCCAAATAGTTTGTAAATTGTTACTTAAGAATACAACAAATTAAATAAAATAAGAATACACTTCGTTACATTCTTCATTATTGCAATAATTTAATAAAAATGTTATGACCTGGACGAGTCAAATTAGTATTGAATAGAAAATGTATGAAGTTCCGACGCGTCGGTTTTAATATCATATAATTTTGATTGCGAGTTTTTTTCGTTGTGAGGGACAACACCAGGGCAATTTATATTTAGTGCGAAACGTTACGACCGGTCATTACTGTACTTAATTTGACTAAATATTTCTTGTGTTAAATTCTGTGAGTAGGCATTACCTAAAAGTTCATTCTTCTGCCATGTGTATTTTGTACAAATTTCCATAAACAACCCGGATCATAAACAAAAATGTTCCTGAAAATATAGCATTTTGTCGTTTTACGCGGACTTTTATGGTTTAGAGGCATGATAACTTGTCAAAATAATTAATAGCCTTAGAGATAAGAGGATATATTTTTAGATTTCCATCCAAACCCCTAATATTTAAAACATTGTGCGAACAGCCAAATATCACAGCATATTTTACTAACATTATATCGATAAAATAGTGTGACTAACCTAAATTCATCAAATTAATCTGATAGCAAGGTACATCTCGGTTTTAATGAAAAAGAAATTGCCCTGAAATCTATTATATTTAGCTGGGTGTAGGCATATTTTATTTTACTTAGAGTGGTGTTTTATTTTATTAAATTGTAATTTCCAAGCTAAGAGCTCCTTTGGTGGTAATTGTCAGTGATACGAATTCTGAGAATTTCCTTCATGCATAATAAATAATAACAATGAAAGACGTGTTGGAATTGGAAAAATAATTTGAAAGTAAAATACGTATCAGTCTAATTTTAATATATAGTGTAAATGCGCATCTAATACATTTAAAAAAATGTACAGTGTGTCCCCGGATGGGCTACCATACACTTAGATTAGATTAGACCTAGAGGATAGGCATTATCCAGGCCAAAGGCCAGAAAGGCCCAAACTTGCGGACTGGAGGTTGGCCACCGAGGTTATAAAACCTGATAAAATCAGATGGGCAATCAGAAAGTTCCAACCACTCAAATCTCCTGGAGTGGACGGAATATATCCAATTTTGCTCCAAAAGGGGCTGGAGGTATTGATACCTTACTTATGTAAAATATTCAGAGCTTGCTTGGCCTGGAAATACATACCAAAAATATGGCGGAAGGTGAGAGTCATCTATCTACCAAAAATAGGTAGATTATCGGACCAAACGCCCAAGTCATATAGGCCTATAAGTCTATCCCCTTTCCTACTTAAAACGATGGAAAGAATGATAGATAGGTACATTAGAGACAAACTACTAAGGGAAAATCCCCTAAGTGAACGTCAATATGCATACCAGCCAGGGAGGTCGACAGACCTTGCGCTGGATGAATTAAACAGACTACTAGCAAAGTCCCTCGAGGACAAGGAAATGGCAGTAGTTACATTCCTAGACATAGAAGGAGCGTTTAATAATGCAACAACGCACTCACTAACGAGCGCATTATCAAAGAGAGGAGTCCCAACAACGATCTAATCTAGGTGAGATTTCCATCGAGGCAAAAGTGAGCACGGGATGTCCCCAGGGAGGGGTACTATCTCCACTACTATGGGCAACCCTGGTTGACGAACTCCTCCGGAAACTTTCCACAGAGGGCTTCTATTGCTTAGGATATGCTGATGATCTAGCAATAGTCGTTAAGGGGCGATTCGCGAATACAATAACGGAGCGTTCGCAAAGAGTCCTAAATGTTGTCGACAAATGGTGTTGCAAGGAAGGACTTTCTATAAATCCCCACAAAACCACAGTCGTCAATTTTACAAGGAGAAGAGCACTGCAAGGCCTAAAGGCCCTAAGGCTCAACGGAGTGAAAATTCCATTTGCCTGTGAGGCAAAATATTTAGGAGTCATTTTTGACCAAAAATTAACATGGAATTCTCACATCCAAAAAGTCACACAGAAAGCCACAATCGCCCTGGGAAGGTGTAGGCAAATGTGTGGGAAAAACTGGAGGTTAAATCCCAAGCTGAACCTATGGTTATACACCAGGGTAGTGAGACCCATGATAACCTATGGATCAGTGGTGTGGTGGACTAAGACGGTGCAGTCGGGAGCAATAAGGCTGTTAAGTGGCGTACAAAGGCTTGCTTGCCTGTGCACCACGGGGGCTATAAAAACTGTTCCTACGGCTGCACTCGAGGTCCTCTTGGACCTACCACCCTTACACGTATCCATACAAGGCGAAGCTCGGTCAGTGGTGCACAGGTTAATGCAAGGCCAAACGCCAATTAGCCAGCAACACGGGACGGAGTGCCAGAAGTTATACTGGGAGATGAGGGCAGATCCCATTCTAGGCATACCTACGGACGTAATGGTCCCAAGGTATAACTTCAACAAGAACTTTCAGACTGTAATATCAGACAGGTATGACTGGAAAAACGGTCCTCCTATAACAGCACAAACAGTCTGGTACACTGACGGCTTCAAGACAGGACAAGAAGTCCGAGCCGGGATTTACGGGACAAGGTCAAAAACCAGTATCCCGATAAGTCTAGGGAAATACGCAACGGTGTTTCAGGCTGAAGTGATCGCCATACACTGTTGCGCAAGGGAGATAATAGGACAAGGTACTGTTAACCAGTCGATTGCCATTTTCTCTGATAGCCAAGCGGCAATAAAAGCAATCAGTTCCATGCAAATCAACTCAAGATTGGTGTGGGACTGCTTGACGGCCCTTACAGAGCTGGAAAGTCAGAACAGAGTGACCCTAGCATGGGTACCAGGACACGAGGGACACAGAGGGAACGAAAAAATTGATCAACTGGCCAAGGAAGGCGCACTTGAAGCCCCAATAGGACCCGAGCCCTTTTGTGGCATGGCAAAGCCATGCATACGAGCAGCCATTAAGGAATGGGTGCAAAATAAATCTCTGGAATGGTGGAGGAATCTCCCAGGACAGAGACAGGCCAAAGAGTTCATTAAAGAACGTTCGGCCAAATTTACGGAAGACCTACTAAGCCAGAATAGGAAGGCCATCAGAGTGATAGTAGGCCTTCTAAGTGGCCACTGCCGGCTCAATAGACACATGAGTCTAATGGGCCTGGCAGAGGACGCGACATGCAGATTCTGCCAAGAGGAAGAGGAAACCTCAGTTCACGTATTGTGCCACTGTGAAGGCCTGGTGAGGCTGAGATTCCAAGTACTCGGAGAAGAAAAACCAAGGGCGGACAGCTATATAAAAGGGCCTTTATCAAAGCTATGGAGTCTATTACAAAGGACAAAGCTGGATGAGGTACTATAAGGAAGATATCCTGGGAGCATCACAATAGACCTGAAAAGGTCGCGGTGGTAAAGGCTAAAGAACCAGCTCCCTTGCTACTCTAATCTACCATACACTTGCAAACTTTCTTATTTGATGACGTTTATAAAATAATTAATAATATTAAAAATTGTAGTGTTGGCGCGGATGGTATCAGTGTTAAAGATCTTAAACTATGCTTGCCATTTTGTATAAAACATCTTGTAAATATTTTAAATAGTTGTATTCTGGATGGTGTATATCCGAACTGCTGGAAAAAGGCAATAGTTAAGCCTCTTGCAAAAATAGCTAATCCCACAGAATTGAAAGATCTTAGGCCTATTAGTATTTAATCTGCTATCTCAAAAATATTAGAAAGACATATTTATAACAAAATTTTCCCTTATTTTAATGAAAATTATTTGACTTCTTCAACACAATCGGGTTTTCGAAAAAATCATAGCACCTCCACTGCACTTATAAAAGTAACTGATTGACATTTGTCAAAACATAGACAACAATAAAGCCACTTCTCTCGTTCTACTTAATTTTAGTAAAGCTTTCGATACATTGAACCCATTAGTTTTGCTCTCTCAATTGCATTATTATGGCTTTTCTAATAATTGCATTAATTTTTTTAAATCTTATTTAACCAGAAGAGAACAGTGTGTAGCTTTAACTATAAATAATAAGACTAATACATCTAAATTTGCTCTATTATATCAAGGTGTACCTCAAGGGTCGATTTTGGGACCTCTATTATTTTTAATATATGTCGCAGACATGAATGACGAAGTTGAATATTCTAAAATGTTCAATATGCAGATGATTCTCAATTAATATTTGATATTTACCCACATAATATAGTAACTGCACAAGATAATATTTCCTCAGATTTACAAAAAATAAAAAAAATTTCTTCAAAGCACAATTTAAAAATTAATGCATCTAAGTCAGTTATATTGATAATAGGCTCTAAATATTCCAGGGATAAATTATCTGATTTTGTTGTTAAAATTGATAATGATGAAATACCTAAATTAAAAGAAGTAAAAAATCTAGGCATAATTATGGATGACGCACTTATTTTCCAATCGAATATTTCTAATAAAATAAGACTAGCTTTTAGTCGCCTAAAAAGCTTGTACTCATATAAAACTTGCATGTCATCTAGTGTCAAATATCATCTGTGTAATAGCCTCGTTCTCTCAATTCTTGATTATGGCGATGTAGTATATAATAATTTCATTAGTGCCACTTCATGTCGTCTAATTCAAACAGTTCAGAACACCTGCATGCGCTTTGCTTACAATATTCCCTTTCGGAATCACATTACTCCTTACCTAAATGAAAATCGTATCTTAAATATGAAACATAGGCTAATAACCCACACATATAGTCTTATTTATAAAGTGATAACCACAGGTGAGCCTAGTTATCTGCGAAATAAGTTCTCAGTTTATAATCATTCCCAAAATATAAGGCACGTGCAAGACTTTATGATACCTAAACACAAGACCTCTGCTTTTCAAAAGTCATTCACATATAATGCTATCCATATGTGGAACAAGTTAGACCCTGACATTAAAAAGTTATCAGCGAAATCATTTAACTATAAAATAAAAAGTATGTTGCATGCCAATCAAAATCTTTAGTACCCTCCCTGCATGTACCTTTTAACATTTGTACAATATACGTAAATTCGAATGTTCTTGATTGATCTCCCACACCTGCAGCACTGGCAACGCATCGTAGCATATATTTTCTTTTTATATTTTCTTTTTATATTTTTCTGTATATTTTAAATGTAAATTATTAAATTAAATCGTTTCCTTTATGTTTTGGGACCATTGGAAGAACACCAGCTAGGTGAAATGGTACCTATTTACCCTTGTATATTGTCTACGGTAAATAAAGATATTATTATTACTATTATGATCCGCCTCGCTCCGGAAAACCCGTGGCTACAACTGCGGTGCCCCCGGCGATAGGAGGCATAAGGTCACCCATTTATTTTATATGGATGACCTTAAACTTTATGCCTCCTCAGAAAGGATCTCCAACAATCCCTAAGGGTGGTACAGGAGTACACACATGCTGTCGGTATGCAGTTCGGGTTGGACAAATGCGCACTAATCCATCTCAAGGACGATGCGGTGACTACCAAGAGGATGCGCAGCTCGTGGACGGAAGCATTTTACACCATCTAGATGCCGGAGAGTCGTATACTTACATGGGTGTCGAGCAACGCTCCACCCAAGAAGTGAGTGTAGTGAAAAACGCTCTCCGCAGCAAGTATCAACACCTACTCCGACAGATCTGGTCTTCAGAATTATCGGGGAAAAACAAGGTGTCTGCTACAAATATGCTTGCCGTTCCGACCCTTCTCTACTCTCTCGGAATAGTAAAATGGACTATAGAAGAGCTGCGTCGACTCAATGTAGTAACCCGCAAGAAGATGCATCTAAACAGGAGCTTGCATCCTAAATCGTCCATTTCACGGTTATATCTCCCAGAACATCGGGGAGACCGTGGACTATTGAGCTTGGAGAATCTCCATAGCAGGATGGTTCTGAATGGAACATGATCAGGAGTTCGGATCCCCTCCTCTGCATGGTCTGAGACCATGAAAATGCAGAGGTAATGTAGCACGGAAAGCAGCCAATGAACTTGGTCTCATCTTCGATGTCGAGCTGGTAAACCCCGACTCTGTCACCGAGTTGGAACCCGTTCGACTAAAAGCCCACATTAGAGCTGCAGAACACAACATTCTTCTGCAGCTTCATAAGGATAAGCCATTGCACTGAGTCTTCTATAAAAATATAGAAGACCTCGGCTTATCCGAAAGACTGACCTTTGCCTTTTCCGAGACCGAGGGGAGGCTGTCCAATAAATCTTCGGGTTGAGGGGTGCATAACATTTATTTTTGCAAATGCGATGACTTCTTCGAGGGTCTCTAATATTTGCAGGATACTCTGGGCCATTCTATTTACTTTGGTATAAACCTCGTTAAATCGAATTCTGTGATACAATGCAATCTTTTGATTTTTTAGTACTTATTCTATTTGTAAAATTCTTGAAGTTGATTTGTGGTTAAGTTGTTTACAGATGACTCAAATTTTTTTATCTCCCTGGTGGTTAACGTTATTTGAGATTCCATTATTTGTTTTAAAGTAAGTTGATTTTTGTTTAGATTTTCTCGGTGTTGCTCGATTCTTTCTCGATCTTCGCAATCTAACTTACCAGTGATTGATTTGAAGATTTATCCTAATCCGTTGATTATTCCTCTTTTAATTCGAGAATTCGGGGTTATTTAATTTTTCGATTAATTTCGTCGAATAGAAATTTTGTAATTACAGCAAAATTATTAACTTTTATTTTTTCCTTTTCATTTAATGTTAGTGCTTTTAATAGTCCTTACTAGTGTCCATTTGTCTATGATATTCTTACATTTTCCTGAAAATACGGGTAGTAGTTTGGGGTTGTTGTCTAGTCTTCTGATTCGCACACCTCAGTGGATGACGGAGGTGCATCTGCAACAATAGGCCTTCTTAGATTTCTTAAATAACACTACCAAAGCCACAGGTAATTATGATCCACTTTATCCCGGAAGGTTCTGGAGAGCCTTGCGTGGGAGGGGGCTATACATTTAGAGACAAGGGACACACACCCAATATCCGTATATAGTGAAAAAATTTCTCTCACAGTATTTTCCACTGCCATGACCGGAAATCGAACCCGGAACTTTTGGGTGAGAGGCGAGTGCGCTTACCTCTCGACCATCAGTCATATAAAACATACTCTTTTTACAGATTTTTTCGTGGATTAGTAATTTCATAGGTATTGTCGGCGTTTAACTTAGAAAGAGTAAAGGGTCCTTCATTTCGATTTTTAGTTTTTTGCCTGGTAGCTAATCTACTTTTAACACATACGGTTTGTCCTTCCTTAGAAGTTGTTTGCGGGTCTGCAACATTTTCATTACTCTATTGGTGAACGGTTTCTGTGTTTTGCGTTGACTTTTGTTTGACTACTTCGTAAATTATTTTCAGTTTTGTTTTATGTTCGTTTAAATAGTTACTGTATATATCCTGGTTATAATAAATTTCAAAAGGATTTCTACTATCAGTGTGTCCTTTTATTAGTTTGAACAGTGTAAAATCTGTAACAGAGATGTTAGGATGGGGTGCGGTTTTAAAATTAAACGATGTATACAGCGAAAACTATTTATTAGATGCATACACCACGAGCGCTAGTCTAAGACTAACTCAAACATTAATACCTTATCATATCGTGATATAACAACTCTGAGTCATACCTATGCAGTACTAACACTAGCAACTGATAATTATAATATGAAGTAATACAGGGTGAATATATATTAGTAAGATAATATAATAAGTATACATTAATATTCCTGACATTCGGCCATCCTGCAGTTCCGTTGTCCTCAACCAGAATTCCGCAACTCAGTTAGGAAAATCTGAAACATTAACTTAGTTTACTTTGAAGTAATGTAACTGTTATTCCCTCATCGTGAATGTAGTTTTTTTTTCTAGTCCACGAACAAAGTTGCCCTCATTAATTATGACCCCCACTTTTTTTTCTAAATAAAGTATAGAAATTTCAACTACTCCCTAAGATAACTTAGTTTTAGCTTTCCTAACTCATGGACTTAGTTTGGTCCCTAAGTTATGAGAGTTTTTTTTTTTTTAATTATTACCATAAAACATGCGCTTAGTTTACTCCCTAAGTCATGAATTTACATTATTCTCATTCCATTGATATTGGTTTAATCCCCAAGTCAACAGACTTTTTTTTTTTTATTCTATTGATCTTAGTTTCATCCCCAAGTCAATAAACTTTTTTGTTTTTATTCTATTGATCTTAGTTTAATCCCTAAGTCAATAATTTTTTTTTTTAAATTCTATTGATCTTAGTTTAATCCCTAAGACAATAAACTTTTTTTGCATATAATAATTTTTTTTTAGCTTACCAATTGTCATCATCTCTAACCAAAAATGGTTTTAGATGTTCAACACCAATAACGCCCTCGTAACGTGTTTCATTATGGCATCTCTCAGATCCTAGTTCTTCCTTAACTCGGTAGCGGTCATTTCCCAAATTCTCCGGAATTTTAAAGGGACCTTTGAATTTTTCAACCAATTTCTTGCTATTTCCGTCGTTCTTGAAACTTGTTACTTTCATAAGAACCAAATCGCCGACGTTGTAAATTGGAGCTTCAACTCTTTTTTTGTTGAATGTTTTGTTTTGCTCTTTCCGGTTCTGTTCCAATCTCTTAGCTACATCTTCCCTTAATTTGGTTACGTCGATTAGTGGAGGTTCGTGGACATGATTTACGTAACGGTCATTTTCCAAATTTAACTGAATTCCGAATAATACCTCAGCTGGTGTTGATTTAGTTGTTTCATTCAAAGTACTATTAACTGCCAATTGTATTTTGGGAACATTTTTGTCCCAGTCGTCATTATCCAAATCTGCGCCCATTGTTGCGGCAGCATCCAAAATAGTTTTATTATAGCGCTCTACTTGGCCGTTGGCGCGTGGCATAGCAATAGAGTTTTGATAATGGCGAATTCCCTGCTCTTCGCAAAAATTGCTAAATTTGTGTGAGGAAAATGCTTTACCAGCGTCTGATATAATTCGTCGGGGAGTTCCAAAATGGAAATTAGTCTTCTCAATTTAGCTAATACAGGCGAAGTCTTGGTATTGGGTAGAGCACTTATTATTGTGAATTTCGTGAATGAGTCAACAATTACTAGAATATACTTATTACCTTGTTTGCTTTCTATAAACGGACCTACGTGGTCTAAATGAATGGTATGAAAGGGGCGTGCAAATTTATGTATAGAAAAAAGAAAACCTGTTTTTTTACCGGAAGGAGTTTTATGGTATTGACAATGTAGACAGGATTTAATATATTTTTTTACAAATCTTCTCATTTTTGGAAACCAATACCGCTCTTTTAGTCTATTAAGTGTCTTTTCTAGTGCAAAATGACCTAGATCATCATGATTAGATTTCACAATTTGCCATCTACAGTTTTTCGGAACTAGCCAACGCCTTCCATATTCTGTGAGTTTAAAAACTCTGCCTGTCCGTAAATCATAATTATTAAGAATATCTCTACCTACTTCACCTGATTCCAAACTTTCTTTGATTTTCATAATTTCGGAATCTCTAGCTTGCACCGCCATTAACCAGTCACCCTCTGATATTTTCATTACTATGTCAATTTGGGTATCTTCCTTTTCAACGTAAGGATTGCGACTCAAGGCGTCTACGTGACTCATTTGTTTTCCCGGTTTATGCTGAATTTTGAAATTGAACTCTTGCATGCTGAGGACCCACCTACCAATTCGAGGGTTAATATTTTTTTTCTCGATCGTATTGCGTACTGCGCTACAATCAGTTTTTATTATGAATTCAATTCCTAATAAATAATGTCGAAATTTTTGTAACATTGTTATTACAGCTAATAATTCTAATTCAAAAGAATGGAACCTTTTTTCACTTTCACTCGTTTATCTACTATAGAAAGACACAGGTTGTTCTCCCTTTTCCGTTACCTGCACCAAAATTCCGCCTATTCCGTCCCTACTTGCATCCGTATAAAGAATAGTTTGTCTATTTTGATCAAAGAGTGTTAAAACAGGTTTCATTATCAATAATTGCTTAAAATCATTAACCGCCTTTGTGTGTATGTCAGTCCACACCCACGGAGCATCTTTTTTCAACAGTTTTGTTAATACACTGGCTTTATTTGCAAATTGAAAAATAATTTTTTTGAAATAGCTAATCAATCCCAGAAATTGTCTCAATTGGTGTACGTTTTGTGGTACCGGAAAATTTTGAACTGCGTTTATCTTGCTGTTACCAGGACGAATACCCGTTTCATCAATTTCGTAACCTAAGAAACTTATACTACTTTGTAAAAAAAACATTTACTTGAATTTAAAGTGAGATTATTTTCACGTAAAATTTGTAAAACTGTTTTCAACACTTCAATGTTTTCTGATTGGGTTTTAGTAGCGATCAATATGTCGTCTAAATATATTATAATTTTATCAAATCTTAAATTCCCAAATATAGAATTTATAACTCTTTGGAAAACCATAGGCGCGTTACATAGCCCGAGCGGCAGTTTTCTCTACGGAATCTGGGTGCATCTTTATTTGATAGTAACCCGATTTGAAATCGAGGCTTGTAAAGAATTTGCAACCTGTTAATCGATCAATCAACTCTTCTATGCAAGGAAGGGGTGATTTTTCTTTAACTGTAATTTTATTTATCTCTCTATAGTCTACACACAAGCGTTTTCCGTTTGTTTTTTTATCAACCAATATAATAGGGCTGGAATACGGTGAACTGCTTTCCCGTATTATACCAGTATCTAGTAAGTCTCTTACGAGGTTTCTGACTATTGTTTTCTCTGAATTAGCTAATTTATATGGATTTCTCGCAACTATTTTATTTTTATTGAATTCAATTTTCATTGAAAAGTTTTTAACACATCCTAACGAATTATTATCAGAAGTAGTGACACAATCATTATATTCTCTTAGTAAATCATTAACATTTTGGCTGAAATTATTTTCTATTTTAAAAACATTTTCAATAATTTCAGAATCATTATTTGCATAAATGAATGTTAACTTATCCGCTACCCTATGATAATTAATAGCAGTATTTTCTGTAAAATTCCTTCCTATTATGCATTTACAATCATTGGATAATGTGTTGACTATATAAAAACGACACGGCAGGGTAACGCAATGAATTGTGACGTGCATCTCAATAAATTCATCTACCTTAATGCTATTACCCAAAAATCCCGATAACGATACAGGTCTCTCTAATTTCTGTGCGCACATATCGAGTTTATAAAGCAGTTTTATTTCTAAAATAGAACAATCACTGCCAAAATCAATGAATGCGGAAACAGCTACGTTGTTAATTTTTATTCCCTGATAAAATTTATCTCTGCCCGAACTTATTATTGCATGAATTGCTTTTGAATCATACTGCTCTATTTTAGTATTGGTGTTAGATTCGGGTTTAACTTTTTTGTAATAACATTCTGTATCTGTGTGACCTTTCTTTTGACAATGATTACATTTTTTTTGGTTATATGTTTTACATTCACTCTTTTTATGTCCCGTTTTATTGCAGTGGAAACATTTAATTTGTGTCTTTAGGGTTTTGAATGACTTATCACCGTTATGCATTGTTCTATTTTTATTACATTTGAAATTTAAATTGTGTTTGTTAAATTGTACATTACTCGGCCCAGCCTGTGCAAAAGTTCTATCTCTTAAATAACTTGCTAACTGGTTAAGATTAGTTATATTTGCTGCCTGCACAGCTGACGTAACAGTGTCGTCCCCAATTGCACCAACAATGAGAGAAACCTTATCGCTATCCGAAAAATTTACTTTCAATGCTTCAATTTTCGCCAGGTGATCAAAATGAAAAGAATATAATGATTCGCCCTCAAATGGTTTGTGGGTTGCTATTTCCATAAATATTTTATGAACATTTCTAACTGACTGGAAAGTAGCCGACAGAATTTTTTCCATTCTGTCCAGGAAAAATTTGCCCAGCCTACTTCGGTTGTCGTGAAAGTTTGAAACCACTGCGAACCGGTATTTTTTAATTTACCTAAGGCAATGGCTTTAGTTGTATCATCATCCCATTTATAACAAATTGCGTGTTGATCAACGATAGATAACCAATCTTTCACAGAATCGGACTTAGGGTCAAAATCAGAAATTGTAATTGAAAAATTTGCTTTATTGCCTCCTCCTTCACGACAATCAAATAAAGCGCTGCTTACCCTTGACAAACCTCGACTTTTACGCCCACCTGATTTATGCTTCCTTTTATTTTTCTTCTTGAATTTTCTCCTTTTAACAACTTGGCTGCTTTCAGAAGTTGTTGAAGTAGTAGTGTTCGATGAACTTGAGCTCGTTGAAGAATCACTAGAACTCGAATCAGACCTTTTTCTCCTTTTATTTGTTCGTCCTCTAGCCATATTGAATGCCGAAGAAAAAAAAAACTCACTTTACACTAACTTTCCTCTAAATTATCCTGCTTCTGAGATGTTAGGATGGGGTGCGGTTTTAAAATTAAACGATGTATACAGCGAAAACTATTTATTAGATGCATACACCACGAGCGCTAGTCTAAGACTCAAACATTAATACCTTATCATATCGTGATATAACAACTCTGAGTCATACCTATGCAGTACTAACACTAGCAACTGATAATTATAATATGAAGTAATACAGGGTGAATATATATTAGTAAGATAATATAATAAGTATACGTTAATATTCCTGACATAATGTAATGCTAATAGGACATATTTCATTTAATATGTTATTTTTTTTTAATTCGTACGTTTTCGAGTATTGTTGAGTGAAATCTTTCCATAAGTCCATTACTTTGTGGATTTCTAACGGTTATAAAGTGAACATTAATTTTATATAATTTTAAAAGTTCCTTTATTATGCTATTGTTGAATTTTTTTCTGATCGCTTATTTTTTCAAGTGTTCTGCAAAAGCTGAAATAGGTGATAAGTTTTTCTGAAATATGAATTTCTGTTTTTGCAGGAATTTCGAATGCTTGGGCTAGTTTGTTAAAAACATCAATAATAGTTAGGAATATTTTTTGTTCCATAACAAATGCATTCATATGTAATATTTGGAAGGAGTTTGTTGGAGTTTCAGTAAGCATTATGGGAATAATTTCAGGTATTCTTTCATATTTGCTTCTTTTGCAAATTTCGCAATTTGTCTAGAATAATTTCCTTTGATCCACGATTATTAGTTTTCCTCCATGATAATTGCTTATTATTCGCAATTGTTCTTACTTTTCTAGTACATCGATTAGTTCTTAGGTACATCTAATCAAATTAAATTATCTGAAAATTTGCCAGAGCATGTTTCACATATTTTTTTGTATTTATCTTCTTTGTCGGTAAACACATGGTATTGTCTAACTGTACTCGTAAAATCTCTAAGCAAATTAAATAAATCATCCAGTATGGTTTCGATTTGTGCTTCGGCTTCGATAATTGTTTTTTGTCTTTGTTTAATTTTTAGTTCGCTTGGATTTAAAAGAACAATTTTAATGCGTATTTGATTTTGTTTTGCGTTTATGGGTTCATCTAATATAGGTATACTAGTGGTAAATTCTTCGTCATTTATTGAATGTGCTGTTGAATTTGGTGTTATTGATCTATCAAGTGGATTTAAATTTTGTTGAACTTGTTCTAACGTTGGCGTATTTAAGTTTCGTGATTCTTCTGTCATGTTGTCAAATTCACTTAAAAGGGCATCTAGTTCTATGTCGGCATTAACCATTAAAGATTACGAATGTAAAATGTGAATTTGGATTCTGGATAATGCGTCGGCATTTCTGTTCGCTTTTCCCTTTTTATATTCAATTTGATAGTCGAACTCTTCTATCTTCATTTTCCATCTGGTTAATTTCATGTTTGCTAGTTCCTTTAAATTAAATGACCATTTCAAGGGGCGGTGATCTGTGTATATAGTAAATTTGTGACCATATAGGTAAAGTCTAAAAATTTTAGATACGGACCAAACTACGCCCAAGAGTTCTCTTTCAGTCGTAGAATATTTATGTTCGGCGTCGTTTAATCTTCTTGAGGCGTACGCAATGGGGTGATCTTGCTTTATATGTCATGGGACAAAATACCAGATATGGCTTCGTTAGACGCATCCGTAGTTACTATAAATGATTTATTAGTGAAGTCAGGATATTGTAGAATTGGTGCTTCAGTTAAAGTTTTTTGCATGTTTCGAAAGCTTGAATAAATTCTTGCGAGTGTACTCAATTTTTTTCTGCATATATGTCATTGGTTTTGCTATTTACTTTATTTCACACTTTTTGCCGTATATCTACAAAATTATATTGTTTTCTCATTTCGAATGGCGATACAAAAAATTTTTTTTTTAACCCGTGGGGTTTTATTTGATTATGTGGCCTACTAAATAATAATAAGAAGTAGTTATATATTATGTTCTCTTTAACCATGGAACATAAATAAAACTAAATTCATTTTGAACAACATTTATTTTAATAATAATATCAGAATCCGATTTATTTTTCAAACATTTAATCACCGGTGTTATTTGGGGTTGCTTTTGTATTCGGTGAACCTTAAACATTAAAATATTTACAAAGGAAAAGCATTTTAAATGCAAAATATTTTAAATTCTCGTTTTAAAGCGACCGATATCAAAGGCTTGATATAGGTTGGAATGATTGCTGGAATGTATTATGTGGAATTTTGATATGGGGCCTTATCACAGAAGTATTTTTCAGACATTCAGATAAATTATTAAAAAGTCACTGACCATCATTGTTCATTAAGTTTATATGTCACAAGATTTTATGATGTTTCTTAATATTACAATTTATTAATGTGTTCATGTTTTAGTTTTACTTCATTTCTATTTATTTAACGGATAACAGGCACCAATTAAAATATGATAATTCTTTTTATCCTTTCTATGTGCATCCCGATTTACTCTCGTGCTTAGTAAAATTTTTAAAGACATAGTTTTCATCTAGCAGAAAATACAAGAATGCTTCAATACTTCTATCTTTTGTTATATTTACCGATGGCGGCAAAGAAAATTTAAAAAAATTATAAAAATATGAGTTTTCTTCCAGTCCCTAAAATAAACAAAGATGATGCGATTTTCGTTGCTGTCCCCAAAAATCTCCTTGGAGGAAAATTATCGTGGTATATCGACTAGTAGGATTTTATGGATTTTTGAAGGAGTGCAAGTTTACATATGCGGGAGAAGCAGCTGCTATTTATTTTTAAATTAATTGAGTTCAACGTACTGAACCGTATATTTTCGATTTTGATCAATTTAAGAAAATCTAATTTATGTGCTTTAATTTCTCCGTTTGCTCAAAACAGTACATCCTACCTATATCATAATGCCCAGTATAATCTTAAAAGCTTATTAATTTACCTCGAATTTGGGACAATAGAAATTAATCAAGCTATCCAAACGTGTCCAAAAATTGGGGGTTCATGAAAATTCAACATTATTAAGTAACTCGTTTACAATGAAACAAATCAAACAAAGCGAAGGAATTTTTTAAATTGAAATTTGATGAAATGTATAGAGTTTTTTAAAAATATATTTTTCACTAAAGAGAGCAATTTTTGACGGAAAACAAGCGATGCTATCATAAAATAGGTAAAGAGATTCCTTAAGGCATCAACTTAGCGTGCTATAATAAAATTATTTAAAGAGAAGCTAAATCTAACTAAAATGTGGAGTAAATATACGGATATTTTACAATAGCGGCTACACCAATAAAATATTTGTTGCAATAAAGGCCATATCAAAATCACATGTTTTTAACATTTGCGTATACTCATTCTGTGAGAGACGATTTAAAAAAATACTGCCGCATATAACACGAAGTTCCTTATTTTAGCTTCCATTACTACACTTCAATGTTCACCTTTCTATTCTAAATGGCAAAAAAAAATGTTTAAAGTTCACCCCGAACGATGTGTGGAAGTACACTTGGCTGGCTAGCGGTGAATGAGCGGGTCTTTACAGCGAGAACAATATTACAATATTAATTAATAATGAAAATGATATTAATGGTCAGAAAAATATTTAGGTTACCATTAATTAAATTTAATGGCGGGTTCGAGGATATTAGTTTCTATAAAAAATGAAAAAAACTACCTTTCGATAGAATCTGATACCAACAGGATAGGTCGTCAAAAAAAAATGGATGGTCCAAAAGAATACGCTTTCGTAAGAATATTTCCGTCATATAAGAATATCTTCATCAACGAGAATATTATCCGTATAAGAATATAACCCTATGTAAGAATCTTAAATAATAATTAAATCGTACCTCCTTGGAGGGTTCCTTCCAAAGTCGACAGCCTGTCGGTTTCGGCAGCAACTGACGCTACTGGCAACTGGTGTGTCGACGTCTGTGCCGGAAGCTAAAGAAAATTAAACGTTGAACGTACGTGTCGAAGATATAATAAGTGGTTATCTACTTACGAGTTGTGAGATGGCAGACTCGACTCAATTAAGAGGCTCCCCTTAGGCCCTGTCACCATCAAACGATCAAGAAATTCACTCAGATAAAACTTTTGGTTTCCCACAGCAGCAGGAACCCCTTTCATCGTTCTCCACTACTACCACGAATTCTTCTTCCCATGTCGACAGCTCTGCTCGGTGCCGCAAGAATGTTTATACTTTATCGACTCGCTAGTCATTGTTGCCAACGGCAGATCAAGTTCCTAGTGCTCCACAACATCCACAGACTTCTGCTGATGTTGATCTCGTTCATCCAATATGCGGTCAATACTACAACCATAATTACCCCCATTGTAGCTCCCATAATCGGATCAGTATAGCACAAATAAAAGAAAAACAAGAAAATCTACTTGGTTCATCTACGGTGTTTGAAACAATATACCTTACGTAACTATTTATATGTAGCCAATCCCATACTAGCAGCAGTCAAATCGCCGGCTTAACCTAAATTACGACTTTTAGATAAAGAAGCCGTTATTGGTATTGTTTAAGACTAAATGTTATACCAATTAAAATTATTAAATACTGCCGATAAATAAATAAAGGTAAGTGACTGAGATACTTCACACTATCAGAATTATCCCTTTCATTCGATCCTTAGATGAAGCGAAAAAGTAACAATATCTACACTATTATTCACATGAATTCGGCATAGGTATGTGGTTTCTGAGAACCAATTGAGCTCCTACTTTACTTACTTAAGCTTATAAAAAAACTATTTTATTTTTGTTAATTAAAAAAAAACAACTTTGATCACTATTCATTGATTAGAAGAAGCCGGCAAAGCTAAAAACATTTAACAATTTACAAAAATTTGAGGATAAACTTTGAAGCCGCTTGAACATCATTAATTTTTCACTATTAAGTTAATTCCTCCGGTGCCGTTTTATAGGTGTTGAAGGACCAGGCTCATCAAAGGCCTCAGTTTCTGAGGTAGAATCACTTTTATCAGCTTCTGAAACACGAAGAAAAACGTCACGATACTTAATGAAAATATGTCCAATCTACCTATTTTTTTTCTTTTAAAGAGACAATAAGGTCAGCCTTAGACTACTGACTATTTGTTACACACTTATTACTTTTAACACATTTTTACGTCTAAGACAGGTAAGGAGAGAGATAAATGGATCGAGAGGGGGAGGAACAGAAATAGAGTAAGAGGTATAGACAGGAAAAGGGATTAGAATGGAAAAATAATCAACTCACCTATAAAATTTTCGGTGTTTTCTGTGTCTAAATTCTACATTTATTTCATCAGTATCATCTTCGTCATTCTCCATCAAATCCCTGATGTCTCCTTAAAAAAAATGTTTAAAATGTTTTCTTAACCGCCTATCAAGTTACAGAAGTAACCCCCTGGAAGATCTCAAGGATCTTTTGTTAGGTAAAGAGACACTGAGGCCCTACAGTTTAATGTGGACTCCGAACCACTCTTGGGGTAATTTTTTTAATGAAAAATTGTTTCGCCTTGCGGGAATCGAACCCACTTTGCTAGACTCAGTTTGTTAGCCAGACGCTTTAATACACTGAGCTACCGTCCTATCGTTTGGAGCGTTATTAAAGGTGTTGTTATATTGAAATCACATCACCGAACATCGCAGCCCGCTTTTCCTGCAGTCGCATGCTGCTCGGCAACCTTTCTTGCATTTGCAAAATGTAAGTTTTAAAACTTCAGTAGAGCGGGAGGTATAGAAATAGTGACTGGAGATAAGCCTGCGTGTATTCTTTTCCAGCCCATTCTTCAGCTTTTGACCTGTTCCCCTGCCAAAGTTACACTTGATGGTATGTGCGGTATGATGGTATGATTGCTGTTCAGTTGCGGCTTCAGTAGGACGCAAATTTGCGATGTTATGCTTTGGTATGAGGAAAAGCATGAGAGATGGCAGTAAATCAGGATTATTAATCAATACGCTAATAAATTTTCTTTTACCTTTTCATAACAAAGCAGATGTTGTATCGTATCCGCTGAATGCATGTAAAAATATAATGTTTTCAGCAATTACTTTTTCTTCTAGAGTTAAAAGCGAAAAAAACTGTGACAACACTTTCGCTAGGCCGGGGTTTGAAAAATAAATATTCGAGGCCTTATACAGACCTATCAAAAGAACCAATAAATCTACGTCCTCGCCAACAATCATTTCTCCTGATGTATGTTTTGACGCCTCTTCAATCGCCATTTTAACATCTTCCTTGGCTTGACGTGCTTTTAAATTTTCGGCCTACTAGGTACGGAAAAAAAAACGCATGGGAAATCCGTATGAGTTGAGACGAAATGAAGTACGTTCAATTCCACAACGTATATTGCACTGATGCGCTCCAACGGTTACACACGAGGAGAGTGGGAATGGACAACAATAGGCACGGGCGCCTGCCACGTTGCGTCTCAGAGCGCAACTCTGACGACGCACTAGTGCCTTTGCGTTTGATCTTTCAAAAAATCATTTACATAGAACCTGTTATGTTTATTTTTTCTGTACATTTTGAGATTTTCAAGCCATTTTTTCAAAAAGAAATGAACAAAAATTTAGTTATTCTCAAAAAACTCGTATTTCCGGTAAGATTTTTTGGTGGGAAGTGAAAAATTCGGAATCAGCGATCCAAAAAACAGAAAGTTAGTCTATCTAAATCCTCCTATTTTTTCCATGTGAGTCCTTTATTTAGTCTCCATCGCCTAGAGTAGATCCACAAGACTTAAGAAGAACCTACACATAAGTGGGCTAGGACAACGACCTGAAATAATAAAACACAAAAATCTATTTAAATAGAACTAATACCAAACGTACAAATGCATAGCCTCCTTATAGTCTAAGACCCCACTGCAAGAAATTTACCCTCATCTGTTTTTTCATGCAAATGCGGTAAAAATGAATGATCATATATTGGTTAATGCATCACGGCCAGGTTGCCTAATGAAATCCTTTAGCAGATAAGGTTAACAAATTACTTAACAATTAATTTTATTTTGGAGATTACCTTTATTTATTTTTTCATTAATTTAAACAGAGTTTCAAAGATAAACATCTGTGCTACTATAAAAACAAGAGTTGCCAACCCTCAACCTGTTTCAACCCTTTGGGAGACTACTTGAAATAGTGAAATTTTTATTAACAATCTACTCTTATGTTTTTTCAAATATTTTTTGCCAAAACCAAGTTCGAATTTTTCCCTACACGAATTAGGTTGCTAAAGTAAAAGCTGCTACCAAAGAATACACGCGCATTCCATGCGACAGACAAGGACATAACGTAGCGGCAGTGACAACTGGTCAAGGACGTCAAGAAAATAATGTATTTTGCTGTTATTTTGGCAATTTTATTTATTTGCAATACACTGTTGAGTTTACCATGCATTAGAAAACGCGCATATTGAAAATAAAAGATGTTTATGTGCATCAATTGTCATCAGCCTCGTCTGAACTTGATTGTACATCGGATTCCCAATCATAGGCATTTTCTAAATTATAATTTTTTGAAACTTTTAGCATGTCCTCCACTTGCAGCAGTGTTGGTCTCCAATAAACCGTGT
The DNA here is from genome assembly GCA_963675555.1 of Leptura quadrifasciata. Taxonomy (NCBI): domain Eukaryota; kingdom Metazoa; phylum Arthropoda; class Insecta; order Coleoptera; family Cerambycidae; genus Leptura; species Leptura quadrifasciata. The sequence goes on along the minus strand of OY776678.1, from coordinate 53,132,732 downwards.
CGGTTTCAAATAACAATCAAATAATGAAACTTGTTTCCGTAACGTTTTGCCACATCAAATTAACAAATATTGTTCGCAACAATTTTTGTTTGAAGGATCCCCAACATGACGGAATGCGACCAGTGGTACCTGTAACCGTTGCATAATGTTGAGTATATATATTGGGCAGTCATTCTTATTACGACTTACCGTATGTGTTTGACACAAGTTATTAAATTCTGTGCTTCAGAGCTGTAAATTTTTTGTAGCACACGACAGTATTTTCTTACTGACTCGATGGTCAGTACAACGTCGTTGTGTTTGAATTTCTTCGAAGCACAAAAAAACATTTTCTAAAAGTATCACTATTAAATTCAATGTTCCGCTAATATCGCAAAGGAAACATTTCTTCATGTTTAAAAACAATTGAGGTAAATTGATATTTACGTCGAAGCCCGAATGTCAAGTAAGCTACAGCTGATAGTATCACATACTAACGCACAACGCACACGCATTTCCTTTACACAATCCCCACTGCCGTCACACTGCGTCCTTGTCTGTCACACGGAATTGCGCGCGCATTCCTTCTCACTCGCTCTCGATAGCAAGCGCGAGAATGGGATAATAAATCAGCTGGCAACCCCCAGTGGCAGCAGCTTTTGCTTTGGCAACCTTACTTCATCGTGTAGGAAAAAATTCGAGCTTCGTTTTGGCAAAAAATATTTGAAAAAACATAAGAGTAGATTGATAATAAAAATTCCACTATTTCAAGCAGTCTGCCAAAGGGTTGCAGCAGGCTGAGGGTTGGCAACCCTTGTTTTTATAGTAGCATAGATGTTTATCTTTGAAGCGGTGTTTGAATTAATGAAAAAATAAATAAAAGTAATTTCCAAAATAAAATTAATTATTAAGTAATTTGTTAACCTTATCTGCAGAAGGATTTCGTTAGGCAACTTGGCCGCGATGCATTAATCAAAATAGGATCATTGATTTTTTCCACATTTTGATAAAAAAACAGATGTGGGTTAGATTTCTTGCACTGGGATCTTGTACTATTAGTTATTTAATACCAATCAATTGAAATTTGAACGATAATGCATCGAATTCTAAACAATTGACTGAGCGAATAAAAGACAAAACACATAATTTTAACATCACGTAACTTCAGTGAGGCTGGCATATTTAACAGGTTCAGTCAAATTACATCTTGTATTTACAAGTAAAAAATATTAATTAGGTACATAAACAATATAAACATGTGTATTATCCCAAATTACAGATTTACTGTCTTATATAAAACGTTCTGATTGATATTTCTTCTTTTCATATTTTATTACCTCAAACGAATTTATCCGAAGGAGCTGTTTCTTTCCTGCATTTCTGCACTTATAATATATATTACGATTTCGGTGGGTGCAAATCGTCAGTAATGGTGAGGGTCAAGTTCAGGTGAAATGGGTATTTGGCACATAGAAACTCTTTACTTTTTCTATAGTCAAGAAATAGTTATTTGTTTAACTAGGCAGCAAAATGGTAGATTGACTGCCTGCGGCTGATAATTCCTAGCCGAACATAGCGACACTTTGCTGATTGATATTAGTCAGCAAAGTTAGTACTTTGCTGTTAATCAGCGAAAAACATTATTTTCTGCCTATATTTTCGTTGTGTTTTATTTCCAAATGGAATTTGGTTATTATATACATTATTCTTCTAAACGCAAAAACCTTATAGCTATTTAAGTACAAAGCGAGATACCTGTTCAGAAAATTCCAATTCCAGTACCTATGTTTACATAGAAAGCGTATACCACAGATTCTTTTAATGAATGCGCGATATGTGCATAAACTCCTAGAAAAGAAATGCTACAAATATTGAGTGATTTTACTAACATAAAGTCAAATAAAACGGCTGAAAGTTTTCTCTGTTTCTTTTCCACGGTTATTCCATGTACACAGTATACAGGAATGAATGAATACAAATTTGATTTCAGCGTTGGATTCAATTCTCTGTCTTCTAGTTTTCTAGTAAATTTACATTTTACATTAGGATAATAGCAGTCTAGGAAGTTTATCTGCACAAGTTACGTTGGTTTATGTCCCATAATATTTTAAATCCATTTTTCGAAATAAACTGCAGTTTACGTATCATAACTCTCTTTAGATGTAGGATCACATCGAGATAACAAGCAATTTTAATGCAGTAAAATTTAATTGGGAATTATATTTGTCATTTTGATTTTTTTTTATGTTGAAAAGCGAATGGAGTTGAAGTGATTATTTAAACGTATATTGTTTTATTCTCTTTATTAGTATCATTAGTTGAAAGTTGTGCAAAGTTACATAATTTAATTTTAATACTTTTCTGGTTTAGATACATTACAGAATAAAAATTCATGAAGTATTTTAATATATTTTATTAACTTCCAAAATCAAAACTGAATAACTAAATTATCCGAGAAATTATATAAATATAATATTACCCAAAATTTTAACATATTAAATGCTTGATTTAATATATCAAGTAGACTTTCTACTTCTCCACTATTGGCTTTAAGAAAATTAATTTTTATTAAAAAATAATTTCAAATGTATTTAATACACGTTAAGTCAACAACTTAAAACATGTAACGGAAGCAGTATTTAGCATAAATTATAACAAAAACAAATATATATTTTTCAAAATTATTATCTTAAAGTAGAATATTTTGTATATTCTTGAGTGAACACTTTAGTAAAGTCTAGCACTTCTAACAGTTTTTCTTAAAACTTGAAATTTGAAAAAGTAAAATAGGCGTAGTTAGTATTAAACTACGTGCAAACATAAGTGTGAATGAGAGTCGCTTAAAATTGGCTTCATTATCTTTTGAATAAAAAAACCTAGAAATCATGTTTGAGGGATTTTTTTAGGGGTCGAAATAACTTATAAACGGCGTTTGGCACAACAAATGACCCTATCAATTTTATTCAAACAGCTGAAAAAATTTGTATTGTAGTATCAAAATTTTTTCAAATATGTTCACAGTATAATATGGACATTAAATAGTGCAAAAATTCCGGTTGGAGAAATTTTGGTAACACTGATGCTCCGTTAAACAAAGTTACGGCTAAGAAATACTACAAGTATATACCTTATATTGTATCTTTAACAAATTGATATAATTAAATTTTCTCGTGTTTTTTATTATTTGACATATATCCTATAACAAATTAATAGCTAATAAATTAATATTTTAAACCGCTAAAATAATTCTCAGACACGTGCGTCGGACATCGAGTTCTACGATAGCTAGACATTTTTTAAAAAACTGTAAGAAAACTAGATAAAAAAAGTCTATAACTGGAAATTATTTTCGAACATACAGGGCGAGCCAAGACGAAATTACAGGTACCAAGTGCCTTTTTTTTAAATGGAATGCCGTGTATATTAGCCTCTTTCTAGGCTCTATTAATTCCTATATCAGCATTAAATATCTCCCAACCACTCGGATCTAATGAATTTTTTTGTTGAAATAATGCAATCTGTAGATGGATATTAAAAAAATCACCACAGTCACAATTATGTGTTTTAAGAAAAACTTATGTGAATACCAGTTACGAGACATTTAGTTAATGTTTTTGAATCATTTTCATTTCCTAAAAATGTACAGGGTGTCCAAAAATTATTTTTCATTTAAGAACATTTTCAATTGAATTTTCTCAATTTTTTCAAACAGAACACCCTGTATATTTTTCGACTAACGAACATTTTTTGTAAGTACTTCCCTATGGCTAATTGCAACCATTTTCGTTTTATAAATAAATAAGTGTCAAATTCAAGAATAAACTTAAAAAAAGAGGTTCCCTCAAATAATCCATTAGAAAAATTTTTCTCTATGCAATTTTGAAATGAAGCCATTTAGTGGGATCATTTCTTCCAATCCATTGAAATGAGTGTTTTTTTTGTACATTTTTTTTCTGTTTTCGTTATTCGACAAGCAATAAAACCTCAGTTTGGTATAAATTGTTGTATACAAAGGAGCATTTATCACACTTATCCAAGCATTACAATTTGTATTGAATTTAAAATATTTGCAATTGTACAATATGAATTTTAATAAAGTGGAACTCGTAGACATGACTTCTATTTTGGGCGAGTCAGACAGGAATTGTTTACTTGCTAATACAATTTATCACCAACGTTATTCTGAAAGAAGGATTCCTGATATTAACAGCTTCCAAAACCTTCTCGATAGATTTCTGGAAACTGGAAATGTCGAATATAAAAAAGTGAAAGAATAAAACGTGTTGTGAATCAAGAAAATGAGTTTTCTGTGGTGTTGGCAACAGTTGAGAATCCCCATGTTATTCAAAGAGAAGAGCTGATTAGTAGGACTAAGTAAACGGTCTGTGGGTCGAATCTTAAAAACAAATAAGTTGCATGCATGTCATATTTAAATGTACCAGGAATTATCTGATGACGATTTCAAAAGCGTCTACAATTTTGTAATTGGGCCAGAGGTGAAATGCAACATAATGTCAACTTCTTCAATACTACTTTATTCAGTGATGAGGCAACTTTGTACAAAAATGCATTTGTTAATAGGCTCAATTTCCATTATTATGCTTCGGAAAATCCTCACTTTTTTATGCAAGTTGATAACCAGATGGTCTATAAACGTTTGGTGAGGAATTATTGAAGAACATGTAATAGGGTCACATTTCTTTGCTGGTACATTGTCTGGAGCTATTTATTTTCATTTTTTGGAAAACTATCTGCCACAATTATTGGTAAATCGCCCTGAAAGAATTCGAAATAGAATGTAATTTCAGCAAGATGGTGCTCCACCACATTATTTAAATGCAGTTGGAGACCACTTAAATAATACCTATCCTAATCAGTGAATTGGAAGGAATGGACCCACTAAATGGCCTGCTAGATCCTCAGATCCTACAAAAATTGATTTCTTTTTATGGAGATACGTGAATTAAATTGTTTATAGAGACACACCAACATAGTACAAAATATGAAGGAAAGAATAATAACTGCCATTACATCTATTACACCGGCAGTTTTAGGAATAGTGGGAACCTCATTTCAAAAACGCATAGAAATGTATGTCAATTAAAATGGGCAACATGTGGAATATTTATTATAATTCTGTCTACTGAGTTATTTGAAGAAACTTCTTTTTTTAAGTTTATTTTTGAATTTTGTAATTATTGCTCAATAAAACGAAATCGGTTGCAATTAGCCCTAGGGAAGTACTTACATAAAATGTTCGTTTTCATTTTTACATCACATCGTCTAAAAATATACAGGGTGTTCCATTTGAAAACATTGAGAGAATTCAATTTAAAATGTTCTTAATTGAAAAATAATGTTTGGCCACCCTGTACATTTTCAGGAAATGAAAATGATTCAAAAACATTAATTAGATATCTCGTAACTCGTATTCACATAAGTTTTTTTTAAAACCCATAATTGTGACTGTGGTGATTTTTTTAATATCCATCTGTATCTGTAGATTGCATTATTTCAACAAAGAAATTCATTACATCGAAGTGGTTGGGAGATATTCAATGCTAATATAGGAATGAATAGAGCCTAGAAAGAGGCTTCAAAGAATGTACTGATATACATAGCATTCTATTTTAAAAAAGGCACTCGGTCCTGTAATTTCGTCTTGGCTCGCCCTGTATGTTCAAAAATAATTTCCACTTATAGACTTTTTTACTTAGTTTACTTGCAATTTTTTAAAAAATTTCTAGCTATCATAGAACTCGAGATATCGAGGTCCGACACACTATTGCCCCACCCTATATATTACCGAGCCCGTAATGAAAGTGGGTGGGAAAAATGTCTCTTATCCACCCACCTCTTTCCGACTGGTTATGAATCATATACTGTAAATTGTTTTATCAAACCATATCTTAGCCAGTAGAGGTGGGTAAGTAGGATTAACTAAAAAACGTAAAGAATGGGCTTTCAAACCGTGTATTGATATCAAATATTAGATGTCACGCAGAGATCAATCTGAAGATATCAAGAAATTCATTAAAACTATTCGAGGCGGTTCCATTATCTCTCCTTTGTTGAGATAAATATAAAAAGGTAATAAATTACTGAATGGCAATATATTAAAAAATATGTTGTGATCATTTCTCATATTTGACATGTATGTATGGCGATAATAATAATTGTACTCAGAAGTAAAGTAAATGTGGCTATGTAAAATAAATTCATTTATATTTTCGGTTACACTCTAGCACATGCAATATCTTACATATTTTTATATATTTTTTGAGTATAACACAACTCAGTTTGCCACAACAAAAAGCAATAGTTGACCAGTATTTTCCCAATGCAGTGTGGGTAAATCAAATGAGTTGGGACGAGCGTACATGCGTCTTTACTATATAGGCGCGGTTAGTACTTAGATGGGTGACCGTTTCAAGCGTTATATTATATTCAATTAACAAGAGACAGAAAAAATCGCAAAAGTCTCAAAATTTGTCAAAAAATCAACTCAAATTCACAAATTGTCCGAATTCATCAACAACACCATTCAAACATTCATATTTATATTATAGCACGAGAGTTCCAAAGTGCGGCCTTAAAAAATACAGCCCCCTCAACATCTCGATTCACATCATAACCACTTTCCACACCCCCAGCCATAATATTATGTTTCAATTCTGCAAATTTTCATTAAACATTTTCAACTTTCCATTCAAGTTTTCATTCGTACATCAAAATAAACTTCATTCACTTTCCTGATGTACCAGCTGACCATTCATCAAAACTTCTTCCCATTTCGCATGTTCCGATTTACATCAACGCTTATTTCCATTTCGTATGTTCCGTTTGATGGCGCATTAATATCAAAACTACTTTCCTTACCCGCATTCAAAATATTTTATTTCAATCACACAAACTTTTTATAAATTATTCTCTCTTTTAACTCCACCGCTCATTCATTTTCGCGTCCTAAATATCAACATACAATCAATCGCCATTCAAGTTGTCCAAATAGAGTACCGGTATTACCGTTCCCCTTTGCTATAAAACCTCACTTCCGAAACATAAGCTATGTATCAAATTAAATTGAATACACGTCATTCGTTCACCGTGAACGTATCGGTACAATTTCATATATTCAATGCATTGTGCACCGACCTCCTCCAACATTTTCAACTATTTTTCGTTAATAACTTCTGAATTGAAATCGATTCAAACTTCGTCCATATATCAAAAAATTTACGAAACAACGGAGCGTTTGCGTGTTCATGTTAAAGAACACGCCAAAACCCTCGATAAACTTTTCGAAACTGTAACAAAATCCGACTTTCGCATGAAAAGCGTGCTTCACGTAAAAATGCCGTTGGAAGAGGTTCTTATATTTTAAATCATATTTTCGCTCTACGGTGCCATTTTGTATGCAAAAATTTGAGAAACTCATCAAGGAGTGTAATTTTAGAAAGTGTAGTAAATGTCGCTGCACGGGGACGTAATGTCGCCCCGACCACTAAAATTTAGAAAGTGTAAGTAAAATCGAATTATGGAAATTTCAAAATTAAAAACCCTTTTACGAATCCACGTTGTGCAGCACTGCAACTCATGCGTTGTGTAAATATGAGGACAAGTTAATCCAGTCTCTATTCAAAGTATTTCGAGAGTTTTAGCAAAAATAGTCTTTAGCGACAAGGGTGACCATTCATTTCCTAGCAGTCGATTTTGACGAGGAAATGATGGATTTGAACGGGATTTGCCCTAAACCGGTTCCTCAGTGATTCGGTGTCAGAAAAGTATCTTTACCATATACTCATATGTGCATGGGACCGCCTTGCCTGAACGTATGAATTTATAATTGCTATAATATAATTCAAAGTCGTTGTGATTCAAGCATTTTTTAGCTCTGCGGAGTGAACCAAATTATAATTGAACTAATAGTACGTAAACAGACAGGCAAGCAAAAGCCCACCAAAAATTTTTAAACATTTAACTTTTCTTGAATCTTTTTGTGTAATCGTTAGCTATAAACCGCATATTGGATGGTAGTTGGTACATTATGAGTCGTTCCGTTCCTCACTATGTGCTGTACACGGGCCAGACTATAGTTTGTCAATACATTCTTCTTGAAGTTTTTTTAAAACATGATTTTTTAAAAGAGATTTAATATGCATTTTTTTAACTTTATTTTGTCTTTTTCTTATGTTTTCAAAATTCCCTTTCAGGTTTAATTTTAAGAAAGTGTTAGTACTTACTATGTTAGATTTATAGTGTTACGACGTCCAATTGGTACCATCAGTGAAGCAGTTAAGCATAAACGAACAGTAAGTATAAATCTTGATATTCTCCGCCTGAAACAGTCGTTTTGAACCCTTTTTTGTGAACGTTAATATTCATTTTTGGAAAATATAGTAGAAGTCCTTCAGATGCAAAAAGATGGATCGTTCACATTCACAAGGAAGACCGCGCACTGGCCTCACATCTTCCAGCGGATTGTATATAATTGTATGCGTGGAAGCTGTGCAATCTTAGGCGAGGATTATGTAGGTGATATACCATCCTTTGGAGGGAATGTAAAGCCGTCGGTCCCTTGTCTATTAAATGTTAGGCAAATAAAAGATCCCTACTCTTCGAAAGAGAAGAGGTTCGGTAAAATTTCTGGTTGGGGGTAGCTCGTCTACAGGTGTCGGTGTTAGGCCTCAATAGCGGAAATAGGTCGACGTTAAATAAATATTAAAAAAATCGAATGAGATTAAGTGGGACGATTAGTTAGTAAATGTGTTACTTTGTTCAAAATCGAGTTTGCATTAGTACCTACTAAAATTTGTTTGTACACATATTTTCTTCGATATATTAATGTACTGAATCGATAACGAATAAAGTGATTTGTATGCTTTGCATTTTCCTTATAAAAGTTTGAGAAAAATTAACCAATAGTTAATTTAGTTCTTGTTTGGACTTAGCCCAAGTCTATATAAAAGTTGGAGCTGGTTGAATCAGCTAATTGTTAAATGACATTATGAAACTTGAAAATAAAGACTGAGATAATCGAGCTCGTTGTCTCTTGCAGGGAGGTCATTTGGACTGATTAGATACTTTATCAAGTTCAAGGGCCGTTAATTTTATGCTTTCTCACCATAAAATTTTGTCGCATATTTAAATAGATATAAAAATATTGTTTATTTTTGTATTCTTCATACAGTTTCCTATTGCGATTTTATTCGAACTTTGTGATGATTATTGATATAAAGTACATTGCATAAATAATATTAAATTATAATAGCGTAAATATAATATGCTATAATTTGTGCCCTAACCCAATTTAAATACGTAGATCCCTAAATATATCAATAATGACATTAATGGGCTTGCAAAATAAAAAAATATCAATACGTAGAAACAATAAATAATATATTAAAATAATTAAGAATGGTGCCAATGTTATAGTAATGGAAATAAATTAAAATTATTTCTTAATTCTGCTTAGAGACAACATCTAGGTGGCATTGAACTTAACAGTACTATTGAAAGATACAACATAGAACTGATCTGATAATAATAAAAATTAGCAAACCATACCTGATCTCCATGGAGTATACCCCAAGTGAGTTGTTCATACTGAGTAAAACAAATAATGTCTTATCTCACTAAATTCTTTAATTTTCTTACTGGCGACTGGTTTCGTGAACTATAACTTCCTTCACATCATCAGGCCACAAGAAATAGAAATTCTTAAGAAAATTAAAGAATATAGTGAGATAAGGCATTGTTTGTTTTTACTCATACCTGAACTGTAAATAATAAGAAAGGTATAAGGATAAAAGTATTTATTGTACGTGTACGTATGTAATATTGTATGACAATGGCAAATAAGTAATGCACTGGATAGAATGTATTGCTATAAGATCACGTCTCAAGCAATATCTGTTTTACTTTGCAATTAGAAATGAATTGATCTGAAAGCACGTCTTTCTGAACAGAGAGCAACCGGAAATAATTCCCTTTAAACAAATGTCATTTAAGAATACTTCATATTGTATATACTAAAGAAGGTCCAGTGGGGTATATCCATTATATGTTAAAAAGAACCCGCTTAGGCAAAGTTAGAAAAAGTACATTTTAATTTGTCAAATTTGACATAAATTAACTCCTGGGAAGAATACAGAAAATTTGATATGTCCGGGAGTAGACAATGGACAGTAAAATTGAATGTATTAACGATTTAGTCCAAAACTTGAAAATGAACTTATAGGCAATTTAAGATGTAATATCCTTTGTTTAATATTGCCAGGAGAAAATGTGTGATACATAATGTCGAGCCTACGGGTGTGCTCTTTTCCTTTTTTGGATACTCGCTTAGAGTTAATCCTTTAAAACTCACAACTGAAGCACTGTAGGAATGGGAGAACCGTACCTTACTTCTTTGCTAATCTGGGGGGTTTATACATATTGTTGGCTTGGGCCTAGCGCAGTTAAGTTAAGGAACCTGGTGGGATTCACTAATACACTAGTATAATGATGTTTACGTTTGACAAAATGTTAGGTTAGGAGCTCGGTATGTCATGCTAGCTGAGAACGAAGTTAATCAGTAGCGCGTCGTACGTTTTTCGGTTTGGGTGCCCTACCTTATATGGTTTTATTACAGCTGTAGGTTATTACATCACGATTAACAACTAGATTTTATGCGCGACGGATAAGGAGTCAAGTAGTGTATGTATAGGCTTTCCTGGTTATTCGATTTAGGGGCTTTAGTGAGTCAAGAAAAGGAGTTTGGGTTGGTCCGCCACTGGCTGCGGAAATTCTATAGCGAAGGTGTGAACCGTAGCTGGATGGATCTCTGTCAGTAGGCGAGGTGGCAGTTTTCGTTTGTTGGGTGAGAGAGACGAAAAGTAGCGGGAAAGGAAGATGGTCGTCTAGGGCTCGATTGGAAAATAAAATCTTATTTAATCATCATCTGGATAGATTTATGTGTTTCCAAGTAATAAATCAAGTTTTTCTATTGTAAAATACCGAAATTTTTACATGGTGAATGTATTTTTGTGAAAACTTGAACCGTGGATGGGATATGGTTCGGACGCCGAGTCGCCTTTTTTTTCTGTAAGTAGCACGTTTTCAAACGTATTCGTTTCAAGCTATCACCTAGTTTTCTTTGTATTTAGTCTCCTCTCATCTCAGCAATCGGAAGCTGTTTAACCAGTTTAGGGGGACCTGAGGCCATTTTCGCAATCTAGGAAAGAGACCCTCTGGTAGGAGATGAGGTTATGCTCGCTTATGTTACATTTGGCTATTTTATTGAATGACTAGTTACTTATGATGATATATTGTTTTAGAATATTTTTTTCGACGCTTTTTTTTTCGATATAGAAGGTTCTCTACCACATAAATCTCTCGCAAGATCTTTTTGTGGGACGTTTTTGCCCCCCGCTAGTTTTTGCCAAGTGCATTCCACAACAGTGGCCAATCCTTATCCTGTGGCTGTGAGGAACTGTGGACGGTGAGACTATTCTAGTTGCCGGGTAACGTGTCGCCGTGTTTACTTCTGGGGTCCAGGACTTCATTCGAGTCCCAACCTTTGGAACTCGCTACGTCTCCTCGGCTAGGGCAGGTAACATTAGCACAGAAAGGTATGCGTGTGTATGTGTTCGTGCCAACAGTGTGGAAGCAGCGAACTGGGTTGTTGCTATTGAACTCTTTTTCGTATTAAGTGCCTACCGATCACGTCTTAATTTCTCGTCTACAATTTAATTATATATATACCGTATTGTCTACTAATGTATTTGAGTATTAGTTATATCTCACGACACATGTTTATTGATGGGTCATATACCTGCTAGTTAATTATGGCTTGTACTTTGCCCTACGATTCGAAGGTCGTGACTGAAGAAGGAAATAACCCTAATCTATAATCTCAGTGTTTCATTCGATCTACATAGCGACTCCGAACCATGAGACAGAGGCCGAATTCACAGTATATATATATATATATATATATATATATATAGATCCCAGTTCAAGTGTGCTTCTAGAGGGCAGAAATATTAAAAGATAATATTTGAGTCGCAAGCTCCTCTATAAAATCCTTATTTTACTATAAGGAATGTAACCAAACTGCAACCAACAGCTACTCTTCGGGCTATGTGCTCCGCCGAGCGCTGAATTACAAGTGACAAGCCTGGCGAGTTAAGTGTAATAATCGCATATTACCAATAAAACGCATACACAAACGCTTCGATTGCAACAAACACCAGCCAAAAGACTGATCCTACTTAAAGGAGCTCTCGTGCCAGTCGTCCCATACCACTTGCAGACTGCAGTTTCAAGCTGTTGGCTCTCGTCAGTGCAAGGGATCCTCGTGTCGTTCGACACATGCCTACCTGCCGCGATAGATCTAAATAATTGCTATGTGGTTTCATTTACCATTTATGTAAAAATGATCGTATTTCCTAAATAAACAAATGAAAAAATTGGGGCCCTTTTCTCCATAAGAAAGAAGGCAATCTCCTTTACAAAGGAAAATCTCGCGACAAGCTTTTATATCATAAAAAAATATATAGAATGTAACAAAATAGTTGCTTTTCTTCCTTTTAGAGTATTTAAATAAAAGCTTGTTTTTAAAAAATGTTTTCTTACTATTAATTTTTTTCTAATTATAATGCGATATTTTTTTAGCTAGACTGAGAGCAGTGAATATCTTTTATTTGCTCTCAATTCTTGTGCCATGCCATCATTCGATAGTCTCCTCAAGTTAATAAGTAGATCAATTCACCAATCTATAGTAATAAATTGCATTATTACAAATAGCTGGGCCACTTGAATTACCACCTTACAAGCTTTTCACCAACAGATGGCTCCAGCTAGGAAAATATATCAATTTATTAAATCGATGTGTATATCTTAGGAAATCTACAATATAAACTATTATTATAATTAACGTATAAAAATTGTTTACAAAATGATAGTGTAAAGATAGTTGACGATCGAAAGTCCATAAAAATCGATTTAGTTTTTAACATTTCACAAGTTTATACTCTTGACAACCGTATTGTCAAACTGTCAGTTTACGTTATTTCCTCTTGTTATCGCGAGTTGAAATAGTTATAAATATCACTCAAATTGCTTCATACTTCCTTTTTAAATCAAGAAATTGAGCCAAAAACGTTGCTAGGGATTAATTTAGTTAAAAGGCCCGTATTGCTAGTCGGTTTAATAGCGGATCAAAAATCAAATTTAACCTAATTATTATTTTGGTTTGTTTAATTGAAATTTCGGCTTATTCGGATTAATTAGCGAGTTTATCGTTCAGAAGAGTATTCTGGGTAAGTGTTAATTTCTATGATTATAAACACATGCTCACATTAGAGGTTCATTTTGAGAATAATTTTGCAACTTTAATTATAGACGATTTTGGTAAAGCCTGATTTTGAGTACAGAACTTGCCTACTGTTTTATTTTTGGATTATTTGGATTTGGGACCTTTGGATCATTTACTATTCTTTGGTACACGAATTTTGGTATACGAATTTGCCCTGATTTTTGCATTACGGTTGAGAAAAACCTTATCTAATCATTGTGAATATTTATAAACCCTATTTAATTGTGTTGCGAAGATTTCTACCACCTGCAAGGACCTCGATCAACAATCTTCAAGTTTAGAGCGCCTGGAAATTTCTTGTAAGAGCTAAGTAACTGCTGTATTTCCTATTTATTATAAAATTGTTTAAATTTAATAATTATTCTTGGCATTTATTTCATTGTAAGATATTTACCTTTAAATTTTGTGTACTGTACTCTGCTGATTTTTATAATAAATTGTATTTGTTTTTACTTGTTCTTTTTATTGTTCGCTCTCACTACAAGGATTTGTAAGATCAGGACCTCGTTTACTTGTCCTGACTTTAAGTAGTAATATTCTATTCCTATCTATCATATGATGTTACAAATTCTAGTAGAGGTTTTTAGTATTCCAATAATTATACTAATATAACGAGAATAAATATAAAATATAATATAAATATAACGAAAATATTTTTATACAGTCACTACTTGACTTCTGTTCTAATATGTTACATATTAACGTTTATGGAAAATGAAGTGTTTAAGTATATTTAACATAACTCCAATTATAAACGTGTCCCTAATGTATTTTACGACAATAATGCTTATCTCTATTGGGTTCAACGTGCATTTGCATGAAGTGTATTTTAAGTGAGGGTTTCGGGCAATTGGTAAAGTTTGTTTTAAAATTTTTAATTCTTCTAACAAAATTATGGTTTTGCCTTACACTCTCTGTATAATAAATTGGAATTTGAATATCATTGTCCTTTATAGCTTGGCCCGAAATAGGGATTAGTAAATAACTTATATCCAGGGCAGAACGATCTCACGAATTTTATAGCTATATTTAAATTCGACCGTTTCATTCAACTTTATGATCCTCGATATGCCTTACCCGTACGTTTTATTTAGTCCTTTGTATGATAAATAATTTGTCCCATTTTATGCTGACTGTTTTATTTTCATGCAATTTCAGGTGGCTGAACTTTTTTCGCATTTAGGGAACGAATAAGCTCGAGGGAACTCCTAAACCAGGCACATGTTATTACTTCACATCTGTAAGAACATTACTAAATATTAACATATATTTTATATTATACATGCAGCGTGTCCAAAAAATAATACATGAATTGTAAAAAAATATTATGATCATAAAAATTGAGGTCCAGATCTTACAAATGCTTATAGTGAGAGAAATTGTGTAAAAGAAGACAGTTAAAAAAATGCAATTTATTACAGATTATGGATTAACAGTTTTACACACACTAAATAAAATACTATATTGAAAGAGACGTTAATATAAGTATCAGTAAAATATGAAAAAATATTCAGAACAAAGTTTTAGGTACCAGGATAACTTAACTTACAATTTATTAAGTTCCAGTATCTCCAGACTTCAATTCTAAACTTGAAGGCTCGGCTAATATGTCGAAATAACCAGAAAGAAATATGCCATTAGTTTGCGCTATTTTTATACTCTCTCTTAATCATCTAGAAAAATTAGTAAAAATACATATTAAAATTAACCTAAAAAAAAAATATGATTGTATGATTGTAATGTCGTGAGCAGAAAAAAATAGTTCAACTTTTTTTTCTAATGTAAATCTGTCTCTATTTGAATATGTAATGAGTAGCCGAAATAAAACAGATATCACTTTTAATTTATTTTTTGTTTTAATCCTATAGTTATTGCTATAGTAAATGATGGATGGTTAATGAGACAAATTGCACTGCGTTCTAACATTAAAGATATCCTACTTAACAAGAAACTAACTATTAATATTTCGTTATTGCACCATTTCTATTTATAACTTATATAAGTCTGTTTGGTATAGAACTAAATAACCTTATACAATAATCATTAGTAATAATATTTTCCCATGCATTATTTACTATTTCCAGTAATTCTTCGGCATTCGTGGTCTCACATTTCATTTTTGGATACTTTTTACGAGTAGTCCCTATACTTCTTCCACAGGGTTAAGATCTAGACTATGACTGGGCCAGTTAAGAACATTGATGTTGTTACCTTGAAACCAGTTAGTTACGGTATGAGCAGTATGAACGGAACAATTGTCTTATTGAAATATGAACTCATTATTAGGAAATAATTGTTATGCAGAAGGGACCATAATATTGTCTAAAATCCTAATATACGTTTCACTATTAAATCGTTCCTCAATATGCCACAAAACACCAGAACCACGTGCCGATATCCAAGCCTACATATTGATGGAAAATCTACCACTTTTGTCATTGTTAGTTATATATTTCTCATCTAATCGAAGTATTCACGAATACGACCGCTGTGTGTTGACTGGAAAGTTTTTTCGTCTGTAAAGATTACATTGTTCCAAAAATTTACATCATGCGCTAAAAATTCAAGCGCAAAACCTACTCGAGCTTCTTTATGTTCAGCTTTCAATAAGTATTTCTGTGCTGCTGCACGACAGCGTAGCTCCGATTCTCTTACTCGCTGGCGACCACTACTACTCGATCCAGGAAAATTCGTTTCTTCAGCAGCCTGAATAACTGAGTAAAATGCAAATTTTGTTGTTGAGTTGATATCCTTCGTCGCCCTGATCCAGGATTTCTATTAATCGTACCGTTTATTCTCCACTTTCTTAAAATGTTACACACCGAATTTTTGTCAATATTATAACGTAGTGCAATTTGTCTCATTGATCATCCATCTTCTGCTTTAGCAGTAACTCCAGATTTAAGTAAATCGCTTATATGAGGCATAAGTTTTTTGCGCACTTACAATAAATTATGACAACTAACTGACAATGTCACAAAAATTAAAGTTAGATGTACACAACTAGATTTTAGCAAAATACCGCTATAAGACTTGTCCTATTTTTTTTTGCTCACGACCATACGCATAATTGTATGAAAGGAGTGGAATCGTTGTATATATAGTGCCTTCAGTCATGAGTACATAAGGATGATACATATACTTATATACAAAATACGCACGCCTTGCTTTTCTTGCATTCGTACATTAGTATTTTTTTTATTTTTTACTTTTTAGTACGATTTTTTAAAGAAATGCGAGTTTTTAAGAAAAATTTCAATTTTTTTATTGTCTACTTTTTAGTCATAATTTTTGGTGGGTTTACTCCCCAGAGATCGCTCAATAAAAATTCGTCACCTAACAATTTGTTTTGATTTATCGTTCCAATTTTCACCCCCGCGCCACCTATGTGCGGATATTTGTAAAAGTTGGAATACTTTATTGTCATCCGATTTTTATATCTGTGCAAAATATCATTGATATCATTGATCAATTGATTATGTCAGGAAGTGTGTTAAATAAGAATGCAGGATTTGAAGACAAGTTTTACAGATTTTTTAAATTTTCACCCCTACGCTCTCTATGTGCGGATATCTGAAAAACTAATGGTGGAATACTGTATTGTCATCCAATCTTAGTAACGGTGCAAAATTTCATCTATTGATTATGTCAATAAATCTGCTTAAATAAGGATGCAAGATTTGAAGACAATTTTCACCCCCGCACCCTAAGACGTAACCAGTTTATGAAATTTTGTACAGTTACTAAGATCAGATGACAATTCGTTACTTTTGCAAATATCTGCACGTACCCCTACTCCTACGTGCAGTAACGGTGGAATACTGTCTTGTCACCTGATCTTAGTAATGTGTACAAAATTTCATCAATTGATTATGTCCGGAAGTGTGTTAAATAGAGGATGCAAGATTTGAACAGAAACATTGGACACCCATTGTGTGTTAAAGAAAAGCAAGTAATAATAAGGAGAAAGTATTTTCCTGACGTTTCGTAAACTAATCTGTTGTCGAAAGACAAATCTTAATTGCTGCGAATGTTAACTGCACAGCTTCAAGATTGTATTTACATCATATCCACAGATATTTACTACTTACACAGAACATCAGATAAATACTTTATGCTTATATTTGTCATGATTTGACAAAAAATAACCTCTGACTGTTCCTTTGGCGCTATGTAATATACTTGTTAATTTTGTTATCTATTTGTAGAATTCAATTCTGATGGAAGATACTTGTGGTAGAAAAATCTATAAATAGAAAAATAATATGAACAGTACACTACAACTAATGTTTATACAATAAAAAGGAAGAGGTTTACAGTTTGGGTAGTAATCTGACTTCACAAGAAATAATAGATGGCGAATATGCTTTAAATTTGCCAATCTTACAAAACATAATGTTACCAACATCTAGATTATAAATGACAAATCTATCTTATGGACTTTTCATTGTTACAACTATTACCATAGCATTACTTTATGGATAATTGTTATGGATTAATTTATTAAAATAATTCACGCTTATCATATTTTATAATAACAATTCTATCTAAAGAATTTCTAATTTAATTTGAAATTAAAATACCGCCATTTGTTGATGGAAAGTGTAGCTATTGAATTTAATATTTTTGGGGTACTATAAATTTTTAATGATTAATAAATTATGACGCCTGTTCTTGATAATTCAAAGATCTTGTTATTACATTGTTATTATTGTTATTACAATGCTATTACATTATTTATGTGGCGCCATACGGCCAATGATTATTGACAGGTCACAACTAATGACAAAAGACGAGCAGATCAGTTTTAAATACATTTCTTATTTTTTTCAGGTACAATGTGTATAATTTTTTTATATAAAAATTTGCACAACATCGACTGCATATGACAACTGCTCTGGCGACTCAGTTACCAACTTTAGCTACAATTTTTAAAGATTACAGACATAAAAATAATAATGAAATATTTATGAATCAAGTTAAATGGTCAAACTGGGTTCTGTTTACGTTCTACCGGCGTTGTAAGCCACTAACCAATTCTTTTTAAATCATAAAAACAAAATCAATTCTAATTTAACAAAATTTCTAACGAGTTGGCTCCTTGAAATTTTACAGATCTATTTGCATAAATTTTGCTTTTCAAGTAGTTTTTTTATGAGTACCTAGGATAGCTAGACCTTTAGACGATATCACAAAATCAGTCCTATTTTAAATGCGAGGGAAGTTAACCTCCAGAAACCATTAATAAATGGAAAATAATATTTTGTCTAAACCAACTCTAACAATTTTGATTAAATTTGGCACAGGGATACTTCTTTAGTATAGGCTATTGATTGTGTCATAGAAAAAACAGGAAAATAAAGAACTAAGCTGTTCAAGGGTTTTATTGCATAAATCGTTCAATTGGTCATTTAAGATGAGAAAACCGCTGAGTGCTATTAAATTAGAATATGCAAATTGGAGATAGAGGTGAAAATGCAACCCTTTCAGTTTTTTAAATGTAACTCGAAAACTAAGCAAAATTCAGGTATAGTAGGAAACTTTTTGTAGAGAATCAAATTTCTCATCGCATAGGATTATTTAAAAAATAAAAAACAATTTTTTGTGCGAAAAGTATCCAAAGAAACAAAAATAAAGCAAAAAATCCATTTTTTTTACTTTTTTGCCTATAACTTTTTTGAGCAATGTATTTCAAATTAATTTATTAATAATGAATAGTTATTTTTACAAATGTATATATAAAACAGCGATGGTTTTTAAACAAAGTAACAATAAATTATTCTTAAATATTTCTTTTTTATGTATCTTAAATATGAAGATTTGCGAAAATATATTTGAGATGAATTTACTTTAAAATATAAAAAAAATGGCTTGCGGATGTATCATTGGTTGTCACGGAAGTTGTGGTTGTAGGAAACTAGAACTAACTTGTTCTATGTTTTGCAAAGAATATATGGATGTCAATTGCAACAATATACAAGAAGCAGAGATTGCAGAGGAGGATGTCCTTGAAGACATGGATGAAGATATTGATATTCAATTTGAAAATGTTATTGAAGAGATGGAATGAATTGTTTTTATTGGAAAAAAGGGCAAATCTCTATATAACAGATAGATAAAAAAGCGATATTTAAGAATAATTTATTGTTACTTTGTTTAAAAAACCGTTGACAGTTTTATGCATTTGTGAAAATAATTATTCATTATTAACAAATTAACTTAAAGTATATTGTTTTATTGAGTAAAAATCAATGTTGTTATAAAAAAATACTACGATTGAGCGACTATATTTCAGTCAATTTTCAATGAAGAAACTTTTTGAGACCACCATTTTAAAGGAAATTTCTTCTACTTTTTTTTTCTATATAGAAAGTCCATACCAATCTCTACTGAAAAAAAGTTATAGCTAAAAAAGCACAAAAAGAACAAAAAATTTAATTTTTTGTTTTTTTAATTTTTTTTATACTTTTCGCACAAAAAATTGTTTTTTTTGTTTTTTAAATAAGCCACTTCGATGGAAAATTTGACTTTCTACAAAAAGTTTCCTATTAACTATGCCTGAATTTTGCTTAGTTTTCGAGTTATATTAAAAAAACTGAAAGCGTTGCATTTTCACCCATATCTCTAAGTTACACCCTCTAATTTAATGGCACTCCGCGGTTTTCTCATTTTTACTGATCAATTGAACGATTTATGCAATAAAAATCCTTGAATGTCTTAGTTCCTTTCTATATGACATAATCAATAGCCTAGTACCAGTATGAGATGGTATGACTATTTGCTTCTAGAAATTTCAGGGAGGGATGTTGCAGGGATGTGATTTAATTAATAAATAGTTTGTTTTTTAAACACTGAAACAATTTTGGTTAAACTTAACACATATATGCTTATTTAGTGCTAGTTTAAGGTGGCATGCCCCATTACTCCTAAAAATGCTGTGGGGGCGAGCGTAGGTACGTCTTTACTATGTACATACTTTGATATGCGATGTAAAACAACATCAGGTGCAGTTAGTAGTTGGATGGGTGACCGTTCCAACGAAGACCGCGTCCTCGCCTCCCACATCTTCCAGCGGCCTGTATATCAGTGTATGCGCGGAAGCTATGCAACCTTAGGCGAGGGTTGTATAGGGGATATACCATCCTTCGGAGGGAATGTAAAGCCGTCGGTCCCTTGTCTATTAAATGTTAGGCAAGTAAAAGATCCCTACTCTTCTTAAAGGAAGAGGTTCGGCAAAATTCCTGGCTGGGGGTAGCTCGGCAGGCGTCGGTGATAGACCTCAGTAGCGGAAATAGGCCGACTAAATAAATGTATTAAAAAAAAAATGCTGTGACGGAGGCTGCGCAGGTAAAGTTAAGAGAATAAATACATTTCTCTTATAACACGGCTTCACCGATTTTGATCAAATGTTAGGTATGAAACATTTCGTTAGTACCAGCATACAGTGGCATGCCTAGTTGCACCTAGAAACTTTATGGAGGGATATTATGAGGAGTGTAGTTGAAAGAGTTAAATATTTTTTTTTCTAAAACTACTCTAAAACGATTTTGATTAACTTTAAAATAGAACATTTCCTTATTATCAGTGTTAGATCACATGAGTACTTGCTCCGAGTAAATGTAGGGAAGCCGCGTGGGGTAGGCTTCAAAAAATTCTATTATCCATTAAGAGAACATTTTCGCTTTTTATTGAATTTAAAACATGTATACTACTTATTATTAGTACTGGCATGATATGAGATATCAGAACTAGTTTCTTCTAGAAGATGTAATGAGATACCTTGCGGGTAGATATTAAAGAATTAATCGTTTTCCTAAAAGGGCTGTAACAATTTTGATTAAATTTAACACGGGAATACTGCTTTTGTACAAGTGCGAGATGACATAATTAGTCGTAGAAAATGTAGATGGTAGGCTGTGACAGCAGTGTTTAAATAATTATTTTCTCGAAATCCGCTATAATAAATTTCATTAAATTTACAAGGTATTCATTAAATTTACAAGGTCGGTACTTCATTAGTACCAGTATGAGATGATATGACTAATTCATGCTAGTTCCTTCTAGAAAATGTAGGTTGAAAATCTGTGAGAGGAAGGTTAAATAATCAGAAAACGTAAAAGTAAGAAGAAAAACACTAAAAGTAGGTGCGGAAATAAAACTTGGTACCTTTTAAAACTATGGATTGGTTGAAAGATTAATTGAAAGATAACGACGATTTAATGATATAAAAGTGTATTGCGGGAAAGAGGGTATGTTAGTTAATAATAATTTAAATTAAATTTTTTAACATCAAAACTTGTTTATGATTATTTTTGAATGCTAGGGTCAGAATATATAAGTCCGACCTGATTTTAAGCGTAAAAGTTTGTTTTAAATAATAATAAATAATATAATATCAAATAAACATAAGTTAATAATGGAACATGGTATAAAACTACCATTTAAATGTGTCTCGTAGATTAATTTCATTATTGAATATACAGTGAGTTTCTATTATTATTGACACCTTGTTCTAGGACAAAAAATTCAAAAAATAGTTCCCTAAATCTTAATCTGTATAATAAATACCATCGGAAGTGAAACCGTTAAATATGATTTTATTCTAGAGAATTATTATTAAGATAATTTTATTAAAAAATTGTTTTTATTCATTGGATGATAATTTGAGAACATCACTCCAATAAGTTCTATTATGCCATTTAAAAATATTTTAATAATAAAATATATTCATATAAATTTGCATTAATGTTGAACAGAATTACATGTAGTTTAAATTTTTGTTTTTCACTTAGCTGTTGTATGTACAGTTCGTTCTATATGTGTTTTTATGTGTGGGTGTGTGTATATACACATATATAAGTGTGCATATTATTGTCTATACTGTTATTATATACGCAATGTGTACGTGTATTTATAATAGTTTTTATCTGTTTGTTTTCTTCTTTATTGACTTGCTAAACATGTACTTTACATATAATGTAGTTAAACTATCTAACTATTATCACCTACCTCCTACAGGTAGATATATTTTATTTCTACTGCTAAAGTTTTTAAATGTAAAAACTGAAACAATCTAATTAACAAATATGGCATAACATAAAATACTTTTAAATCAGTTGTTACTTTCCTAGTTTAACTTAGTTGATAGATAATTATATTATGATTATATTTAAATTTTAGTTGATGGCGAAAGTAGAGCAAAAACTAAAACTGATTCAAGTAAAGTGCTGTTTCCGCTTGAGTAACCCTAGTTTACTCGATCTGAAAGTTTCCTAAAGGATTTGAATTCCTTCAAAACCTGGAAGGGTTGATAACAGATGAAACGCTAAAATCAATTTCAGGTTAAAAGCTCTTTCCTTTAAAGTTTTCATAAGAGACATAAAAATATGGCAATGTTGAATTTATGTATAGATGGTAAATTATTTAGTACCGAAATTCGAGAAATATCTCACTTATATGTACACAGTAATGATCTACAATTGCGGATGCATCTAAATTTTTTCCTTTTTTTTTCAGGTGAGTCCACCACGATCAATTGTGAATATTCATAATCGTACGTACGTAAGTTTTTCACATATAGATTGGAGATATTGATCTCATTTCATTAATATTCGTTATATTTTGATTTTAAATGCATATTTAACTAAATATGATCCATATCAATAACGTGCACTGTTTAATGTAAATTTGTTGAGCAATTATGTGTTTTATATCATTCAATATCTGTAGTTGATTTAGGGCAATATTTATTTATCGTTTTACGTTTTAATAACACAAATTATATGCATATGAAAATACATAATAATAACGACAATCATTAATTATATAATAATTTTGTGATGTAGAATTCCATATTTCTAATGACAACTAATAATAAAAAAATTATAATAGTATTGTTAATTTAGCAAATTGGAAAATGAATGAGTTACCAAATTAGATAACTGTCCAAAAAATGTGCTAACCATACAACATAACCTCTAACTTACGTAATTATCCAGCTAAGTTTGTTAATCATGACATGAGTCTTGGATAGTATTGAAATTTTTATTGTAACATTAACTGTGACATATTTACGCAAATGCCAATACATTTCAACAATTCTCGAATACACTACTTGAATTGAAATGAAATGAAACATTACAGAATAGAAAGAACATATTACATATAAAATTTGATAAATTTACAGCAGTTTATATAATTATTTTAGGGGAGATGTGGTTAGAAACTTAAATATTCATCTACTGAATAAAAAGCATTTTTAACAATATGTTCTCTAACAGTTGATGAAAATTTATTTACACTGGATATATTTTTAATTCTACTGTTAATTTATTATACAGAACGGGCCCCTAAATAGTAAGGATTAAGTTTATACAATTCTAATCGATGCATCATATTGTAGATTTTGACCATGACGCGTCGAGTAATCATGATTGAAGTTTTTCAGAGTAAAACATGACAAGTTATTTTTTACAAATTTTAAGAGATCAAAAATAAATAATATAAATATACAAGGAAACGTTAAAAAATTTTTTGCCGAATAAATGTATTGTTACATGATTCCCTATAATTAAATCCGAACATGAAACGTATTGCCCTTTCTTCTAAGACTCTGTCAGAGGATACAGAGTAGAGTTTCCCCAGAAAACTGCCCCATATCTGGTTCTAGATTCAAAACTCGAGAAATAAAAAAAGTTGTAGTTTTTACATTAGAAATTTGGCACAGCCTCTTTATTGCAAAATATATACTGACAAATTTGTTACGAACATGCTTTACCTGACTTTTCTAGTCTAGAGATAAGTCTATATTATATTCCCAGCAATTTGAAATCTTTTACTTCCCTAAGAAATTTATCGTGTACCTTATTCATCGAAGTATAATCTTTTTGCGTGACTGATTACCCTATTATAAATTTTTTTGTAATTCCGGTAGTACTGAACTTCAACAATACCAGCCTTCTGTAAGTGAAATAATTCTTGAATTTGAGCGATGATGTCCTGATGCCTGGTGTTAACTGGTTTTTGTTGTCAGTATTAACATTTATATTTTTTTATGAATTTAAAACTAGTGTTATTTATGGAAATGGTCCAAAATGTTTGAAAAAGTTTCGTATTTATTATTTGTTCACTACAGACACTGTGCCACATTTCTGTACTTAAGCGTGTTTTAAAATTACGAATGTTTTTTGTTGAGAAAAATCTGTAATTCAAAATGTCCCGAGTGACCCGTTAAGCCGGTGCTAACCATTTCTTTTTCATAGTAATCAAAATTTCAGAAGATATAATCTACAGCAGTGGTCGAGTTATTAAAAATTCTAGTGGGTTCATTAAACAGCAAATGTACATTGAACGAATTATTCAAGTCATCTAGCACAGTTGTGTCATTATTCTTAGATAAATAATTAATATTTATATATCCACAGATTATTATTTTATGTAGACTCCTTTTGTTTGATATTAGGTATAAACAGGCCTCTAGTTTAGAAAAATATATTAACATCCCTATACAAACATACAATACAATAATTGGCATTATCAATAGTTAATTTAACGACGGCATATTCAAATATTTCATCCACACTTAACGCTTCGATATCAGGTAAATTAACCGAATAAACGAATTTATATGTTAAAATAGGTATCACCGTGTATAAGTGATTTCCTACATTGGTAACTAGCAGTTATAATTGTTAAAGCTGATAAACTATCTCATGGGGTTGTATCTAGGTTTCTGACACAAAATACATCTTTATTTTCATTTGACATGAACAGCTCAGATTCTTATATTTTTTTTTAACGCACTGAAGGTTATGGTGCACAACACTAAGGCGGTATAAACTGCTATTTTTTCGTTGTTACTCATCGTAGTTTATTTATACATACTAAGTTTCTATAAATTGCACATTGGTTGTTCTTCGCCGAATGGTTGGTGTTTAATTTCATTTTGAAATGATTGTTGTAGTTTACGCAATTAATAAAAGTTAAATTAGTTTTTACGCTTCACTCCTCTTGTGCGACTCGGTGTAGTTGAAACAGTGGTAACTCGAACGTCTACAATTTGTTGCTAACTGACCAAAACGTAAACACTTAAAATAGCGTGTAATATTAAAAGATTCAATAACAAAATATTTTCTCCAACCTATAAATAAGAAGTCATTTTTTAAGATTTTTAAAAATAATATAGTCCAATTTCAGCAGTTTTGTTCATATTAGAGTTCTTAACATTTTTTAAAGGATTTTACAGTATACGTTTTTGTCGTCTTTTGATTTAAATTGATTCTTTTTTAAGATATCGCTTGACACTTGTTCGTTTGTGGCATCAGTTGACTAAGCATTAATAATTTCTAAGCTTCTAATAATCTCACAATCCTATCATGATAATGATAACATGGTGAGTGAAACCTTCGAGTAGTGCACTCAAGTGTGGTATTCAAGTTTTTTTATGTAGTTTTTTGACGTTTGTGAAAACTACGTTAGAGTGAGTGCCACTTCAAAGGTTCCACCCAAAGACTCTAGGACTAAGGAATTCAGCATCCCAAGAGTTGCAATGAAAATCAGTAATTGTTAATTGCCAGAACAATTAGCACTATTCACCCTAATTGTGAGGAAAATTGATTTTTTGACTATGTCCAATACTGCCAATCAGTTTGTACTTTGGAAGCAAACGTTTTTCAACGTTTTGTCTACTGGCGGTCAAATGCGAGCACAAATCCAAAAGTGTGGCTTTTATTGACATGTCCTTTATTTGCAATTTTTGATAAAGGGTTGAGCATTAATATCTTCAATTATGCTGTCTCCCATACAACTTAAATCGAATTTCACAAATCCTTTGGGAAGTACTTAGAATACACTACACTTTGAGTTCTATTCATTATTTTGCTAAAATAAATATTTTGCCACTTATAGAACAGTAAGAGCTTGTAGAGCAGTAAGAGTTGAATACGCACGATCTCTCTGGTTTAAGAAAAATAATTGATTTTTGTTTGGAAAATTTAGCTTGAGACTCCTGAGGCCGTTTGTGCAATTTATTTTTTATTTTTGAGAAGTTCAAGAGGGTTACCTTAAAACTATTGAACAGGATTAACTGCTACACCCTATATATGTCCAGACTGATTGCTTCATTTTTTGTTTAATAGAATTATTTATTTAAATTTTTTTAGTATTTTTGAAAGTCAATGGCAGGGCACAGAGTAAAACCCTGTATAGCAAATTTAGAAAAATAACAACCCTTGGTTTTATACGAATTTACAATATTTATTTGAGCTCTTGAATAGAGTTTAGAATTAATTTTATTTAACTTAATAGCGTGGTAGGTGGTAGGTGGCCTTATCGGGGAGGCCAAGTGACCTAGCTATGTATTTGAGTGTTTAGTTGAGTGATAAATTAGGTAATAAAATTACCCTTACTATTTTTTCGAAAATCAAATCGCCTTACCTAGGAAAATATGTATTTAGAAAATATGAATTTTATAAAAAAATTTATAAATTAAATTTTTATTTTTTATAAAAAATTTCACAAGAGTAAATTGTTGTGATATAAAAATCTTTCTCATTCAATTATAATCTATTTTACCAATAAGAGAGATATTGTATTTTATCACTAAGATAAATGAATTTCAATAACCAATTCTAAATTTTCCAATGGGCATTAAAAATAACTAGCGATGCGGTAATAAGTGTGGATGTTAACTTCGACATTGATGAACAGAGTAATTTTCTTCTTTCCGAGACTCAGGTTTTAAAGATATGGTACAATAATATTGCCAAAAATATTTTAGCCAAGTTTAAAATAAATGTATAAATATTGTAACATTATAATGACCAACCAGATCAGTTTAAATACAAACAAGTATTTGTCTGCATTTAAATTCTCAGATATAGTTTTAACAGAGCCCTGTACTGTACCTGTCTAAAATAAAATAGACGAGAAATCGTGTTAAATCGTGAATAATTATTCTTCTTTTCATATGCTATTTGATATCGATAATAAAATGATTCACTTTCCTTTCATACAGGTACTAGACGACGTAGAAATCATATACTGAACTAGTTATATTTTTTACCTTGCTCTAAATTTCGACACAAAAGCAAGGGTGTGTATTTTGTTTTCAGTATCATTTATTAATGTATTTTCATATCTGTTCCTCACTTCACTTGTACTCTTTTTTGTCATTTCAACGTCATTTCATAAAAATCATCCCTTTGCGTCCTGGGGTGATAGTAGCTTATCTTTAAGAACATGTTTTTTACTTCCTCTTTAGAAATTTCATAGTGATATCCTTTTCACCCTATTAGTCACGTTACAAAATATCATTGCAAAATAGATTCGACCCCACCTAAACACAGTGACGTACAAATTCCTTGCATGAAACAAAAAAAAGACTATCTATGTCATGGAGAAAGGTTTGCATTTTTTTATTGAATATTTTCTTGAAAATATTATATGTCGAGGAAAATAACGTTCTTAACAGTAGCATGATAATTAGATTATCCAATTCTGTAAAAATATCGGCACCGTGCGCGTTCCTGAGAATGTTTTAGGCCCCATTGAGGAACCGGAAAAAAATTAAATGTCAAATTCGGGCCGCAGACATATAAGTCGATACAGAAGCCGTCAAAATTTTTGGGGGACGAAACCTTGGGGATGCACATAAGACGGACTGCGGAAGATTTTGGACCCCGAAATTTTGAGGGGGTAGTGGGAGCTGGTGAGGAGTACGAACATTCCATCTTTCGGCGAAAAATTACGAGACCCCGAAAAGTATTGGGGTAAAATCGCGACAGATGTACGGTTTAGGCGGTACAACCTTGGAAACACATTAAAGGGGGAGGCAATTGTAGACGAAAATCTTTTGGACGTTTTTTTTTCTGCGATACACCATTTATCCATAAAACAAAATAAAAATTCGCTAGATGTTCTCATTTTCTGCAGTCTATATTCTGCCGGAGGCGCCGCGAGTAGATTAAATTTATCACAT
Organism: Leptura quadrifasciata; assembly: GCA_963675555.1. NCBI lineage: Eukaryota > Metazoa > Arthropoda > Insecta > Coleoptera > Cerambycidae > Leptura > Leptura quadrifasciata. Next base: position 53,104,416 of record OY776678.1, on the reverse strand, counting down.
TACCCAATAACTTCTTTATAAAAGGAGATATCGATTAAAAATTTTGGGCAGTCAGTAGTGAGGAAATGACAGAGGTTCGGTTCAGGAGCAGGAGCAGTGATCAGTGATCAGTGATCAGTTTAGGGGTGGGGGGCAATTAGTGTGGCGGGGGTAAATATGGTGGTGGGGGGCAATTAGTGTGGTGGGGGTAATTAGAATGGTGGGGGGTAATTAGATTAGTGAGAAGTAATTAGAGTGATGGGATGTAAGTATGGTGGTGGGAGGTAATTAGACTGATATGATGTAATTAGAGTGGTGGGAGGTAATTAAGGGGCGGGGCTTAGGGGATGGGGCGTTAGAGGGCGGGGCCTATGAAAGGTGGTGGTGGGGGGCAATTAGATTAGTAAGAAGTAATTAAAGTGGTGTGATGTAATTGTAGTGGTGTGATGTAATTGTAGTGGTGGGGGGCAATTAGATTAGTAAGAAGTAATTAGAATGTTGTGATGTAATTGTGGTGGTGGGGGGCAATTAGGATGGTAATTAGATTAGTGAGAAGTAATTAAAGTGGCGTGATGTAATTGTGGTGGTGGGGGGCAATTAGATTAGTAAGAAGTAATTGTAGTGGTGGGAGGTAATTGTAGTGGTGGGGGGCAATTAGTGGAATGATGGGTAATTAGAGTAATTGCATGATGGATAATTATTGTGGTGGGAGGTAATTAAAATGTTGTGATGTAATTGTAGTGGTGGGGGGTAACTAGAGTGGCCTAATGTAATCGTAGTGGTGGGGATGACTCTACTAATATAAATAGAATGCAATGCTTCTGCATCACACAATTAAAACCTATCGCCGATAAGTCAAGAGCTAACAAGTGAGTGTTGTGCAACTATCCGAATTATTTCAAGTGAGCAATATTTTATATTACTTTCTGTAATTCTTTCACTGTATACATTCGATTTAATTATGGCAATTTCTGATTACGACTTATTTGCACTTAATGCAATGATCAATGAATCTACAGAGGTCTTAGAACAAAAGTCTATTTCATCATTAATTTTACATAAACCATATATCATTAAGAAAATTTCTGCTGTCAATACGCGATTTGGAAAATCAATAGTAGTACATTTATTTGAGGAAAGCACAATTACATCTTTCAAATCATTTCTACCAAAACGAGTTGTTGAAATTGTGAGTGAGGATCTTATGAGTAAAATCAATTTATCTGGTAAATACACACTGACATATCTAGGTCAGAGTTCTCCGGTGTATAACGGTGCAAAACCCAGTGTAATGTTACGTTTTGGCTGTTAGTTGAGATATTGTATAGTTGCGTTAGTTATTAATTTTTAATTTTATATTAGTAAAGAGCATGGCTGCGTTAGTTATTAATTTTAATTTTATATTAGTAAATGGAATACAGTTGAAAGTATGCTGGGAGTAATATTGTTGATTCACTTGCAAATATATGAAATAATTGTTATATAGTAAATAATAACAAATGGACTTCTACAATATATTTTCATCATCACATTTTGTGTAAGTTGATAAAAAAATTATCCTTTCTGAATATGTATGATTAATATGTTTGTTTTTTATTTTTTTAGTTTAGTCCAACTGGCACAATGTGGATGCAATATTCAGCTCAACGGTGGGTACGGGCAGAAGACATTAAATCTGCCATTGAAAGGTTGTCTTGTGAACTAAGTGACTTAATCAAGGATTCGCAGCATTCATTAGTTTATGATACAAATGTCTTCTACGATGTTGAAGAAACAAGACGCGTTGAAAAAGATTGCAGGATGTATGCTGCTGGTGCAAATCTATGTTACAAATATTCAAGAGGCTTTTTAAATTTGAACGAATTTTGTAAGCATATGGTTAGAATAGAACTAAGACACCTTCTATATGACATAGTGAAGTACCTGCCTAAGGAACTTATTGAAAAATATCAACTGGACCAGTCTGATGATGATACAAGCAGTTAAATAATTCTATGTGTTGTATTTATTATTAGATATAAACAATTATTGTATTATTTTATTATGCAATATACAATTACAGTATCTTAAAATTTTTCTTTGTATTTTCGTACTACGATGAGATTAGAAATAAAACAAATATTAAAATAATACGTGTATTTTATTACCTATTCTTGATTACATAACTAAAAGATATACCTTAATAAACCTAAAGAGTTTTTATTCCAATTTTATATTTAAATCTACAATACATTTGTAAAGAAAGTGAACATTTGCGAGAGCACAATGACAATTATTATAATGATAATGTTCCAGACATTCTGGTATAGTCAATGATTTAAGGTTAGGTAGAGGCTGTGAATAGTCATTAAGAACTAAAATTTTATTCCACCGCAGATATTGTAGTAGGAAATTCTTCTTCGTCACACCTTTGCATAGTATTATTACATTGTTTAATTGTAAATTATGTCGATAGTTGTTAACAGCATTCTGACAAAGTCGTTCAAAGATTAGTGGCAATTTTTCCAGTTGAATATATCCATGACTCCATTTTAAACCATGGAAATTTGTTTCCAACCACTGGTATTGCACCTTTTCACCACGTGCTAAATGAGAATGTATATGGTGGTTTGAAAATATAATGTGCTTGTTGTTTAGTGTTACAGCAGACAGCAGCCAATTCTTTCACTATAAACTCATTGTCATTATATTGAAAACTTTGTAAGTCAATGATCAAAGTAGGAAATGTACTACTTAAATGCACCATATTATAGTCTTCTACTTAGCACCAATAAAGCCGTTCTGGACTGAACCATCCAATGCGCTGTACGTTAAATAAGCATCGTGAAGTATAAGAGCATATACTCGAGTTTGCTCGGGGAACTTCGTTTTTCGTGTTTCAAATTCTATTTTTATGTCGACAGTGGATGATTTAATTGCGTCCGGTTGACGAGAGCAATCAATAACAAACAATGGATTTTTTCTGAATTCGCTAAGATCCATCATAGGTTCACGCATATCTTTATCATAGTAACTAAGCCACGCCTCCTCTACAATTGTATTAACAATAGATGAAGTATATTATTGTATTATTTTTAGAGGATTTTATATTTCCAAACGTATATTATGTATTATTTTAGAGAATATAAGATTAAAACCAGTCATTTGTGTTTTTATTATTTATTTCATCATACTACTCATAAACATTTAAAGTTATAAAAAATTACACAAATTCATGAAAATATTATACTATAGAAGTTTTATCGATCCAAGTATTATGGCTATTTGGGAGTCCGAGCCATTTCACAAAAATCTTCTTTCCTCTCTTTTTTAAAACCTTCTCCACCAGATACACATCCGGATACTTAGCTTTTTGCAATTCCATTTCATAAAAGCCTCCCTTTATCGGTTGACCCTGCATATCTTCGATTAAATAAGTCCTGGGGTAGGTTACATTTACTTTAAAGACTTTGAACAGCTCAGTTGAAAAGTTAGGTGTATATCCTTTATCAAATATACCTTTGTATTTGCTTATTCGAACTATGTCGCCAATATGAAACTTAGGTTTTAAAGCAATCTTAATGTGATCATAAGCTTTTATGCGTGTGGTTGGTTTCACATCAGAAGGTTTCATACCAATTGTGCGATGTACTTTATTATTGTACATTATTGTAATGTTAGGCAGAATGTCAACCCATTTATATTTGCCTCTAGCTGAGAATTCTTTATAAAGCCAATTTTTTAGTGTCCTTATTACTCTCTCAGCGATTGCTGCTTTTTTTGTACTATATGTGGAGTAATGGTTTATATTGTATTTTTTCATTAGGGTGGAAAATGTTTTATTATAAAATTCTGTACCCTGGTCACTTTGGAGATTTTTAGGTGAGTAGTTTGATTCTTCCAATACATCTCTCATGCCCTTTGTAATTTCAATACCAGTTTTATTTTTTACAGGTCTAGTCCACACATATTTGGAGTAGCAATCTATCACGACAAGAATATAGTGACATCCTTTATTATCATGAGCATATGGTCGCATCTCAATCAAGTCCATCTGCCATAAATCGCCATACCCTTTTATTATTGTTCTCCTTCTACGGAAATTTTTACGAACTGGTTTGTGTAGCTCCTCAACGACTGCTCTTTTTATAATACTGGACTCCATAATAAAGTACCTGACTGGTAGGTGTTCACAAGTAAACTAATTTCTAATAAGTCAATTCTTCTAATATACTAATGGACTTTGTTTATAGTTAATCCTTTTTTATTTTTAATATGTCCCAATGCAGCAGCGGTGTCAGCAATTTCATCCATCATCTGCTGTTTATCAACTCCCACCATCTTAACATCAAGTGATTTGGTTTGTGAAGGTGCGCTTATCAGACGGGATTCTTGAATAGTGCTGAATACCTTCTCTATTGCATTGGTATTGTCTTCAACTAATTTCTTAACATCTGAAATTTCTGTGTTGATATACTGTCGCACTTCATTAATCATCTCGGTAATTTTGTTGTGTACAAAAGTCTGTTGGTTCTCGAAAAAGGCACTATGTAACTCTTTCATGCATTTTTCTACATAATTACGAGTTACACCATCACGATTATCCACTGGCTCTCCAATATTTTTTAAACGTTTATTTTGAATATCAAAGTGATTGTCTACGGTTACAATAAAACCAACGCCTGGTGGTCCACGTACAATCATTGACTTATTTAAGGCACTTCTTCGTCTCCCGAACTTGTCAATTGTGTTTACACCTACCATTTCTCTTTGCATTTGAGATAATTTCAACATTTCGGTGCTTTATATACTAGTTATGGAGGAAGTCATTTTGCTAATATATTATTTCTTCTTCCCGAAGTTCCTCGACCAAACTAACTATTTCGTTGTCGACATTGTTGTTACCTGCCATTTTTGAACTATACAGCAGTCGCAAACGATCCACCAGTTCTTTCGGTTTATTCCAATAGACATAATCCACGCCTCTACTATTATATAATTTTTGAAGAGGTATGTGTGGAAAACCCAAACCAGTTCTGGATCTCGTATTTACAGTAGAAGACATTAGTGGCATTATGAGTTCATTAAACTTTTTCCATTTGTTTTTATTTAAACCCTGCTTGAAATTAAAATCCTTATATGCCGCCTTTGTCTTTTTTAATATATCTCTATATATGTGACACTCTTCGTCATCAATAGTGACTTGATCACGGCGCAGAAATGATGGATACTTCATAAATATTATATCATACAACTTAGTACTACCGGGATACGTCCCCAGCTCCTTGTTACTACGCGACAATGTGATATTTCCACTAGAAAAGTGTATCTCGGCATCACCCATTTGTAACTTGGCTGTTTGAGGATCTAGGCGTACACCATACACAGTATCATATTTATGATCACCAGACTTTAGATTTTCTAGGTGTTGCTTGATTACATCACATTCTTTTTCTTCACTGCTAAGGAAATTTTCTGAATCTAACGATGATCTCGGCGGTGTGTCCATAAAATATGTTTGAATTGCACTTTCTTCGTCACTAGTTTCAGATGCCGCTTTTACACCCTCTTGCGGTTGTGTAGGTTTTTGTATCTCTGTAGTTGGCTGATTGTGTAATTTTACCTCTGAAGCGAATGATATAACTTTTAAAGGTTTTGTTATGGGCTCATACAATTTCTCGAGAGATAACCGAGTATTTACATTCTTACTTTTCAACGAGTTAAATTTTTTACGTATAGAATCAGTAGCTTCAACTAGTTGACGTTTCAAATTTATTTCACTGGTGTCCTTCATTGCCAATATTTAATTTCACTGATGTAATCTCGGCGCTGTCTATAGATCGACTAATGTTCTAATTATGGTGCTTTATGTATATATGAAACTATCAAGTCCTTTCCTGTATCTGCCTTCATTCACCTCTCTGTCTTTGTCAATCACAAGAAACCCATATTTGTCTTTCCAACACTCTGCACACATATCTTGAAATTGTTTAAAAGATACGTCTGGCGAGACATGATCAGAGAAAATGTGATGTAAATTCATATTGTCCTGTTTGAAGATTGCTATGAAATTGCTGTTGTCTCTTACCAGTTGTTTTGGCACGCGGGAATATGTTTGTGCTAGATAAAAACAATCTACATGTTTGTGACGTCCCATTGAGAAAAATGCACGAATTACATCTTGTTTTTCACATATAACATCATCAAATATAAATACAGAATCAGGTTCAGCGTCGGACGGTTGCACTATTTCTGCATTATTACTAAAGGTGTAAAATTCTAGTCCCTTAATAGGTTCTAATATCTTGCGTAAATATTCATACTTGGGCTGATGAAGAGACTTTGAATATAAGTATATATTTGCAAAACGTAATCCGAGGGGGTGAGTAAGTAGAGATATAAGTAAATTTGTTTTGCCGCACGCACTTGGACCGATTAATAGTCCGCGAATAGTTGAGGGAAGTAACGGACCATGGCGCGGTTCGGCTTGTAACCCACTTCCAACTTTTTCATCTAAATTGTCTATAGAAAACTTCTGTCTCTGCTTCACGATGCGCATTGTAGCACGGTTGAGGACTATATAAATGAATGCACATCATACAATCGTTATTTAAATGTTGTCAGTCAAGCAGTGCACAAGTAAAAATCGCCGTCATTTAAAGGCTGGCAGGGGGGTAGTAAATTCCCTTATAAATAAGCTTCCATTTGAACTACATTTACCAGGTGGTTACCAGTATTGTGGTCCAGGCACCAAATTACAAGAAAGATTAGCGCGAGGTGATTCGGGCATAAACAAACTTGACGCTGCATGTAAGGAACACGACATTGCATACGATCGAAACAGGAGTGATTTAGCAGCCCGCCACAAAGCAGACTATCAACTTGAACAAACTGCGTGGAAACGAGTTAAATCAAAAGACGCCAGTTTAAAAGAAAAAGCCGCTGCTTGGCTAGTTACATCTATAATGAAGGGAAAACAGCGTCTTGGTATGGGATGTGACTCAATTGTACCTCATTCTAAAAAAAGAAAAAATATTAAAAAGAAGAACCCTAAAAAGATAGCATTTGGTGCAGGAATAGTTCGTAAAGTGCGCGATGACTTACGAAAAGTTGATGACAAACGGTCTATAGCTAAGGACCCAAGAAAAATGACGTACATTGCACTTCAAGCAGCGCGACGTCACCTGAGGGCTGCTGGAGGAAAACGCAATATTCGTACACCTAGGATCATACCAATCCCGAAAGTTGGTGGAATTCTACCTTTAATACCTATTTTTGCTGGATTATCTGCATTAGGTAGTTTGGCTGGCACTGCGGCGGGTATAGCTAAGGCTGTAAATGATGTTAAAACGAGCAGAGAAGAATTGGCCGAAAAAAATCGACATAATAGACAAATGGAAGCGATTGCAATAGGAAAAACTGGTAAAGGGTTATACTTGAAACCGTATCGCAAAGGATTAGGACTTTATCTAAAACCACAAAGTTCAAAAAACTACTAGACATCCTACCTCGAAAACCTCTCACCGATATAGATCTGAAATATTATGCTGAGAAGCTGAAAGTACCATATTTTCGAGGTATATTTATGCGCAACAATCTACCAAATTCAGGACCGCGACATAATGAATATGTAATCATAAATTTGGATAGTATAGATGGTCCTGGTACACATTGGGTGGCATTTAAAAAACTTGGCAATACAGTCACATATTTTGATAGCTTTGGTGATTTACCTCCACCTAAGGAACTAATTCTGTACTTGCGCAAAGGCTCAAATTCTACCAACAAAATCTACTATAATTATGATCGTCAGCAAAATTTCAACACAGTCTGGTGTGGTCATTTGTGTTTAAAGTTTCTTTCTACAAAGCAGACATAAGACGCTATGGAAATGACATCTATGACTCCTGCTATGGATCAAGAAAGCATTAAGCGAATGGGTCATTCATTAATCGCATTCTCTAGACTACGCAGCTTGTTGAAGATGAGTAAACAACAACTCGCAGATATGCCTAAAGAAGTAATGATTGGTTGTGCCGCACATGAAATTGCATTAGTATGGGATAAACTACCCAGACATCTCCAGAGTGATATCGATATTTTAAAATACCAATACTGTCAAGAGCATTATTCTAATGAGAACGCAAGTGACGTTGATGTTAATGATGGACCATCGCCTCGAAAAGTATTCTGCTGTTACTGTAAAGTACGTGATATAAATGTAGTATCAAATAATGAGACACCGTCACCCAACAAGATGAGAAAGTTAATCCACGATGATTGCTGTAAATCACAATAAATTCATAGGTCAGTGCTCAAATTCATCAGTTATGTCGTATACTTTTACTCTGTCGAGTCACACAAGTGTGCTTAGTGCAGAATTTTATCCACCCATTGAATTAAATACTGGTAGTCGATATGGATTGGGATTAACAGGATTTTATTCCTACAACTCCATATTCAATGTGGACGAGACGAATAATCGATTTTGTTATAAAACTGGATCGAAAATGGCTCTCACAGCTCTCCATATACCATTCGGTGCATATGAAATTGATGAAATATATCGCACAATACTAAAAGCAATGCCGAATGATAAAAGAGAAGAAGAAAAAGAAAAATTATTCCAACTGCGAGCCAACAATAATACGCTGAAGTGTGAAATTTGGTCAAAATATGGAATTGATTTTACACAGCCAAATTCTATTGGAAGTCTATTGGGATTTGAATCGATATATTTACATCCGAACAAAAGACATGAATCAACGCTCCCTGTTGATATTATGAAAGTACGAATGATACGGGTGGATTGTAACATTATTTCTGGAGCCTATTTAAATGCTCTTAAATCCCATACCATATTCGAATTTGATATAGACGTCGAGCCCGGCTACAAGCTCACCAGGGAACCCGCCAACATCATATATTTGCCTGTTGGACCTGAAGGACGTCAGTTTATCGATAACATTACGCTGCGAATATTGGATGACAACGGACATTTAGTCAATTTTCGAGGTGAAAAAATTATTGTAAAACTAGAATTGAAACAGTTTTAATATGGGAGGTTTTCAATACAATCAACAAAGACCCCGTCTCCAATATAATGCAATCAATGATAAAAAGGAGCGTAATCGTGCAAAGCGAATCATTCAGCGTGAGCATCTTGATCAGTTCAGACGTAGATTGTCAGCTAAGGATCGTGCATTTCTTCAGTCCGTTGGATTAGAAGTCCGAGAAAATTAACAATGGTGCTTATTACGTCTAGTGAAAAACTTGAAGTGTTCGACGAACCTGTTTTTGACCAGTCAATTGTTAGCTTACATGAACATACGTATAAGCCATATGGTTCGCAATATTATAAAAACTCTGATACAGTACGCATTCCTATTAATTTCCAAGACCTAATACTTGACATTGCAGAGAGTTACATATATATTGAAGGCAAGTTTACTCCTAGTGACCTCACCAAGCGGTGTTATTTATCCAATAATGCACTAGCCTTTCTATTCGATGAGATAAGATATGAAATGGGTGGCGAGTCAGTGGCCGTCGTTAGAAAGCCTGGAATCACCACAACAATGAAAACTATGGTATCATATGGGCAGACACATACGAGAGCACTACTAACTGCAGCTTGGGGTCTCACCGAAGAAAAGCAGTGTATTTTAGATACTACCAGTCATGTATTCAGTGGTAGACTACCTCTCAAATATCTCATGGGTTTTGCGGAAGATTATACAAAAGGTGTTTTAAATTCAAAGCAGGAACTAATTTTAATCATAGCCCGCTCGTTTAAAGACTCTTATATTGGTGAAGTTGATGCAGAGCTAGAAATTAGTAAAATTGAGTGGAAGATTAGACATATTGTACCTGAAGATAGACAAAAAATTAAGCTGTTGAAGAAAATTGATTCAGGCGGTAATAATGCCAGAATTAAGATGGTTTACCGTATGTGGGACCTTTATGAACTACCAATTCTGCGTGATACTTCTTCCGATGTATGGGCTGTTAAAACCACCAGCAGTCTTGAGAGACCTCGTTACATCATTATTGGTTTTCAAAACAATGCCAATTCCAATAATAGATCCAAAGATGCCACAAAGTTTATTCATGCAGACATAAATAATATTCGACTATTTCTAAATGCTGAAGTATATCCATATGAGCGTTGGAATTTAAATTTCGATAAAAAGCTGGACTCCGCAGTATATTATGCATACGAGAGCTTTCAACGAGGTTATTATGGTAGAGACATGGGGGAACCTATGATGGATCTTGAAGAATTCAGAAAAAATCCATTGTTTGTCATAGACTGTAGCCACCAATCCGAGGCATTGAAGACATCTACGGTTGACATAAAAATAGAGTTTGAAACACGAAAGACAAAGTTCCCCGAACAAACTCGTGTATATGCACTTATACTTCACGATGCCTACTTGACCTATAATGCATTGGATGGATCAGTTCAAGGTGGATTTTTTGGTGCAAGATAAAATAAAAAGACAATTAGTTAGTAATGTAGTAGAATAGGTAATAAATAGTATGAAAATAGTAATGTGACAGAATAGGTAATAAATAATATAAGAAAATGTAAATCATGTGTTTCAATTCAAAAAATAAAAACTAAAATAAACAGCAACACGTTCTCCTCACTTGTGATGTCAAGATGTTAAGTACACAAAAGCCATAAAGAGGGTACGCTGCAGGTACTGAAATAACAATGTAAATGTTCCCTTTCACAAATTCACTGATAAAATCTCGGTGGATAAGACAGGCAGGTAGTAAATGTACATCTCATAAATCAGCATAGGGTAAGACAGATGTCCCTAAAGATAAGACAGGTAAAATAATTGTTGATCGGTATAAAGATAATGTAGATAGGTCGCAATTGTTTATCAGCATAAGGATAAGGCAGGTAAATAAAGAATGAATGTTTGTTATCTCATCGTAAAAAAAATACAAAGTGCAATAAGACAATACAACATAATAGAGAATTATTTAACTGTCTGCATACGAACGACTAGACGGATGGATTGACCATAATTGCTTTAATCACCATTATTTTTACTGCAATACCTTTATTTTTACTTAAATTACCTGTAATTGTCCTCTAATTACCACAGTACTTTAATTACCTCCCACCACTCTAATTGCATCCCATCACTCTAATTACCACACCACTCCAATTACCCCCCACCACTACAATTACATCACACCACCTTAATTACCTCCCACCACTACAATTACATCACAACATTTTAATTACCTCCCACCACAATAATTATCCATCATGCAATTACTCTAATTACCCATCATTCCACTAATTGCCCCCCACCACTACAATTACCTCCCACCACTACAATTACTTCTTACTAATCTAATTGCCCCCCACCACCACAATTACATCACGCCACTTTAATTACTTCTCACTAATCTAATTACCATCCTAATTGCCCCCCACCACCACAATTACATCACAACATTCTAATTACTTCTTACTAATCTAATTGCCCCCCACCACCACCTTTCATAGGCCCCGCCCTCTAACGCCCCATCCCCTAAGCCCCGCCCCTTAATTACCTCCCACCACTCTAATTACATCATATCAGTCTAATTACCTCCCACCACCATACTTACTTCCCATCACTCTAATTACTTCTCACTAATCTAATTACCCCCCACCATTCTAATTACCCCCACCACACTAATTGCCCCCCACCACCATATTTACCCCCGCCACACTAATTGCCCCCCACCCCTAAACTGATCACTGATCACTGATCACTGCTCCTGCTCCTGAACCGAACCTCTGTCATTTCCTCACTACTGCAGTCATGTGATTCGGTATGGTCCGCAAGCTGACTGTACTACGGGCTTGGATGCATTTCCGGTTTCACCGGAAACGATATCAACTTTGTTATTTCAAGAAGACCAATATATATTTTATTGAAGAATTCGGTTCTTTAGGTACTTCTACTTATAAAACATATTACTACATGTTGTAGCTCTGTTACGGTTTTTAAAAAAATGATTTTTGCAAATTGTGCTTCCAGATTTCCATTGACATAGCTATTGCTATGTGATGTTTTTAAGCCGTGTAGTAGTAGCATTTAAGTCCAACATTAGAAAACGAAACATTAGGCAGCTTCAAGGCGGCCCGCTATTGAAATTACTGTAATTGGAGTACACGCACCTACAGCCAAATTTTATTAGTATTTTTGTGCCATTAATTTTCATAGTGTTTTAAATGTTTTTAGTCATTGTTGGCCTGCCAAAGCAGCCTCGCCCCGTCCGGCCCTGCAACTCCTATCACCTTTCGCGTGTTGGATGCAGGGCCGGTTCCGAAGTAAAGTTTGGGAAGGAGATATGTAGTTTTGTAATATTTAATAAATTTGTTGATGTTCGCTTAGCACGTATGGGGTCAAGGGTTCGATTAATCCTTCGTGAGTTTTTTTTTATTCAATACGAGATGTAACAAATACAACTGTTCGGGATTTTTAAGATCCGCAAAAATACGTAAAATATATATTGCACATTCTCACCTTTTTTTCCGCCAGTAAATTAATATGGTCTACAAGCTGATTGTACTATAGCCAAACAAGATTTAGACTTTTGTTTCCTTTTGAAGTAAATTCATTAAAGACCACGCCTCTTCCAGATATGATTATTTTATCTTCTCGATACCCTCAGTCTGTATTCATTCGGGCAATATCTCACCATAATACATTTCTTTGATCTTGGAGCTAGTTTTCTGTTAGTTAATTCATATGAAGTCGAAGGTAAGCAATGGAACCCAATACCCTCAGTTTATATAAACTTTGTTTTCCTTATACCATAATTGTGCAGGAATTCCGCTATTCAAGGCTGTTGCGGGACTCCGATTAATTAAATAGATATATGTGAATACAGCATCTGATCAAAGGTATTTATCTAGTCCTGTGTCAAGCATCAAGCATCAAGCATCTTGCTTTCTCAATAATAGTTCGATTCAGTCTCTGAAACTTCATTTTGTTAGGGAATACATTCAAACTGGATTCCTCTTTCCTCAAAATATTTCTTCGTCTCAGCCGAAATATATTCTGTACCATTATCGCAGCTAAACTCACTTATTTTTAGTCCAAAGAGTGCTGTTGCCATCTCTTCAAAATTCTTCATATTTTGGAATACTTTACTTTTCGATTTAATTGCATATATAATAGAAAAATGTGTAAAATCATCTATAAAGGTTAGGTTTATTACCATCGTGGAAAACTGGGCTAATAGGTCCAAAAACATCCATATGAATAAGCTGACGTACTTTTATTATTTTATGATTATGAGGTAATATAGTTTGCCTTGCTTCCACACATATTTCACAAAAACACCTCGTCTTTGTGCTTACAATGCCAATATCGCCTACTAATTATGAAAGCTGTTCCATGGTACTGAAATTGAAATTTCCCAACCGTCTGTGCCATAATTCTGTTTGTGATACTTCATTATTACTAGATACCACATTCGCGTGTTCATGGTCATCAATGAAATTCAATTGAAAAAGCTATTCAGCGATTACCTTCTTTTCTTTGCAAATGATCCCTTTTCCATTTTCAAAAATTGTGTATCTATTTATTTCTAATTTACGTACTGCTAATAAATTTGCCTCTAACTCTGGAATTGTAAGTGCTGCTCTAATAAAAATCGAATTTTCTTTACCATTTCCCAGTGATTGAACAAATACATCTGCTCTTCTCATTGCATATAGATATTCTCCCTTCTAAGTTATTTTAGCTTTTATTGCGTTTATTAGAGTATCGCAATTTTTTATTTGTTTAGCCTCACTACTAATCAAATGCTCTGATGCTCCTGAATTCACATACCATTTCATATTTCGACTACGCCCAGAGTTAATTACAAAACATTATGAACTTTTCTCCTCTATCTCCTCATTTTTATTGTCCTCCCCCTTCAGCTGATCGAGCGTGATATCCCTGAGACCCTGCTCAAGAATATATTTTACAATCTATTTTGTTTATGTCCAAGAACTCCGCAATTGTAACACTTAATTTAAATTTTTTTTGCTATAAAATTTGAATTTCTAACAGAATCTCTGAAGTTGATATTGCCTTTTCGAACTCTTGAAGAGTGTTGCAAATGCCATTGTCGATAGCAATTCTTTTATGGTACAATATTTTTTTCATGTCTTTTAGTACTCTTCGCAGCAGTCTATTTTTAGAATATTAGATTTAATTTTTCACTACAGAAACTACAGAGTTCCCAATACTATAACCATAATACTATATTCTGTTTTCATTGTAAGAAGTATATGACATACAATATTATTTTCTTCTAATTGTCCACCTGTATCTTTTAACTTTTTGATACTAGTATCAGACTCAAGTAAACGCGATTACATTGTTATAACAATTGAATTGAGTTTCACCGTTAACAGTTTCCTCCTAATATATAATTGACTAACCAACTTTTTTTTTCCAATGTGTCATATGCTGTTGACTAATGGTGTACAGGATTATGAGCTAATCATTGCATGGTCGCAGATTTGGTCGCAGATTTGTATTCCTTGTTGTCCTTCAACGCAGTAGCGATATTCTTCTTTATTTCTACTTCAGGACCTTTGTTTGGATTGAGAATCTTCTGCCATAGGAACATACAACTCTAAAATTTCATTCAGTGGTGTTTTAAATATAACTAAGCAATTTCTTTTCATTCTGAATTTCCAATAATCGTAATTTGTTCCATCAAATCAACGAATTTTAAACTTGTTGTCGTCAGCCATAGCAATATATTTTTTATTTTTAGCCTATATAAAATATGCTAGGTGTGTACTGAGCATATAATCTCTTTTTATAATCAATAATTTTCTTGGATGTTCTCAAGTTTTATTGAATCATTACATTGAAAAATACATTAAAATATTATAAATATGACATACATGTTATAAAACACTAATAGTAGGCTCAGCTTTTAATGGACATCTGAAATAAATTAAAATTTCCCTATCAGCGAATATCTTGACGATTCCTTGAATTTTACTGTTAGTAGACGATACATACGTACCAAAGATATAAAAAATATAAGAATGTGACAGTTAATATTTAGACAAAATATACCTTATAATTTTTCTTATTTTCCTTACATCTGAAATGAATTGTACTTTTTACTTCAGGTCCATGTATTTCAGCGCTATTTCATTTGCACTTTCTATGATGACTAGGTTTTAATGTTCATATGTATAATTTCGCTGGACTGTGACTAGGATATGTTTCCATCGAGGATACTTTAATGTACATATAAACCGCAAGCTCCATTATATCAACAGTAATTAAATTTATACAGAGCTTTACCTGTATGTAAATTAGATAATAATTATTTCAGTACACAACACTCATTGACGGTCGAATACGACAAGATATATCCTTCTATATACTAAACAGGATATGATATTTTAAACTGATTAATTTATTCATAACGATTCAGAAATTAAATACAACTGGCATGCATGAAAAAATGATGTGTAAGTAAAGTAGGGTAGCATACTTTTTCATCCGCATTTGATACATAATTAAATCCTTTGGTAATTATTTTTTCTCGATAGCCTGCCGATTTCTGTATTTTGCCGGTTACTGGGACTCCCTTTAGATAGGCAATATCCATTAGTATCTGCCACAGGCACAGTAACAAATGTATAGCTTATAGAAATTGAATAAATGAAGCCTGAATATTTTCAAATAACACGCATTGAGGGCAAATTACATGGAAAACACATTGGTTGTCCAATTATGTAAAATTTGTCCCTTTATCGTAATAAATAGAACACACATTTGTTAAACTTTGTTTGGAACAGTTTAATGAATCTTTTCATGCGTTGCTTTGTTTCTAAAATATTACTGTTAGTTCTATTTGCAGGCGAAATGAATAATATGGCTTAATAAAAGAAGTAATTAGGAATTAAAAGAGCTGAGTAATGTAATTATTCATAAGTATTGAATACACAGTTTTGTTATCTACCATAGTATATTCTAATATTAGTGCCCACTACTGATATTTACCAGTTTTCAAGTAAAAATGTTGTATTGTGGAAAAAATAGATTTTAAAAAAGAAAAATTAAAGGGGTCAATGAAAATTTCGGAGTCCTTCCGGTTTCACCATTATTATTAAGAAACCGATGAGTTTCTACCTCCAAAAGGTATGGAATGGTATTTTTTAGAGATCTAAAGTCTCAATCTGCTCAATTCTTCATATGCTACGTGTTAGGCTTGAGGATCATCCTGGTCAGTATAAATGCTGCCGAGGATTGGTTTAGTATCAATGATGAATATCAATTCGGGTTCAGGATGAGCCAGAGGATGGTACAGAAGGTCGTTAGAATAGTTAACTATGTCAAGATTTAATATACAACCTTGAAAAAGAAGTCCTTCTGGGTTTCAGTCCCACTTTATAAAATACAGTACAAGCAGAGCGAAGTCTGATATTAAACTTCACCTCAAACCTTCAAGCCTTGTCTCAGCAGCAGTAAATTGTTCCATATGTTATATATATACCGAAGGCCTTAATTTATAAGACAAAACTAAACACTAAACATAATATTTTTAGTCGCAAACTCCTCTATAAATCCTTATTTTACTATAAGGAACCTAACCAGACTGCAACCAACAGCTACTCTCCGGGCTATGTGCCCCGCCGAGCGCTGAATTACAAGTTACAAGCCTGGCGCGTTAAGTGTAATAATTGCATATTACCATCAAAACGCTAATGCTTCGATTGCAACAAACACCAGCCGAAAGACTGATCCTACTTAAAGGAGCTCCCTTGCCAGTCGTCACACACCACTTGCAGACTGCAGTTTCGAGCTGTTGGCTCTCGTCAGTGCAAGGTAGGTATGCGACGACCGACATGAGAATCCTTTGACTATAGTACATCCCGGTATTTTTACAATAGCGACATGTAAAACAGTCAGCAGGCGCCCATCAATCGAAGCATTAGCGTTTTGATGGTAATATGCAATTATTACACTTAACGCGCCAGGCTTGTAACTTGTAATTCAGCGCTCGGCGGGGCACATAGCCCGGAGAGTAGCTGTTGGTTGCAGTCTGGTTAGGTTCCTTATAGTAAAATAAGGATTTATAGAGGAGTTTGCGACTAAAAATATTATGTTTAATATTCCGCCCTCTAAAAGCACATTTGAACTAAAACTAAACACTGTGGATAAAAGGTTTTGTATATTAAAAAATTTGTCGCATTTTTTCTAGACCTATCACTTCATAATATACAGTACTAAATTTCTTCACTCGTTCGTGACAAGTAGATCGCTGTACGTTCAAATGGATCAAAAACTACTAATACAGCGAGACGTAGGCACTGTAAGTTCTTGCAGCAGACTCAATTGATACATCTTCTTTAAGAGATTTCTAGGAATATTGTTATTCTTTCAATAGCAGACTACGACAGGAAAATTTTCCAAAATAGTACTCTTTCAGACTGGTTGATAGCCCGTTAAGCTGCAACATTATGCAAATGACCCAACACAATGCCCCATTCAGAATTAAGTACATCCTACCGTGTTCGACGTTGCCCACTTTTCGACAAACATACTAACCAACCTTTTATTTATTGTAATTTTCTTTTCCTCTGCACTGTATCTCTAAAACCCCCCACAGTTAATTACATTTATTTATTTCCTGTTCCCGCTGTTCTTTTCAGTTTGTTTCTTTTTACAATATTTGTTTGTTTAAAATTATTCCTCCCAACGATTTAAGTCATTAAAGTCATAGCTTATCTTGGACCCTAATATCAGAAAATGAAATATTTGATGGCTGAGATGCCGCGTTGGCGTTGTGGCAGTAATCTCGAATGAGTTTTAGTTCATTCAAAACGCGCGTTAGGGTGTCGGAACAGAACACCGGTTCCAGACTACTTTTACTTTATGTTTTTTGGGTCGCTGATTACGAAAATCGGATTTCCGTAGTCCTAAAATGGTTGCGTCATCCTTAAAAATGCAAAAATACCCCTTTTTGAGGGTTTTTGCGATAATTTTAATAATAATCAAAAATAATCGAATGGAATATGCAATATTAAATTGTTTTTTGTACAGGTGATTGATTTATACTAAATCAAGCCAAATCTGATGATAACGGATAGTCCTAGAGGGTTAAAACTAGCCCTATATTGACTAAAAATTAAAAAAAAGTGCATAAAAAACATGTAAAAATTGTTTTCATCTTTATGTTTCTAATTCGATTGGATGGGTATTGTCAAACAAAAATAAATTATTTTCTACCCTTAAGAGCTAAAACTACCCTTGTATCTCTATATTGACTGAAAGCGAAAAAGAAATATATAAACATTAGTAAAAGACTTATTTTTTCAACTAAAAACAACTCGCAAAATGTAAATAAAGTAAGAAAAGCATATTATTTTTTTTTCTAGATTCAAATTTGAATTAATTTTTTGAATGACAATTTGAATGAATAGATTCTGTGAGGCTAAAGTAAATTTCATGGGTACAATGCACCATAATATTCTCCGCGCCACCTTTACAGCATAATCCGAAAGAATATTTAAGCGGGCTTATCTGCTTTTTAAAATAATTCTGAAGCTTATATCAATTGCAATTAACTTGTTTTGAAGTAAAATTAATTTATAATTTTATTAAGTAATAACTTATTTTTATTTGACAATATCCATTCAATCAAATTTGAAGCATAAGGTTAAAAAAATAAGTTTTTTATTAATTTTTTATATATTTTTTCCATTTTCAGTCAATATAGAGGGATGTAGGGGTAGTTTTACCCCCTTAAAGGTAGAAAATAATTTATTTTTGTTTGACAACACCCATTTAATCGAATTAAAAGCATAAATATGAAAAAACAATTTACAAATTTTTATGCACTTTTTTTATTTTTAGTCAATATAGGGGTAGTTTTTACCCTCTACGATTATCCCTTAACATTAAATTTGGCTTGATTTGATATAAATCAACCACCTGTACAAAAAAATAATTAAAAAAGCGTATTTCATTAGATTATTTTTTATTATTATTAAAATTATCGCGAAAACCCTCATAAAGGGGTGTTTTTTGCATTTTTAAAGGTGACGCAACCATTTTAGGACTGCGGGAACTCGATTTTCGTAATCAGTGACACAAAAAACATTAGAAGTAGAATGGACTATTTTCCTTAAAATAGTAACTTATTTTCGACGTTAACATTGGAAATAGTATATTGCGTATCTAGTAGTAAAAGCAATACATTCCCGGACGACGCCGACGATTGAAGTCCGGAAATGTGCTTTTACTACGAGGTACGCATACTATTTTTTCTGAAATCGCAATCAGTGTTATTATAAATTAAGGATTTTTTATAAATGCATAACATTTTTTCATTGCCATCTAATTGCCTATGAAATCGTGTCCTTAACAATCACTCTTTGTTTATTGTTGCGATAAAAGTCAGAGATTCAATAATTATTTCGCTTTAATATAAAAATGGACAGGATGATGATGCCCAGGTGTCCGAACCGGAGTTAGTAGATGCTGCTAAAAATGTCACTTTAAATTTATTGCCAAATAAATCCAAGGCAAAATATGAATACGCTTACAAACTTGTTATGGATTATTGCCAAGAAAAAAAGACGACGTCCCGATTTGAAAATATCGTGATTGCATACTTCTCCGATTTGACTACAAAGTTGAAGGCATCTACGTTATGGTCAAATTACTACATGCTGAGAGCTACACTTAGTACAAAAGAAGACAATGATGTATCAAAATATAAAAAAATTACCTAGATATTTATATAGTGTTTACTTTTTAGGTTGCCTTAACATCTGGTGTTGCCGATGCATGTCGCCGTAATGAACTATATCGATTAAATTTGAATGACAGAAGATTTTGGAGCTAAGCTTTTGGTTAAAATACTGGATAATAAAACAAAAAAAAAAAGGGTATTTTTGATAAACGAAACTTATATGCCATTGTATAGAAAATATGTTGCATGCCGTCTAAGAAATTTCGAAAGTTGCCGCTTTTTTCTTTAAATATTCAAATAAGAAAGGTTGCAGGCAAGTAGTGGGAGTAACAGTTTTCGGCATCTCCGATAGTAAAAAGAAATTCGTCGATATCTGTATTTTGTTCGACGATTGGTTGGCGGGAAAGCGCATCTGCAACTTTGTTTAGTGCTCCTTTTCGGTATTTTATTTCAAAGTCGTATTGTTGCAATTCCATTGCCCACCTGGCTAATCGTCCACTAGGGGAATTTATAGAATTTAATCATTTTAAACTTTGATGGTCTGTTACGACTACAAAATGATATCCCATCAGATAATGTAGGTTTTTCCTTATTCCGAAAACAATTGCTGCGCATTTGAGCTCGACCGCCGACATTTTCTTTTCAGCGTTGGATAAAGAACGGCTTGCATATGCTATAACTCGATCCTGGTTGTCGATTTTTTGTATGAGAGCCACACCTAAACCTTCTGTTGATGCGTCCGTCTGCAGGTAAAATGTTTTTGAGAAATCAGGGCAATTTAATATGGGGGCTTCGGTTAATGATTTTTTTAAGGTATTAAAAGCGTGTTCTTCGAGTTGAGACCATTTTTAGCGTGTGTGTTTTCTTAAAAGTTTATTCAATGGTGCAGCAATTTCTGAGTATCCCTGTATAAATTTTCTGTACCAGGACGACATTCCGAGAAAACGACGTAATTGTTTGACGTTTTTCGGTGCTTAGATAGTTAGAATTGCTTTAACTTTATCTGAATCTGTTTTAATGCCTTCTTCGCATACTAGGTGGCCTAGATATTTAAGTTCCTTTCTACAGAAATTACATTTATCTGGATTCAATTGAAAATTTGCTTCTAAAAGCCGTTTGAAAATATCTTTTAAATGTTTCAGATGTTCTTCAAATGTTTTACTTATAACCACGATGTCGTCTAGGTATGCGAAAGCATACGTCATTTCGGGAGTAATAATTCTGTCTAAAAGACTCTGAAATGTGCTCGGAGCAGAGTGGAGGCCAAAAGGTAAAACTTTAAATTGATATAAACCCCTGCCTGGAACTGTAAAAGCCGTTATTGGTTTACTATCATCGGTTAAAGGTATCAATCAGTAGCTAGAACGTAGATCTAAAGTTGATATAAATTTAGCTTCTTTTAGCTTGTCTAGGATAGAATTTATAAACGGTAACGGGTATGCATCTTTCATTGAAACTTCGTTTACCTTCCTGAAATCAATGCAAAATCTAAATTTATTGTCTTTTTTCCTAACCATGACGACGGGATTATTCCACGGGCTATTAGAAGG
Source organism: Leptura quadrifasciata (assembly GCA_963675555.1). Taxonomy (NCBI): domain Eukaryota; kingdom Metazoa; phylum Arthropoda; class Insecta; order Coleoptera; family Cerambycidae; genus Leptura; species Leptura quadrifasciata. The sequence goes on along the minus strand of OY776678.1, from coordinate 53,083,165 downwards.
TTCTACTATACGATCTTGTAACATTTGGTCTAGTTCTGTGTTGACTATTTCCTGCATGGCCCGATTTAAAGGCGGTATTTTTTGTAAGCCGTATTTTGTGTGTGATCAGTTGGGTAACGCCTTTAATTCGATTGAACTTCGGTAGTTCTGCTTGTAAGAACTGTGACAGGCGTTCTTGTTCCGATATTGTCGGCTGGGCAATACTCGCCAATCGCGTACATTCTTTGGTTGTGCCCTTTATGTCATACCAATTTCCCATTATTCGGAATTTCTGTTTGTCTAAATCTGCGCTAAATCCATGTTTTAGTAAAAAATCCATACCTAATATAATATCGGGAGCCAATTTAGGTAAGTATAGGAAATTGTCCGTCCATTGTTTTTGAGCTATTGAGTATTTAATAGTGAACCCTCTATTAATATCAATTCTTGAACAATCAGCTAACTCCACCTTTTGGTCACAGGCAAAATGACTCACATTATTTTTCTCACACAAGGTGTGTACAGCGTCACCTATATATGAGCGTGCCGAACCGGTGTCGATTAACGCTTCGAACGAGTAGTTCTCGATAGTAAGTTGTAACTTGAGACGGTTGTCTACTTCGTGCGTCAACGTCATCTGTGAAAACGAGGTAGAACCTAGTTGAAACTGCGCCGACCTCGGACTTGCGTAGTTCCTTCGTCGTTTCCCATGTTTTGACGTTCTAGGCAATTACAATCTCGGGATAATATGTCTGTGCGCCCGCATCTCGAACAAAATTTTCTTGGAGGAGATCTGCAATTAAATCGTGCGTGCCCAACATTACCACAACGCCAACACGAAGTTTTACTGTCATAATTTCCAGGTGAAGGCTGAGAGGGTTGTGTTGAATTTCTGGTTTCGTTGGGACGTGAAATCTGTTGTGTAGCGTTTGTGTAATAACCGGCTGGTCTTTCTTTGTTATTTAGTGCATTTCTACTGAAACTTGCGGTACCTTTATTTTCATTGTTACCGGAGAAATTTCTACTGTAAGTGTTATAACCAGGACGCTGTGTAGAAATCTGTGTTTGCTGTACCGGTTTCTTTAAAGCCGATTCTTGTTTACAGACCATCTCGTAATCGTTTGCTAGGCTTAGAAGTTCTGCGAGTGTCACAAAATCACGCCTCCTGATATATTTCCTATATTTAGGGCGTAAATTCGTGTATATTCTGTATAATTGTTGTTCCGGAGAGACATTATTCAATTGTCTTAGCAATGTTTGAATGGCAATGACATAATCTTTTATATTTTCGGATTCTCCTTGAATGCGGGACTTTACTTTTTCTTCCAGGTTAAGGTTATAATCTTCAGGTAAGTAAAATGATTTAAAGTCTGTAAGAAAGTTATTCCATGTCATCCAAGCACTTTTATTATTCCGGTACCATAATAAACAATCGCCTTGCAATAATTCTGGCAAAGCCTGCAACATTTGTTCATTAGAGAAATTGTAGCCATCTTATAGTTCTTGTACTCTTTCTAAAAATGAGATAGCATCTCTTTTCCCATCAAAATGGACATTCCACTTGCGGACTTGGTCGAGGACGGCATTAATAGGTGTTAGTTGTGGATTCGAAGTAATGAGATTCGGGCTAGCGGCCGGTTTGTTTTCTCGAATAATGTTTTTTAGTCTTGAACGTAATTCTTCGACCGTTCCGGTGCTTTTTCCACCATGTTTTGAAATTTATTGCTGTAGTTCATCCTTCTTTAGTTTGTAGTTTCGTCTGCAACTTCGAGACCATATGCCCCTTCCGATTCGGACACACTCATTTCGGATAATTAGTTGTTTCTCTGGTGGGACTGGTGAGTTGTCCTTCTTAAAATATGTATCTTTTTACTCCGTTACTATGATAACGTAAAAACTATGTAATATTGATAATTTCTGTACAAAGTTGTCCTGGTTGTGAAATGTAATAGCCGGCGTATCTGGATTAGATTGTTGAACTGCTCGCGCGCCAAAATGTGATGCTTGTTTTGCTCGGGTAGCTGGTTTGGAGATTATTCCAGGGTTCAATGTTAATATTAATTAAAATCCAGATCCAAAATAAGACATTTATTTTCCTAATAATTATATGTACAGTGTGGCCATATCTTTTATGGCTTAGGTTGCGACAATCATGTTATTACATAAGTACATCATAGTAATCGGAGAGAGAGAGAGAGAGAGAGAGTGTAACATATTTCCTCTATGTACGTCGTCGTAACCCCAATTCTCTAATCGAAGTTCCAGGACATAACAGACGCGACTAAGAAATCTGTTTCAGGAGAGATCCAGTTCAACACACTCGAATCAATCTGACAGGAGGTCCAGTTCAACGCACTCGGATCCTCCCTAACAGATACTTGGCCAGCGGCTGCCACGACGCCGGAGAAACTTGAGCTTCCGGTTATCTCAGTTCAACACACTTGAGAAAGGTGAAAGTCAAGCTCTGAATTTACTGGTTTCTGGCTAGCTATTTTATACCCAAAAATCACGGTCACATGGTTTTGCACCCGGTACGAAATGCACACGGCACGCAAGTTGCGGCCTGGTGAAGTTAGAATTAAAAGTTAACAAAAGAACTAATCAGGTATTGAACTAATCTAAAACTGAACTACTTGATCCATGCATGATTAAAATAAGTTAAACTGGAATGAAAGTATACAGTATTCCTGTAGTATTGTATACTTCATTACACATTAACTTGGCAAAATACCTCAAATTGTCGCAAAACTTTTAGATTTGCGAAATACAGATAAATACACGGGGCATTGTTTCCGTCGGTCCTCTGCGACAATTTTAGTTAATGCTGGGGCAGATTTAATTGCTTTAAAGAGGCATGGGGGTGGAAATCCTCAACTGTTGCCGAAGGATATATAGAGGAATCTTTTAGAAATAAAGTAGACATAGCAGATAAAATATTTGTTATATCATTTGTTTAGCTGATTATTACATCATATTTTTTTCTGGTGTGTCTGTAGGTTCGAGTAGATTTTTCCTTTTTCTTGTATCCTAGTACCTGCAATAGTTTAAATACGTGGCTGGCTGAATGGCTTCGGCCTTAATGCCATTAAATATATATATAGATATATAAATTTTAGAAAGGTAGTCTTGTCTGACTAGTTAAGGTACAAATATAAAATTTATTGAGGTTGCAGTCAGTGATAAGGTATTTTGGCCAATAAAAAGAAAACTCTTTTTTATTGTCATGCTTTCGCTAATGTTTTAGCTTTCTCAAGACATCTACAAATATACAAAAGGTGTCAGTGAACAAAATCAGTTAAAACAATTTATTTTTTATACTTGAGGTTAATTTGATAAAACTGCGTCGAAACACATGGCAGGAAAATTACTTAATACGTTTACTAGTGGTCGATCCCACATACATAGCTTCACTGCTATTTTTATTAATAAAACATTTAACTTAAGTTTAATTACACATATTGATAAAATCTGATTAAAATTTCATTTAAAATAATTTACAAAATGGACTCAGTTAGTTGAAAAATATGCTGAAGCCCCGAGATAAGATAGATATTTTAGAGGGGGGCGTGACAAAGAGAAATCTGCTAATAATAGTAATATTATTGTCGAAAGAAACAACAATTAACAGCAAGAACGTCGCTGACTTTTCAGGTACAGTTTAGCCAATGTTTAATAGTTGTAGAGACTGCAACATAACTATAAATATAAACTAATGGTTATAATCAACGTTCCATATGTGTAGTAATATGTAATAAATATTATATTTACCAAAAAGTGCATGTTTTTAAGTTTGTTGTCTGCGCGTATTTAATTACTGTTTAAAATGTATATAAAAAACTGGTACGGAAAAGTTACCTACTTTACCGGATTAGGACGGAAAAAACTTTTCCGAACTGTTTTCTGATCGTTGCTTAACAACAAACTAAAAATACTAGAATAGCGTATTTTGGGATCTGACATTGCACCCAGAAAGTAGGCATTCGTGATCGATTTCAAAAAAACATATTTGATAGTTAGAATGCGCTACGGTAGTTGTCTTGAATGGAACTTTTCGTTTAGTTATTTCCGTGTCAGTTAACAAAATTTATTTAAGTGACCGCTTACTTTTAACAGCGTAAGTTTTAAACGTTTTGACCCTTTTAAGATATTTTAAACTAAATTACTGTTTTTAATTTGTCGCTCAGACATAAAAAGTTATAGTTTTATTTGTATACCCAGACTATACATGCAATGTGTTCCTTGTTTTAAGGCGAACCGAAACTGCTGCTTTCAGCCACTAAATTTCTAAGTCACCTTGGACACTGTTCTGATCTCGTGGGAGCATTACTAAATCATTTCAATTGATAATAAAGTTTCGATTGGATTCTGCTTTGTTAGGCTTGAGACCAAGACTATCCCAACTAGAATATGGATGTCTAATGGTATTTTTAATATGTTACCGAGATGTTAGCAGTGAACTAGACTGAATTGTCTGGTTAAGTTGTAGAACAGCTGTGGCTAAATAGTGTTAAGGCGTTAATATTAAAAATGAAAGAAAAATCCATTATTTAAAAAATGTATCGGGAAAACTTTTTCAATTTATGCTCTCCTGACCTCTCTACAATTGACTGAGATGTAGAAACACGAATGTGAGCTACTACTCTAAGTTATACTCTGTACTATAGTACTCTAATTAGTGACTTAACTATTATCAGCAGCCTTAGTGAACATCGAGATACTAGTAGCTCATCTAATAAAGGTACTGTGTCTAAGTTAAGCTTCACTTTTCACCGCAGGGTGTACAGTGGCGACCAAAGCTTATATTTTTTGTCACCTTACTCAGGGTAAGGTGATTATTAGAAAAAAAAATCCATATATACAGGGTGCCCCAGTAGCGCGTTAAAATCCAATATCGGTCTTGTTAGAAGACTTTGGAAAATTATTTTTTTATGGAAGTAGTATAGTGTCAAAAGGCGCACACTTTAAAAATATTGTGATATATACAGAGTGACTCGCTACAGCGGAGCATCTTCGAGGTCATTTTTTTTAATGGAACACCCTATATACTTTTACACTTCAGCGCAACATTACCTTTCCAATGACCTCCACATTTTTGTTTTTGACGTTACGTTGCCAAGTTATTCGAAATAATATGAATATTTTGGTCGGAACAAGGTTTAACAAATTAATTTGATGTTTGTGCATTACCATTAATTAAGAAGATTTATTTTGCAATTATGTAGACAAGGTATGTACTACAATGACACAATCACCAAATATTGATTATAATTATACAGGGTGTATTTTATGCTAGCGCTAATTCAGGACATTTCAAAGTGAATTTCATCGTTTTTTTCAAATGGAACACTCCGTATATTACGGTATTTTTGAACTGGCGCGTTAATTCTCTACGATTTTTGTGAATAATATCCTATACCTAAAATCGGTATTTACAGATATATTTTTACTTCTTCATTAAAAACTGTTAAATTATATGTATTACTTTTCATTTCGAACTGATCTAGTAGCCATGATTTTAACATAAATTGAAAATAATTGAAAGTTATCTTATTGACGTTTAATTATTAACTATTGTGACAAAATATTTACATTTATTTTAAGTTATAAATTAGTTTAAAATTCGCACTTTCGAACAATGAATTTTTCGAGAGAAAAAATGGTTGATATGGTTTATGTTCTGGGTGCAAGTGATAAAAATTGTTTGCTACCAACTCGAATTTATATAATAGAATAGAATTTATTGTCCAAAACGAAATCAAGTACAAAGTATATACAGAGACATAGGACGTGTCAAAATAAAGACTTTTGATACAATGAAAAACAAAATAAAAAAATCACAGGCAGTGTAGAATCTTAGTTAGCGATTAAAATACTCACCTAGATTATAAAATACATTAGAATATAAAAATATATCTACATTATGCTTAAACTCCATAATATTATCTAAACATTTTATACAGGGTGTTGCATCATGAGAGGGATATAGCTTAATAGGAGGTAGAGAACATCAGTGGTAACCGGAACCTCCCATAGAAATGTCTCATTGGGCCTTCATTACGAGGTTGCTGGGTGTTAAATAATTTTTGGCCAAACCTGTTTTTTGTCATAACTTTGACAGGGAATGAAATAACGGATTCATATTTGGTACGGCTAATGTACTAACGAGCCCCAAGAGGTACATGCATAAAAAAAATATATCCAGGTCCGGACTCACTATAATTTATGTTTCTTCTTTGCATCAATAAAACATCACCCGGTATATATTCGAAAAGAGCAAGAAAAAACAAACAAAATGGCCTATTTCATTTTTTTGTTACACTTCGTGGTTATTTAAATACGTTGTTAAATGTGCAAGAAAATGGATTACAGAACCCTATTAAATGAGAGGCACGTGAAATAAATAGTTTTATAACTAAAATTTGCAAAAATTCTATTGAGCCTAGGTGGTCTGGGTGAATCCTAATTCCGGCACGTTTTAAAGGTCCATTTTGGTAAAAAACTGTGGTCCTAATAAGTAATCGGGTATGAAATAACAAAATTTTTAATCAATCACAGTAGGCTTGTTCAAAGAATAAAAGTGACAGATAATTTAAACCATTTAGGCCTAAGCAACCAGTTACTTTGATCAAGAAAATCATCAACATTTTATACTTAATAAAAATTGGAAAAGAGAACAAACTAAAATCTAAATAAATAAAATATTTTCCATTCAATTAACAATAAATAACAAAACAATAACTAAATGTGTTTAAAAATAAAACGTAATTGACACTAAAGTAAATTTTCAAAATGTCCTCCCCCACATTCTGTGCATTTTCTTGCGCGTTTAGAAAGGTCACCAATTGCTCGACGTATCATTTCTGGATTATTCCGTATTTCGTCGCAGGTTGTAACGATGCGCTGGATTAAATGTTGTCTACTTTCAATTTCAATGCTATAAACCTCGTTTTTTAACTGGCCCCATAAAAAGTAATTACAAGGGTTACAATCAGGAGATCTTGGTGGCCATTCATGTGGACCCCCGCGTCCAATCCATCTATTAGGATACACATTGTTTAAGTGTTCTCTTACTTGAAGGTTAAAATGTGGTGGGGCCCCATCATGCTGAAACAACATGCCTCTTATACCGATATTTTCTAACATATTCGGTAAAATGTTTTGAAGAAAATCAAAGTAAATTTCACCATTCAATCTTTCTTCAAAAAAATGTGGCCCTATCAAATGTCTATTCACAAGTCGGACCCAAACATTTACAGAAAACCTGTGTTGCGAACGGCGTTGGCGTACCGCATGTGGGTTTTCCTGTGCCCATTTATGATTATTTCGTGAATTGTTTACTCCATCCCTTGTAAATTGTGCCTCATCCGTAGGTAAGGTTCTGTAAATGACTGGGCGATGGTTAGACAACCAATGACAAAATGCCAGGCGGGGGATATCGTCGCCTTGTTGAAGACGCTGTACCTGCTGGATATGATATGGATGGTAACGTTCTCTTTTTAGGGTTCTCCATACTCGCCAATGAGGAATACCAGTTGCCAAACTGATTCGTCTAGTGCTCATATTTGGGTTTTCTTGAACTACGTTTATAATATTGTTTTGTTCCTGCACACCTTGTTGTAAAACACGCTCCACAACTGCAGAAGTAGGAAACTTTCCGTGTTGTCTTGCATACTGGAACACCGTACTAAAGGTTTTACGATTAGGGCATCGACGACCAGGAAAACGCAGCCGATATTCTCTTTCCGCCGACTTACCATTTCCATTACAGAAACCATAGATGGATATTATGTCAGCATATTCCACGTTTGTAAATTTTACTGGCATAGTTAAAATATTTTCACAAGTTTTCACTAACTAAATGCGGATTATTGACACATTAAATTACTAACAAACAATTATTCAACTGTTTAGGAGATTTCTTTTTATTATCTGTCACTTTGAACAAGCCTACTGTGATTGATTAAAAATTTTGTTATGTCATACCCGATTACTTATTAGGACCACAGTTTTTTACCAAAATGGACCTTTAAAACGTGCCGGAATTAGGATTCACCCAGACCACCTAGGCTCAGTAGAATTTTTGCAAATTTTAGTTATAAAATTATTTATTTCACGTGCCTCTCATTTAATAGGGTTCTGTAATCCATTTTCTTGCACATTTAACAACGTATTTAAATAACCACGAAGGTGTAACAAAAAAATGAAATAGGCCATTTTGTTTGTTTTTTCTTGCTCTTTTCGAATATCGTATCGAAATTTAAAAAAATATATACAGGGTGATGTTTTATTGTTGCAAAGAAGAAACATAAATTATAGTGAGTCCGGACCTGGATATATTTTTTTTATACATGTACCTCTTGGGGCTCGTTAGTACATTAGCCGTACCAAATATGAATCCGTTATTTCATTCCCTATCAAAGTTATGACAAAAAACAGGTTTGGCCAAAAATTATTTAACACCCAGTAACCTCGTAATGAAGGCCCAATGAGACATTTCTATGGGAGGTTCCGGTTACCACTGATGTTCTCTACCTCCTATTAAGCTATGTCCCTCTCATGATGCAACACCCTGTATATGCCTAAAAATTTCGTTGACTGAACTTGTTGAAGTGACTTATTGTTTATTCTCACACGATGGCTGCTGTTCATAACTCCACTTTTGGGTGTAAAATGAATACATGTGGTTTTAGAAGTATTGAGGTAAAGTTTGTTGTTTTGAAACCAGCTATATATAAGGAGCGATATCCGGAAAGAAGACAGCCCTCCAAGAAATCATTTGAGAGGTTGATGGAACGATTTGATAATACGGGGAAATTAGAATATGAGAAAAAGGAACGAACAAAAAATGTAGTAAATGAATAAAACGGACCAGTCATACTTTGATTGAAGATCCTCATCGCAGTATAAGAGAATTGGCAAGAGAAAACGATATAAGCCGATCTTGAGTCCATCGAATCCTACAAAAAAAAAACAAATAATTTCATCTCTACCACGTTTAACTAATGCAGGAACTGACTGATAGAGATTATGAAAATCGAATACAATTTTGTCAATGGGCAAAACAAAAAATAGGACAACAAAGATATTTTTTTGACATTGTTCTGTTTGCCGATGAAGCAAAATGGACTTTTTAATCGTCATAATTTTCATTATTACGACACAACCAATCCTTACATCTCACGGAAAAATAGCCAAACAAGATGGTCGTTGAATGTTTGAGGAGGAATTGTTGGGAATTTTGTGATAGGACCACATTTTTTTGTTGGACGTGTGAATGGTCAAATTTATTTGGAATTTTTCAAGACAGCTTGGAAGAATTACTGGAAGATGTCCCCAGGGATCTTATGGAGATAATGTGGTACTTCCACGATGGAGCACCTGTGTACACACTGTAGCTATTCACGAACATTTAAACGATGATTTTCCAAATGGTTGGATAGGAAGAGGAGGACCCCATAGTTGGCCTACCAGAAGCTTTTATTTGACCAAAATAGACTTCTCTTTGTGGGGCTATGTTAAGGAGAAAGTGTACAAAGCTTCTATAACTACAAAAGAAAATATGAAAGAAAGAATAAGGGAAGTTTTTCAGGAAATTGCTGTAGATATTTTAAGAAATGTCGGTAGATCATTCGAAAATCGTCTACAGAAATGCATAGACCTACTAGGTGACCACTTTGAACAGTTTCTATAAACGCTAGGTATTTTTTATTTCATTAAATTAGGTTCAAAATAACTTTGAACTATTAAAATAGTGCCAATTTCTGTATTACCTAATACCGTATTTTCTGTTCCTATTATTTATGTCAATCGTTTTGTAATATTAAACGATTATTTACAGATTTTTAAGATAGGCTCTAATCTGATTTAATTAAACTATAAAAAAATACTACTGAGGCAACCAAGACGCACCCAGAAAAAAATTTAATACTTCTTTCAATTATTCCCACTTTATGTCAAAATCATAGCTACTAGATCAGTTCGAAATGAAAAGTTTTATAATTTAACGGTTTTTAATGAAGAAGTAAACATATGTCTGGAAATATCGTTTTAGGTATAGGATATTATTCACAAAAATCGTAGAGAATTAATGTGCCAATTCAGAAATACCTACAATAATATAGGGCGTTCCATTTAAAAAAAAATACCTCGAAGATGCTCCACTGTGGCGAACAACCCTTTATATTTAAAAATATTTTTAAAACGCACGCCTTTTGATACTATACCACTTGCATAAAAAAAATTATTTTCCAAAGTCTTCTAATAAGGCTGCGCATGTGTGGCTTAGGCATGATGATTTTCCAATACATTTTGATTTGCAGCCTCATGCTCATTATCCAAATAAGTGAATAGGTTAAGAGGCAAAGGCCCAATTAATTGGCCGTCGTACTCACCAGACCTCTCTGATTGAGATTACTTTAGAGATTTAATTGATCATAATGAAACAAAAACTGAAATGGTACTAGATATACAGTAGTTCAATGTATTCCACAAATTGTGCAAATTTCATCAATATTGATTCAGTAGACGGCCACATAAGGAACTGAAATTTAATTTGGGCTTAGCTATCACGAACAAAAAATCTAAAATATAAATTGTATTCTCAATCACAGACCCATTAAATTTTAATTATATTCGACTTCAAAACGGTTTCCATTTGCGTATTATTATTACCTATTAAAACATATTTTTATAATATTTTCTCGTCTGCTCCAACATTTTGCTATTGTAAACTAGTCTGAATAACTTGACTAAATAACGTCATACATCAATAAATTGTATGGTGCTATGGATTTTTAAGCACGTATGTTTTATTATAACTCAACATAAGCTATCATACATTCCCACACCCTATACGATTTTCTGTTCAAAATATGACATTATTTGTATTAGCGTTAATAATATTGTATACAAATATACAACTTAATATTGAAAAAGTAGTAGATTTTTCACAAAATTCAAATGTCAGTACAACATACCAATTACCGATAAGCTTTAAAGGCAAGGTACCCTATTACAAAGGTTTCAGCGCGTTGGGTATAATATAAAAGTTTAATAACTGATTACAAACTTTTCGGAAATTTGAGGAAAGTTCCTCAATAAATTTTTCGAACTGTAAATGTAATTTTCTACATATATTCCTTTTGTGCAACGAAATAACTAAAATTACTTTCTCACATCATAAAATGTGTGCATAAAATGTACTACAGTAGGTTAAAATAAACAGATTACCAGTATGTTGTTATTTACTTACCTGATAGATATAATGTTATTTTTAGTTCATTTCTGTTGATTTAAATGAATTATTGGGCATCCTCAGTCATTTAAATATAAATTGTAAATATTTTGCTTTTAATATTTCGGCTTATTATACCGTCAGAGAAAAGTTACTGTAGAATTCTTTATTGTATTTCACAAGGCCAATTTTCATGTGTTACTCAGTCGGTACCCATCATCTCTGTTAAAATTGTTCCTGTTTTTCATAATTTCAGAAAAATATTAGAACAGTGTATACTAGTAAGAGTTCTACATGTAGTATAGTATTCAACTTGGCTGAATAAGATGGCATGCATTTAAGATATAAATAAAAATGACTCATAAATCTTTAATTTGTTGAACTGTATTTAAAAACATTACGCATCGAGTAATCATATAAAATTGTCCCTCTATATTTAATCAAAGATTTGGAAAAACATTTCTATAAGTCAATGAAAAATTTATTTTTCTCACAGTACGTAAAAAGTCGATACAGATCATACTGCACCAAATGACAGTTCCATATGTTCAAGTCGTCACTGTATAAAATAAATTTACAGAAGGTGAAACATTTGTTAATATCATCGATGTATAAAAGTAGCAATAATGGACTCAAGCGTGAGCCCTGACACAACTCAGAAATATGACTGCAGTTTTACCCGACCTGAATCCATTAATTGTTAAAATTTGTGATCTATTAAAAAATAAGATTCTAACAACCTCAGTGCTTATCAATGTGGATATTGTGGTCAATTTTGCCGAAAGTTTTGCTGAAATTATTGTACAATGAACCAGCTTGTATAGACTGATCCATGGCTCTGATTATATAAATAAATAAATAAACACAACAGAAATTAGACAACCCCCAATTCCAGAAGCTAGGGCTTGTGAGGAAGGGGGTTACACATTGAAAAAATGCGGACATACAACCATTTACTCCGACAGTGCCGGAGCCAGGATTCGAACCCGGTGGTGCGATGTCCGTGTAATTAATGGCGATTGCCACCTCGCGCCTTAACCCACTCGGCCATCGACCAGACATATATTTTGAGTAATATAACCTAATCCACTACTATCAAATCGATAGGACATTAAACATCTATACCACAAGCAGGATTTGAAATCCGGACTCCTTGGTCTCAAACCTAACACGTTAGTTTTGAGCCACTGAACCGGCGACATTTCCTTTGATAATTTCATTAAATATGTTATAAAAAATCGTTATAGATTTACCATTATTGTTACAAGCAAGGAGATTATTCTTATGTATACTAGATAATTTTTCCTTAATTGCCTCATAATTTTCCATTGCAAAATTCAGCAATTCAATCGGAGTTTTATTACACATTATTATTAATTCAGGGCATGGAAAAATAAATTCTATCGGTGCATGATGGGGACCAATATCTATTAGGGAACAGTTGCTAGTAGTAATATTTTTAAATAATAAGTCCTCTGAAGTTTTCGCAGTTAACTGTATTCCCATTGTGATGAACATATTCTCTCACTGCTCTCGTTTGTGTCTATTATATTCTCTGTCCAAAAGAAGAAGAAAATAATAGACACAAACGAGAATTTCTCGAAACGACTAACATTTATAAAAATAAAGTTTTAAATTCTAAAAAGGACATAGAAAGTCTGAATATTATTTACACGTTTCTTTTACATCTTGACATTAACAATCAATATAATCCAACAGGTATTTTGGGACAGCAGGTAGAAGTGCAGGTTAGTTACTTTTATCCTTGAGGAATAAATTTGACAGGTTGGCCATCTTCACAGGAAGTTCCAACTTAACCTTACAGTACAAGATGGATGCCTTAACAATTTATTTTTATCAAACGACATCTGTCTATTTTTTAAAAACATTTTAACGTGTTATTTTGTAAGCTGTTATTATTAAGTGTTTGTCAATATTTTTGTGAAAACTGTTTCCACATGTGCAACTTCTACATAAACTCAACATTTCGTAAGTGCTCCAATGTCAACACTAGTTTAATTATAACACGATGTCATACTTTGTAGAGTTTCTGAAGAAGATACAATAAAGCCTCGAAAGCTAGAACAGAAATAAAGAGATTTCTTTAATTTTTTGTGCCATACGACTGCATACCCAATTTTAAATAAAATTTTGTTATATATATATATATATATATATATATATATATATATATATATATATATATATATATATTGTTATTATACATGATTTGCAGGAAACAACTACTCAGCGGGCAAATACCCCGACCTGCATTGAATTATACCTTACAAATCATGAAAAATTGGTAGCCAATGTCATTTGTCAACTCCCTGACCAGACATAGACCGGTTTCGAACTTATTAGTTCTCATCAGTATGCCATAGGTCATGGAGCAGACAAATGACAGTGGCCAACCTGCTAGTCTTATACAGACTAATGTAAATGGTATAGTGGTGAGAGGTAAGTGAATCCCCTCAAGTGGTCTAATGCTACTATACACCAGACATCATAGATGTCTCCATGGTGCATAGCGACTTGCCATTTTGCAAGTACCGAGAGCGGCGACCTTCAGCCCTTGGTGGACTTAACCTATATACTGTTATTATACATGATTTGCAGGAAACAACTACTCAGCGGGCAAATACCCCGACCTGCATTGAATTATACCTTACAAATCATGAAAAATTGGTAGCCAATGTCATTTGTCAAGTCCCTGACCAGACATAGACCGGTTTCGAACTTATTAGTTCTCATCAGTATGCCATAGGTCATGGAGCAGACAAATGACAGTGGCCAACCTGCTAGTCTTATACAGACTAATGTAAATGGTATAGTGGTGAGAGGTAAGTGAATCCCCTCAAGTGGTCTAATGCTACTACACCAGACATCATAGATGTCTCCATGGTGCATAGCGACTTGCCATTTTGCACGTACCGAGAGCGGCGACCTTCAGCCCTTGGTGGACTTAACCTATATACTGTTATTATACATGATTTGCAGGAAACAACTACTCAGCGGGCAAATACCCCGACCTGCATTGAATTATACCTTACAAATCATGAAAAATTGGTAGCCAATGTCATTTGTCAACTCCCTGACCAGACATAGACCGGTTTCGAACTTATTAGTTCTCATCAGTATGCCATAGGTGATGTCTGGTGTATAGTAGCATTAGACCACTTGAGGGGATTCACTTACCTCTCACCACTATACCATTTACATTAGTCTGTATAAGACTAGCAGGTTGGCCACTGTCATTTGTCTGCTCCATGACCTATGGCATACTGATGAGAACTAATAAGTTCGAAACCGGTCTATGTCTGGTCAGGGAGTTGACAAGTGACATTGGCTACCAATTTTTCATGATTTGTAAGGTATAATTCAATGCAGGTCGGGGTATTTGCCCGCTGAGTAGTTGTTTCCTGCAAATCATGTATAATAACAGTATATAGGTTAAGTCCACCAAGGGCTGAAGGTCGCCGCTCTCGGTACTTGCAAAATGGCAAGTCGCTATGCACCATGGAGACATCTATGATGTCTGGTGTATAGTAGCATTAGACCACTTGAGGGGATTCACTTACCTCTCACCACTATACCATATATATATATATATATATATATATATATAATCCTTTAAGTAGGATCAGTCTTTCGGCTGCTGTTTGTTGCAATCGAAGCATTAGCATTTTGAAGGTAATATGCAAGTATTACACTTAACGTGCCAGGCTTGTAACTTGTAATTCAATGCTCGGAGGGGCACATAGCCCAGAGAGTAGCTGTTGGTTGCAGTCTGGTTACATTCCTCATAGTAAAATAAGGATTTTATAGAGGAGCTTGCGACTGAAATATTATGTTTTAATATTTCTGCCCTCTAGAAGCACACTTGAACACTACTGCTCCTCGTTGCTCGAACTGAGGAGCAGCAGTAGGCAGCCTTCAATGAGAACCTGAAGATGGCAGAATTAACATGATGTTGCATTAGACATCTAGAATCCTAAATGACCTAGGACTTTATGTAATGCTCAATGCTCATAAGATATTTCTGGAAAAGAGAGCGTAAGATTTCAAGGGAAATTAAAATATTTGATAAATGGTTTAGAAACGAAAAAGTTTTTTCTGGGTAAATATTTTCAGATGGTGTAATATTCCATTACTTCCAACAAATACTTTTGAGTGTTAAGAATTCTAAATAACTCAAATTCAGTACTCTGAAACTTTAAATCAAATACTTATCAAGTTTTAAATCCCATTTTATAGTGGGGTGCTTGTAACATACAGTATAAGTGTAGGTATAGAAAACTATTTACAGTGAACAGCTCCAGCTTCGGAATTGATTAAAACTGGCAAGCACACGATATATTATGGTCCAATGTCTGGGTAAACACCGATAAAATTGATATATCATAAAAGGATATGTAAGTCTTTGATGTTCTCTAAATATCAAAAGATATTAGAGCGGCATCGACTTAAATTGAAAATATAATATCAAGATAACAACATTTTTATTCGTATTGGGACAAATTGAAAACAAATTTTGCAGGTATATAAAGTTTAGTATTTCCAAAGTGTTATTTCTAGTTAATATTGTTCATTCAGTGATATGTGGTAATAGTATAGTATAATAATACATTTTTTAAATTGAAATTATATTAGAAGTTGTTAAAAGAAATAAGAAAAACAGCCGTCATTTTGTAATGACTAGCTTTAGAGGGTTTTCATTGGTCTCATTTGAAGGATGATAAAGAAACGAAATTTCAAAGATAAAAATAACAGTCTGTCAAAATTACATGTTCCTAGAACATTTAAGGTTACGTATTTTCTGTTACTTGATATATACCGGTTCTACTAGAACCGGAGTAATAGAAGAAAGTTGAAAAATGAATCTGTTCCCAAGCACTATTAGTTTTTCATTTTTGTGTTCGATCTGCTGTACCACGCCGGCGTAGCGTATGTGGTGGACGGCCTCACCACCAACGTGTAAACAATTTTTCGTTTTGTCGGTTGAATCTACTGCCAATTACCATGAGCGGATACGGAGTCCTAGACATAGGCCGTTCGTACTGTCTCATTTATAGAATCGATATTTAAAAAATAAGTTAAAGTAGCCCTAGAAAAATCGGCTCTATCTGCTATATCTATTTCAAAAAATTTTGCCTCTATATTACTCCACTGGATTTTTTCTATTTGTTCCCCCTCTGGAAAAATTTGTAGCATCAAAATTTCTTCAAATAGGTTCAAAGTATAACATGGATATTAAATACTGGATTTCCGTTTAAAGGAACTTTGTTTACATCCCGCTAGGCAAGGGTAACAAATACACTAAATATATAATTCTTGACAACCTTTATTATACCATTATAAGCTGATAAATTTACATTTTCTCATGTTTTCGTTTATTTGACTATAGAACATATGTATGATATATATATATATATATATATATATATATAGATTAAATTTTTCTCCCACGTCTTCTCCACGCTTTTCTGCAAACTGTTCTGTAAAATCAAGGACCTTGTTAGCAATTTCCATTAATACTTGTATATTTTATAAAAAAAGTGTACCCGAGCTAGTCATCATATAACTTATTACAAATGTAATTAGTGAGGGATGCTCTAAGCTAGGTCCAGGTCAACATTGCTTTAAGTATTTATTGCGTTAACGTTTTTATAGCAAGTACGCGAAATAAGGGAACATAATACTACTTAAATTAGCTCCAGGACAACATAACGAGGAAAAATGTCTTTTGAATAAATAATTTGCAATTTTGTATAAAGTACACATAGTGCACGTTTTGATTTCAATTTAATTAAAGTAAAGTAAGTATCTTGGAAGCACAATTCTCAAATATTTATTCCCAAGAGCACGCAGAAAGATTATTATTACACTTTTAAATGAAATATGTACTATAAAATGGAAAATCGAGACTTAAGTTTTGAAATTAACACTGGCATTACATCGCATAACGTATTAATGATATTTATAAGGTGGTAATACTTTCATGTGCTCAGAACTTTGCATTATGTGTATTATAATTAACTGAAGTTGGAGTTAACTTTGAACAACAAGAAATATAATATTATATGCAAGAACTTGAAGGGTGCTGATGTAATCCTGTGAAATGTGGTTAAAGCACAGCCAGCGCCTCCGAGATGCTATCGCAGTAATATAATACAATATGATCTAATTGAACAACCCCAAAAACCTGAAAACGAGCATTGGGTGTCATATATATATCAAGTGTGCTTCTAGAGGGCAGAAATATTAAAATATAATATTTCAGTCGCAAGCTTCTCTATAAAATCCTCATTTAATTATAAGGAATGTAACCAGACTGCAACCAACAGCTATTCTCTATGTGCCTCGCCGAGCGCTGAATTACAAGTTACAAGCCTGGCGCTTTAAGTGCAATAATCGCATATTACCAACAAAACGCTAATGCTTCGATTGCAACAAACACCAGCCGAAAGACTGATCCTACTTAACTAACAGACACTGGACCGCTAGATGGCGCCTGCCCTCAGTTAAATTGCACCAAATTTGCACCATGTTTTAACATATGCCTTCTGAAAAATAGTTCTCATAGGCACAATGCTCAAAAGTCAATATAGCGCAAGCCACTACTTGTTGAAGACAGAACCATTAATAGTCCATTGAACGAGGTTCCAAAAAGGCCAAAATATCAAAAGTTTGTAAGATACATTTCCCCCTCCGTTTTCGAGGGTGAGAAAAACGATGGTGATAGTTTCGAGTTCTGAAACCCTTGCGTCCCTATCAAGGAAATCCACCCCAATTTTTCGACTTCTCGGTCTTGGGTTTGCGAGGGCTCGTCGGATCAGGTTTTTTTTTGGTGAGTAATAAGTTCAGTTAATTTACACTAGAATGCCCCGGACCGACTCCCGGGGTAAACCTACCCTCGCCCGTAATATCAATATCCCCAAGAAATAAAAAAATACGGACTTAATAAGGTTTCTTTGTGAGTTTTCGGGGGCAGGGACTATGATGGTGGTATTATTTTTCACCCTACCCTCCCGCAACTATCCCCAATGTATAGAAACTACCCCCTCTTTCATGCTGTCGGTCCTATGCACGCGAGGATTCGTCGGATCGGGGTTTTTACGGGAATATCAGGGAAACTGACCATTACTAAACCACAACCTCGGGGGTTGAAGCTACCCTGATTGCTACACTGAAATCATTCAAAAAACGGGCTCGGAACGGACTTCTCACAGGTTTTCGAGGGTGGTAATGACGATTCCGCTAGGTTTCTTTTTCACCATACCCTTCCATAACTACATCAATAAATATATTTCTAATAAGAGCATATCAATTCTTAAACAATTATTTAAATAAAAAAAATATTTATTCCCAATAAATCAATTCACAAACACAACAAAAACACCGGGCATTGATGCAGCCATTAGTAACTTATTCCATCTGAAGCTGATATTCTCTTTAAAAACTCGATCGAACAAACTCGCTCATGCCCAGGACCGACAGCATGGAAGAGGGGGAGGTTTTCGTACTTTGGAGGTAGTTGCGGGAGGGTAGAGTGAAAAATATATAATACCACCATCATGATATCTGCCCTCGAGAACCCATAAAAAACCTTGTCGAGTCCGTATTTTTTTATGGGGACATTGCTATTACGAGCGGAGGTAGGTTCAATCCCCGGGAGTCGGTCCGGGGTATTATAGTATAAATTAACTGAACTTATTATTACTCACCAAAAAAAACCTATAACCGATCTGACGAGCCCTTGCAAGCCCAACACCGAGGAGTCGGAAAATTGGAGTCCTTGATAGGAGTAGTACGCAATGGTTTCAGAACTCGAAACTATCACCATCGTTTTTCTCACCCTCTAAAGCGGAGGGGGAAGTGAATCCTACAAACTTTTGATATTTTGGCCTTTTTGGAACTTCGTTAAATGGACTATTAGTGGTTCTGTCTTCAACAAGTAGTGGCTTGCGCTATATTGACTTCTGAGCATTGTGTCCATGAGAACTATTGTTCAAAAGGCCAAGACCTATAACATATTAAAATTTAGTGCAATTTAACCGAGGGCCATTTTCCTATAATTCCGTGCGGGATCCTTTCTTTAAGTATATTTGTATACTATTTTGCAAATTGTATATGAAATTATTATTTCTATTATTCTATATTATTACATCTAGCTCTCGTACACGCACAATAAATTAATATTGTCAAAAATAGCGTAGATTAGTTGTCCTTTCGACTAAGCCTTTCTATACAACTGATTTCTCTGAGTCTAAACAAGGAAGCGAAAGAGACGGTCACCATTATTTATCACGATAAAGATTGAAACCATAGGAGTTCCTATAGAAGTGATAACTGCAAATGCTGGAGAGTACATTCTCAAACAAAACTTACCAGTTATCGCTTATGTATTACTCGAAAAAGGAAGGCGCAAGAACTCAATGTTTAGAATACGTGTCTGTAACCGCGTTTCAAACTCTTTCGAAGAATATGAGGAAGGGCCGTTTACTGTGAATCAAAACAGAGACCGACTCGACGAAGCGGTCATACGAAACACAAGAAAAGATAGACTGAGACGGCTTTGGCAGCAAAATCGCGATGCTAACGCCAAGGCCGAGATGATCCGGTTGCAAGGGCAGATCAGTACCTCCATAAATACTGCAAGGACCCGGAAATGGGGGACAAACTGGCAGCGCTAAATCCTCAAGACAGCTCGCTGTGTAAGCTGATGAGGGCCTTGAAACATACGCGGGAAGCTATACCCGCGTTGACGCACGTGAACGGACAGACATCGATGACAGACGCTTAAAAGATAAGCGACTTAGCTACACATTTCGAGAACATCCACAATAACGATATACCGAATGATTTATAGTACGACCGCATCGAAAGCGACATTAACGAAATCATTGCTCATGACGTACAAATGATAAAACAGAATTTATGAAGGTCATGGTCAAGCCCTCGGAAGTACCACAAATTGTCAAAGACTTATCAAACAATAAAGCCCCTGGAAAGACAGCGTTGAGTACAAGCTGCTTAAATATCTCCCGAGGAAAGATATCGTGTAGTTGCCGTATATCGTTAATGCGATTCTGCGGCTACAACACTGACCTATCCAATGGAAGTGCGCCGTGGTCGTTTCCATTCTCAAGCCAAACATGAACGCGATGTTCGCCAGCAGCTACAGGCCCCATCTCATTGTTGTCGGCGATCTTCAAGTTGGTGGAGAAGCTCGTAGTGACAAGGCTAGATGCTGTTTAGGAGGAGCTCCACATCGACGATGAGTCGCAGTTTGGCTTCAGGAGGGGCAGGAGCACGATGCAACAGGTCGTTAGGATAGTTAACGATGTCAAAGTACACCCTTGGGAAAAACACCGCCATGGTACTCCTCGATATTGAGAAGGCGTTCGACACCGTCTGGATTCCGGGGTTACTCTACAAACTATACCACTACAACTTTCCGATCTACTCCATTAACCTCATTCACTGGTTCTTAACGAGCAAATCCCTGCAGATTCGAGTAAATAACAAACTGTCAACACAGCGGGACATTCAAGCAGGAGTTTCGCAAATATCGTGCCTGTCACCAAAGTTGTACAACTTGTACGTCTCCGACTTCCCAGAGTACCCGAATAAGAATCTGGCCAAGTACGTCGATGACACAGCCACATATGCGCATTCACATAACACACAAGCAGCAAGTATGCTGCTGAAGGCGCAAATGGCTCGGGCCACGACTTATTACGACTAATTGAAGATTCGAGTGAACGCTAGAAAGTCCGGTGCGATAATCACACGCGTCGTTTCTCCGAAAACAAGATCATAATACCTATTTCTATCAGGGGAAACAAAATTCCAACCAAGAGATGCGTGAAGTACTTGGGGTGAGACTCGACCAAAGACTGACGTTTAATACGGACGGTCTACTTCCTATCCAGAACTCTATATCCGCTCATGGTCAGGGGTAGCAGACTTAACAAACAAAATAAAAAGCTGTTGTACACAATGGTGGTCAGGCCGTCCAACATATACGCAAATTTATATCAAATTCTGGAAGGTACACCTCTTTCAGAGACCTATACGTACGTTGCAACGACATAACCCCGATAGCGGATTATGTAAAGCAGGTCTTTCAATACTTCTACTCCTTCAAGCTGGGCGACAGTCCGCTAACAAGACACATAACACAAATTAGACTGATTTTCCGGAAACCCCTACAGCCAAACTTGACCTACTATAGCTTCCGCTTGCTCTATCCATCTTTACTGATATTTTATACCTTTTGACTCTCTTTAAATCTTTCCTGTCCCCCTCTTCCTTTATCTGTTATTCTTTTTGTCGTTTGTTTTTCTTGGTTTCTTTTCGTATATTTTTGTCTCTAAATTCGTTTTCTCATCATCAATTTTTAACCAAATTAAAAACTTGTAGTATCAAACAACTTTAAAGTTTACCAGCCAGCCTTGCACAGCCCGGCGGACATACATCTCGCAGAAGGCTCCTCTTTTGGATTGAGGTGCCTAGGTCAGCTGCAAAATTTTAAAAATGATTGTGCACCAGTTTTTAAATAAGTGTATTTTTATTTGCGTTAAGTCGTATTGTAATTAGACGTGTAAGAATTTTATTACCTTCTTTTATCTGCTTTTGTGGAAGGTGTTCAGGCTAAGTTTTATCAATTTTTATTTAATCGAACCAGGCCAATTCCGTCCGATCCTGCAAGCCGCCACCGCGATTAATGGCCGGTCTCGGGATGGGTTCCGGGGAAGTACTGTTGTATTTTTAATTTATTATAAAGCCTTGTTGTTGTTAGGGAAGAGCCGCCAGGGGTGTAAATAATTTTTTTTTTGTAGAAGGGGGGGTAATATGAAAAATAAGATTTTTAAATGTTTTTAATGTCACAGAAATACTATATTTTATCATTTGCAACGAATGAAATAATAATTAATTAGAGTGTATTAACCATTCAAATTTAAAAAGTATCTGCAGATGAGTCACTTTAACTCTCGCCTGACTTTTATGTTTTAGCCCTTCTTGGGAGGGGGTATTTACCATCTCTACCCCCTTAACTATGCCCTTGAGAGCCGTTTCAAAAAAATATCACATATAGAAATCTAAATATAATAAATTAATAATTTATATGTTATGCCAGACTAACCAAAAACTATTGATTAATGGGAATGAATCCGATAGCGCTACACGGACATTTTGTTAGTATTACTTAAAATAAATTATAAGAGAAAATTTCACCATCTAGTTTTTGATATATCAATTTTTTTGCCTTGAGGACCCGAACTGAAATATAATATTTAGGATGAATCACAATTAAATTTCTCAAATTTCCCAATATAATTAAGAGTGGCATTGTACCAATTAAAATTTCTAAATTTAATCTTAAAAATATATTTAGTACCTTTTGGTGTCCTTAACAAAGGTATCAGACAGATATAAAAAAATAATTGAATAAGAATTCAGCATTCGCTCGTTAATTAACTTTAAGCCTACACAAACACGTGGAAGACTGGTAATTAAATAACTAGATAAAAAATATATAACACGGTTTATTTTTCGTGTATCCGTTGAATTAGGGCAAATAAACCTATGGGTACAAAGCAAACAGAATATTTAGAAGTGTTTGCTTTGCAATGATATATTTTATGGAACAAAAAGTAATATGCAGACAGAAAACTATTTTTATTCTTGTCAGTAATAATAAAGGTATTTATTCAAGAAAGTGCATGACTGTACATTTCAACATACTTAAATAGACGAAATTTAGCCATCGGTTATTTTAACATTCTGCTTCGTTCTACTTAAATATATTGTTATTACCTAAAAAAAAAAAAAACAAAGTAATGGAATCAACGTTAATACAAAAATTATTGAATTATATGCAAGTAAGCACAAATAAATTACAAAATGCCGTAAATATATAAAAAGAAATATGTAGCAAGGTTTAAAAATAAGCTTTAGGAAAATAAAAATCAAAACAGGTACCTAATAATATTATTACGAAAAAGCTAGTTATTGAAAAAAAAACTCCTTATTTAAGTAGAGATCCATTACATGTATATAAAAAATATTACAGTAAAATGTAACAAAAATAATAAAAACGTTGTAAAGTAAAAATATACCTGCTACGACAGTCCAGTATTCCACTATTTCCTATTACAGGAAATCGATTCATTACTACCAATCAAGGTGCACAATGTGCGTTTCCAAATCAATTGAAAATAATGTCCTGTAACTCCGACATACTACGTCTTCAATCGGAAAACGCAAAATAAAATCTGATTGCAATGAGCTGCTCCCAGCAGGTGTTGGCTTATATATTTTATTAAATATATACTTAGTCCGAGTCGCCAACTTGATTGCAATAAGTCGTCACCAGATGGAGCTATTCGCAAGTTGCGGACACTTCGTGTCTGTAATTTGATAACTATAGAAGGCCAGTGAAGTGATGTTGTGCATTTGCCTATGTCGCACTGATGAGAGCTAACAAGCTCGAAACTAGTCTGAGGCTGGCGATGCAGAACAGCACTGCACTGGAAATCTGCCTGCTGGGGGCTTATTGCAATCAGATTTTATTTTGTGTTTTCCGATTAAAGATTGATAGTACATCGGAAGTTATGGGACATTATTTTCAATTGATTTGGAAACGCACATTGTGCACCTTGATTGGTAGCAATGAAACGATGTTTTTTTCATAGAAAATAGTGGAATACTGGACTGTCGTAGTAGGTATATTTTTACTTTCCTACACTTTTATTAATTTTGTAATAATTTATCCACTTTGTGTTGGCTTACATATTTAGTAAAATATAATAAGACATGGTTTTCAAAGATTGATAAAAGCCTTGTTATCTAGAACTTCTTAGAAACAGTAAAGAGTAAAGATGTCAAAAAATTTAAAAAATATATATATTCATAATACAGTTAACAATATCTATGTAAATTAATGATTGCTAAATATCAAATTAAGCATTTTAAGAGCAGAAGAAAGTTACAAGATACAAGAAAAGATAATTAGAACAACGAAAACATTCTTCCAGAGTATGGATTGATCGTTTTAATAGTATTTCTGTCCGATTTAATTTAAACAGTTTTAGACCAGATATTTCTTTTAAGTGATTAAGGAGGTGATGGTATATTTTAATGAGCATGACCGTCACACCATTATTAATACTAGAGACGATATGTTTAGGCAACAAAATGTTATTCGTGCATCTTAACTTGTGTTGCATATTTCAATAGGAACATGATTAATACTAGAATAAATTAATATTAGAATTGATAAAGAGACAACGTAATAAAATTTGTAAAGCTAGCAGCGTTAGCAGCCTGGGTATAACAAACAAATCCTTACATGATTGGCCAGAATGTTTGAACAATATAGTTCTAATTGTTATTTTCTTATAATGAATAAATTATTAATTCTGCTGGAGTTGCCCCAGTAAAGAATGCTATAATTTAATAATACCTGTACATGGGCGAAATAATAAGTTACTACACTTACACAAGAATGAAATTTCCAAACAACATAGCATTAAATAGACATATTTTTCTTAAGTCTTTAAGTTACAGTCAACAATTATACGTAATAATTTTACGCAGTGGTTATTTCTTATAAATACATTGTCTATTTTTACTAACAAACTACCATGAGATGAGTGTTATTGACAAACATCAACATTTGAGATTTTATATCATTAAATTTTATACCTAATTTATTGCAATAACTATATTCATTAATGCCATGCACATTTTTCAACTAGTTGGAAGCTCATCAGTACCTTGACTAACGTGTAGGTCATTCGATATTTTAAAATAACTTTGAAGATCATTTATAAAAATGGAGAAAAGGAGAGATACTAAGGGGCTAATGTAAAGAACTCCAGTTGAAGTTTAAAACTACAACATTCACAAAACAATAAATCCTAAATTGTAGCTCTACGAGGCGTGTGCTAGATGTTTTTCAGAAGTACAGAAGAAGCTGAGAGAGATACTGAACTAATGTTTAAACGTCGTGTACTTATTTTAAACGTGTTGAAATATTGCAATAGTTTGGATAGTAATATCTGTATTTATTATGACTTAAATTTTATATGCATGACTGAAAATTGGGCTAATCCAACGTCAGCTAAATGAATACTTTTGATTTGATTGGTCTTGTGTTAGGAGGTAGTTATTGCAAAAATGTGTCCAAGGGTGGAACACGGTTTGGAGTTTACGGGAATGATTTAAAAAATTATTGCCTAGGCAAAATATGGAAAACTGTTACAGGTCCCCTCTGGATGTATCGGCTTATGAATATCTTGAATTTTGTTTACAAACCAAACATAAATATTTTACTTTATGGCAATGTTAATCTTTATACATACAACAGCTCGAACCATTTTGAAAATATGTAGTTTGTTGCAATTTGTTGATTATGATAGGGTGGCCTACTAGAGTAACAAGTACCAGTGCGAAACTGACCAAATATTTAGTAACTTTTCTGGTAACGGTACATCTTTTGTTGTGGATAATAACAATACTTCTGATCTTAGATCAATTTTGTTAAATCTAGACAAAATTAGTAAAACATCTAAGTAAATATAAGTATTATCTATATAAAAGCAAAAGTAAATAGTGGGTCGAAGGCCAAGTTTAGATTTCTAGAGTTGCACTGATGGACTTCAACAGAGCAAAGATTAAAATTCATCGAAAACTGTACAAGTACAAGAGGATATTTTTGACGTCAATAAGTAAACATATTTGGTCACCTGATGATGCCCACCGAATATATAAAGAGAATCGGTTTCATGAAAATGCTTCATGATGCCTGATTGAAATAAAATTTTATATGTACTAGGCGAACTGCAACACCTGCACCCCAGCGAGAAAACGAGCTCTACGGGTCATGTCATCGAGTTAAACAAGGTAGAGCGATATATCGTTGGATAGTGCTCATCTAGCCCTACAACTTTTGTCTAAAACATTTTTTGCTAAAACGTATAGGAAAAATTTAATAAATGACGGCGGTTTAAAGTCCTAATAAAATTCTCAAAATTTTATTTCGAATCAAATGTCTACATTCGATACATCGTTGGATAGTGCTTATCTAGGCCTACAACTTTTACCTAAAGCATTTTTTGCTAAAACGTATAGGGAAAAAAAATGGCGACGGTTCAAAGTCTTAAAAAATTCCCAAAAGTTTATTTAGAATCAAATATATACATATGATACATTGTTGGATAGTACTCATCTAGACCTATATGTTTTGTCTAAAACATTTTTTTATAAAACACACATAAAATTTAAAAAAAGCGTGACATTTATATTTTGAAGACTATCTACGTGTTAATCGTTCATAAATCGATGATAATACATTGAAGTTGGGCACTTCTAATAAAGATATATTTAATTACTTACTTAATCACTTATTTACTAAAATAATAGAGACCTAAAGCAGTGCAAAACAATATAGGACAAAATCTACCTTTCCGACTGGGCCCTGCCATCGGTTTTTTTTTGTTCTTCGACTTATATGGATTTTCTTTGCATTAAATTTGTTTTAAATGATATTCATTATTATTTTTTAACGTAATATTGCTGGAAACTGGCTTTGTTCCCAGCAGCCGTGTGCTGTTATTTTAAATGGAAATACAACATTTTCCCCTTTCTTTTTTCAATTACAATATGATTTCTTTTTAAGACGATTGTAACAATAAAAAATTATTACATTAAAAATAATAATGAATATCATTTATAACAAGTTTAATGCAAAGAGAATCCATATAAATAAATAATAAATAAACACCACAGAAACTAGACATATAAGTCGAAGAACAAAAAGATCAATCATTTTATATTTCATCGAAAAATTATGTAAATTTTTTTGTGATGCATTTATTAGTAACAATTTTTATTGACAATGTTATTTTAATAATAATTTGTTGCTAATTAAATAAATAGTTTAGAACAAAATTGAAGCAAAAGTAAAAGATTTATTGCAATATTTTAGCATTCACGTTGAAAATAAAGTATGGGTAATAAAACACGTAGATTTTTCCGATATTTGCCAATTTTCCAGGGCAATGACAATTAACCAATTGATTGATTGATTGATTGATTAATATTTCCTCGAGTTACTCTAGATTTAAAAAAAATTAACTTTGTCTAGAAGCCCAGATATTGTAAAATTTTCATGCGCGCTCAAATTTGAAGTTTCGATCTCAAAAAATCGCTGCCTGAAAACGAAGCTCGGGCTGCACTCTCCAACTCCTCATCACGGCGCTCTTAAGAGTACCTTCACTTTCAAGGGCTAGGACCTCATACTCATTGCATAAATTGTATACTTATTAACTGAATCATAAAATATAGGTCTCCATTGAAAATCTGTGAAAATTTCGACTCTTTATATTTATAAATAATACAGATATGATCTTTATTTTAAAGTTGCTATCATGACTGGCTATTGGCCGTAGAGGGTTCATTTCTTTATGTACGTATTTTTCAAACGGCTTTTCAATGCGCCTAATTACAGGCGTTTATTCCAAGAAATAACAAAGTTATTCTATTAATTTATAAGCAAAAAACACCCACCTTTTAAACGGACTTTTTAACAACAATTTTTTGAACAAATAGCTTATTTTTCAACTTACCTTGTACCTACCATTCAAGAATCCATTTCACTTTGTTAAACATCTCTAGATCCATTATCTTCATGACGATTGTTTAAACAGACGGTCTCTGTGATAAACAAATGCAATTATTCATAAATTATCATACCGATCTGGCTGAAATTTTGCACATTTATAAAGGCCTATAACGGCCTCGTCACCAAGATGTTAAGTGTTACTTATTGCCATTATTGCAAAAGTTATTAATATTTACAAACTAGTGCAAAAAGAGGGTTTTTTCGCCATTATCTCGATAATTGATTTATCGATTTTAACGCAATACCTACTTTTGTCTAAAATGTAATTGGAAAATTCTTCTTCCCGAAAACTGAATTTTCCGACTTTGCTCGTTGTTTATAAAATAATAGAGCAAATCTGGCTGTACGTCTATACTTATTTATCATTTACTAACCCACTCCTATGACCTACAATTTTCAATTACCTGTATTATTTTTTTGCGTGAAATCGATCAATTTCCTACACACAGACTGGGTTATATGCATAAGATCTCTCATTCGATATATTAAGTTTTAATATTATTATAACCATCTAATGTGTTTAATAAATTTGTCTATGAAACACCTAACAGAAGAAAACATCTGTTGCACTATTTCTATTTCATATAAATAAATAAATAACATGTTTTTTTTTCTTATAATACAATATAAGCTATTATTTATTGTGATGGCGACGTTCGATTACTCGTTCTTCCACGTAACCATCAATAGGATGTTATTCACATTATTTAAAAATAAAACACACAATATTGAGTTTTCAAACAAAAGGTGTAAAGGGGTACAGAATAAAAAATAAGAATTACGGCTTTTGTAGTAGTAGATATTTTTTTACATCTTTACGAAATGTAACACCGCTGGAGCATATTTTGATGTCAGGGGGCAGTTTATTAGACTTTTGTAGCATTATAGGGAGATTTTTGAAATTGCGAGGTTCTGTGCTTAGATCATAACAGTAACGAATACAGGAATTCTGAATTTTGTGTAGGCTTAAACGATCTCTCTGAGATAGTACTGGCCAATAGAGTACGTTACAGTAGGAAATAGTCGACAAGATCAAGGAATCACATAGCTTGAGTTTTACCTCAGGGTCTAGTACATCTTTGTGCACATAAAAATTTTTAAGCTTACCATAGGATTTTTTAACAATGTAGTTTACTTGATTTGTAAATCTAAGCTACACAACAAAATAAATACCTAGCTGTTACATTCTTGTTTGTGAGTTAACTTTTGCCAATTTAGGATAATATTGAATAATGGGTGATTTTCTATCAACTATTTTGAGTATCATAGACTAATAACTCGGTTTTTTTTATTCAGAATCCAGCTATGAGCTGTTGAAACATCAGTAATAGTATTAAGACCAAAATTAATATTATTTACTGCAGTGCCAATTTCAATAAAGTCGAATGAAAGATAAATTTGAGTATCATCAGCATATTGATGGTCATCGCACGTTTGAAGAAAATTGCTGAAGAAGTATAGATAGAAAATAGAAGTGGGCCCAACATACTGCTTTGCGGAACACCAGCATCAACGGATTTGTAACTGGAATACAGGCCATTATTTACAATACTTTGGTATCTACGACCTAAATAGTTTTGTAAATATAGTAAAGCGCTGCCACTTATGCCAAAATATTTAAGCTTTTTACATAAAGTCAAATGCTTTACTAGTCTAACAAGATTAAACAAGTATTACATGTTCTATCGTTGGCTCTGGCAATATGGGTACTATGACTAGCTCTAATATCTGATGGAATATATAGTAGTAAACTTTTACTTATTAAATATTTGTTTAACTAATCTGCAACTATTCTTTCAATCACATTCGACAAAGTGGGCAGAATGTTAATAGGTCTGAACTGAGAAAGTTCGGTAGGGTTATCGTTTTTAGGCCTAGGCAAGACGTTGGCTCTTTTCCAAACTTTTGGAAAAATACCATTAATTAAATATTTATTTATAAATGTATATAGTTATATGAGGGAAAACTAAGTTTAGCATTTTTAAGTTAATGTTATCAGAACCGGTAGCATTTGATTATATTATAAGAGTTATCATTATCTTTTTATACAATTTGATACAGTAATTATGCGGATTTACAGTTACAAAACCGCAAAGCTTTAAAAAGTATTTAAGGTTTCTAAAACTTTTATAAGTTTGAAGTTAGAAAACTAGCAACAGCATTGTGTATTTTCAATACGTCTAGGATACCTGCATAAAATGCAAAATCCATGAATTTTTGATATGCAATATTAAAAAGTTTAAAAAATTGTGAGGGTGGCTCTTAGAATGAGGAGGTGGAGCTAATCCTAGGTCTATTCATAAAAAGGTGTGTCACCCTATTATTTCGTTTTGACATGTTTTTGCTTCTTTTGCAAAAATCAGTAATATCTAAATTTCTTTAGGATGGACAGTTTTCATTGAATGCACTGTATAATTGTATATGCATTTCAAATTAATACATGATTTTTAAATTTCGATTAATTCTTTATTCGACAATTTTTGACAAATCTCGTAAGTTAAATGTACGTATTATTATTGCCTTTCAACTTTCGTGGTCTTGTCTGAGAAACCTTCGCTGTTCTTACAATACGAATCTTTGCTCACATTCAACACCACATAGAAACTGGAAATAACTTCGATTACAATGAAACTGTGGCTGAATGAACGGAATTCAAGATTTTCCGCAGATTACTCCGGTATTCGCTCGTAATCGATTCACACTTTAAAGTTTTTACCGTTCAAGTCGTAAAACGTTAAATATGGGCGCCAATAAAGTAATATGCTTTTGGGCGAAGGAGTATAACTTAGCTTTAGCGTTTAACTAGGTCTGTAAAACCAACCTTTATTATCTTAAAAGTTATATTTTGCAGTAAAAATTTTACTCACCAATTTCATGGTGCGAGATCACAGGAAAATAAAAGTCGAGATTGCTGAAAATAAAAATTGATAGCGCCAAATAGAAGTAGTGATAAGTGGCTTCTTTATCTGAGGCAGAGAATTCACTTCTTTAAAATACTTTTCAAGCGTATACAACAGTACCTTTTATGTTTTGTAAAATTGTTTTTTTATGAGATCGCTAAATAAAATTGTTTCGTTAATGAAATTATGAAGCAGAGCAAGAATTGACGATTTATAAATATTTATGTAAGGGTCACTGAAATGTTTATTACATTTATTTAAGTTTCTTATCTCATGAACTGACGTTTCGTAAAATTTTACCATCTTTGACATAAAATCTGACTAATTTGATGAATTTCTTTTTCTTAATAATGGCATTTTGCCAACAACATACAATAATGGTGAATACGAAAATTTTAAAAATATATCATCGATATAGTCTGTTGTATACATGTGATACATACTGCTTTCCTACAAGAAGAATGAATTAAAAGTTTGCCAATGTTCTGAATAAACAATTTATAGGACTTTGTACTAATAAATTTAAAAAAAATTTTAAGGTTCCGTGATTAGATGTGATGATAAAATTAGTTATATTTCATAAACATATTAATAATAGCTTATTTAGAGAATACACACAAAAAGCAATAACTTTACCGCGAAAAGTAATAAGAGTAATTCCAGATAAGAAGAGTCAACTATGATGATGTCGTCTGACGCAGAAAGTTGTACGTCATTAATAATAATAATAATAATAATAATAATAATAATAATAATAAGCAGGAGGGGCTAACTTCCATCTATTAAGCCTTTGGTGAGTAGCGCCACCACTTACTCCAGCTAGGGGTGCAAAACCGAACCGGCAGCCCTAGTGCACCCGGGAGGGGAAAGCATCTTCCCCTCTGGTGTCGGTCGTGGGCCTGCTGGGCTAACCACCCACAGGCTCTAACCTTTGGTTCCAGCAGGCCGAAGACTGGGCCCCCACGATCGACCCCGTTCGGATAGGGGTCAAGGGCAAGGTGGTGGGGCCCAACCGGATAGACCGCCCGTTGACGACGTACGCAACGAACAAGGACGCTTTGAGTGGACAGATGAACTGAGGGATGAGCTTCTGCATTGTTATGAAAGCAGTGAGCCCGCGCGGAGGGGGTACATGGCGCGGATGCATGCTCTGTGGTGTGAGAGGCTACCAGAGCATAGCGCCTTCACGCCACAAAATCTGCGTGACTATGTATCCCACCTTCGTAGTAGGGGCTACGTGAGGGCTGCTCCTGGGCCGGTGAATGAGGTGGCCGAAGAGCCGCCACATTCACCGGTTGAGGACGTGGCTCTCCTCGTTCCGCCAATACCAGAGGGCCTCAGTACCAGAAGGGGGTTACACCGTCTAAAAACCCCCGGGCCACAAGACCTGGCCAGAGTGGACGCTGAACTTCGTACAGCGCTACCAGAAGAGGCTGACATCTGGCACATAAATTGTGCCGTGTATGCCGCTGCTCAACGCTCGTCTCAGGTGGAGAGGCGAAATACCTCTTCCCCACAGGAGAGAGCGCAGCGGCGCATACAAAAGATGGAAGCCAAGATCCAGTCGGCGAGGCAACACGTATCCCGTATCCAATGTGTGATGGACTATATGGCGGCCAACAGGCCGTTCACGCCTAAAGTGCGTCGATTAGCCGCCAACTTAAGACGCGTCCATCACACACTCAATGAGGCAGTGCTGCGAACCACCAAACAGCACTGTCTCGACAGGATACGGATGCTAGTGACTTGCAAAAAGTCATTAGTGAGGCGGGCGAGGGGGCTTGCGGAAAATAAACTGTTCCGCGAGAAGCCCTCGCGCCTTTTCCAACCGCCTCCGCGTGTTGTAGACAATCCGCCGACTGCAGATCAGGTGGAGAACTTCTGGAAAACGCTGTACGAGGAGAGGCTTCCACTCAACCGAGATTCTCCTGCCCTTGCACACTTTGAAGCCTTTTGTCAAAGGCTTCAGCAACCACAGGAAGTGTGCGAACCAATAACCCCAGAAGAGGTTCGTAGGGCTCTTGATGGCTCTAAGAACTTTGCTGCTCCAGGTCCCGATGGGATAAATAACTTTTGGTGGAAAAAGTTATCGAGCACCCACCACCATTTGGCCAGAATATTTAATTCCTGGTTAAATGGGGAGCAGCAAATCCCTTCTTGGGTTGTTGAGGGGCGGACAGTGCTGATCCCCAAGAACGGAGATTTGTCCAACCCAAAGAATTACAGACCGATAACCTGTCTAAACGCATGTTACAAAGTGTTTACACGCATTTTGTACATGCGGGTGCTCCACGCAGTTGAACCGGCTTACGAACGGATATATGAGCAATGAGGGTCGAAGAGAGGTGTCGCTGGCTGCAAGGAGAACCTGTTGATTGACAGATGTGTCACGCAGGACTCCATACAGTATAAGCGGAACCTCTCTATGGCCTGGATCGACTACCGCAAGGCATTCGACATGACATCGCATGAGCTCATTGTTCACTTGCTCCGATGTCTTGTGGTACCCGGTCCCGTAGTGAGATGTATTGAAGAACTGATGCCGCTCTGGAGGACTCGCTTTACCATAACATCGGGTAACGATAGAGTCCAAACAGAGTCGGTAACATTCAGAAGAGGAGTATTTCAGGGAGATTCCCTCAGCCCCCTTCTGTTTTGCATCTCACTACTGCCATTATCCGTCTCGCTCCGGAAAACCCGTGGCTACAACTGCGGTACCCCCGGCGACAGGAGGCATAAGGTCACCCATCTATTTTATATGGACGACCTTAAACTTTATGCCTCTGGAGAGAGGGATCTCCAACAGTCCCTTAGGGTGGTACAGGAGTATACGCAGGCTGTCGGTATGCAGTTCGGGTTGGACAAATGCGCACTGATCCATCTCAAGAGAGGACGATGCGGTGACTATGGAGAGGACGCGCAGCTCGTGGACGGAAGCATCTTACACCATCTAGATGCCGGAGAGTCGTACACTTACTTGGGTGTCGAGCAGCGCTCCACCCAAGAAGTGAGTGTAGTGAAAAACGCTCTCCGCGGCAAGTATCAGCACCTACTCCGACAGATCTGGTCTTCAGAACTGTCGGGGAAGAACAAGGTGTCTGCTACAAATATGCTTGCCGTTCCGATCCTTCTCTACTCTTTCGGAGTAGTGAAGTGGACTAGAGAAGAGCTGCGTCAACTCGATGTAGTAACCCGCAAGAAGATGCATCTCAATAGGAGCTTGCATCCTAAATCGTCCGTTCCACGGTTATATCTCCCACGACATCGGGGAGGCCGTGGACTCTTGAGCTTGGAGAGTCTCCATAGCAGGATGGTTCTGGAGGGAGCATGTAAGGTCATCAGGAGTTCGGATCCCCTCCTCTGCATGGTCCGAGACCATGAAAATGCAGAGGTAGGAGCTTTTCTCTTTAAGGCAGCACGGAGAGCAGCCGATGAACTTGGTCTCATCTTCGACGTCGAGCGGGTAAACCCCGACTCTGTCACCGAGTTGGAACCCGTTCGACTAAAAGCCCACATTAGAGCTGCAGAACACAACATCCTTCTGCAGCTCCATAAGGATAAGCCATTGCACGGGATCTTCTATAAAAATATAGAAGACCTCGGCTTATCCGAAAGGCTGACCTTCGCCTTCTTAAGGTCAGCTGGGCTGAAGTCTGAGACCGAGGGATTCATAATGGCTTGCCAGGATGGTGTATTTAACACTCTCGTCTATCGACGTCGTGTCATGGGTATGGAGGTCCCTGATGTCAGCTGCAGGGCCTGCCGCAGGGCGCCGGAGACTGTAATGCACTTACTGTCGGCTTGCCCGACATACGCAGTCTCGGCCTATATTCATAGACACAACGCAGCATTACGAGTGCTTTACTATCATCTAAGGCACTCGTATGGGATAGACGAAACACCAGTGCTGCCTTACGTTCCGGGGGATATTGAGTCCGTTGTGGGGAATGAGAAGTGCCTAATTTATTGGAACTACTCGTTTCCCACCGTCAGGCAAATACAAGCCAACAAGCCTGACATAGTACTCCTCGACCACCAACTCAAGACAATGTATGTCGTGGAATTCTCAGCTCCCGCTGAGAGCAACATTGTCTTGAAAGAGGAGGAAAAACGGACAAAATATCGAGATTTGCTCTTCGAACTCCGCAGGCTTTATCTAGGCCATTCTGTTAAAATAGTGGTACTGATTATAGGAGCCCTCGGTGGAATGAGACAGACGCTGCTTTCAGAACTAAAGATCATACCGGCATGCCGAGATTCGGCAGAGATCTTAGCCGGCAGAATGCAGAAGGCTGTCATCCTCGGTTCATTACGTCTACTCAGGGCACACGATTCGCGGACCCGGTAGTCACTCACCCCACGGGCGTGGGGAGTGGCTATTGGTATTACCAGCTCCCCTCTGTGAGGGTCGGAGCCACAGAGTAGGGTGACTGGTTTTTTGTAAAAAAAAAAAAAAAAAAAAAAAAAAATAATAATAAGCAGGAGGGGCTAACTTCCATCTATTAAGCCTTTGGTGAGTAGCGCCACCACTTACTCCAGCTAGGGGTGCAAAACCGAACCGGCAGCCCTAGTGCACCCGGGAGGGGAAAGCATCTTCCCCTCTGGTGTCGGTCGTGGGCCTGCAGGGCTAACCACCCACAGGCTCTAACCTTTGGTTCCGGCAGGCCGAAGACTGGGCCCCCACGATCGACCCCGTTCGGATAGGGGTCAGACCACCTGTTGACGACGTACGCAATGAACAAGGACGCTTTGAGTGGACAGATGAACTGAGGGATGAGCTTCTGCATTGTTATGAAAGCAGTGAGCCCGCGCGGAGGGGGTACATGGCGCGGGCTCAAGAAGCCCAAGAAGTGAGTGTAGTGAAAAACGCTCTCCGCGGCAAGTATCAGCACCTACTCCGACAGATCTGGTCTTCAGAACTGTCGGGGAAGAACAAGGTGTCTGCTACAAATATGCTTGCCGTTCCGATCCTTCTCTACTCTTTCGGAGTAGTGAAGTGGACTAGAGAAGAGCTGCGTCAACTCGATGTAGTAACCCGCAAGAAGATGCATCTCAATAGGAGCTTGCATCCTAAATCGTCCGTTCCACGGTTATATCTCCCACGACATCGGGGAGGCCGTGGACTCTTGAGCTTGGAGAGTCTCCATAGCAGGATGGTTCTGGAGGGAGCATGTAAGGTCATCAGGAGTTCGGATCCCCTCCTCTGCATGGTCCGAGACCATGAAAATGCAGAGGTAGGAGCTTTTCTCTTTAAGGCAGCACGCAGAGCAGCCGATGAACTTGGTCTCATCTTCGACGTCGAGCGGGTAAACCCCGACTCTGTCACCGAGTTGGAACCCGTTCGACTAAAAGCCCACATTAGAGCTGCAGAACACAACATCCTTCTGCAGCTCCATAAGGATAAGCCATTGCACGGGATCTTCTATAAAAATATAGAAGACCTCGGCTTATCCGAAAGGCTGACCTTCGCCTTCTTAAGGTCAGCTGGGCTGAAGTCTGAGACCGAGGGATTCATAATGGCTTGCCAGGATGGTGTATTTAACACTCTCGTCTATCGACGTCGTGTCATGGGTATGGAGGTCCCTGATGTCAGCTGCAGGGCCTGCCGCAGGGCGCCGGAGACTGTAATGCACTTACTGTCGGCTTGCCCGACTTACGCAGTCTCGGCCTATATTCATAGACACAACGCAGCATTACGAGTGCTTTACTATCATCTAAGGCACTCGAATGGGATAGACGAAACACCAGTGCTGCCTTACGTTCCGGGGGATATTGAGTCCGTTGTGGGGAATGAGAAGTGCCTAATTTATTGGAACTACTCGTTTCCCACCGTCAGGCAAATACAAGCCAACAAGCCTGACATAGTACTCCTCGACCACCAACTCAAGACAATGTATGCCGTGGAATTCTCAGCTGCCGCTGAGAGCCACATTGTCTTGAAAGAGGAGGAAAAACGGACAAAATATCGAGATTTGCTCTTCGAACTCCGCAGGCTTTATCCAGGCCATTCTGTTAAAATAGTGGTACTGATTATAGGAGCCCTCGGTGGAATGAGACAGACGCTGCTTTCAGAACTAAAGATCATACCGGCATGCCAAGATTCGGCAGAGATCTTAGCACACGGGCGTGGGGAGTGGCTATTGGTATTACCAGCTCCCCTCTGTGAGGGTCGGAGCCACAGAATAGGGTGACTGGTTTTTTGTAAAAAAAAAAAAAAAAATAAGAGAGAGATCGAGTCCGTTGTCGAGAACGAGAAATGCCGAATTTATTGGAACTTCTCGTTTCCGACCGTCAGGCTAATTCAAGCCAACAAGCCTGACATAGTACTCCTCGACCACCAAACCAAGGTGATGTATGTCATCGAGTTCTCGGCGCCTGCTGAGAAAAACATCGCCTTGAAGGAGGAGGAAAAACGGACTAAATACCGAGATCTCCGGTATGAGCTCCATGCGCTGTACCCTGACTACTCTGTTAAGATGGTCGTCCTGATAATCGGTGTACTCGGAGGGATGAGGCCTACACTGCTCTCAGAATTGAATAACATACCGGCCTGCCAAAAGTCAGCCGAATGGTTGGCAGGTCAAATGCAGAAGGCAGTCATTCTGGGGTCCCTTAGGCTGCTTAGGGCACATGATTTGGGAATCTACGGTCACTAACCCTGCGGGTTGTGGGGAGTGGCTGTAGATAATTCGTTGGCGCTTCTGTCGTGAGAATGTCGGAGACGCGGCAGAACTGTCCAGCATCGCTCAGCGAAAAAAAAAAAAAAAAAATAATAATAATAAGCAGGAGGGGCTAACTTCCATCTGTTAAGCCTTTGGTGAGTAGCGCCACCACTTACTCCAGCTAGGGGTGCAAAACCGAACCGGCAGCCCTAGTGCACCCGGGAGGGGAAAGCATCTTCCCCTCTGGTGTCGGTCGTGGGCCTGCTGGGCTAACCACACACAGGCTCTAACCTTTGGTTCCAGCAGGCCGAAGACTGGGCCCCCACGATCGACCCCGTTCGGATAGGGGTCAAGGGCAAGGTGATGGGGCCCAACCGGATAGACCGCCCGTTGACGACGTACGCAATGAACAAGGACGCTTTGAGTGGACAGATGAACTGAGGGATGAGCTTCTGCATTGTTATGAAAGCAGTGAGCCCGCGCGGAGGGGGTACATGGCGCGGATGCATGCTCTGTGGTGTGAGAGGCTACCAGAGCATAGCGCCTTCACGCCACAAAATCTGCGTGACTATGTATCCCACCTTCGTAGTAGGGGCTACGTGAGGGCTGCTCCTGGGCCGGTGAATGAGGTGGCCGAAGAGCCGCCACATTCACCGGTTGAGGACGTGGCTCTCCTCGTTCCGCCAATACCAGAGGGCCTCAGTACCAGAAGGGGGTTACACCGTCTGAAAACCCCCGGGCCACAAGACCTGGCCAGAGTGGACGCTGAACTTCGTACAGCGCTACCAGAAGAGGCTGACATCTGGCACATAAATTGTGCCGTGTATGCCGCTGCTCAACGCTCGTCTCAGGTGGAGAGGCGAAATACCTCTTCCCCACAGGAGAGAGCGCAGCGGCGCATACAAAAGATGGAAGCCAAGATCCAGTCGGCGAGGCAACACGCATCCCGTATCCAATGTGTGATGGACTATATGGCGGCCAACAGGCCGTTCACGCCTAAAGTGCGTCGATTAGCCGCCAACTTAAGACGCGTCCATCACACACTCAATGAGGCAGTGCTGCGAACCACCAAACAGCACTGTCTCGACAGGATACGGATGCTAGTGACTTGCAAAAAGTCATTAGTGAGGCGGGCGAGGGGGCTTGCGGAAAATAAACTGTTCCGCGAGAAGCCCTCGCGCCTTTTCCAACCGCCTCCGCGTGTTGTAGACAATCCGCCGACTGCAGATCAGGTGGAGAACTTCTGGAAAACGCTGTACGAGGAGAGGCTTCCACTCAACCGAGATTCTCCTGCCCTTGCACACTTTGAAGCCTTTTATCAAAGGCTTCAGCAACCACAGGTAGTGTGCGAACCAATAACCCCAGAAGAGGTTCGTAGGGCTCTTGAGGGCTCTAAGAACTTTGCTGCTCCAGGTCCCGATGGGATAAATAACTTTTGGTGGAAAAAGTTATCGAGCACCCACCACCATTTGACCAGAATTTTTAATTCCTGGTTAAATGGGGAGCAGCAAATCCCTTCTTGGGTTGTTGAGGGGCGGACAGTGCTGATCCCCAAGAACGGAGATTTGTCCAACCCAAAGAATTACAGACCGAAAACCTGCCTAAACGCATGTTACAAGGTGTTTACACGCATTTTGTACATGCGGGTGCTCCACGCAGTTGAACCGGTTTACGAACGGATATATGAGCAACGAGGGTCGAAGAGAGTTGTCGTTGGCTGCAAGGAGAACCTGTTGATCGACAGATGCGTCACGCAGGACTCCATGCAGTATAAGCGGAACCTCTCTATGGCCTGGATCGACTACCGCAAGGCATTTGACATGACATCACATGAGCTCATTGTTCACTTGCTCCGATGTCTTGTGGTACCCGGTCCCGTAGTGAGATGTATTGAAGAACTGATGCCGCTCTGGAGGACTCGCTTTACCATAACATCGGGTAACGATAGAGTCCAAACAGAGTCGGTAACATTCAGAAGAGGAGTATTTCAGGGAGATTCCCTCAGCCCCCTTCTGTTTTGCATCTCACTACTGCCGTTATCCGTCTCGCTCCGGAAAACCCGTGGCTACAACTGCGGTACCCCCGGCGACAGGAGGCATAAGGTCACCCATCTATTTTATATGGATGACCTTAAACTTTATGCCTCTGGAGAGAGGGATCTCCAACAGTCCCTTAGGGTGGTACAGGAGTACACGCAGGCTGTCGGTATGCAGTTCGGATTGGACAAATGCGCACTGATCCATCTCAAGAGAGGACGATGCGGTGACTATGGAGAGGACGCGCAGCTCGTGGATGGAAGCATCTTACACCATCTAGATGCCGGAGAGTCGTACACTTACTTGGGTGTCGAGCAACGCTCCACCCAAGAAGTGAGTGTAGTGAAAAACGCTCTCCGCGGCAAGTATCAGCACCTACTCCGACAGATCTGGTCTTCAGAACTGTCGGGGAAGAACAAGGTGTCTGCTACAAATATGCTTGCCGTTTCGATCCTTCTCTACTCTTTCGGAGTAGTGAAGTGGACTAGAGAAGAGCTGCGTCAACTCGATGTAGTAACCCGCAAGAAGATGCATCTCAATAGGAGCTTGCATCCTAAATCGTCCGTTCCACGGTTATATCTCCCACGATATCGGGGAGGCCGTGGACTCTTGAGCTTGGAGAGTCTCCATAGCAGGATGGTTCTGGATGGAGCATGTAAGGTCATCAGGAGTTCGGATCCCCTCCTCTGCATGGTCCGAGACCATGAAAATGCAGAGGTAGGAGCTTTTCTCTTTAAGGCAACACGGAGAGCAGCCGATGAACTTGGTCTCATCTTCGACGTCGAGCGGGTAAACCCCGACTCTGTCACCGAGTTGGAACCCGTTCGACTAAAAGCCCACATTAGAGCTGCAGAACACAACATCCTTCTGCAGCTCCATAAGGATAAGCCATTGTACAGGGTCTTCTATAAAAATATAGAAGACCTCGGCTTATCCGAAAGGCTGACCTTCGCCTTCTTAAGGTCAGCTGGGCTGAAGTCTGAGACCGAGGGATTCATAATGGCTTGCCAGGATGGTGTATTTAACACTCTCGTCTATCGACGTCGTGTCATGGGTATGGA
Source organism: Leptura quadrifasciata (assembly GCA_963675555.1). NCBI lineage: Eukaryota > Metazoa > Arthropoda > Insecta > Coleoptera > Cerambycidae > Leptura > Leptura quadrifasciata. The sequence continues at coordinate 53,042,598 of OY776678.1, read as the reverse complement.
GGTCCCTGATGTCAGCTGCAGGGCCTGCCACAGGGCGCCGGAGACTGTAATGCACTTACTGTCGGCTTGCCCGACATACGCAGTCTCGGCCTATATTCATAGACACAACGCAGCATTACGAGTGCTTTACTATCATCTAAGGCACTCGTATGGGATAGACGAAACACCAGTGCTGCCTTACGTTCCGGGGGATATTGAGTCCGTTGTGGGGAATGAGAAGTGCCTAATTTATTGGAACTACTCGTTTCCCACCGTCAGGCAAATACAAGCCAACAAGCCTGACATAGTACTCCTCGACCACCAACTCAAGACAATGTATGCCGTGGAATTCTCAGCTGCCGCTGAGAGCCACATTGTCTTGAAAGAGGAGGAAAAACGGACAAAATATCGAGATTTGCTCTTCGAACTCCGCAGGCTTTATCCAGACCATTCTGTTAAAATAGTGGTACTGATTATAGGAGCCCTCGGTGGAATGAGACAGACGCTGCTTTCAGAACTAAAGATCATACCGGCATGCCGAGATTCGGCAGAGATCTTAGCCGGTAGAATGCAGAAGGCTGTCATCCTCGGTTCATTGCGTCTACTCAGGGCACACGATTCGCGGACCCGGTAGTCACTCACCCCACGGGCGTGGGGAGTGGCTATTGGTATTACCAGCTCCCCTCTGTGAGAGTCGGAGCCACAGAGTAGGGTGACTGGTTTTTTGTAAAAAAAAAAAAAAATATATTTATTGGTGTATAGAACAAAATTGTTTTACACAAGTCAAAACATAAAGATAACCAACAAAATTACAAAAAAATATATAAATATAAAAGAGAACATTATAAAAAGTAGAAATATAATATATACTTAATCATTAAAATCTTAATATATTTTTATTTAAAATTTTTTTCCACATTTAAAAAAATATAAACAAAAAAAAAGTGGAACACGTCGATTCTTAAAACTAATATAAATAATTCATACATGATTGGTGTAGACATCCATCCGTTACCGTTAACGTATACTGCAATATGTGATTCTAAATTTTAGGAGGAGTTTGGCTAGAAGTTGTATTTCTCACAGCTTCATCATAATTGGCAATTACAGTGTTCTTATTTGACAGTAGTAATGCAAATAACTAAGACTTTATTATTTGTGGTTTCTTTATTTATAAATCCATAGGTATCTAAATATGTTAAAATTAATTTAAAAGTTACCAGGAAATTGGCAATAAAATTAAAAATAGAATTATAAAATTATCACAATTAAAAAAAAAAAAGGTAGAATCGGAGAGTGAAATTAATTACTCCTTATTACTAATTGCTTTATTTTAGTTATTTAGTTTTAAACGAGGGGCAAACCGTTGGGGAAATCAGGATGAAATCAAGGAGAAACCTTTTACCGTTTTATTGAAATATATTATGCGCATAGGCAATTCAGTTAATATTTTTTGCTTCAAAAAATGGTATTTAGAACAATTCTTCGGTACCATAAGTCCGGCGGCAATCCATGCATTTTAACCGGTCCCGCGTTTCTCAGAAACATCTAAAATCATATATTATATGATCATATATTATATGTTTTTAGTACGCTATTAGTTTACTAACGTAGCTAAAGAGTACGATAATATAATAGACCTACGGCCAAGAGATAAATAAGTTACCTCATCGGGTAAAAAAGGTGTGCCGGGGCTCAATGGTCAACTTCTCATTATGACAGCTTGCCAAAAAGGCGAAAAAATTCGCTAAGTTACCTCATTGGGTACATACTTAATAACGTGACAATTAACTGGAAAACCCATTACAATTGTTATTTTGTGTTGGCAGACGTCAGTATTTGAACGCATACGTAGAGCAGACGCCCGTCGCGACGCCCAAAATTCCGACGTTTCTTACCTCATGAGGTACATGTACAAACCTGAGTTCAAATCAAAAGTTTTTTATGTAGATCATAAATATTTTTGAAAAAGATCGGCAGACGGTCAACCATAAAGGGTAGATGCTCTAGAAAATGTAACCTTAAAGAATAATGCCAAAGTCGGTAGAGGGTTTTATTGAATACATGTTCGGAAATTTGACAATGGACTAGGAAAACTGTTAATTATTATTTTGTTTGTCAGATTTTCGTGAATATGTAGGCAAAACAACTTCGTATAAAAGAAACAACAGCAATACAAAACAATAATAGTAAATAAAAATAGTAAGGGGGTTATAAAATTTTGGTTGTCTTTCGGTGGTACTATTCAATATGGAACATATTTGGTACATTTGGCAACACTTAAAGCATTTCCAAAGATCAGATTACGTATGTAGAAAAATTAATTTGTGCTATCTATGGGAAATCCTCGTTAAATGATGTCAATGAAGCCCGATTCGACATCTTCTACTCTCATTGTAAACCAAAACCAATTCAGAGTTCATTCGATAACCTGAAAAAGTTTGATAGGACTATGTTACCTCCATGCAAGAACGTATTGCTTTTAAAAGTAAAAAGAACGAATCAAATACGTTCCATATTGAATAGTGCCACCGAAAAACAACCAAAATTTTATTGCCCCTCAGAAAATGATTGGAATTTAAATGATAATTGATAATGATTTGGTTTTATGGACCTCAATTACTTAGTGCTCTAGACGAAATAGTTATACGCGAAACTGGCATGGACCAGAGGGATATTGATGATGAAAATGAAGAGGGCTTTAAGGATTCGCGTGATGACGAAAATGACGAATAGTTATTTTTCTTTAGATTCATATCAAATAAAACTAAAAAAAACCTTGCTATTTTTATTTACTACTATTGTTTTTTATTGCTGTTGTTTCTTATATACGAAGTTGTTTTGCCTACATATTCACGGAAGTCTGATAAACAAAATAATAATTGTACAGTTTTCCTAGTGCATTGTCAAGTTCCCGAATATGTACTCAATAAAACCCTGTACCGACTTTGGCATTATTCTTTAAGGTTACATTTTCTAGAGCGTCTGCCCTTTATGGTTGACCGTCTGCCGATTTTTTCAAATGTACTGATCTACATAAAAAGACATTTGATTTCAACCCAGGTTTGTACATGTACCTCATGAGGTAAGAAACGTCGGAATTTTGGGCGTCGCGACGGGCGTCTGCTCTACGTATGCGTTCACATACTGACGTCTGCCACACAAAATAACAATTGTAATAGGTTTCCAAGTTAATTGTCACGTTTTTAAGCATGTACGTAATAAGGTAACTTAGCGACTTGTTTCACCTTTTTGACAAGTTGTCATAATGAGAAGTTGACCATTGAGAAACGGCAGACGATCGGTTTTTTGCTACATATATGTGGTACTTTTACTACAAAACTCAAATCTTTTGTACCCTTGGCCGTAGGTCTATAAGGTTTTCGATTTTCTAGATTTCAAATTGGTATATTCTTGTTATAGATCATTGAGTAGGGATCTTTTGCTCGAGTTCACCTTCCGAGATTTTAGTGTATTCTTACATTTCAAATGGTGTCGATTACGAAAATACAGGATTATTCAATTTCGTTGGTATGTCTGTCTGTCTGGCTGTTGGCACTATTATTAAAGAAAACTATTCCATATAATAATATCTGGAATCTTGTCTGGCATTCAGTTGACACTATTGCTAAGGAAGAAATCGAATGTACATACATTGTGACCTACTTTCAATGGAAATATTGCTGTAAAAAAGTGTCTATTGATCAATATTAACGGTTTTTTAGGGTTCTGTAATCAAATGGCAAAAATCTGAATCTTTATAATTTTGTCATGTCCGGCCGTCCGTATGTTACAGCGTTATAACTCCGCCATTTTCCCATCGATTCTGATAAAATTTTACAGACAAGTGTATTATCACATAATTATGTAATGAAATTACAAAAAAATATAATAATTTCGAGTTAGCTTTCCATGCATAAATCTGAGGGATGAAAGTTTTTATTTTAGCCCACCTCATTATGTGGGGTATCGTTGGATAGGTCTTTAAATATGTAATAAAAGTTCTTAAGTGACTTTTCTCCTTAGGTGAAAATATAAACTCCTAATGTTGTTAATAATATGCCCCTCTAACTTTCCAATCACGTGATTAAAAAATTTGAAAAAATCAAGATAGTAGCACTTTATAAATACTTTCAACGAAAATTATTTTAAAAAAGAAACCTATATTGTCAGGTTTCTTTTTTAAAACAATTTTTTTGGATGCCCACAATTTTCAGTTTTCAATAGCAGCACTACGGAACCCTCAGTTGATGAATGTACTACACTCACTTGGTCGGTTTTTAATAAAGCACCAAAACCTTCACCTTCTGACAAAAAATTATATGTGATTCAATTCTCAAGGCCTATTACGATCTTTTTTCAATGTCAAAAATTAACAAATTTTATTCGTGATTTTTTTGTTGAAATTCTAATTAAAAATTCTTCTAAATTCATTGTTTTTCTTCTGTTTTGTGTTAAAAAAAATACGAAAACACGTCAATTAGTAATATCAGATTGGGATTTACTCATTTGAGAGGTTACTGAATTGAATTGTGTAGTTAGTATTTCAATAAAAAAAATCAAAGGAAACCATATATTCCCCAAAAAGGGAAATCAAGTGTACAAATTGGGCCTAGCGATTTACCCCTCGGGTTGAAACGTTATTGTTCATATTGCAGGATGGTTCTGGATGGAGCATGTAAGGTCATTAGAAGTTCGGATCCCCTCCTCTGCATGGTCCGAGACCATGAAAATGCAGAGGTAGGAGCTTTTCTCGTTAAGGCAGCACAGAGAGCAGCAACACAACATCCTTCTGCAGCTCCATAAGTATAAACCATTGCACGGAGTCTTCTATAAAAATATACAAGACCTCTCGGCTTATCCGAAAGGTTGACCTTCGCCTTTTTAAGGTCAGCCAGGCTGAAGTCTGAGACCGAGAGATTCATAATGGCTTGCCAGGATGGTGTATTTAACACCCTCGTCTATCGAAGTCGTATCATGGCTATGGAGGTCCCTGATGTCAGCTGCAGTGCCTGCCGTAGGGATCCGGAGACTATATTGCAATTACTGTCGGCTTGCCCGACATACGCAGTCTCGGCCTATATTCACAGGCACGACACAGTATTACGAGTGCTTGATTATCATCTAAGGCACTCGTATGAGATAGACGAAACGCCAGTGCTCCGGGGATATTGAGTTCGTTATGGGAAATGAGAAATATCTAATTTATTGGAACTACTCGTTTCCCACCGTCAGGCAAATACAAGCTAACAAGCCTAACATAGTACTCCTCGACCATCAACTCAAGACAATGTATGTATGTCGTGGAGTTCTCGGACCCCACTCAGAGCAACATTGTCTTGAAAAAGGGGGAAAAACGGACAAAATATCGAGATTTGCTCTTCAAACTCCGCAGGCTTTATCCAGGCCATTCTGTTAAAATAGCGGTACTGATTATAGGAGCCCTCGGTGGAATGAGACAGACGCTGCTCTTTCAGAACTAAAGATCATACCGGCATGCCGAGATTCGGCAGAGATCTTAGCCGGCAGAATGCAGAAGGCTGTCATCCTCTGTTCATTGCGTCTACTCAGGGCAAAGGATTGACGGACCCGGTAGTTACTCACCCGACAGGCGTGGGGAGTGGCTGTTAATATTTATTACCAGCTCCCCTCTGTGAGGGTCGGAGCCACGGAGTAGGATGACTGGCTTTTTATAAAAAAATAATAATAATAATACATCTTTATTCATATTTAATACCACAATTTGCAAATTGTCCACAAGACAACATTTATGAAAGGGTGAAGTATCGTTCAGTGAGCTTTTTTCAACTTAACCTACGAATACAGTAATATTATTATTGAATTATAGTTATTTAAATGTCCCATATCAAACAATTTAATTTTGAGCAACCGAAAAGAGGAATACGGCCAGTCTGTATATGACAAAAACAATTATTGTTCTAAAAAGAAAGTATTTAACTTTTTCTTGAAATTCACTAATGAATAATTTTGGAATCGCGCAGGTAAGCCGTTATACAGTTTGCATGCTACATACGTAAAGCATCGTTTCAACACAGCAGTGGAGTGTCTAGGTGTGACTAATACAAACTTATTGCGAGTATTAGAACTATTCACATCTCTAAACCGGTTTAATTTGAGGTATAAATAAGTTGGCATATTAGACAGCAATACTTTGTGGACCAGAGACAACAAGTGAGCGTTTCTAAGGATGTCAAGTCTTAGTTTTTTTGATTCGGCTATCTTCGAAATTAAAATTTGCCTATAAGGATAAAGTTGCCTAAGTATGTTATATGAGGATTTATATAAATAATTTACATGTTTCGTAAATTGAAAAAAGTATTTACATGATCTCTTTTATGCTGGTCCAAACGATTTGCTTGCGTTTAATTTAAGATTATGAGCTACCGGTATATCAATAAATTTAACTAAATCGTTGTTTATTTTTTCTCTATTTGGTAATCTGTCGTCAATGGTGAAGGAAAAATAAGCGTGAGAGTCATCAGTATAATTATGTATATTGCAATTTTTTATTACCTTATGAAAATCTGATATATATATATATATATATATATATATATATATTTATTGAAAACAGCAAGGGTCCAAGTATGGATCCCTGAGGGACACCTAAATTAACATGGCGTGACTGTGATATGTGATTACTGATTACCGTATAACATACGTTGGCACCTGTTGTGTAAGTAGCTCTTGATTAGAATAACTGCCGTAGAATAAAAGCCGTAATATAATAGTTTATCACATAAGATATTGGGGTCCATAGTGTCAAACGCATTGCTTTAATCTAACAACACTAAACGGCTTATTTTGCCTTCATCTGTGGCTCAGATTAGATCATTATTTATTCTAGCTAGAGCAGTAGTCGTGCTGTGCTGTTCCCTAAAACCTGACTGTGAGTTGGACACTATATTATTTTGAATGACGTACTGGGTTATCTGAGTTTTCATGAAACCTTCTAAAACTTTCGATAAAGTAGGAAGCACGCTGATAGGTCATAAATGGCCTAAATCTGTGAGATTTGGAATTTTAGCTAAAGGTAATACATTAGCCTGTTTCCACGCCTCAGGAAATACTCCAGTGGTAAGAACACAGTTAATAATGAAGATGAGATGATCGAATAAAAAAAAGCTTACTAGTGTTATCATTTTAAGAGAAACAAGGTCAACGCCTACCGAGTTGCTCTTAATAAAATTGAAGCATTTGATAACGTTTTTTTTTCGACGCTAGCAAATTCGAACGAGAGATTTTCTAACTCTTGCGTATTTTTATATTATTATGTTTCTTTTGTTTTTTTTTATTACGTGATGTTAATTTGTGTTACCGTTTTATTAATTAGATGTGCATTTGTAAAATGGGTACTTATTAAGTCTAAATCTAATAAGTTATTTGGAATATCATATTTATTATTCTTATTTAGTATATTTAATAATCTAAGTGCATTCCAGGTGCTTTTACTATTTTTTTATTCAAGTGTAAATTCCATGTAAGATTTTTTCTCTCTCCGAATAGCATAGTTTATTTCATTTTTAAGGTCTTTGTAATAATTCCAATGTACGAGTGATTTAGATATTTTATACTTATTAAACGCTTTATCTCTAACCTTCATCATCTCTCGTATATTATTAGGTGAGCCATGATGCTGGTGGTTTTGCCACTCTGACTGTTCTAAGAGGTGCACTAATATTAAAAATTGAAAGTATATTTTCATTTAGAAATTGCACAATCGAATTAACATCATTTAATGATATATATAATTAAAATTTATGCTATGAAAATTTGCGAAGAATTCATGTTCATCAAAATCTTTAAAGTTACGGAAAGTGACCATTTCACTAAGCTTATTGATTATTAGTTTGTTAATAATAATAATAATAATAAACACCACAGAAATTAGACAACCCCCAATTCCAGAAGCCAGGGCTTGTACTGAAGGGGGATACATATTGAAAAAACGCGGACATACAACCATTTCCTCCGACAGTGCCAATGCCAAAGCCAGGATTCGAACCCAGTGGTACGATGTCCGTGTGATTAATCGCGATTGCCACCATGCGCCTTAACCCACTTGGCTATCGACCAGACAATTGCACAATAATCAGAAATTTCATGCAGGTTAACTACTTTCCCATTATCGACACACTCATTATCAGAAGTAATTATGACGTCAATTAAAGTTTGCGTTGTTGCGGTGAACCTCGTAGGTTCAGTAATAATTTGATGTAGATCATAAGACTCAATAAAATTGTGAAAATGTTTAACGCCTAGATTGTCATTTAACAAGTTTATGTTTAAATCTCCAGCTAAAAGAACTATGTCACATTCAGATAAAACAACAGACATTGCATTTTCTAAGGCGTAAAATGTCTGTAAAATATTAGATGTTGGTGGTCGATATAGTACCATTATCGCATACCGGTTACCTAGTACTGTTGTCCTGATCCACAATTGCTCTAGATTATCATTAATTTAACCAGGTCTCTGAGACAGCAAAAAATTCGAAATTTTCATTAGTAATGTAATCTTTCGATTACTCAAAACCTGGTAAAATGGATCGAACATTTAAATGGCCAAACTTCATTATAAGATATTCCTACGATTATAATTAATTATAATTACCGAAGTAAAAATGTTACAATTGATGCATAAATATAAACCAAAAATAAAAACACTTATTATTCTTTTCTTTCACACGCTATGGATCTTCTTCTTAAAATTTGGTGTTCAACTACCAAATTCTCTATTTTGGAATGAAACATTTGCAAAATATCTTTAAGATCTTCTTTAACCACGCTAATATCGGCTTTTATATCCTCTCCGTTTTTAGCCACCTTTTGAACTAGAGAGTAAAGATCCTCTAGTGATCTACTCATTATTTTAACAGATTAAACCAATGATCAATAGATGTGTAATATATTAAACGAGAACAAAAAATATGTTCACGAATTACTACAGAAATATATTTGTTTTTACAATCATGCAGTAATTTAACATTAGTTGTTTTACTACTCTGCGATAGATGTCTACACTTCACCAGCGAAATAGGAAGGCTCATATAAAAAGTTTTACTGGTGATAAAAATATGGGCACAAAAAACAGCTGTCTTAATTTTCCTAACAGGATAGTCAATGTTCATGCATAAGTTTACTTACTTAACAGTGTCACGTACAACAGCTTTTATGACATTACATCCCTTGCACTATACACAACTTCAAACTTCAATTTATTTATTCATATTGGTTTACTTGCCATTTATTAGTAACGTAGAGATCAAACATAGACATAGACTTTATAGAAACCGAAATTCTTTATCATCATTCTGTAAATTTGTAAAAACTATAAATGCTGATTAAATGCTATGCAATTATTTTCAAGAACTATGTACCTCAGTGATCAATATACAAAGTTAAGAATGACAAGAATTTAAACACATTTCATTCTGATTAAAATATGAGATATTGACAAGTTAGAAAGAAATATTTCAACCTAGACCAAATTGAAACTGGACTAAAAACGATCATCAAATTTAATTATTATCATTACGGTGTGATCATGAAAACGAATGTTTTAGTATTTATATATATATATATATATATATATATATATATGTTATATTAGAAATATACCATGATATATAATATCACCGAGACAGGCTTAACCTTCTCAGACATATCACATTACAAATTGCGTAACAGCTCTTCTCTAATAACCGCTCACGCTAGCTGAGCTTAACATTTCTTTCTCAGTAATCTGTTATCATGCTGAATTGCAAATCCAATGTTCTTTGTTCTCCAGATATTATAAATATTACCCACTGCCATTGTAAACCTCAGTCTTAAACTCATGTTCGAATAAATCACTTCAAAATTATTATTGTTATTATTATAGAGTCAACGTTGACTCCAGTGTTAAACTAAATAAATGTTTTTAAAAAGTTAAATCTACAATCCACTATCTAACATTGGCGCAGTCGTGGCGGATCTGAAGAACACGCACAGTTCGGGAGCCTAACCAGTGGAAAACATATCGGAAGGAACAAGGAGTTCATCTGGAAAAGGTGCCTAACCTGAAGAAAAGAGCCCCTGGAAAAAGGAGAAATTCCTTAGCTGTCGTGGTGGATCCCAATCCTTTACTCAGAAGAATCTACGTTCACAAAGAAACAATAATAATAATTCAACAAGCAACAAAGCAACATATCAATCAATCAACAAATTAGCAAGTAAGAATTCATCCCAGTCGAGAAGTTGGTGTCTTCGGCAGTGTAGGAGACCTCTGTGGAAGGAATACCTGGTAACGCCCCTGGCAGAGAAGACCGCATTGTAACAAAGTTCACGGAGCAGCATTCAACTTCAATCCAGACGTGTGGAATGGAAATTTTAATGTAAGTAGATTTTAAGAATCATCTCGATTATTTTGCATATTTTTCTTATAAAAAAAAAACAATTCAATTTAACGAACAGCAGTTCTAATATTCAAATAATAATTTCATTCAGAAGTAATATAATATTTTATTTAAAATTTATGTGACCTACATAAATAACTATACCGTTCCTATCTTAACATTGTTTTATCGTAATATCATATACTCTTTAAGTACGAACTTATCTACATTTCCTACATAAATAATTATAATCACATACCATTTTTATCTTAACATTATTTTTATCATAATATCATATATCATATAAAGGTTAAGTTTACGCCTTACTTGACTGTGAAATAAAATAAAACCCACATGTTCTATACTGTTTAAATGCACATTAGTATATAAAATTTCAGTGACATTATTCCCAACTAAAAACACTTTTTAAATTAATCCAATTATCCTTGTAATTAAATTTTGAAATATTATAAAATAAACAACACATTCTTTTACATATAATATAAAATTACCAATTGTCAGTAGCGTACTAGCTCAAATTGAAAAAAGTGTTTTAAGTTATTTAATTATCTAAATAATATAAACAAAATGGCTACCACCACAAACGTAAGCAATTCCAATGCAAACAATTCAATCACGGCGAACGAAACTATAAATATTGAACCTTACAGGTTAAGTGAGATTTTTTCGATAGTCCCGGAATTCGATGGAAATCCGATATTTTTACAAACCTTTATTAGTGCGTGTATTTACGCGAACGGAATGTCTATAGAAGACCAACGTGTTCTACTTGCTCTGCACATTAAAAATAAACTTCGGGGAAAAGCCGCCGAGTTAGTAAACTCCAGGAACCCTGCCACCTGGGCAGAAATTAAAAGCCTACTCGAGGCCCACTTCGGTGACTCCCGCGACTTGACAGCCCTTATACAGGACTTACAACGCATTCACCAACTACCCAATGAAACCGCACTAATATTCGTATCAAGACTACAAACGCACAACGCGAAAATGCACGCAGCAGTGCAAAAGCAGACTCTAACTTTAGAGGAAAAAACCGCTCAATGTAACCTCATCGAAAACACGACATTGACCACCTTACTGACTGGATTAGAACCCAAGTTAGGGCAAATTATCAGGGCTGGCAACCCTAGTGATATGTTAGATGCAATAAATCGCATCAAACGTGAGTTGCAATTGTCGTACTTCGAATCGCAAAAATTCTCCAATAAAATTCAAAATAGAAGTCCCGTTCAAAATCAACAAAGACGCCCAAATCTCCCACCATTTTGCACATTCTGTAAAAGGAATGGGCACAGCTTTAACGAATGCCGCACGAGGCAAAACCACCAATTTTCACAACCCAATTTCACACCAAACGCCTATTCCAATCAGGCACAAGCTCCTAGACAGCACTTCCAGAGTGTACCTAATCAAGCAAACTTTAGACCACAGAATTCCCAAAATTTTTCTAATCAACAACGCAATTATCCACAACAAAACAGGCCCTCAGCTATCAGGCCAAATCCTAACTTCCACCAGCAGAGACCTTCTGCCATACAACCGAACCCGAATTTCAATAGATTTAACCAACAAAAAACCCATCACCTAAACCAAGAAACTTATGATAATTATTCAGATTACCCAAACCAATACGAAGATTACTCTGCAAATCAATCCGTAAATTATTCTACCAATTATTCTCCTGATTATCAATCTCAAAATAATGATGACTACGATTTTCCAAACGGACAATATGGGCATTATACTGCTAATTCCCAATCCCAGGAACATGAGAATTATACTGTTAATTCTCAGCAATACGAGGATTATACTGCTAATCCTCCGGATTTTTGCACAGGCCCGGAGTATTCCACGAATACTCCAACACAACAAACGGACGAACTAGACCAAATTTCTCGCCAAGTCCAAGCGATAAACCTCCAGGACAGTTTCGACCCAAACCTGAACTTCCCGGAAAACCAATTCATGTAAAAACACCCCGCTACAAACTAAATGTCGTAAATTCCAAAAATCTATTTTACATAAAAGACTTCACAAATCGTTTCAAAATTCTTGTCGACTCAGGTGCAGGTATTTCTGTATTTAAAACCAAAACAGCGGAAAGGTACAAACAAAGATATCCTGAAAACGTAATTATACAGGGTATAACAGATGAAAAAATTAATATCACCGAATCTGTACTAATACCATTCAATATAAATGACCCATACAAGGTTTATGTTCACGACCTAGATATAGAATTCGATGGACTATTAGGTGCAGACTTTTTAAAATATTATAAGTGTCATGTGGACTTTGAAAATAATCAACTTATTACCAACTTTAAAACCGTACCACTATTTGAGGTGACTGAGGTAACATCAATCAGGAACCACAATAATTCTAACGAAAACAATAATACAGGTATTAGAATTTCAAACCCAAATTTAAATGTTAAAAACCAAAATGTAATTTCTATCGAACCACGCACAGAAAAGATTTTTAAACTTAAATGCAATTTACAAAATACCGAAGCTATACTAATAGCCCAGGAAAATGAAAAGGTACGTTTACCGAATGCCATTGTCAAAATAGACAACAATGGTGAATTTTTGACAACGATAATAAACGCAAACGCGATTCCAAAAACAATACATTTCTCGGATCTTAAACTTGAACCCGTTCAAAAATTTAGATCAATATTTAACGTAAATCTTCAAAATCCGGATTCCCAATACATAGACCGAAACTACGAAATAAAAAATCAATTACGCTTAGACCACTTGAACGATGAGGAGAGTGAATTAATTACTCAACTCTGTTTAGACTTTTCAGACATATTTTATCTAGAAGGTGACAACTTGACATTTACCAACGAAATCAAGCATTCAATAGACACTAACGATTCTAAACCAATTTTCACTAAATCTTATCGTTACCCCCAAATTCACAAACAAGAAGTAAAATCACAAGTTTCCAAAATGCTCGACCAAGGCATTATCCAGCCTTCAATTTCTCCCTGGTCCTCCCCAGTTTGGGTAGTCCCCAAAAAACTAGACGCTTCTGGTAAACAGAAATGGCGCGTCGTAGTTGACTACCGAAAATTAAACGAAGTAACGATAGGTGATAAATATCCTCTACCTAACATTTCCGACCTTTTAGATCAATTAGGCAAATGCCAATATTTCACGACTTTAGACTTGGCCTCTGGCTTCCATCAAATTGAAATCGATCCCAAAGACATTCAAAAAACCGCTTTCACAGTCGAAAATGGTCATTTTGAATTCGTACGAATGCCTTTTGGACTCAAAAATGCTCCATCAACATTTCAAAGGGTGATGGACAACATTTTACTAGGAATCCAAAACGAAAGGTGTCTCGTCTATATGGACGATATCATTATCTACTCCCCTACTATCCATGAACATATTTCTCGATTAACAGAAGTCTTCAAACGTTTACAAAAAGCCAACCTCAAAATTCAGCCAGACAAATGCGAATTCCTTCGCAAAGAAGTTGCCTATTTAGGACATCTTATTACAAAGGATGGTGTAAAACCGAACCCTGCCAAAGTCGAAGCAATTCTAAATTTTCCTCAACCCAAAAATCAGAAAGAAATTAAATCTTTTCTAGGTTTAGCAGGCTATTATAGACGTTTCATTCCTAATTTTTCCAAAATTTCAAAACCCTTGACTAAATTGCTACAAAAAGATATACCTTTCAATTTCGACAATGACTGTACAAATTCATTTGAAACCCTAAAACAAACCTTGACAACTACTCCGATATTGATCTACCCCAACTTCGATGAACCTTTTGTCCTAACTACAGACGCTAGTGCATTTGCAATAGGTTCTGTACTTTCACAAGGAAGTATAGGAAAAGATTTGCCAATCGCATACGCATCTCGAACTTTATGCGGCGCGGAAACCAAGTATTCAACCATTGAGCGTGAACTTTTATCTTTGGTCTGGAGTGTAAAGCATTTTAGGCCAATCTATTCGGAAGGAAGTTCAAACTCGTCACCGACCACCGACCACTCACTTGGCTATTTTCCATAAAAGACCCAGGTAGTAGACTAGCGCGTTGGCGCTTAAAACTCGAAGAATACGATTACGAAATAATATACAAACCCGGAAAAATCAATAAAAACGCGGACGCGTTGTCCAGAATAAAAATTAATCACTTTTCAGAATGTTCCAAATTTTATTCAAAAATTCTAGCCGCGAACGAAGACTCAGACGAAGACGAAATTTCAGACAACGATGACGAAATTACCGACGAACAAATCGCCCGAGAATTTGACACATTTTCCCGACTTTACAAAACCAAATCTCTAATAGACTATTCCAAAATTCAAATCACAAATAAACAACTATTAGATCGAGAAAATAAAAATATCATAACGTTTTTCCAACAAAACAACTTGACAGACCTTCACCATCAAATTATCGAGGATATTTTCGAAGAAAACCCCGAATTCTATAACAATACAATTAATATCGTTTCCAGCAAATCGACCCGACAAAGAAACTACTACATTATCGCTCTACCTTTCGACCCAGAGTCTGTGGTAGAACATCTATTTTTAACACTTTACAAACATCGAAACAAATTAGACCTTTCCAAAACTTACCATGTTGAAAACAATCTAGACTTTCCAATTCTCGAAATCCTATCATTTATTTTTGCAGAAAAAGATTTAAAACTAATCATTTGTCAAAATTTATTACGAACTCCCGATGAAGACCAACGTCCGATCATTCTCGACCAGCATCACACTGGAAAAAATAATTTACATCGTGGAATAAACGAAACAATACGTAGAATCAAAAATAAATATAATTGGCAAGGTTTAACAAAAGATGTCGAAAATTTTATAAAAAACTGCGAAACATGTCAAAGAACAAAAGTCTGTCGTAAAAACCTCAACAATCCCCTAGTAATTACCGAAACCCCTAAAACTCCATTTGAGAGAGTTAATATCGATCTATTCGAATTTCCCACGAGAAACTATGCACTAACCATCCGCGACGAGTTAACGAAATTTACTCAAGCTTATGCTGTCCCAGACAAAAGTGCAAAATCAGTTGTAAACACCCTGTTGCTATATTTCCAACACTATGGCACCCCATTAAGAATTCATTGTGATTACGGCGGTGAATTCGATAATAATTTATTAAAAGATCTTTGTACTCTCTACGACATAAAATTAACATACTCCAGCGTAGGACACCCTCAATCCAATGGATCTATCGAACGATTCCATGCCACCCTAGCAGAAATGATCAGAATACATAAAACAGAGAATCCGAACGAACATCCTTTCACAATATTACCATACGCGGTAATATGTTATAACAACTCGGTAAACAAAACTCATGGCTTTACGCCATACGAGCTTATTTTCGGACATACAGCTAACCGACCACCCGAAACTCTTTATAACCAGAAAGACCTGATTACCAAATACGTTAGAGACCTTAACAACCGGATATCCCACTATTACAAAATTGCGCGAAGTCGAACAGAAGCACAAAAACAAAAAGCCAAAGTTCGATTCGACAAAAACATTCCCGAAAATCGACACACATATAATATTGGCGACAAAGTGTACGTCAAAGAATCACAAATAAAAAACAAATTACAGAACAAATTTAACGGCCCCTTCGAAATTTTAGAAACTTCTCAAAATTCTGCAACATTATTAAATCCGGAAACAAACCAAACGACTAAAGTAAACTTTGACCGAATGAAACCTTATACTGAAAATTAAATTTATTTTCAGGTTTTTCCTGCTGTTCGGATCAGCACTTGCTCAATTTAAAATAACACCAATTAACAATACAATTGGAGTATACTATCACCGAGACACAGACATTGTGATTTCTCACAAGAAATGGACTTTACTGGTACACAAAAACATATCTACCTTTAAGACAGCTTTCGACAAAAACGACAAGATCTTACAGACACTATACAACACACTCGACCCAACGTATCATTACATGAACGTCTTTTTAGGAGACGTAAAAACTCACCTCAGTTTATTGACACAAATTTCTCAATCAATACAATCAAAATTTGACGAAATTTACCTTGACACGAAACGATACAAGCGAGGAATACTAAACGGTATTGGAACAATTTTCAAATCAATAACTGGAAATTTAGATGCAGAAGATGGTCAGTATTATTCTGATTGCATCAACAAATTAAGTAATGACGAGCACCAACTCGAAAATTTAATCAAAAATCAAATATCTGTCACAACTTCAGTAATCAAAAATTTCAACGCAACCATTCAAAAACTGCAGGTTGATGAAGAAACTTTCAATAAAGATATTAAAGGAATCGAAACTTCAATTCTAGACATGACTAAAGACATAGAAAATATTCACGCAAAATTAAAATTTATAGAAATCTGCGAACAGCTTATGGCAAGCTATCTATTTATCGAAGATAACTTAAACGATATCCTGAATTCTATCACTTTCGCGAGGCTCAAAATAATTCACACATCGATTATAAACCCAAAAGACTTGGTAAATTCCTTACAGGAAATCTCACAGAACCTACAAAGGAACAATTTGCCACTTCCAATCAAATTATCAAAAGTTGCACAGTATTTAGACATTATAGAACTAAAAGCTTTTCAAACAAATTCAGATTTAATATTCGTATTAGACATACCTTTGGTAGACCCTCAAACCTATTCAGTATTTCAATTATATCCTATCCCTATTTTGGATAATAGAACTGGCTTATATCATATCTTGTCAACCTCTCAGAAATATATCGCGAGAGATGATGATTCTTTAATGTACTTAACCATCCCGGACCTCAGAGAATGCAAACCACTCTACTTCAACACTAAATTATGTCTAAATCTATTTTCATACCCCATTGATGATAATGCCATTTGCGAAGCCCGTCTCTTCAAGAACCTCAAAACTCTGCCAGGAAGCTGCCAGACATCATTCATCATCGGCCAAGGATACAACGTCCAAAAGATAGACGAAAATACGTGGCTGGTTATCAACGCAGAACCATTACAGGCAACCATCAATTGTCCAGAAAGAAGTTCGAAAACTGAAGTCATCTACAAAAACTCAATAGTGAAATTACAACCTAATTGTTACGCCTTTATAGGCATCACAAAAATCCAAGCCAGTACCAACGAAGTAACCGACGTAAACGACGACACTCATCCCATCCAAATTCCATTCGAATGCTGCAACAAAATTCCAAACAACATTAGAGCACCAAACCTTAAACCATTAAAATTAAACAACCTTAACACAGAAGATCTCGAAATTGCCAAACACAAATTGGACCAATATTCCAGAGATCTAGACGATTTAATCAACGAACCATTCGTAACAAAACACATATCCTGGTTCACCTACTTCATCATTGTGCTAATATTTGGACTGTTATTTCTGTACCTATTTTGTAAGTGCAGAACAAAAAGACGAAGACTAGCCATCGATGTTTCTGCATCACCCCCATCTCCACCTAGGCCTAGCAAACCCCACAGGACATTTGCTAACCTATTCCCTTCACGAAGACGACCTACCTTAAGGAGAGAAGACAACGAAGCCGAAGACATAGAACTTACATAAAGATGAACTGTTTTGTGCCTTTTACTGACTTTTAGTGCTGGACTCTTCAGTGAACCATATTTTATTCATTTAATCATTACATTTCATTATTTTACTTATCCCTTGTTAATTTCAATTGCATTAACATTTTTATACCATTTTCATTTAAACCTATCATGCTTATATTTTAGGCTTTCACGGTAAAGCCATATTTTAACCCTGGGAATATTTTTATATTATACCATTTTACAACAAACTTATTATGTTTGTATTTTATGATTTCTTGCTAAAGCTATATTTTAACTCTAACATTTTTATGTTATATTATTTTATGAATCAAGCTTATTGTGCTTACATTTCATATTTTAGACGCTAAGGTTATATTCTGTATTTTAAACCTTACTATTTAACATTTTTGTATATTTTATATTTTTCCAAATTGTACCATTCCTTTTATATACATTTTATATTCATTTCAAAAGTTGCTGCATAAAACACCAACTTTTTTTATAAGGGGGAAGCTGTTATATTAGAAATATACCATGATATATAATATCACCGAGACAGGCTTAACCTTCTCAGACATATCACATTACAAATTGCGTAACAGCTCTTCTCTAATAACCGCTCACGCTAGCTGAGCTTAACATTTCTTTCTCAGTAATCTGTTATCATGCTGAATTGCAAATCCAATGTTCTTTGTTCTCCAGATATTATAAATATTACCCACTGCCATTGTAAACCTCAGTCTTAAACTCATGTTCGAATAAATCACTTCAAAATTATTATTGTTATTATTATAGAGTCAACGTTGACTCCAGTGTTAAACTAAATAAATGTTTTTAAAAAGTTAAATCTACAATCCACTATCTAACATATATATATATAAGACTAGCAGGTTGGCCACTGTCATTTGTCTGCTCCATGACCTATGGCATACTGAGGAGAACTAATAAGTTCGAAACCGGTCTATGTCTGGTCAGGGAGTTGACAAATGACATTGGCTACCAATTTTTCATGATTTGTAAGGTGTAATTCAATGCAGGTCGGGGTACTTGCCCGCTGAGTAGTTGTTTCCTGCAAATCATGTATAATAACAGTATATAGGTTAAGTCCACCAAGGGCTGAAGGTCGCCGCTCTCGGTACTTGCAAAATGGCAAGTCGCTATACACCATGGAGACATCTGTGATGTCTGGTGTATAGTAGCATTAGACCACATGAGAGGATTCACTTACCTCTCACCACTACACCATTTACATTAGTCTGTATAAGACTAGCAGGTTGGCCACTGTCATTTGTCTGCTCCATGACCTATGGCATACTGAGGAGAACTAATAAGTTCGAAACCGGTCTATGTCTGGTCAGGGAGTTGACAAATGACATTGGCTACCAATTTTTCATGATTTGTAAGGTGTAATTCAATGCAGGTCGGGGTACTTGCCCGCTGAGTAGTTGTTTCCTGCAAATCATGTATAATAACAGTATATAGGTTAAGTCCACCAAGGGCTGAAGGTCGCCGCTCTCGGTACTTGCAAAATGGCAAGTCGCTATACACCATGGAGACATCTGTGATGTCTGGTGTATAGTAGCATTAGACCACATGAGAGGATTCACTTACCTCTCACCACTACACCATATATATATATATATATATTTTCTTCTATTCATTTAAAGTAAAAACTATTTTCGATTTTGTATTCTACAACCCTAAGTAATTTTTTTTTTTTAAACTACGTACGTCATATATTATTTTGTTATTCTTAGAATGGTAATATGTAAGTAAGATTCTACAACAACACATGTAGGTGACTGCAGTTAATTAATTATATATATTTAGTTATAATTACGTACAATATGTTGTATCATTTTTAAAAGTGGTTTTTATTATTGCATTCGGACCTAATGATTTTTACTGTGCACAAAACGATGAAATAATAACTTGTCAATTATGTTGAGTCACACCATTTATGGGTGGATCTGATTTAAATTTGAAAACAACATATTTATCTGGTAGGTTTCAGACAAATAATTGTAATTATTATAGTTTTATTTCTCTTTTTTGTACACCAAAGTGCTCGATGTTATTTGATTACTATTTCATTAGAGTACTATAAAGAATACGATGCACTAAATTAAAATGCCATTATAAAATTTCCTGTCACTCACGTTTTAAACATAATGAAATTATCCATGGTAACATTTAGAAAAGCTACAATAACGTCGTCGTACGTGAGCAAAAGACTAAACAGTAGTACAAGGTGTGAGAACGTAATTTTTATCAAACACGTACACTCATTATATTTTAATCCTTACTTAGTCACATGTGCAGAAAGGTGAATAGCTTTTATCAAAAATTATCACTTCCTCAGTTGCCTAAAACTACATAATAACTTTGGTTGAAGTAAATATGTTTTAAATACACAACCTCTGAGCATATTAATTAAAATATTAAAACTGTGTAATTGTGTAAGCTATTAAACTATAATTTTCTTATCTGATAGCGGAATTTATTAGTAGAGTTTTAATCCAAGCAACTGGGACAAAAAGGGGTCTACCACGCAAGAGGTCGTAAGGAGATGAAATTTGGTGGGATCGTAAGATATACCGTCGTGAAAAAACGCAAGATAATAAAAGAAAATTCTAAATATATGTTTTTCCGCTTTTACAGAAAACTAAAGGGAAAATTGCAAATCTAATACTGTAGTCAAATCGAAAATGCGATTTTAAACACTTTTTGTTGTTGTATTTAAAAAAAAAAAAATGCTTATTTTACGAGATATTTACATTTTTTGCTAAAAAATATATATCTATATATTAAGAACATGTTTGGCGCGCTGTACCTTGAAAACTTTTGGTCACGCGGAAAAAATGCATAGAACATGTTTTACGTATGCTCTTCAATTTATCATTTTACTTTTTTTACTAATCACAATAGGAACAGAGATATTTACAAAAACTGATTTTGAGCGCTATCTTTGAAAAATGGTGGCGCGAGCGGTCTTCCCTCAAGGTCGCAAACTCAGGGTTATGATCTACGACCTTTTGCATGGCAAAACTACCTATTTCCTGGAGTATTGGTCTATAAAGGTTTCGTATAGTTAATTACCAAAATTTAAAAAACCGCTAACTGAAATATTTGCAATCAACACTTACTTATAACATTTCTCTAAAAATAATTTTATTAACTTATTAATTACAGAGCAATACACTTTATATAAATGTTATATTTTAAACCACATATTATGTAAACAAAGAAAAGTATTATTCATCGATGTGATGAATTAAATATAACTCGTAAAGGCTAACCTTAAGCCTATTTGGCGAATTTTAGTCGTATAAAAAAAACCGCTGCCCAAGGAATCAGTACTTTCACATTCAGATTTTGTATCCAAGTCTTATACTCGCTGAATCCCAATGCAATATTTTATTCCTTTTCATAATAGAGTAGCAGGGCGGTGGAGGGGGTGGCTAATGTAAAAAAAAATTTAGAGTCCCTTGGTTCTCGTATACATACTAAATCCCCTTTTACTCCCTTTAATAATAGGGTGAGGGTGGCAATGAGGGTGGTCAACGCCAAAAAAGTTTTTGAGACGTTTCGTTCTTGTATATATACTGAATCAACATTTTATTTTTTTTTACTCCCTTTCATAATAGCATGGTAGTGGTATTAGGGGTGATAGTGGGGGGTGGGGGGTGTGGCTGTTGTCAAGAAAAATTTTGAGACCTTGACTTTTCGTACATGCCCTAAATTGGATCAAAGATAATTTAGTTCCAGATCTCGTTATAATACATAAGTGTACCAAATTTCAACTCAATGTCATAAACGGTTCTAGAGTGAACGTGCGCACAAAAAAAGTTACAGACAGACTGACAGACAGGAATTTTTTTCGTTCAAATTTAAAATTTCGACGTTTTAAGGTATTTTAAGCATATTTCAGCAAAAAAAAATATTTTTTTTTCCGTTACTATACTTCCACTGGACGTGGAAGTAAAAATTATTAGATATGATTACCATTTGCAAGTAAATATTTTCAAGATATCTGCGAAGATGTTCGTGAAATTCGTTTGTCCCTATAACAATAATAATAGATTTTATTGCCTAACAGAATATTCTAAATAAACGACAAGAAGTGATAAGAAATTATAATACCAGTAGAAAAGCGAGTGTACGACTGTAAAATGTTATTTTTCCGAAGTTCATATCCGTTTATTTTAGTCGTACATGACTGACAAAGAATCAAATTATAAGTACTTTTTTAAACTTTATTTGCAATCTTGACATTCTTCTTTGAAATATTCGTGTGATATATATTTCTGCTGCCATTTTTTCAAATAACGTCAAATGCTGGTGACTACCGTCCTCGAATTATTTTCGACAAAAGTCATCCCTGAAAATGAAATGTGAACTAAAATACTATATTTTTTCTTAATAATTACTGCTTATTAATTTCTTCATTTGGTCTTAATATGTAACTAAGTATGAGCACTAGTGCAAAGAAGCTTATCTATGTTAAAATTTCCTAAAAATGTTTAATGTCGATTTTTGTAAATACAAGTAATAAAATAAAAAAAGGTAATAAAAATGTTTATTCAACAAATAATAATCGATATTTATGGCTATGTAAAAAATTAAATCATTTGTATATACTTATTAATGTATCTAATAATTAACTAACTGATGTGGATGAAAATAAATTTATGTACAGAAACATTATTTAGTTTCTAATTCCTTCAGAAGGTTTATATTTAATTTCTTCATCATTGATATTATTATGTATATATAGTCTTAAGGGATGACCGTCAAAATACTTATGTGATCAAGCACAATAATACGCATACAAATAGGTTTGCTTAAACTTTACTGGCCGCCAATGTAACAAACTTGTAATTTCAGGCATGATTTTAGTTGATTAATTACCTCATACGGTATTCACATAGATATTGATGTTATAATAAGGTAAAGATCAATATATATTACCTCAAATACATTACTATTTCTGAGAATGTCAAAAAAGCTTTTTCATAAAAACTATATATCTGACAACTGACTTTTCAAAATTAATTAATTTTCTAATAATTTTTTTTTGAGATCCTCTCGATATTCTCATCAAATATAACGTGCTAGCAGGATATCTCCAGAAAAATTCGCCTTGCTTTTTATTCACGTGCTTGTTGATATGGAAAACTAACCGCGCACTTCGTGCTTGGGTAGTTTTCGTGGCAAAAGACAATCTCATAGTATGGAAAATTGTCGATATATCCCTCTTCCCCGTTATATTATACATGAACAGCTCAAACGTAGCATATTCTGTGATCGAACTACTGTCCCAAAAGCATCGTGAAATTTTCCTTGTCCATCAATTTATCAGGGTTCTATATTCGTGGCCAGCTGGACTAGCCCGTTTAAATAACTAGGTTAATTCTTGCTTGTTATGTATTCTATTACATATACAGTAGATGTAATAAGTCTAGTTTGCATTCGCTTTATATCGGCAGCGTTGATTAAATGAAATGTATAGTATATTCCCTATGTCTATTTGAGAGAATATATATTATTGTTGAATAATTCCATGCATATTTGTTATCTACTGTTACAAGGTAACTCTATAAACAGAACTTTTCAAAGCGAAAATACAAAGTAATTAATAATAAATCCATTTTAATGTTTTTATTTTCTACCACAGCTTGATATATAGCTGGTTATAAAAAAAAATAGAGATTAGAGGTTATTAATATTTGAATTCATATAATTTTATTTTTAATAGTTCATAAATTGCTTTATTTCAAATGTTTGCCAGATACTGCAAAACATGTTGTCTAGAAGTGCTAACTGCCACTTAAAATAGATCAAAATAAGTACCAAATATTTTAAATTGCTTTGATCAAAGTAGCTGGATGTGATAGACATAAACATATCAAAAGAATGACATTTGAAATAAAAATAATCTGCCATGAACTTCGATAACTTAACCTTTAATTATTAATGAGGTTGCTAGCATGGGTGTAATATATCAGTATTTTTTTATTCTTATGAAGTAATAGTTATTTATGCAACACGTGTTTTTTGTTCTTTTTTAACATTTATTTAACGTAGGCCTATTTCCGCTATTGAGGCCTAACACCGGCTCTTATAGACGAGCTACCCCCCAACCAGGAATATTGCCGAACCTCTTCTCTTTCGAAGAGTAGGGATCTTTTACTTGCCTTACATTTAACAGACAAGTAACCGACGGCTTTATATCCCTTCCGAAGGATGGTATATCCCCTACAAAACCCTCCGCTAAGATTGGATAGATTCCGCGCATACACTGACATACAAGCCGCTGGAAGATGTGAGGCGAGAACGCAGTCTTCCTTTGAACACGAACGAACCCTCAACTTGGTGAAAATAAAATGAATTGGAGGGTATGAGACGCTTCGAGATCTCCGTGCACTTATTCTTGAGTAGGGATGTCAGATTAATTTATTTAGAATTTTTCATTCTTTGAACTAGAATCAGTGGCTTCACCCTGTATATATAGTAGTAGCACTTGGGTTCAGTAAGAGAAAAATACTTTTAATTGTCTGTGGCAGGGTAATTTAGCATCACCCTGTATATTATTTCTTGAAACAACACACTCAGTTTTAGAACGAAATTATAATATTTATTTAAAATACTGAACAGAATTCGATGCAATAAAATTAACGTAAATGTTTATTATTTAACAGGGTTGTGAAATGGTAATTTTTCAGTACCGAAAATCCCATCTTAGAAATAAAAAATTAACTCTTATTATAATTAGTTTTGAGTCTGAAAAAAAAATCACTTTTTTGGCGAATGCGCTAGGGCACAATATAATTGTGTTTTTTTGTGGAACTAACTTCACTTGAAAATATTAAGATTTAAATGTAAAATTTGATTATTTATTAAATGCGCGAAGGCAGAATAGAGTTGTCGTTTTTTACTTGGAGCGGCCAAGAAAGTAACGTGGTCTCTTGATTTAACTATCTTGAAGTACACCGGAAACTGACTTCCTGAAATTCACCGCGCGCGGCCCTTTATACGTTTCGTACCGTTGTGTTTTTTGTGCACCGCGAGTCTTGCACGATCGTTGTTTTGTGAGCTAGAAATGACACCACCCATTCCGGACAGGCTTGGTTTAAAGCTGGAAATGTCCTCACCCATTCTATACTGGCAAGAATTGCGCAATACTGTTATTATTATTAGCCGTTACTCGAGTCCGAGTATAAAAAATGTTACAGTCGATAAATTGTGTACAATAAAAACAAGTAAAAGGTGTAGTCTATTGTAATTCCCATTCATCTACGGTGCACACGACTATGGCTATAGAGGCCAATTCGGGAGAGCACATGTCGACCGCAGTCAGGACAAACATAGACCTGGTTAGGTCTTGGATTCGGCCTTCTTGCAGCAACATTTCCTTGATAGCTGGCCACAACCCCTCGCCATTCGGTTCTGTCCGCTGCAAGTTGTTCCCATTGCTCGTCTGCAATACCGCAGGACTTTAGATTTTCATGGAGACCGTCTTTGAAGCTCTTTCGTTGACCGCCACGCCTTCTTCTACCGCTTAGCAATTCACCATAAAGTGTGCATATAGGAAGGCGGTTATCATGCATACGATGAATGTGACCTGCCCATCTTAGGCGTGCTCTTGAAATAAGCACCTCAATTGGAAGGCTGTTTGCTCTCCTGAGTACTTCCACGTTTGATATGTGATGGAACCAACGGATTTTCATCATACTTCTGAGGTGTCTTTGCTGAAAACGTTCTAATTCTTTCACATGACGACGGTAAGTGACCCAGCTTTCACATCCATATAGCAGTGTTGGAATGACAACTGCTCTGTAGACAGCCATTTTCGTTGACAAAGCAAGGTCGTGGTTGTCAAATACTCTCTCTCTCTAAGTCCCCAGAGTGCTCTAGATGCAGCGTTAATTCTATTGCGAATCTCGCTGTCCATGTTTGCTTTGTCATTAACAACGTTGCCTAAGTAATTGAACTGATCCACCACTTCAAGAGAATTTCCGTTAAGTGTAATGTCTATTTGGTTCACTTGATGAGGAGTTGACATAATCTTAGTCTTTCCAATGTTGATTTTAAGTCCCAAGGAATCATAGCTCTGGGCATACACATCTAAAAGTTCTTGAAGCTCTTCCGGCGTAGAGGCTAAAAGTGCACAGTCATCCGCATACTGGAGATCACAAATGAATCGTGTGCGTGTCTTCGTGAAAGTTCTAAAGCGCCCTATGTTAAAGAGGCCGCCATCAAAACGGTATCTGAGACCTATTCCTCTGACTGTCAGTTTGTTGTCAACAATAATTGTTAGAGCAGTGGTAAAAAAATTAAAGAGTAGGGGTGCCAGGACACATCCCTGCCTAACTCCAGTGAGGGTTTGGAAAGGTTCGGTTGCCTCATTATTATACATAACCTGGGCGTTGTTGTTTGTATGTAGACTGCGACATACTTCCACAAATTTTCTAGGGATACCTAAGCGGAACATAATTTTCCAGAGCACTTCCCTGTCCACCGAGTCAAACGCCTTGGTTAAATCAATGAAGGCCATGTGAATTTCTCCTTGATGTTCGAGTGCTTTTTCTTGAAGCTGTTTAAGTGTGAAGATTAAATCCGATGTGCCTCGGTTTGGTCTAAAGCCACTCTGTGTTTCAGGAAGTAACTTTTCCATAACAGGCGTTAGCCTATTTGCCATCGCTTTAGTGAGTATCTTCCCTCCAACAGCCAGGAGAGCTATACCCCTGTAATTTCCACAGTCCGCAGCGCTCCCTTTGTTTTTGAAGAGGTTGATTAAAAGTGTATCACGAAACTCCTGCGGAGCTTGACCACTTTCCCACACGACATCAAACAGTTTTTTGAGGTAGGGTATGAGCTCTGACGACACAGCTTTAAAGATCTCAGCTGGGAGGGAGTCGGCGCCGGGAGATTTGTTATTTTTTAGCTGCCCAATGGCGGTTAAGATCTCTTCCGTTGTTAGTGGTTTATCTAAGTCTTCGAAGGTGTCATATTGAGGGATAAGATTTATAATATCGTGATCGGCTTGACTTTGCTGGTTAAGAATGTTAGAGTAGTGTTCTTTCCATCGGGCTCTTATTTCCTGGTCTTCTTTGAGGAGATTTCCATTTAAATCTTTAATAGGGCACATATTTTTCCGACTGGGGCCGTACACTGCTTTTACTCCTTGAAAGAAATTCCTGTAGTCGTGTGAATCGGCGTACCCTTGAATTTCTCTGGCCTTGCTTGCCCACCACTCGTTCTTTATTCTTCTGATTTCGCGTTGCGTTTCATACTTAGATTGGGTAAAAGCTTCTGCTTTTGATGGGTCATTGGGGTGGTTGATAGCGTTTTGGAAGGCAGTATGTTTGCGGTTAAGAAGTTCTTGTATAAGAGCTTCATTATCATTGAACCAGTCCTCCTGTTTTTTACTTGCTGCAGTGCCAAGAATTTCCTCACTCGCACTTTTTAAACTGTCTTTAATTTGTGTCCAGGTAGCAGCGACATCTACAGAATTGGTTTCTTCTAGTGCACTCAAATTCTCTTGAACTTTTTGCTTTAGCTGTTCGACGGTTTGTTGGTCACGCAATTTACTAATACAGAGACGGAGTCTACGTTTTACTTGAGTTCTTCGGTGTTTGGGTCTCATAACAATTTTCATTTTAGAGACAACAGGACGATGACCGGTCCAACATTCGCTATCAATGCGCGCCTTTGTAATTTGGACGTCCTTGAGATGCTTCCTACGTACGATAACATAGTCCAGTAGATGCCAGTGACCTGATCTGGGGTGACGCCAGGTGCCTTTAAATTTATCCTTTTGTCGGAAAATGGTGTTTGTTATAACTAGATCATGTTCAGCGCATTTAGTTAGGAGTAGTTGACCGTTAGCGTTCATGTTGCCCAAACCGTTCTTGCCTATGATGCCTGGCCAGGTGTCTGCATCTCTCCCTACTCTAGCGTTAAAATCGCCAAGAATAACGAGTCGTTCCGTTTTAGGTATTCTACAGAGGGTTTCTTCCAGCTGTTGATAGAAGCTTTCCTTGGTTTCGTGACTTGCATCCAGAGTGGGAGCGTAGGCGCTTATTAGATTTACCGCGTTGCCATCTGAAAGCTCATAGCGTAGCAGCATTAGACGCTCGGATAGGCCTTGTGGTACTTGTGTTAAGTTGGATACAAGTTGATTCCGAACGGCAAATCCTACTCCATGTTGTCTTCTTGAATTGGTGGGAAGACCTTTCCAATAGAAGGTGTAGTACTTTTCTGTGAGAGAGCCTTCCTCCAAAAATCGAGTTTCGCTGAGAGCTGCAACGTCAACATTGAGTCGGTGAAGTTCTGTATCTATTAGAGCAGTTCTTCTTTCAGGCCGATCGGTGCGAGTGCTGTCGTTCAAAGTACGAACATTCCAAGCGCCGTAGATGAAAGAGTTAGTTTTCTTGTATTTAACTTGTCGGTGTTTTTTCGACATTCGATGAGGTGTCCCTGTGGGCACCCTCCCCCGGAGATCCGATCGGGAGGGTATTTTACCTCCGGATGATTTTGTCCCACTTGAACGCTCCATCATTTTTTTAAAGCCTTAATCGACTGAAAACGAAGCTGCATTTGAAGTTTTAGCTAGAGCAGGTATGCAACTGACCAGCTCGGTTGCGGAAGGCGAGTGGTGTGGTCCCATGGCACAGAAGGAGACTGCGACGGTGGGGTAACCAAACGATTCCAAAAGCAACCTTTGTGCGCGGTGGGTTACTTTTACCGCACTCTTCGTGAGAAGGTGGATGTGCTCACGGCAAAAGGTAAGGGTTATTCCGCCCTTACTCGGTCGTTAGAGCCTCGTTAGTGAAAACAGGGTGCACCAAGTTCAAATTGAACTCATCGCGAAGGTGAGGTTAACAATTGAGTAGGAGAGGCTATAACTTGCGCTTCACTACCCCATTACACCCCCAATACTGTATCATAATACTGTATCATACTGTATCATAATAGTATCATAATAGTGATATTGATTGAATTCAGAATTGAAAGTTATATCATCGTTTTCGCCTTAAAATTTGAAATCTTTTGGTATTTGAATGAAGTTTGAGTCGATTTTACTTTTGAAATTATTTACTAAATTCATTCGAATATAGTTCTTTTCGACTTGGCCCCGTAATATACTTCTGCAGGTGTACACTTGTCTTCAGCTGAGGTCATATTAAGTGCTGTTTGGTCCGAGATGATCGAATAGAAGTAAGTTTTGATGACATGTTTGACTATGCTGCGGGCTGTAAAGTTGATATGAAAAGAATTTGTGCATATACGCATATGTTGAAGGAACGAAAATAAATATTGACATTAATCGAGTTGTAGAACGTTGTATATAAAAATTAGATAGTAATTTATTGCGAAAACGAATATATATTTAAATTGAATGAGTAATGGTTTGTGAAAAATTGACTAAAACGCATTCGAATGCTATATTGGGGGTATGAAAAGTGTTTTAGAAGTTATTTGATAATATATGGGGGGTTGAAATTTTAATATTATTATTTCGTAAAGTTAAAGCCCTAAAATTGGCACATTGAATGTTACACAGGGTTTGACAATATTTTGGGCGTATTTAGGAATTATTGAAGTGTAGTGATTTTTTTTCAGTAAATGTAGTTTTTTACTAATTTGATTGATAAGAATACTTTTTATTCTATTTTGACATGGATAGCTGAAAGATGAATTCAATTGACAAGTTTTGATAGTTTTTTGAGTACATTTTTTAATTATACCTAGTATAAACTACAATACCTTGTGAACACAAACGGGCCCTCAAGATGGAGAAAATAAAAAATGTTTCCGTCGAAGAGCAAGAGTTGAGACCCTAGAGGGCGTTCGTGCACTTCATTTTGTTGTGAGAACCCTTGGGGTTCGCATTCTGAAGTGGTGGTTAGGGTCAATTGCTACACCCTGTATAATGTGGTCTGGAACTGTTGTAGCGCTTTGTTATAAAATTTTAGTTTATCTAGCACTGATTAGTCTTTTATAGTTCTGACAGTGTCGAAGGCTACACCCTGTATATGATATTCTTGAAATAACAACACTTGATTTAAACGGAACGAAAAAATATTTATTTAAGTTTTAATAACGAAGTTTAGAACGTGGGGTATTCTATTTAACAAATTTTTTTTTAGAATAGGTAACTATTCGACGGAATAAATTTAGACTAACCGAATTCTGCTAAAAATATTTATTGAAAAGTTTATCTGAAAAAATTCACCTTTTTGTGGGGCCCCGAAGGCGAATTGGAAAAATGTTGGACCGCGAAGGCGAAGACTTGAATCCAACTCTTTTGAGCTCGACAGCTTGTCACGAAAAGTATGCTGGGACCGAAAATAGAAAAGCTTAATTAGACGGTAGGAAGCTACAAATTAAGTTTAAATAGAACTGAACCGATTACACTAGCATTTATAAGCTTATTACACTTTAGAACCATTTTTAAAACAACTACTTTGATTATCACTCGCGATTACTTAACATAGGAGTCACTGTCAAAATCTGAACTTGCCTTGGGTTGGCGGTGTATCGGTATTTATACTATCAGTGTGTTGCGTTGTTCGTGCCCCTTGAGTCAGGCACGAACGTTTTTACCCCTTATTTAGAGCTCGAAGTGGCACCGTCAAGTCTGGATCAGCACGATTGCGAATTATTACGCAATATTGTGCAATTGTTTTGCAAAAAGTTAAATTTCAAAAAAAAAAATTATTTGGAAAAATCGGCAAAGAAAAGGAGAATTTTCTTATATAAAAACGAAGTTGGAACCTATACGAGTTTGGGAGTTATTGAAGTTTGATTAATTGGAAATTTAATAATTTGAAATGAACCCGTAAATTCGACTCGAAGGTCCGGCGTTTCACGGTTGAAACGATATGAGAATGTTCCCGATAGATGCGAGGTGACTGGAAATAAGATATGAGAATATTCGTAACAGGCGCGAGTTGAGTTTGAATATCGGTTGCAAGGGGAATCGAGATATTATATGTGATACAAGGGATGATCGAAAAGTGGTGAAATTTGAAATAGTAATTGGGTTGCGCGAAATTGATGAAACGAAATAGAATGTTATGATTTGAGGTACGAAACGTAGTTTGATGTAAGTATACGAGGGGCTGTCAAAAAGTAGTAAAATTAGAATGTGAAATGGTTTATAGAAAGTTAACGAAATGAAGTAAAACGGGTAATTTAAGGTATGGATAGAGGTGTTGTTGATAATTATACGGGGGCTGTATTTTTTAGGCGTGTATTTTGTAATGAAGCCTTTGTAAAATGACTAAAATGAATGTTGAAAGTTTGATATCGGTGAATTTGGGTTATTTTAGAATTATCACTGTTCGTGAATTTTTTCAGATTTGTCTGACCTTGAATGTGGTTTTTTGGTGTAAATGGTATTTGGTTGACTCTTTTATCATGGTTTGCCATGGAGTGTGAATCGATGTTATTTTTTGTTCATTTTAAAATTTTTTTGTTTTTATTTTTTGACTTGTAGGGGAAATGTCTTACAACACTTGAAACGGTCACCTACCTAAGTACTAACTGCGTCTAACGTTGCTTTACATCCCATATCGAAGTATGTACATAGTAAAGGCATATCTACGTTTACCCCGCAACAAGTGTTTAAAATAGCACTTTTTTTAATCAGTGAGATGTCCCATGAGCGAAAAGAGACACATAATGGAAGAGTTTCATCCAATATTTAAACGAACATTTTCATAATTTACTTACGCAAATATTAAAATGCAAATTTAAAATTCCTAAAGTGAAGGTCGCGAGACAGCTTCAATTGTTTTCACTGAAATCCTATGATTGAACTAGACGAAACTATGGGAGAGTGAAATAATGTTCAAATAAATTTTACTCATGTTATTAATTTTTTTATCATTATTATAAATGTATGTCAAATATCTGATGGAATGTCGCTGACATACGCCGATACGCCGTATCGAGAATTTTCCTTGTGCAATGTGTGATACTAAAGACGAAATTCTGGTTTGGTCGCGTATGCCTGAACTCAGCTTGTCGCCAACTTATGAATAGTCTATACTGCCACTTTCCACGAATCGTGGCTATTTTCCAGGAACTATTGACTATTCATGCAGCAGAAATATTTTGAATCCAATTTGGAGCAAAGTTTGTTATTACAAATATCTGCCTAAAGTTAACCTTGTTTATATATAAATTTTGACAATCTGAAAATGCATGGTTATAATTACATACGTTAACAAAATTTACAAATGTTCCATGTTTTATTATAGAAATAAACATTTAAATACATTATTTAATAATGAAACAAATAAAACTTTCATAAATAAATAAATGAAAAATATAAAAGGTGAATATTTAACAAAGCATAAAAATATAAAGTATATAGTACCATCTGTATTTCTGAGGACATACTTTTGTTGTATTAACATGAACGAAAGATGGTGTTGGAAGAGGTTTTATGAAATTAAGGCGCCTCATACTATATTATTTTAATCGACGCTCATTTAATGACACACAATTTGGTTTCATGGGGTTTGCAATGTATAACTCAGCAGCGTTTAATTTTTCTTATGACGCACTTTTTCATGCACTAATTTATACACCAACAGCACTTGTATATGGTCTTTTTCCTTATTACGATCACACTATGTCCTTTATAGCACAATAAACCCTTCACTTATGGTAGAAAACTCACTTTCTTTTGTATAAAAATCAGAATTTTATTCACAGAAACTGTATTAGATGCACCTCCATATGTCATTTGATTACATATATTTGCATGCTTTGTTTGCGCATGTGTAAGGTTTGGTATCTAAAGGCACGACGGGTCTGGTAAAGTTCAAGTACCTCCGATTTTAACAGTTTTCTAGTAAGATTTGGAAATAATATGAACAGTACAACACGTTAAAGAAAAAAAAATTAAGAAATTGTTAAAATCGGAGGTACTTAAACTTTACCAGATCCAATAACATATCATAAAGTTAAAATATAATTTGAGAAAATCATGTTGTTATGCTCATCTCGGCTAATAATAATAATTGAATGGATGGTAAGTATTATATTATTATTATTATATATCCCTTGCCCCTCAAGAAGCTTTCGAAACGTCGACGGGCGCGAACGTGTCTTGAAGGGCAAGGGATATATAATAGTACTTAGCACCTTATTAAATCTGGGGCAGACAGCGCTGAGTATTATTTATAAACATACATATTCCTTGCCCTTCAAGACACGTTCGCGCACGTCGACGTTTCGAAAGTTTCTTGAAGGGCAAGGGATATATAATAGTACTTGGCACCTTATTAAATCTGGGGCAGACGGCGTTAAGTACACACATTCTCGCCTTGAAGGGCAAGGGATATGTATGTTTATAAATAATACTTAACGCCGTCTGCCCCAGATTTAATAAGATGCTAAGTACTATTATATATCCCTTGCCCTTCAAGACACTTTCGAAGAGTCGACGGGCGCGAACGTGTGTTGAAGGGCAAGGGATATATAATAGTACTTAGCACCTTATTAAATCTGGGGCAGATGGCGTTAAAGCATTATTTATAAACATAAATCAAGACGGTCGGTGTCGGTACTTTAGACACAACTTTGTAAATGCATGCGCATCGGGTTGACAGTTGTATAGTTTTGAGTAGCTGTTTTGTGATGTTTTACAAACTATCTTTTTATTTTTATGTAAAAGTAAGTGAGTTTTCTGCCATAAGTGAAGGGTTTATTGTTCTATATAGGCCATAGTGTGATCTTAATAAGGAAAATGACGATATACAAGTGCTGTTGGTATATAAATTAGTGCATGAAAAAGTGCGTGTCATAAGAAAAATTTTCAAAAATTTTTTTTGGGCAAACGGTTCGTATGCACGCAAAACTAATTTCGGATTCGTGTTCTACGACCCCAAAATGGGGTATCCTGAAAAAATCACGCAAAAATTCAATTTTTCCGTTCTCCTTTAGTATTACCAATAGGGTAATGCTATCTAGTTTCATCTATCCGAAATTTTTCTAAAGTTGAGATGCCTCTTTAGCACGTTTTAGAGCTGAGATTGAGATGCCTTATGGAAAACTTGTTTGTTGTGTCACACCCAAGCAGCATGAACAACAGGTAGGATTTGGATAAAATCGAAATTTAGACCTTCAACAAGCTCGTCTCTGTCATTCTTTTGCTCTTGAATGTCTCAGAGTAGAAGTAGAGTGAGCAAATAAATACATCTGTGTTTGATATAACCACAAAATGCGCTCTATTTCTGAATTCGTGATGAGCACGCCAAAGAGTTTTCTCATTTGCTTCTTCAAAATATGATATTAAATTGGCGACCTCATTGTCTAAAGGTTTATTATAGTATTATAAAAAGAAGTGTTCTTTTTGCTTGAAATAAAAAAGCTTGTAAAAGCCGTCTAGTGCCAGCATTTAAATGAATCCTAAATGTACTCAACCAGCAATACACGACAGGTACACACATATTCTTTTGTCCATTGGCATCTAGCAATCCAACTTACAAACATTTTTTAATCGAGTTTTAATGTAATTAATTAAACCTGATGTAATCTATATTTGATTACGTCCGAAAGCATTTATTTGTTTATTTATTTCGGTAATTCATCAAACGGATAAAAAACCCAATTACAGGACAAATAACAACAGATTCAATAAATGTAAATAAATAGTACAATATGATGTACCAAACACATATATTGATAAGAGAGTATTTGAATGGGATTTAAATAAATGTTCTTTACATCAGTAATTTTACAATTAAATATATCCAGACTGGCCTCGATATTGTTATAATTTAAATATTCGATGTAGCGGAGATGATTCTAATATATTAGTACATGATGTGGGAAGCATGAGTAAATTACTTAATCTGGAACTTAATCTAGGAATCCTATATTGAAGAGTTGAGTAAAGCAGGCAGATCTTATTATTAATTATTATGTATAGGAAAATTACTGAATGCATTACACGCCTTCTGATTAAACTGCTCATTTCAAATTTATTTTAAAAAGTTCTTGTCGTGTGCATCTTATAGGATATATATGCCCTCCAAAATAAAAATTGCGGATTTTAAATTTTTTTGTATTTTTTCCAAAGACGCTATGTGAATATTGTAATTAGGGCACCAAACAATAGACGCATGCTCAAGTTTGGATCTGACAAAAGTAAGGAATAACATACATAGACTAGATAATTCAACAGCATTGTTTCTCATGATAAAGCCTAAACTTAAGTGCACTACTAATATATTCTCCATACACATTCTCCAATATATGTAGAAAAAGTTAATTTAGAATCGATAGTAACGCCAAAATCCTTCATACTACCATGCTTCTCAAAGTTACTGCAATGGAATGTCAATAACCAACTGATGTGTTATCTAAATAACAAAAATATTTTAACTAATTCACAGTTTGGATTTAGACAAAATCGTAACACTTCCGACGCAACATTTGCCTTGTTGGAGCGTATTAATCAAGTACTGGAACAAAAACAAATACCTCTAGGAATATTTTGCGATCTAACAAAGGCATTCGATTGTGTCGATCACTTAACTTTGATTAATAAACTGGAATATTATGGAATAAGAGGAACGCCACTAAATTGGTTTAAGTCATATCTAAACAAACGAGAAATGTTTGTAAGGATAACTTATTGGACCAATACAGAACTAATAAACTATGAATCTAATCGGGCAGACCTTCAATGTGGTGTTCCTCAAGGATCTGTATTAGGTCCAACATTGTTCATAATATATATTAATGATATAGTCTTTAACTTTCCAGCAGTCGCATTTTCTCTTTTCGCAGGCGACACCAGTATCATTACACACCATGATAACATAACTTCATTACAAATAATCAGTCAGTCAGCAATGGATGGTATGCGCAAGACATAAAAATATGCGTAAACCAACAACAAGATATATGTTCGACGAACTCATCAAAATTTCTCGGTATATACATAGACAACCGCTTGGACTGGTCAGAACACATCACACAATTAAATGCAAAACTTAGTAAAGCTGTGTTTGCAATATACACGATAAAACAAAACATAAATTTTGCTGTAGCCAAGCAAGTATATTTCGCGTATTTCAATAGCATTTTGCAATATGGTATCGAATTTTGGGGACTAGCAATAGATGCAACAAAGACATTTATAATACAAAAAAGGGCCATTCGTATATTATGTGGATTACGATCTAGAGACTCTTATAGAACAGTATTTAAAGATGAAAAAATATTTACATTAACAAACCTATATAAATATACAAAGTCGCTCTATTAATTCACAAGGATCATAATTTATTATCGCGACCATCAGATATTCACAAATACCCAACGAGAAAACAGGAAATTATACCATCCTAATATAATTACAATAGAACGCGAAAAGGACCCCTGTATACAGGTATAAAAATTTACAATCATTTACCACAAAACCTTAAATCATTTTCCAATAGAAAATTTAAAATAGAATTAAAAAAATTACTTTGCCAACATGTACTCTATAACCTAGACGAATATTTTAAAACCACCCTCTGAATTGCATGCACTCGTATTTATATTATATCGATTACATATTATTACATATTATTGAATATACATTGTTATTATATATATAGAGATTATTATAGAATCGTATTTATATAGATTACACACATTATAAATAGCACACATTATTATATGCTATTGCATATACATCATTTTTATATATAGAGACTATTATAGATTACTTACCTCATGTTATCACGCATCGTATGGATTGTATATATATGTATAGTATGTAAAGATAATTTAATGATGAGCTTTGTTCCACTAGGCAGCCGATGGATTTAGTTTTTTTTTTTATACATTTATTTAACGTCGGCCTATTTCCGCTACTGAGGCCTAACACCGACGCCTGTAGACGAGCTACCCCCAACCAGGAATTTTTGCCGAACCTCTTCCCTTAAGAAGAGTTGGGATCTTTTACTTGCCTAACATTTAATAGACAAGGGACCGACGGCTTTACATCCCCTCCGAAGGATGGTATATCTCCTATACAACCCTCGCCTAAGGTTGTATAGCTTCCGCGCATACACTGATATACAAGCCGCTGGAAGATGTGTGAGGCGAGAACACGGTTTCCGTTGGAATGGTCACCAATCCAAGTACTAACCGCGCCTGTCGTTGCTTTACATCGCATACCGAAGTATGTACATAGTAAAGACGCACCTACGCTCGCCCCATATGGATTTAGTTCTGAATGATGTATTTATTAGTCTCTCAATTTAATTTAATCACGATCAATTGAGATGCGTATGGCACAAAAATATACATAATGTATCTATCTTATATATACTAATTATCACTTTACTGTATCAATCATGTATATTTCGGGAAATAAACTAAATAAAAAAATTAAACTCAGGTCTATTCAGGGTACAATTTTTTAATGCGTACTTAAAAGAAATTGGATTTATTTGCGTGTGAAAGACATGATATTACATTTAGCAGCATTCAGAGGAAGACTTTTATTTATGGACCCGGTTTTAAGAAAGTCAAGGTTGTGCTGAACTCTCAGACAGTCTGAGTCGGAATTGATAGAGAAGTACATTTTTACGTCAGTGTACAGTAAATAGTGAACATCTAAGTTGTCAACGATGTCATTAATAAAAAGTACAAAGAGCGATGGTCCCAGTGTGGATCCCTGAGGTACTCCTGATGATTGGCTGAATTGATCAGACCAATAACCACGATACTAAACATATTGGAAACGATAGGACAAGTAAGACTTAAATAAATTTAATAACGAAGTACTAATACCAAAGCTATTTAATTTGGTTAATAAAATACCGTGCTCCAGCCTGTCGAAAGCTTTGAAAAGTCAGTGTAAATAACATCTACTTGACTTTTCCGATGTAAAATTCGAAAATAAATTGGGTGATGCATACAACGTTTGAAACCGTTGACCGTTCGTATATAGATCCGTGTTGTTCTTCACTTTTAGTGTGAAAGGATACACAATCGTGCAACAAAAATTTAAGTACTTAAAAAAAATTGCATAAAATTGCAATGGGATGGATGATTCTCTATTTCGTTTTTACTATCCTTTTTAAATACCGGCCAAATTCTTGATTGTTTCCATTGAACGGAAAATGTTTCGGTGCTTATGATTAGATTACCATATAGAGAGGTATGTAAAAAACGCTAGCACAATCATTTTAAATAAGTTGGGGTACATCATCAGATCCTGTAGTCATATTTGCTTTGAGTTTTAGGTAGATTTCACATCTATTTATTGTAGAGTGCAGCATGTCACGACTTCGGGAAAATTTCGCTATATTTTCTTCGATTATGGTCCCCAAGTCCCAAAAATATATATAACGAACCAAAATGAAATATGGCAGGCAAATACTTTGAGTCCATATCTCGGTTAAGCTCGAAAATGGGCGCCTTCTTCGTTTCAAAATGGCGGCGATTCAAAATTTTTTAAAAAATGTCAAAATTTAGTTTCGAATCAAATATGTACATGTGATACATCGTTTGATAGTGCTCATTTAGCCCTACAACTTTTCTCTAAAACATTTTTTGCTAAAACGCATAGGGAAAATTAAAAAATGGTTCCGGTTCAAAGTTTTAAAAAATTCTCAAAATTGTATTTCGAATCAAACACGTACATACGATACATCGTCGGATAGTACTCATCTAGACCTACAACTTTTTGCTAAAACTCATAGACAAATTTAAAAAAGAAAAGCGTGATTTATGCATATCTTGAAGACTACACAATAAAGGACAAAATCTACCTGTCCGACTGACCCCTGCCATCGGGGTTTTTTAATTACATTTAATATTTAGCGTTTGTTAAACATACGGTTATGCAAAAACATTATTATTATTTAGGTTGTTACCAAGCAAGTATTCACTAGAATCAATAAATGCATTAAGAAAAAAATCAGCAAAAGAGTTGACTATATCTTGAGGGTTTTCAAGGACGGTATTATTTTAATTTATAGCAGTAGGAATAGATGTACTATTCTTTAGAATTAATAAAACCCCAAAATTTATTAGGATTAGATTTTATTGCATTTTCAGGATCCCGTATGTATCCAGCATAAGCGCCTTTAATCGCCATTTTTAACAAGGCTCTTAAATCATGGAATCTTCCTATATTATCCTGATTGTCCTTCTATATACAGAGTGTTTCATGAGGAACTATACACACTTCCAGGGGCGATAGAGGACCACTTGGATATTCAGGAACGGCCATTGAAATTTTCCTGTCGGTCTTAATTTCTGAGATACAGGGTGATAAACTAATTTTGGTCTAAATTTATTTTAGCCAGAACGTCCTTACTATTGATAGGACTTTATTTAAATTTTAGATACTTGAAGTAAGTACCCGACGAATAATTGCCCAATTAGGAGTTTAGAGGATTTTAAATAAAGAAAGATTACATCCATATCATATTCAGCAAGATAAAAGGCTTCAACAGGGTGACAATGTAAATAGGTTAGAATTTTACCAGTGGATTATTGATCACAGACATATGGAACTTTATTCACAGACGAGGCAAAAATTTACTCGGGATGGCGTATTTAATTCAAGAAATTCTCATGACTGATCCGAAAACAATCCTCGTGCTATAAGAGAAGCCCATTCTCAACATAGGTTCTCGGTAAATGTTTGATTATTAACAGCAACATATTTTTCCGGCAATGCTAGCTATAGAGATGTATTTAGATTTCTTACAAAACATTTTACCTGGTTTAATGCAAGGTATTAATATAATAGGACAATACTTCCAGCATAACGAAGCTCCTCCTCATTATGGTATTGAGGTTAGAAAGCACCTCATTCTTGGGCGGCTAGATCACGAGATTGATTATTTTCTATGTGGATATCTCATAAAAACTGAAGTCTACAGTGTCCAAATAAAT
This sequence comes from Leptura quadrifasciata, assembly GCA_963675555.1. Classification (NCBI taxonomy): domain Eukaryota; kingdom Metazoa; phylum Arthropoda; class Insecta; order Coleoptera; family Cerambycidae; genus Leptura; species Leptura quadrifasciata. The sequence continues at coordinate 53,002,675 of OY776678.1, read as the reverse complement.
AGTAGAGAACAGTTACTTCAGCGAATTATCCGCTGTAGTGACCAAATTAGAAGCAATCCTGCGCAAATTAGAAAATCTATTGGCAATTTAAATAAACGCCAACAAAAGTGTATGAAAGCGGAGGATCTCATTTTGAAAATTTGCTCTAAGTATGTGTAATGTTTTTAAACATATTTTTGTAAATATTTATTTGACTATTTTTATTTATTTGGACAATTAATGTAAGCAAATGAAACTGTTTTTCTTCAAATTCCCCATTTTTCCAAATTCAAACGCTTGTAAAAAAATCAATAAAGGTGCAACAGAAAATCTAATTACATGGTTTTGTTTAGTTATATATGAGCTTTTATAATTATTAACTGAATGTTAAAAAAAATATATACAGGTTGATCTGTTTACAGGATTCGGAAAAAACAAATTTAAAAAGTCCGGATTTGGAATTAAAAAATATATAAAAGCAATCTATCAACTATGATAATTGTATAACGCGTCTAAAATTTAAACAAAATCCGATCAATAGTAAGGACATTCTGGCCAAAATAAATTTAGACCAAAATTAGTTTTATCACCTTGTATCTCAGACATTAAGAACGACAGGAAAATTTCAATGACCGTTCCTGAATACCCAAGTTGTCCCCTATCGCCCTTGGAAGTATGTACAATTCCTCATAAAACATCCTGTATATATTTCGTACCCCGTCTTTCTGTTAAGCAGTATAATAATATTGGAGTTAAACCAAGGATGATACTGTTTGCATGATGGGGTTTTTCTTGGAATGTGTTTATTAAAAACTGAATATATATTTTATCATAAAATTCAAAAAAAGCTTCATTATCTGATACATTAGAGATAATACTCTAATCAATTAGAGCTAGATCATTGTAGAGTAATACTTTTAATTACTTTTTTAAAGTTAACATGACATATTACTTAAAATTAGGTCTAACAGTCTGTTATTAGCGTTGAGTATATTATTAAATTGCTCAAGATTTAAAAAGTTCATAAAATGCCGCAGGGAATTGTAATTCCAAGAGGGTGTTTTTAGAAAGTATTCTGGACGTTAAACTCGCACACAATAAGAATATTAGATCCGAACATATCATACAGTGATTCTAAATTATCAAATAGACATTCATATTCCTCACTTGTAATGTCAGGGGTAATATACAAAACAAAAATAAGAAAATACTTATTACAAGTTTTAATTTTTACAACCAGTATATCGATGTTTTTGAGATTATTAAAGCCAGGACATAGGGAACGAGTGTCAAGTAAATAAGCATTGTATTTAATTTTAAGTGCGAGTAGCACTCCACCTCCACGTTTTATTACAAGCTTTAAAATCCCAATCAGAGCGACATACATCATATATTTGTGTCAAACAGTTCTGCATTTAATAAACCTGCATCTCCGAGAGAGAAATACAGTCGCACTGATCGACGAGCAAATTAGCAAATGAGTTTTTGTCCTCAATCCACGAGTATTCTGATAATATAACGATATAACTATACTACTACCTATATTTCGTTCTGTATTTATAAATATCTTTATGGGCTGCACCTAGTCGGATCCAACAGGGGCTAATTGCTGCTGAGTAGGTACCTAAAGTATTATTTTCGAACTTCGTGAGATTTAGTTGATAAATAGAACCGTTTTTGTCCCACGCGACATGACTAATATTGACTACTGAGTCTGAGTAAAAAATTTATTTAAAAAATGTATAAGATCAATTCTCAAACCACTAACAGAACTTTTGAACTATTCGCTGAGTGAAGGTATTTTCCAGATAAATTAAAAGCTGTTCAACTCTTAAAGTTGAAAACTACCGGCCAATATATCTCAAAAGTATTTGAAAAATATGCTGCAGAATTTTTTTTAAATTTCCTAAATAAACACAAATTACTAAACAGCTATCAATTTGGTTTCCGCGAAGGTCTTTCTACTACAACTGCAGTTATAAAATGTTTAAATAATCTATATGAAAATTTAGACAATGATAAAAAAGCATCGGAATCTTTCTTGATCTAGATAAGGCTTTCGATCTAGTGTGCCAGTCTAGGCTCATTAAGAAAATGGAGAGGTATGGTGTAAGAGGTCAACAACTAAATTGGTTCAAGAGCTACTTAAGTGGTAGGACGCACTATGTAAAAATAAAAAATGTCAAATCTGATAGTCTTGAGGCCTCAATCCGAGTACCCCAAGGATCAGTCTTGGGACCGCTACTAAACAAAATATATGTAAATGACTTTCTGGTTGATTCTATATTATTTGCTGATGACTCATCGTTTCTAATATCCGACCGAAATATAGGGAATGCTATACACAAAGCTAATGAAACACTTTTGCAAGCTAATGAATGGTATAATGAAAATAAACTTATTGTAAACAACAAAAAATCCTTATTTTTAAGATTTTCTAAAGTAAAAACCATATATGATGAAAGCCTTTTAATAAAACCAAAAAGTGGTACAATTAGACAGGAACAAACTGTCAAGTTTCTTGGCTTAATTATTTCTAACAATTGCTCATGGCATACATATATTGACAGTATTTGTAAAAAAATGGCTCCAATTTGCGACAGCATTAATCAGTTACGTGATGTAGTAGACCAGTCAGTATTGGTCATGTACTATTATGATCATTTCCACTCAGTAATTTCTTATGCTATCATTGCCTGGTTATTGTACTATTGTACTACTGAACTATACACAAATACAATTAATACTTATCATACGTATAATACAAGACGCGTCACAACACTTGAAATACCATTGCACAGCTGAACAAAATATAAACAAAGTCCTAAATACTTGGCTATAAAGGCTTACAATCATTTACCATCTCAATATAAGAATATACAACAAAAGCGTTTTATATTAGAAATTAATTTTTTTTTAGTAAATAAGAGCTATTACTCTGAGTGAATATTATAGTGATGACAGTCTGTGATTTTATTTAGATTTGTTATATTTATTATATTTATTATTGTAGTGTGTTCGCAACGTTATATATATTTTGTTTCTATAATATATTATATATTTGACAAATTTTTTTTATATAATACTAATTTATATATTTTTTTAATTTTTCTTATTACTTCTACTGATAATACTTTTGACTTATCCCATATCATGTAATGTGATCTACTGGATTAATAAATTTATTATTATTTTTTTTTATATACATTTATTTAACGTCGGAAATTTATTATTATTATTATTATTATTATATTTCCCTTATTGAATGTTAGACAATAGGCACAACAAAGATCTTGAGATTCACATTCAGAAATGTTACATTTTTACAAGCAGCGCGGGCAAATCATATGCTGGAGGGTAGATTTATTTAAAATATGATGAAAACCTTAAAGCAGCTAGCATCTCATTTCAATAGCATCGAAAACATTACAATACTCATAACCGATAAATAATTTACATTGCTTTAATATATCAGCGTATGTAACCTTATCTACTTGAGGGCAACCTGAAATATTTTACTTTGATGATAAAGATATAACCCTACACTCACTATTAGATGCAGTAATATTTTTATTAAGTTAGGAAGTTAAGAATAGTTTCATCTTTTAATTAATCCTTAATTCCAACGGCATGCAGTTGCTAACTAGGTGCTAATTCCTCGACTACATATTTATCCGAAAGTCTTTAAGTAGTTGCAATGATTTGGCTAGGGTCACATGTCATTCTGCTTATTTTCGTTGACCTAATGTCTCAATTTTGGTGGTACACAACCAATGCTACATCTTGTAACAGTTGAATAACTTTTTTAAATATTTGCTCTGCAAGATTTAGTGCGTAATGATTTTGCATTGAAACTCGTTACCATTCTTGTATGAAGTCAAATAAAATTTCACTTCATAGAGATGACTGAAGCAATTTTTGCGAACTCAGATCTGATTATTGTCTTTCTAGATCAACAAGTTTATCAGGTTAGGTAAGTCGGTGAAGAAAATCATCTTTTTTATGAATATGGAAGTTGGGACAAGCCCAGAAAATTGCCAATGGAATAACCTCCCTTTCTCTTGAAACTTCAATAAGTCTTAGAATATCAGTAATTTCCTTTTATACATCGGCTATTTTTTTTTAATTGGATGGGATTACTTTCCAGGCGTCGTTAAAGTGACAACAATTTCTTAGCCTTTTCAATAACAACTATCACAATATCAGCAAACGATAGACTAATTATAATATTGGCATTCGTTATCACACTAATGAAGCCTGGTTTAAGAACACCCTTAAGGGAAATTCTAGGGCTTCATTTATCACTCCGTTTACACAATCTTCTTTTGTGGAAAAACTTTGCATGTTATAGGAGATATGGCGTCCTTGATATCACATGAAGATTCTCAAGCAGTGCTTTTGTTGGACCACCAGATATACACATTCAAAAAGTCCTTATTTAAAATTGCTTTCTTGAGCAGTAGAATGACATATGCAAAAATTTTAAAAATCTATTGATCCATAGGACTCCATATATTTAGTACCATATCCTTTTAGATTTGTCTCAGTACGTAAAATTTGAAACCTATGTGTACTATTGTGTACTCGGCTTGAAGACAAAAATTTGACTCATGAGGGTGTATATTATTCTTAACTATCGGAATAAATATAATAGAAAAACTAGGTTTATAAAGCACACATGTGCGCCACATCTAACTAAATTGGAAAAATATCAGTAAAACGTACTATTTTCCAATATAAGGTAGATATGGTTAATATAATAATATAAGTGATATTGTTTTACAATTTTTTCAACACAAATATTGTAGCCGACTGAGTTGCTGCAAAACCTTTCATAATAATTTTAATTCATGCATAATTTTATATTTTACTAAGCTGAGGTTTATAATATTTTTTAGTACTGAACACCACGTTGATATTACAGTCTTAAATTATATATCAGATTACACATGATGAACGAGCAGAGTGATAATGATAACAAACAAAATCCGATAATACAATAAACGACAACACTCATATTCTTTCCTATTATTTGGGTTTTCTACCACATGTACTATTATCCTCTTCAAAATAAATCACCGAATCTACAAAATAATAGAATTATTGGAAAAAAAGCCTCTGCGCCCGTGACGTTTACGCCAAAGGAAAAGTCAGAGGTTATGTTTTGCAAATAATATAAATCGGAATAAACACAAAAATAATGTATTTTGCTGACGTTTCGGAAAGTAATCTCTTTCCGTTTTCAAAGCTATTTTTTGAAGAACTCTTATTTTGCTGTGTATGTCAAATACACAGCTTTAAGATTCTGTTTATGTTATTTCTTACTACTTACTACTATTTCTTACTACTTACACAGAACATAGAACTGATGATATTTTTTTAGATAATGTTGAGTTTGTTAAGTTCTTCTTTTAACATTGGTAGCCAGGTTGTACAAATATCTACAGAACAACTCGATACGCACTTATCTTCATTTAATAAGATTATTGCTGATTCTTTAATTTTTCTTTTTTTGGTATCTGTTTCTTTTGTTAAAATTTTTGCCGAGTCCCAATTTATTCTATGTCCGTTTTCCCAAGCATGTTCACAAATCTTTGATTTCTGAATTTCATTCTTTCTAATGTAGTTCTTGTGCTCATCCAACCTCACACTGAAAGGTCTGAATGACTCACCCACATAACATTTATCACATTCGCACGGGATATTGTAAATACAGTTTTTTGAATTCTGCTCCCTGTTTATCGGTTTTGTTTTTGTTAACACTCAACTGAAAGAATTTTAAAAGAGAAATCAAGAATATAGTATAATAATAAATGTTTCAATACGCCAGTTTCTTCATTATTTTCATCACGCATACCATAATATAATTTTGAAATGAGTAAAATACTTTAAATACAATTTCTATCCGACACATCTCCTTAGATTTTTAAAGCAATGATTCAGATGGTCAATTTCAAATCATCGCAATTCAATTTCAAACAAAGCGTTCTCTTCATTGACAAAATGACAAACAATAGCTGCATACTTGCATCAATTACAAGAAGTATTATTTACTGATCGACTCGAATTCAATTATTAACAAGGGAAGAGGAAAATTGCAAATTAATAGTGGCTACAAGACATTAATTATCCACAGAAATATATTATTTAGGAATTAGTCCACACTGACATGAAACTCCCCAGTTTTTCCTATTCGGTCAGATGTGACGCATTCTAATCACGCTTGTGTTTCATAAACCTAGTTTGTCCGCTGTATTTATTCCGAAGCCTAATTACCGACTAGGTGGCTCAACGCTTAAGTTTTAGGTTTGCAACCAAGGAGTCCCAGGTTCGAATCCTAGCTAGGGTATAGATGATTAGTGGTGTTTTACATGTGTTACCGAGTTGGTAGCAGTGAATTTGATGATGTTGTGTAAGAGACAACGCGGATAGTCGCTGTACCATTCCTTAGTTCTAGACTCAGTTATGCATAGCCATAGTCTATGCATATCTGTCCTGGTTAAGTGGTGGAGTAGCAAAGTTAAACTCCGCCAAGGTGTTAATCTAAATAAGGCGATTAAAAAAAAAGTAATATATTTCATGTTTTTGTCAATTTTAAATTGATATTCGTGTCCGGCTGGTACTTACCTTATAATTCAGGTAATGAATGGTCGAAAGGGGTTCCAGACAGAATTTTCAGAAATTTTTTTTTACTTCGGCGATTTGTTTAAAAGTATTTGGGGATGAATAGATCAACAGTTCCAGAATATCTTGTTAACGTTTAGTCGTAGGATAAAAATAGCCTAATTACACACACCGCTCTAATTACCCTCCATTACATTAATTGCATTCCACCACACTAATTATCTCCAGCACTACAATTACCTCCCACCACTGTAATTACCTCCACCTCCAGAAGTGATGTGAGAATTCCAGCTCCGGCGTAAATACCCTACTCACTCTGCAAAATAACATTGAGTTAACAACAGGAACGGACTAGCCATGTTAATTAATGCATTTGATTGTTCATAAAATAAGCTTTTAATTATTGATGAGTCATATATTAACCGACTTGGTAGTTCATATGGTTTGCGAAATAGCAATACCGTTTTATGTAAAAAGTAGCTACCATGTATAAGTAATGCTTCCACCGACAAGCAATTCATTTAAGTATAGACATGTTGAATGTTGCACGTCACCTGTTCAAGTCAAATTGGCCCATTTTTGCAGTGTAAAGCTGAATCGTAAAATACATTTTTTAATTTGCCATTCAAAGTAGTTAAAATTTAAAGCTTTAATGTAATTTAAAAGAACGTTGTACAGATTAATATTCAATGAATTCTTAACAGATTTAATAGTCAGCCTGAAGCGAGCTGGTCCAAGATGTTCCCTGGGCCTTGCGAATTGTATATATTAGAGTTGATATTGTATTCGTTTTAAGAAAACTGTAATAAATACAAAAAGAGGTTATAATTTTTGTCTTTTTTCTGTAGATGGGAAATTTTTGCTTATTAGTAGAAACACCCCATGGAATGACTGCATAACTTATACGAGAGTTGAATACTAAAAAATAACTCGATTTTAAACTGCAACTTCTAAATACTGTTTCAAATTATCAATTAAAAATGTAATATTTGAAAGTTTATAGCTGTCACCATGACAGGACCAATTGAGTCTGTCATCCAAGACAATACTTAATAACTTAACATAACTACCCTTTACGAATTCAGTTTGGGTGGTAGTGACTAGTCTTATCATTATTCCTAGTCATATTATTGACAGTAAATCTGTTTTCGTTCAGTATTGCAGTTCGATCAGAAAGATGAAAAAGTTTACAATTAAGGTATAGTCGGGTGTATATTTACTGGACAGTCAAAAAACGTAACAAAAACGATCTCTTTAAAATACCGTTACTATCTCGCCTACAAATTGAATCACTTATCTTTATAGGTTCAGCTTGTTTGATAAAACCATGCCGAATGGTTCACCGGCGTTAATAAGTAGCTGGTAAAGTTTTTGTTACGATTTTTGACTGCCCAGTAAATATTCATCCGACTATTTACACCTGAGACCAGCAGAGATTTATTATCTGCATAAACTACACATTTAATATGTAACATATAAGGAATAAGTTGTTAATGCATAAAATAAACAGGAGCGGGCACGAAACTGTTACCTACTTTCCCTTATTGTATATTTTTGGGAAATACTGGAGGCAACATATGCGGACGACTAGCTGGTTTTAGCCGGAGCAAAGAGTCGTGGACTCGGAGAACTTGTAAGAGATGTGAAACTTACCCTCTTTGTATGTGTGACATAAAAGACAATTTTTTGTTTTATTCGGGAAAAGGAGACAATGAAAAATTTATGTTTTTTGGGCACCATCTATAGTTAATTATTAGTTGATTTGTCTCTTTTTTCCGTAACACCAGTCTCCTATATACGAGACCGAAATTACAGTTAAAAAAATAAATAGAAAATAAGGTGAGTGATAAAGTATATCACAGAAATATTATAAATTTTATAATATGAAGTTATTTTAACTATAATTTTAGGTGAAATTTTATGTTAATAAAATTGTATCACCGTAAAAGAATAAATTTTTATAAAAAAAATAGTGAATATAATACCTATCTCCTACATTTCCAGACTGAGTATGATAGAAGGTGGAAAGCTCCAGTACTGCCGTTCAGACCCCAATTGTCTTGTAGAACATCCAATCTAGATACATCTTTGGCAATTTATTCTTACAAGACGATGTTTGATTCAAAGGAAGTTTAGGTGTAAAGATTGTAGAATAGCTTCTAATCTATTTAATTCGTGTAATTAATACAAAATCGAAGGATTAAACACTAACAAAATCAGAGAAATATTATCAAACCATCCAGCTTGGAATAAGTAATAATCGCAAACGTAAATGCAAAATTACGTAAAAGTAAACGTAAATGCTGAAAGACTGCTAAATAAAACTGCGTAATACGTAAGACTGACTAATGAGTAAGTCTGCTTAATACGTAGAAGTAAATTTATAAGCAAATTTAGTAGTAAATTTTATTAGTAAATTTTAATAGTAAATTGTTTTTTTTTTTTTTTTTTTTTCGTCTTCTGGCTTTGGTTGTCTCCATTCAGCCACGATATTTATTATTATATATACTTCTTAATCTAACCTACTTGCAATCACTAACCTGATACAAAACCCAATGATAGAGACATTATTTACTACTCAGGGATTGTAGACAGGGACACACGTTTCACGTCAAGGTGCCCTTCATGACGTCTTCCTTTAAAATTCAACACAGAATAGGCAACGGTAAGAAGGGTATGAAACGACAAAGGATAAAACAGAGGAAAACACGACTACACCTATATTCTGACACGACACAACCTGATGTATTCCCAAAATATTTCTTTAAATGTTTGATTTCTTATTACTGTATATAATAGTGATGTACTATTTAATGGTAGAGGAATGCCATTCTCCACCAGTTTCTTTGCCAGGAAATTTATGGCTGTAATATTATTCGTGCACTGGAATAGCCAGTGATTGATATCTCCAATTTCTCCATTACATTCACATAACGGGCTATCAACAATTTTCATTTTATATAATAGAGATTTGAAGGCACCATGACCAACCAAGCACCGAACATATGTTACGAACATTTGTCTGTTATACGGAAATTCCTTATAAGTTGGTTTAGAAGGGAGGCGGTTATATACTTTACAATATTGATAGTTATGTGTTTGGGCCATCTGGAGCCATTCTTCTTCCCATTTTTTCCTCATGTCCATTTTAGCGTTGGTAATTAGATCATAATATGGCAAGTACTCAATTGCCGGTCCTTTAGCCGTTTTAGCTACTAGGTCAACAGTTTCATTTCCAACTATTCCAGAGTGTCCCTTAACCCAAATAAAAACAACTTCTTTGTTTAATATTTTTAACTCTATAACTTTATCCAAAATGTTAGTTATTACTTTATACTTCATAATATGTTTGGTCGGGTTTGAAATGGCAGCTAGCACAGATTGAGAGTCTGACATAACAAGAATTGTCTCGAAGGAGTTACAATTTTCTATTGCCCAATCTAGTCCTTTATCAATTGCCAAGGATTCAGCCGTAAATATGGAACAATTTTGATTTAGCTTATATCTAAAGGATATTCCGATGTTCTTAATGAGAAATGCACAACCAACAGCATTCCTAGACTTAGATCCATCAGTGAATATTTTATGGGAGTTGGAGTATTTAGATGTGACTTCTTGGAGCAGTTGGTTGTTACTTGTCGCATTTTCATATTTAGGGAAGATAACTTTGGGTTTGCAGAGCAAAACATCATAACCAGTCTGAAAGAATGGAAGAGTCTCTTCTTCGGTTATAGAACTGTGATTTGGAATATCAGCAAAAACCTCAGCCAAAATAGGAGTTTTTTTATTTTGCCAATATGGTATTGTGAGACTAAGGGAGGCAAGAGTAGCTAATTTGATGCATATACTGTTATTGGAAATGCTTAAATTTTTCAGTACAAACTTATGGGCTAAATATCTTCTCCTCAAATGAAGTGGAGGCTCATTACATTCAGCCAATAGGGCACAGGTAGGTGTCGATTTAAAAGATCCTAGTACAATTCGTAGAGCCTTATATTGTAATCTATCCAATTTAATGAGCCTTGAGTGTGTAGCGGAATCATAGAATATGCTACCATAATCCAGTATAGATCTAACATAAGATCTATAGAAAAGAAGAGCGATTTTGGGATCGGCGCCCCAATTTCGTTTGCAAGTAACTTTTAAGATATTGAGACTTTTCTCTGCCTTAATCAGACATTCGGATATATGCGCATTCCAATTTAATTTGGTGTCTAAGTTAACCCCCAAATATTTATAATATGGTAGGACCGGTATTATAATATTTGCCAAGCACAAATTAGATATTTTGGGTAGTCTGTGTCTAGTGTAAATAACGACAGCAGATTTGTTAGCCGATATGTCAAGACCTAGGTTAAGGAAAAAGTTCGTGGAACAGTACATTGCATAATTTAAATCTACAATGCCTTGAGCATAACTTTTATTGGTCCCATAAATACAAAAATCGTCAGCATATTGTAAAACGCTAATTCTATTGTCCATAATTTTATGAAAATCTTGGGTATATATATTAAAAAGGAGGGGGCTAAGAACAGATCCCTGCGGTATCCCAATGTCCACCATTCGGGGGCCTATTATCCCATTAGTAGTTCTTACAAAAACTGTACGATTAAAGAAAAGATTTGTGATGTTTGTGGCAATGTTCAACGGAATTTTTAGGGTTAATAGTTTTTCATGCAGCAGGCGAAGATTTATATGATCGTAGGCAGCTGAAATGTCAAGATAAAGAGCCATCAAATAGTCGTTTTTTGAGAAGTTCAACTGTATATCTGTTACCAATTGCGAAATACACTCAGTTGTACCTTTTCCTCTTCGAAACCCATACTGACATTCAGGAATTAATTTGTATTTTTCCAACCACCATTCAAGTCGGTATTTGATAATTCTCTCTAGGGTTTTGAGGATGCATGACATAAGAGAAATAGGCCTAAATTCCTCCCCGTCAGTTGATTTAGGTATTGGTATAATTACAGAATTTTTGAGGGCATCACAGTTATGGCCTTTTATTAGGATATTGTTAAAAATTTAAGAAATAGTTTTGCACTCCGCGGCAGATATTTAATCATTATGTAGTTAATGCCATCTAACCCAGGGGCTGTATTTGTATTACTTTTAATATTGGCTTCTAGTTCTTCTATACTAATTTTAGTATTAAAAAAATGTGGTTCTATGTTACCCAAAGTAAGAGGTGGCAAGGACGCATTATCAGGAGCCAGTTTGTTTAAGAACTTTTCCATGGAATCTGGGTCGCTGAGCCGGTTTGTGTTATGGGGTCCCTGAATTTTATTCACCCGTTTCCAAATTTCGGTAGTGTTCGATTGCCTTGTTAGTTTAGAGCAGTAATCTTTCCAACTATCCCTAGCTTTCTTTTTAAATTCCCGTTTGCATAAGGCATCCAGGCGTTTATATTCCATAAAATTGGCATTAGTCATATTATTTTTATACGTTTTGAGGGCACTTTTTCGTTGAAGAGAAAGGTTTGTACATGAACTGTCCCACCAAGGGGGTGATTTTGGTTTATTTGGCATGAAAGGCTTTTTTTTCCTGCATGTAGTATTAGCTGAATCAGTTATGGCTGTAACTAAGTAATTAATCATATCATTTGTAGTCGGGAAATTCGGAATTGACTCAAAACGTTGACCTATAAGCATTTCGAACATATCCCAGTTAACTTCTTCAGTAGACCATTTGGAAATAGGATATACCATGGACGAACTTATTATACTGTTAGGAAAAGCAATTTTTATAGGATAATGATCAGATCCGTAGGTGTCTGTAAGCACCTCCCAAGTAAATGAGTTTGTTAAATCGGAGGAAATGTTTGTAATGTCCACCACAGAATTAGCAATGTTGGGAGATGTCAGCCTTGTAGCCATACCGTTATTGGCAATAGTCAAATGAGAAAAGTGATCCAATGCATCAACAAGAACATTACCTGCTTCGTTATTTATCGAGGAGCCCCAAAGACCATGGTGCGAATTAAAGTCGCCCCCAATGACGCACCGGTTATGTGTTATTTGATTAAATATATTAACATAATCTGTGACGGTAGCTCTTATGTTAGGAGGTCGATAGACAGAAACAACAGACACATTTCTTTTGTCTATTGTAATATTGATCCCACATATTTCTATTTTCTCATTAAAGTTGTTGTTGAATCGTATAACTTTATAAGGAATATCTTGGGAGATAAGAATAGCAACGCCTCCTTTTCCATTCTGTCTATCTTTTCTAATCAGGTTATAGCCTTTGAATTTTATGTTATAATTTGGTTTGTACCAAGTTTCGCTAATTAAACCGATATCAAATTTTTCTTCGACTATTAATTGCTTTAGCGAAATATTATTGGAGAATGCCGATCTGGCATTCCATTGTAAAATTTTAAGTTCTGGCGTGAATGTTAAGTAAATATATTATTAACAATATTATTTAAAGAAGATTCCAGATGCAAGTCGTCGATAGAAAACGAGGAAGATGATGGGACCATTTTACCGATAACTTCTAATAAGAAGTTCACCACACTAGAACAAAGTTTATTTTTTAACAATACTAAATTTATGTTTTGAGAATTTTCATCTTTATTTTTGTAGCTAGCACTATTAAATACTGTGCCACCACAAAAAGGTGTGCTATATTCTCTCTGAATCGGTTGAAAATGAGGTGTTGTGTCTTGCGCTTTTCTCTTTTTGGGAGGGTTGGTAGGTTGTGATTGACTAATAGTTAGTGGTTGGGAGAAAATACTAGTTTTGGATTTATTTGGTTGAGTAAGTGGGGGAAATTCAAAATTACAATCAATTAAGGGGGCAAAACGATTCTTTTTTACAATAATGGTATATGCTGGATTGTCAATTATACTTTCTGCTTCTTTAAAAGATAAATTGTGAAGCGCCATTGCTTCCTTAGTTTTTTTTTGTTTCTTATATTCTGGACATTCTTTAAATGTCGACTGATGACTATTGTTTTTACAAAAAATACAATATGGACTACAATCTACACATATTTCTCCATTATCAGAACCGCATGTTTTGCATCTTTTTTTCCCCTTACATTGAGAATGTGTATGCCCATATCGTAAACAATTATGGCATTGCATAACAGGTTGAACGTATGTGTCCACAGTACACCTCACTTTATTTATGTATATATATTGAGGGATTTTTACACCCGAAAAAGTAACGATAATCATTTGTCGTGGAATACGTTTAACCTGCTCTCCCTCTGATACAATTCTGTGTAACCTTTGGACCTTGTTAATGGTAGTATCACATTTAATGGTTTTAAGTAGTACCTCTTCTGAAAGGGAAGTATCTACAAATCGTACAATTCCTTTCTTTTCAGTAAGATAGTTGGGAATATATGCAATGAGATCATTTCTTTCAAAGAAAGGATCAGATATCAATTTATTTGCTACATTTCCAGAATCTACAACAACCTTAATTCGATTTCTACCTACGCCACTGATCTCAAGAATATGTTTTTCATATTCCGAAAGTTCGCTTAATTTTTCACCCAGTTTCATGGGATGTAACCGACCTAAATTAAGTGTTTTGTGCTCTACAAATATAAAGTAAGGACCTTTATCGGTGTTTTTAAATTTATTATTTATATTAAATCTTGTCTGGTTATTCGATATATTAATTTCTGATGTGTCCATAGTTTTTGTATGCAAAAACGTTTGACCTTGTTGATTATTTCTTTGAGCATTGCTTAAACTACTATTAGAAGTGTCACTGTTCCATGTTTTTTCGTTTGGGGTAATTAAATTACTATCTTCTACATAAATTATATTTTCCGTAAGAATATTTCTATTTGTCTGCGTAGGAGGTTTCCCTCCTGGATCTATTCCACTCGGCATCGTTGGCTTTCGAAGCCGGTGGGTTGTGGCCTGCTACATGCACTATACAGTAGTAAAAATTGTACTTACAGATAGTGAAGAGTAAAAAAAAACACCACACACTGATATACTTATCTGTTATGATATGAATAACAAATTCAAGATTTGAGTAAATTAAGTAATATACTATAAATCGATTTAGGTACAGTAGCTTATAGGCTCTGCAATTACACTGTCCGCACTTTAAGAGGATACGAACCGAAGTGGATAGTAAATTGTAGTAGTAAATTTTAGATGCTGACTTGCAACTATAAATTGTCAAAAACGAGACAGAAAAGAATATTTTATTACCATTTGGTAACATGTAGTATTTTAAATACCTACTTATTGAATTAAAAAAAAAATTAATTTAATGTATTTAAAAAAAAATGGAAATTACATTGAAGACATAATTGAAAATTATTGAAATTTAAATGACTAATAAGGTAGTGTTAACAAACGAAACGTGAATATGAATGTAATGTAAATTACTAAGAATTGTACAGTTGAAGGTTTGTAGACTCAGTCAGATCAAATTCGGCAGGCAAATTATCACTTCATGATTTTAACTAATAAGGTAAACTATTTTATATTACAATATAAAATACGGTACCAATATACAAACTTGAAAAATCTACTTTTACTAATAAAATTGAAAGTTGTAAAATTGTACGGATGTTGCCATCTGCTGCTGGGCGACTTAAGCGCACAACCTGGTTTCTTAGTTAGGTTTCCTTATTCAAGCAAATTACAGAACTGATTAATAGAATCAGTAAAGGGAATCTATAATGTACATAAAACCTTGACCATGAAAAAATGGCATTTATTGCAAATTTAACCTAAGAGCGAACTGCCCTAATAAATAGTAAATCGTTTAGAAGTATTTTGTGACAATTGAGTAAATACATTACATCATACAGGATACAGTATATAACAGAAGAATGAGAAAGTTTCAAAGGTAAGGAAAATAACTACATGTACATAATAAACAAAGTATAAAAATGAAATATAAATGAATGTAAATGTTTTGCAGGCTTGGCATAAACAATTGTTTCTGAAGTGCTGTAACAGAGATACATAATTTACTGTTAAAAGAACAGGACTGAGTTCCTAAGATACAATAATAGGTACATAAAACAATGTGAAATAATTCAGCAGTTATACACAGAAAATTTCGGATAGTTGAAACAATCTCACAGAAACCGATTCAAAATGCTATACAAATCGTGCTAAACATAAGTAAAATACCAGTTATTATATAAAATTGTTAAATGGACACAGGCCATGTAACAAAATGGAGCCTTGACCTGTAATATTGGTGGATATTTAAATTAGTTTAATTATTTATCATTATTATTGGTAGTTGTTGAATTAAAATAAGACACGTCTATTTCGTTTAAAGACTAACTATATTCTCCTCTTTTACAAGAATCATTACAACCCTTCCTGGCATGTCCTCATTTCGACATGGTATTATTTAGTAATAATGCTTACTTCTAACAACAATATTTAATAACATAATATTCAGTAATAAGCCTAAAGGTATACTTACACTATATTATTAACCTATACTTATACAACACACCCACGCAAAACAGGCGCATTTCTTAAGCAATTGCTGTTAAATTTTATAGTGACACTATTTTATAAGTACGAATGGAATAAACTAGCCTAGCTAGTTAGCCTCTGATGACCTCATGATATAATTTCTCCATCAATAAAGGCTGAGGAACACAGACATTGGAGAGGTAACATTATTAAACTAAAGCGGAATGTTACCCTCCACATTCATATAATAAGAGATGGAGAGGTCCAAGTCATTTAACTTTTATTTCTGTGTCACACAACAGTATTTACTAATTCACTGTCATCTACTCCATAAATTTTAAACAAAGTAAGCAGAATAAATTGGAAGTGTCTCTCTGGTTTAATGAATTGTGGATTGTCAAAAGGGGTTTTCCATTAAAAAGCTGCCACAGTGGTAGAAAAAATAGAGTACAAAACCCTTGTGGGAATAGTGCAGTCAAATTAGGACTTAAATAATTTGAAATGTGAATTTTCCAGTAACGTCAGTTTTTTTTGTTTTAACGTGTTGAAAAGATCGACTTGAATTTAGCAGTTTAGGCGAGGCCGGCGTATTTTATTCAAACAATGAAAGTTTTGTCGCGTGTTGCCCATCGGTAATTTTTAAATATCTCGAGGTCTATGAGTCCTACGGGAACCAACAAAAATGTAAAATGTCAGCTGTGACTGGTAAAATAAATATACATAAACTAAATTCACACCCATTGTTATTTTAAATAAAACATTGCAAAATTATTTATTCTTAAAAAATTTATAGTTCTAACGTTTTGACTTGATTTTGGATAGAAAGCGAAAAGAATCCATAGATCTTAATTTAATAGATAAGTTCTTCTAATTTTTATCATTGGATTTATCTACAAGAATTTGCTTTGGAAAATGTGATGCATTTTTATTTGTTTTGTGCAAAAACTTGTATACTTGTCTTGCTTTAAAGCTAGTTTTTTAATAAACTAATGAGAATCAGATTTATTAGCTCAACTCGATTTTATGACAATCAATTGTAATGAAGCATTTTTCGTTACTGAAATCTGCATAAAATTTATATTTAATTGTACTTTATATAATTATGTTTCTTGTTTTCGGTACCGCCTTAAGCAACTTACTGTATATTATCCGAAAATATTCACTATTTGTATACCTGAGTATTTATTTAAAGCAGCAAATATTGGTAAACAGAATTATTGTTTATTGTTTGGCGTAATTAATTCAATAATTAGTTATCTGTGGCCGATTAAATCCGTTTCTTTTTCGTAGTTGGTTAGAATAATTATTTGAAACCGATTCTGTACATTACAAAATTCAGAATACTTTATTTATACTAACCAACGCACGTAATAATAATTTACCGGTAGTTTAATAAATTGATATAGCCGTCCTCGCTGGCTTGTATTCAATACAGTGGGCCATGCGCGATACTAGAGCACGTGGGACTCCTCGCGTTGCCCCGCGTGGGAACCTGGCTATAAAACTGACCGAAAACTCCTGTAAAATCAGAATTTGTTCCAATTCTCGAAGCAACCAGACGTCTACCAGCTGCCCAGGGTCCACCGCTGATACTGTAAAGAGTAAGAAAACTTATATATATTTGGCTAGTGCATTTATTATTCCGTATTTATTCTGATTGAAATTTTTATCCTGTTTGAATATTTTTGGTATTTATTTCATATTTACTGACTGATAATTTTTAACTCTGTCACCGGGATTTTATTGCTTACATTCTGATTGAAATTTTTATCCTGTTTGAATATTTTTGGTATTTATTTCATATTTACTGACTGAAATTTTTTAACTTTGTCACCGGGATTTTATTGCTTATATTCTGATTGAAATTTTTACGCTGCTTAAATACTCTACTATTTATTTCATATTTAGTGATTGCCGTTTTGACACTTATTAAATTTCACTGTTTATTTTCTGATTGAAAATTTTATACTGTGCATCCAGAAGTCTGTTATCTATAATTCGGTTTCAAT
The DNA here is from genome assembly GCA_963675555.1 of Leptura quadrifasciata. Taxonomy (NCBI): domain Eukaryota; kingdom Metazoa; phylum Arthropoda; class Insecta; order Coleoptera; family Cerambycidae; genus Leptura; species Leptura quadrifasciata. The sequence goes on along the minus strand of OY776678.1, from coordinate 52,984,642 downwards.
TCATATTTAATTAGTTGAATATTTTCATTTTAATATTTTCACCTCGTGACTACCTTTTTACCCTTACTTGTATCTTTTAAGGATCTACGTCCCTACAAGTTCCTACTTGCCTGCCTTATGACCTGCGTCTGGCTAATCCTTTATTACTTGTACTCGGATTTGCGCCCCTACAAGTTCCTATTTTCCCCCTGTATTTTAGGACTGGCTTCCCTACAGGGTTCTCTCACCTTTTTTTTAGTCACATTATTGTTTGCTCCGAACTAAACCTTAGTAAAAGGATAGTTTTAATTAAGCTTTTGTTTGCACAGTGTATTGAGTTCATGACAGGAAAATTTGCTCACTCTGCCGATACTTAACCTCTGGTACTATTAATAAGCACTAGCCAAATCCTCGGTCTGTTTTATAAACTGTTTTATTACTATAAATAATTCTGCTTGCTTCGCATTTTCTGGTATCCGTATACTGACTGTCTGCTTAACAACCGTTTTTTTTATAAACTCGCTAAATTCACCGCTTACACGCTTTTGCCGCTAATATTGTTTCATTGCTTGCTACTCTCCCTCTACTGTTATTGTTTATATATATATATCTGTACATGAATTTGTGTTAATTGTGATTTTTTTGTTTATTTAGGACTGTAACCACAGGTCTACTGTAATATATACTTAAATATTATTGGAACTTCTGCGTTTTACTGTTGTGTTTGTGAAAGTCTATTTTTCCCTATTGACCCACTGGAATTAACTGATTTCTTCACTGAGCTGCTTAGTCTCGCTCATTCGACTTGTGGGTAGTGTTGTTCAATCACTTTAAAACTTGATCTGGCGCCCGAGTACTGAATAAAGCTCGAGTGTTAAAGTGACAGCCTTAGTTCTCGCATAGTATGAGAAAAAGAGCGTCACACAATTTCCAGACTACATTAAACCAAATGCCACAAAAACAACAGTCACTCGAGGTACAGGTCTCTGCACTATATTCTGCTTCCTTTTCGGTTCATAATAATCTTTCTTGTGCAACTGTCTCGACTTCCTCAATTATCTACAGCCGTTGCCCGAATTATCAAAATCGACCTCGTTCGCAAAGACGCTCTTCTAACTGTGTTTGTTTTGAGGCCACTAGCAACACTGAGTGCTACTATCACCAGCTGTACAAAGATAGAACATATAAGTGTGGCGGCACTTGATGTATATTTAATTCAAATTCTACCTTTTCTGCGTCAAAAAACTAGTCACCACTAGTGTCCTTTCACCAGACACTAATGTACTCGACAATAAATCTTTCTTATTTACGATTACACATACAAGATACGGTTTTTGGTGAGTATCGGCCGGCGCTGACTTAAAAATCATCCCAATTATCGGATCTGTTATTTATACTTACGGCAAAAAGTTGTTATCGGTCAACTCACGAGTACGCCGTAATTTTAACTTTGCTTTTAATATAGCAGATACACCTGTTGCCACACTTAGCGCTAATTTCTTATAACATTTTGGTTTAATGGTAGGTTGGAAGAATAAACGCTTAGTGGATGATATGATATCCAAATTTAAAGAAAATGTAGCTCTCTTATAGAGGGTAATCTTCACTTAAAATTTCAAAACAAAATAGGCTTTGGAACAGCTGAGAATCGTAATTATTGCTAAAACACCTTTGTGAAATATCGCCATAAATACCAAACATGTGTGTGATAGCTTATAATATTTTTAGTGTACTTAAGTGTACCGAAAGAAAAAAAAATGGGTCAATTGTTGTCATTTCTTTTGCATTCCAAAAAAATTAGTTATAAACAAAATGAATTTTAACATGCAAACGGCTTCCAAATATAAAACATTCTTAGACACTAAAAGTTTATGAAAAACAAACAACTTGAGAAAATAAAGTTTTTCCTATAACGTATATTTGCTTAGCAATTTCGCATTTTGTTAGTAAATATATAATAAGTTAACCTGAACATAGAACTCGTTAGTGCTAAATGTTGATATTTTCATTGCTGAAGTTCATCACTATTAAAATGCTACTAAAAGTATAAAAAATTGAGATTGAAAAAATCTGGAAAGGCTATTCTTTCCTATTATTTGGGTTTTCTACCACATGTACTATTATCCTCTTCAAAACAAATCACCGGATCTACAAAATAATAGAATTATTGGAAAAAAAGAGCCTCTGCGCCCGTGACGTTTACGCCAAAGGAAAAGTCAGAGGTTATGTTTTGCAAATAATATAAATCGGAATAAACACAAAAATAATGTATTTTGCTGACGTTTCGGAAAGTAATCTCTTTCCGTTTTCAAAGCTATTTTTTGAAGAACTCTTATTTTGCTGTGTATGTCAAATACACAGCTTTAAGATTCTGTTTATGTTATTTCCATAGATACTTACTACTTACACAGAACATAGAACTGATGATATTTTTTTAGATAATGTTGAGTTTGTTAAGTTCTTCTTTTAACATTGGTAGCCAGGTTGTACAAATATCTACAGAACAATTCGATACGCACTTATCTTCATTTAATAAGATTATTGCTGATTCTTTAATTTTTCTTTTTTTGGTATCTGTTTCTTTTGTTAAAATTTTTGCCGAGTCCCAGTTTATTCTATGTCCGTTTTCCCAAGCATGTTCACAAATCTTTGATTTCTGAATTTCATTCTTTCTAATGTAGTTCTTGTGCTCATCCAACCTCACACTGAAAGGTCTGGATGACTCACCCACATAACATTTATCACATTCGCACGGGAAAGGCTTTCTAACGAAGCTAGGGTCCCTTGAAGGTGATGTCCTGGAACAGGTTATTTAAATATTTTAGAAATTCTTTGTGCTATATCGATAAGATTTGTTACGTTATTTAGTACTAATAACAATTGTTGCTTCATGATGTTAACCAAAATCGAATTCAAGCAGGTGCGTAAGGAACGAGGGACTCATTGCTTTTTAATCCAAAATATTTCTTTTTACTTGCTTTTCTTTGACTCACAATGTAGTATTTTTGTTTTCATCTACAATGTTAGGGGCGAGCGTAGGTGCGTCTTTACTATGTACATACTTCGGTATGCGATGTAAAGCAACGACAGGCGCAGTTAGTACTTGGATGGGTGACCATTCCAACGGAAACCGTGTCCTCGCCTCACACATCTTCCAGCGGCTTGTATATCAGTGTATGCGCGGAAGCTATACAACCTTAGGCGAGGGTTGTATAGGAGATATACCATCATTCGGAGGGGATGTAAAGCCGTCGGTCCCTTGTCTATTAAATGTTAGGCAAGTAAAAGATCCCTACTCTTCTTAAGGGAAGAGGTTCGGCAAAATTCCTGGTTGGGGGTAGCTCGTCTACAGGCGTCGGTGTTAGGCCTCAGTAGCGGAAATAGGGCGACGTTAAATAAATGTTAAAAAAAAAAAATCTACAATGTTTGTCATCAAATATTGCATCCTTTATTTAACACACTTCCTGACATAATCTATTACTGAAGATCGGATGACAATACAGCATTTCACCTTTACTTTTGCAAATATCCGCATATAGAAGGCGCGGTGATAAAAATTAAATATACTATCCAACCAGCACCTCTGGGAAAACGTAGAATGCAAAATGATTTCGCCTAATCAGAGACTTCTACGTCCGTTTTTTCCCGTACAAACGCTTAGTTCCGATGACATAATGGAATGCCTTTAGGTTTATACCTCGCAACCTAGCTCCATGAATGAATTTAAGTAAATTGGTTCTATACGTTATAAAAAATTAAAGAATGACTAAAAAGCAGAAAATAAAAAGATATCTGTTTTTAAATTGTTTGCCTGTAAAAAGTCGTACTAAAAAGTAAAAAATAATAATGTATGATTTCAAAAAAAAACAAGGCGTGGGCACTTTGTATATATATCATCTATATGTACGCACGATTGAAGGCAATATGTGTATAACAATTCCACCCCTCTCATACAATCATGCGTACAATCATACAAAGTGTACACGCTTTGCTTCTCTTGCAGTAGTACAATTTTTTTGTTTTTACGACTTTTTACAGAAATGCAAGATTTTAAATTTTTTTGAATTTTTTTTTTAAATACTAATTTAGAATAGTAAAATATAGAACCAACTCACAGGGATTAATTATTATATAAATAAATGTATATTAAAATATATATTTCAAAAGACTAAAAACCCACTATTTCCTATGAAAGGAACTAAATGCATTGCCATCCGTCAAGGTACACAATGTGTATTTCCAAAACGATTAAAAATAATGTCCTCTACTAGGAGAGATCTGAAGTATCTAGTATTTATTTATAAAATTACTTGTTACCCGTAAGCGTATTGAATTTTATATTTTCAACACAAGCGATGAAAATTCTGCAATAACTTTCCCCTTCCCTCGTCTTTAATATTTTTAACATAATCCTTCTGTAGTTTTATTTTAATAAAAATATGAATAAAGTAATCGCAAGTACTTATTTATTAGTTACAAAGAACCGAGTACTAAGTAAAAAGTAACAAGTAATTCCGGACGCACAAAACTACCTAGTGTCCACATCACTAGTCCAGAGCTGTGCGTATCGCCAGCTGCAGACCAGTTTCAAATTGTTAGCTCTCATCAGTGCGACATAGGCGAATAAACAGCAACAGAACTGTCCCAGTTCTTCATTCCTAGTTGAATTTTATTTTGGTCAATGCCATGAAATAATAGTTTTTATTGATACTAAATAACGCATCGAATACCATTGCTGTAACTCAAAAGATTCCTGAAAAAGAAATGAAAAACATAGGGCTCTAGCTCCCTTAAACTAGTTCTGAACACATGTCTTAAGAACTTTTTAATATTTTTACAAATGCTATCGTTACCTAAAGTTAGAGAATAGATTTTCCGAACACCATGTATATCTTATATGTTGCCTTTTAGGTTTTCGCGGGTGTTAAATGAAGTGTTGTTGCCGGATGCTCTCCCGCGTCGATGGTCGACTCCTCCACGAGTCACGGTTGTCCAAACGGCGTTTCGGCAGAATCTTATCTGCCATCTTCATGTTCTCACTGAAATCTGCCTACTGGTGCTCCTCGTTGCTCGAACTGAATGAAGTTCAGTTCATACAAACGCTTCATATATATATGAACTGTTATTGTACTTCCGGGTGCTCTCCCACGTCGACGGTCGACTTCGCCAGGAGTCACGGTTACCTAAACGACGTTTCGGCAGAATGCCATCTGCCATCTTTAGGTTCTCACTGAAAGCTGCCTATTGTTGCAACGAGGAGGAGCAGTAGGCAGCTTTCAGTGAGAACCTGAAGATGGCATATGAGATTCTGCCGAAACGTCGAATTTTGCAATACTTTATTTTTTAAGTAATGATAATAATTGGAGTAAATTCTAGTTTGTATATATTTCTTATACACCTAAAAAATGAACATTTTCCATTTTTGCTGGTTATCGCAGATCTCGAGATATTAAAAAAACACGATGGCAGGGGCCAGTCGCAAAGGTAGATTTCATCCTATATTATTTTGCACCGCTTTAGGTCTCTAATATTTTAGTAAATAAGTGATTAAGTAAATAATAATAAATAATAAGTAAATAAACACCACAGAAATTAGACGGATAATTAAGTATATCTTTATAAAAACTGTCCAACTTCAATTTATTGTCATCGATTTATGAATTATTAGCACGTAGATAGTCTTCAAAATATAAATAAATCATGTTTTATTTTTAAATTTTTCCATATATTTTAGCAAAAAATGTTTTAGACAAAAGTGTAGGTCTAGATGGGTACTATCCAAAGATGTATCGTACGTACATATTTGATTCGATATAAAATTTTGAGAATTTTTTAAAAATTTTGAACCGCCGTCATTTTGAAACGAAGAAGGCGATTTGGCCCATCTTCGAACTTAACCGAGATATTGACCTAAAGTATATGTCTGTCGTTTTGATCCGTTTAGAAATGCGCCCTCTAGAGTGTGTACAAATTTCGTTATACAGCATATATAAACTTTTAAACTGGGGCATTTTTGGGGTCTGGGGGCCGTAATCGAAAAAACTATAGCGAAATTTTTCCGAAGTCATGACATGCTGCACTTTGTAATAAGTATATTAGAAATCTCTAAAAAAAAACACATGGAAAACATGTTCCAAAATATTTAATTGTTTAAATAAACAATATGGCGGCTTCACCGAAACTACAAAATTAAACTGTGAACTACTCAGCTTGACCCCTTTAACATTATAAAACAATAAGCTACCCTGATCAGACAATTTACATTATAATCCTTATTTGATATCAGTATAATCGTATTTTCAAAAGTCAAACTATTGCAACCCTCGACGAGACTATATTTAGCATTCGTACTACAAAGAAACTTTTTCTACACTAGTTTTGCACCATATCTAAACTGATATTTATAAAAATTTACAATTGGCATGTATTTACTTCTGTAACTTGGCGAATTTAAGTTATACAGAAATTAAATTAAGTTTTTTATCGATTTAATCAACATTTAATTTTTAGAAGTTTACTTTCACTTGCAATTTTTATAGGATATTCGCATAAATACAATGTGAAAATCAGCTATTAGTGAAGTACTCGAATTATGTTTTCTTCGTCAATTTTAATCACAAATTAATAAATTTAAAATCATAGATAATCTTATATGGATTATTTTTGCTGCTGTCCCATAGTTTTTGAAATATTGCAGAAACTAGAAACATTATTTAAAATAAAATAAGGTTTAAGCGCTAACGATTTTTCTAAAGTTACAAGTCTTTAAAGAAAATTAAGCAATTTCACAGTGTTACAGGATATTCTAACTGCAACAGAGAAATCAATATAATTTAAATCTTTCAGGAGCTCTAGAGGTTTTACTTCAATTTCGCAGCACATTTTCCAAAGTGCAAGATCACAAGAAAATAAAAGCTGAGATTACTGAAAATAAAAATCGATAGCTTCCAAATAGAAGTCATGAATATAAGTCGTAGATTTGACGCTAAGGCGACTAGGTTACGATTCTGGAATGAAAATATGATCTTGATTTATGTTGGATAGGAATTCTACTCAGACAAACACATTTTCGTCTCTTCCGCCATGTAACTTAGCTGCCGTTACTGCACAATCTAATAATTTTCTGGTAATTGCATATAGAATTCGCTTTTAGGTACGGTATAACGATTTCATATAATTTCATTTTAGTTGACGGAGCACAGGTGTACACATTTGGATGCAGTTGTAGCATCAGGGTAATCAATCAGCTATCCTATACCAATTGCATCTAAATGCATTATCCACCGTGCATAAAAGCTTTATTATTCAAACAGGCATTATCACCTATTAGATATTTAAGAATTTTTCAAAATTTATGCTACGCAAAATACAAGATCATTCAAAAATAATTTACAATTTCCAAATATCAGGTATCTATAATGCTCACTTTATTGCGTAGAAAAACTATCAAATTGCAAACTCTTTAAATAATTACTAAATAAATTAATTACGATGCCAGTTTATAACCTCACAACTAAGAATTTTCGCGAGATTAGTGGTTGTAGATGACAAAATAATGTACCCTAAGAAAAAGAACAGAACGATAACAACCTGTATTTGGCCTTAACGACCATTTACGTACTTTTCATGCATCGATTACAGGAAGAAGAGTGGTTATATAATTTAGTATCAATTTTTTAAAGAAGAGCAATCTTTACCTCGTTTCGGTATTGAGCAAAGTAGAGTGGAGCTTTTACCCATAAAATCCCTCCCATCTTTTATTTTTCCACACCGGTACCCATATGCATTACACCAACGAGGATGTTGTTCTCTTTTAATTCTTCAATTATTCTGCTTCACACTCTTCTCTCTTTTAAGCTTTCAGTAATTTTAGTGGTGACTGAGATGGTTCTCACTAACAGATACCCATTTTACTTCACCTTGCAACATATTCTGAATGATTGTCTCTAGCTGTAAGCTCTCTCTGACGATCTGATAGCATAGGTCTGTCTCTTAATTCCATCTGGGATATAGAAAGATATTATGTTCTGGATAATCTTTTTCTCGTGATGGATACAGTCGTCGTCCTTAGTTCTTTCCATTTTGCTCAGGTAGTGTCTGAAACTTTCGTGTTCACTTAGCATCCGGATAAGGTAGTGGCCTGATACCTCTATGTTTTCTTTTTACCCAAAGACTAAAATTTTTTAGTCTCTTAATTCATTTTGTCTCCTTAGTGGTTTCGCACCTCCGTTGCCAGTTTTCCAGTAGTCTATCTTTAATTTCCCTTTTGGACAACCATTCGATGGCATGTCTCAATTATAGAATGACATTATGGAATGACATCCAAAGAAGCAGTTTGGGTGAAACGGGTACTCTCCCAGTCTACTTGCAGTCGAATTGAGACATGCCATCGAATGGTTGTCCAAATCAGGATTGATGATGATGCCCTTTCTTTTTTGTGCTTTTTTCGTGTCAGATTATCCAGTGTCCTTTTATTCTTCAGGGCATCTTCTCAAATAGATGTGGCAGACATATACAACATTATGAAGTGTGTGGGGCTCAAGACCTGATTATGTGCTTTTGGTCCACATACGTTTGATATCAGTTTTGATAGGAGCATGACTGTTTTTCTTGCCACATCCTCTGTTTCTAACGTGATGGTTAAAGGATATATTTCTTCCTAGCTACATACCCAGGTATTTGAAGGCTTATCTTCTTATGACTTTGAACCTCAGTTGGGGAGTTCTCGTTCTTGTTACTGAAAGCACGAGTTTTGGTTTTTTGGTACAAGTTTCAGCACATTCAAATCTAGCGAGGTTGTAACATTCTGTACGGTTTAACTTGTGTTCTCTACTAGATTTTGTATTTTTTTCGTCGACCAAGTGCCCGCTTAAGTAATCTATCATATAGTAGGTTCCAAATTGCGAAGCCCAATATCTACCAATGTGGGACTTTGCTGTTTACTTCTATGGCTTTAACTATTTCCCTTTCTTTAATACGGGTCTTTTGCTTACTGAGGTAGCTGAGGATGAGATTCCTTATCTTTAACGCAATTCCTTTCTCTTAGTGCGTGTACAATTTTTGGTTACTATACTGAGTAACTAAAAACATTTTTCATGAACGCCCATAATTTTCTACGGCATACACTGACCTTGATATATCGCTTATGGCATTTTTAGTTGATCTACTCTCCCTGGAACTATATTGTTTCTCAGTTAGGCCTCAACTTTTTAGATTTCGGTCTTGTGTCATCCAAGGATCAGGTGAAGATGTGATCTCATCTGTATATGAAAAATTCCGAAAAGATTAGAAAAATGTGTTTCCATTAGTTTATTACCTTAGTATAAATTCCACGTCTCCGGAAAGTTACCCAATGACAATGTGCCATTTATTACACCTAGTATTCAGTTTTGGAACTTTTATATGACCAACTTCACTATCTCTATATTCATTCCATCTAGGTGTAGTGCGTCTTTACCTTTTAGACATCTACATGCTTCCGTCAGCTCCTCTTAGTCGAATTGTTCGAAGTGCGTTATCTCAGGTTGTTCCCACCGGATGGTTTATGTAGTGAGAACAAGATCTCTACTATTTCCTTGAGTCTTTCGAGCGCTGACACCAGGTTATCAAGTTCATTGCAGGCAACAGTTACTTTTCCAGCTAGCTCCTCAGGGGTCTGTGCTAAAACTGTAATAGTAGTGTTGTCAGCGAATATTGTGATTCTACCGTACAGACGTAGTGCGAACATCCGCAGGCGTATAGTGCCAATGCAATAACCGTCTCCTTATACGTCCTTGTCTACATCAACGCATAGTTTCCTCTGTTTCTTCTCTCTCTTTCTCTTTCTATTAGGTTCTCCCTGAGTGCATTTCCTGTTCCTCTGTGGTGTTTCCAGATCCTCGTCACCTAAGGCGTTTTCTCCTGACTAAGGCTTTCCTCGGGTTAGCTATTTCTGCGCTCACCAATACATCGCTTTCTTACCTTTATTGTGTACCTCTACATACATATTCTCCTACTTCTAGAGATTCATCTTCAATTGTCTTGTAAGAATATCTCTATTTAGTTTCTTTAGTGACCACCACTCGTTCGTCCGGTGACCTAGTTATATTGATATATTGCCATATTATATACTCGATATTTTGTACCGTATGGTCTGGTTTGGTATGGTAATGATTCTGTTTCTGATATTTTCCGGCATCTGATACTTTTCTTTAGTCGTAAATGTTAGATTCAGTATTGAACGGGCGCCTTTGTGTCCAAAAGTGTGTGCGTTTCCTTGGTTTTGTGATTAGTTTCACTTCGGATCTGGCACTATATGATTAAAGTTGCCCATTATTATTAATTGCTGTAGATTATGATAGTTCCAATATCTGTCCAGACAAAGCATGGTCCTGATTCAGTTTTGCTTAATATTTTTCTTCAGGATCTTTATAGCCTTATCATGATTTCCATGTATTGACTAACCAGGATTTGAACTATTGTTTCATTGGATTCATTTACGAGCAAGATATCAGCATTTGTTTACTTGTGACCATTAAGTTTGTGTCGCTTAATAATCGGTGTTGGTTCTTGAACCTGTGCAACACTGACAGAGCTTCTTCTTGTATAAATATGGAAGCAGGTCTGAGGGAACCTTCAGTGTAAACGTTTTAGTGCCCCCCCGGGTACACAGGCAAAACTTTTGATCGGAGATATAAGTCAGCATTGATGTTTGGTGTACATTTTACGAGTGTGATCAGTGATGGTATAACATGTTATTACTTCAGGTTGAAGAATGTGAATCCAGATCGCTCAATAGTAACGCGCTGAAACTTGAATTGGATAATCCAGAATGACGGAAGCAGTTGCTTCGTACCTGAATAAAGGTGCTACTAAATATATTATGTATATTACTTACTGTCCTTATACCTTGCTATACCATTCATAACACCATGCAGCGCTTGTGTCTATTCATATATCTTTTTAACAGACCCCCGATCCTAATAATGAAAAATATGGAAAAAATTAATACAACTGGTTGGCCTATAACTGACCTAATAGCACATATAATTTATATTGTCAATAAGTAAGTATAGATCACTTATAAACAAACGCTGAAATCTACCACGAGCAAATAAGAAAATACTTAAATTTGATTTTATAGTTTCTATTTTTCTATCATTATCTGTCAAACAGCTTTCCACTTAACGGATAGTTGATCTATAGTTTATAACTCAATTTGCTGGTATCGATAATTTCATTCAATAATTAATTTGTTTCTTTGAATCTAAGAAACTTTAATATTAGGCAACGCCTTAACTTATCTGGTTGGTTAGCCGCCCTAACCTATTTATTTCCTTTTGAATACGTTTTAAACTTTAATTAGCTAAGTTTCATCCAGTAAGCCACTAACGGGAGTCCCTCAAGGCAGTATATTACTAATACGGTAAATATAATTCAGTGGTAGTATGATATAGGTACTGCTAATATTTTAAAGTTTAATTGAATGTTTCAAAGTGGGTTGGGCGACATATTAAAGGTTTTAATATTTTTCCTACGTGTTCTCACAGGATTCTTATCCTTTAAATAGTTTTGTGATAAAGTTTTCAAATTATAATGTTGCTTGAAAAATTTCGCATACCGCATATTTTAATTTCACTTTCTATTGAAAAATTATTTATAGATATTCATATTACTATTGTTATAGTAGTTTTCTGAAACTCTTTCAATGTATTTACAATATCTGAAAATGCTCATTTCTCTTTATATTCTTCAATAATGTATCCACATTAATTTTACTTTGTACGGTGTCACCGTGACTTTTACAAATTATCTCGATTTTGCTTCTTTAAAATGAACCCTCACGATCGTCATTCAAATATGCATGAACAAGAAGTTATGCGGTAACTTATAATATTCCTATGTGAATTCAATAATGCTCTCAGTATTATCAAACATACAAGGTGTCCCTGTTGAGCCCACACAACGAAATAACAAGCAACGAGCAAAAGTTTCGAGAGTGAAACAAATAATGGTATTATTTGTTTTTCATTCGGTGAATCGGTTAAAGGTTATTTCAAGGTCAACTCTGTTTTTTAAATGGGGTACATGGTAGTGTATTGATCAAGAAATATATCATTTCGGAATGCCACGCGTTTGCAGGATGAGCATAAGTGTCATAATAATAATAATAATAATAATAATCAGTAGCGACGCAGAAAATTTGGTAACCTGGCAAGAGAAACTTCTGCATGAGAAACATCCAACGGCCTTGAACAACCCAGATGTTGACAAAGAATCTTTGTTGTTATGGTTGAGAGACGGAAAACTCCTCCCCGGAACAGAAGGTTTCATAATATTGATACAGAATCGAGTGAGAACTAGGAATTATGAAAAGGATATCCTCCGAACACCTGGAACCACCTATATTTGCAGGAAATGTAATTTTACTGGAGAAACCATTTAGCACGTTACAGCCGAATGCCCAGCCTTAGCCAATGGAATGTATCTCAGTACACACAACAAGGTAGCAAAAATTATACACAGAGAGATCGCCCTCAAGTGCAACTTAGTTAAAAACCCGCCACCGTTTTACAAATACTCCCCTGCACCTGTTCTGGAAAATAATGAAATAGTTTTATATTGGGCTGTCCACTAACCAACAATCTGCATAAAACAGAAGTGGAAAAAATTAACAAGTATTAGGAATTGGCCATTGACTTAAAACATGTATGGCGAGTTAATGAAGATCGCACAATCCCCATAATAATCTCTGCCACAGGAGTTGTCACGACGAAGTTTCTGATATACTTGGAACAACTCTCCCAAGAGCCCTACTTAAGATTATTCAGAAGGCAGTCATTCTTCAGACCTGTCATATTACAAGGAAATTTCTGAATGAGTAAAGGACAAAACATCAGTACCGTCCGAGCCTACTTCATTGGTAAACTTTACCCCGGAATATGCTGTATCATTAAAAATATGGGTATAACATATTGTAAATATAAAAGACATAATATACGTTATATAAAGTAAAAAAGAAATAGACAATAAATTGATGGCATTGTAATTTGGTGAGTATTTATAAAGATTAGTAGAGTGAGGTGGGATTGTTAATACATTATTGTTACGAGTATTATAATAGTGTGTGTATAACACAGTCTATTAAGATTTGCAATGTTTTGTATGTATTTATAGCACACACATTTTACAATAAAAATACATGGAACTATTATTATCCTACTTTTGTTGAAACGCCTCTGCAGCTATCTAATGGTCTCTGTTTATGTTTCTGCCTACACCCTAGTAAATATTTCTCAAGCCATTTGTATCAAGTACAGTTTTCATTTGTAACATTGCAAAATACACAGAGCTTAGTTTATTGAAAACAAAGTCTAGGGGATCATTCCAAGAAAGTTTATTATCGAGCCAAGTTCCTAAAAATTTTACCTTTTGTACCACATTCATATTCTTATCAAGTCCTTTTCTAGAATGAAAATTTACACAGACGGTTTTTTTGTCATTCAATATTAATTGATTGCGCTGAAATCAGGTTATCAAATTCATTGCAGGCAACAGTTACTTTTCCAGTTGGCTCCTCAAGGGTCTGTGCTAAACTGTAATAGTAGTGTCGTCAGCGAACATTGTGACTCTATCGTTGCTGATATACTATCTTAAATCGTTCAGGTATAGTGCAAATAGCAAAGGTCCTAACACAGAACCCTGAGGAACACCCATGTGTACATCTCTCGTATTTGACAGTGTTATACTTACCAACAATTTTCTATCGGATATATAGGATTTTATCCACTCTAGTAATGTTCCTCGTATTCCAATGTTATATAATTTGTTGATTAAAAACTCAATATTAACGGTATCAAACGCACGAGAGAGGTCAAATATTAGTGACATTACATACATTCCTCTATCGAGGTCTTTGTAAGCAGGATCTAATAGATAATAGAAAGCAGTTTCAATAGATTTTGTGGATATAAAACCGCGTTGACATGGTGAGATAACATTATGCAAATTATTTTACTATCATGACATGAACTAGTCTCTATTAGTTTTGAAAATGCATTCAATAATGAGATTTGCCAATAGTTGGCTATATTATGTGGATCATCTTTTTTGTAAAGTGGTATTATACATGCTGTTTTTAGGATATCTGGGAAAGTATCAGATTCCAAAGATTTATTAATCAGGTATTCTAATGCGTTTTAATAATTTGATGGTAATTTCATCTAGTCCAGTCGAATTTTTATTTTTTAGATTTGCAATCTCACTTTTAATGGTATACTCATCTATATAGCACACAAATAAGGTTTATAGCCGGTTGTCTACAATAGTGCATGGAAGTGAGAGGTTTTCTCCAAAATGTTCAACTAGTTTATTCTTAGATATCGTGCTAAAGTAATTTGCAAAATTGATAGCTATTTCGGCAGAATAACTTATTGTATTATTATCAATCGACAGCTTTATTGAATTTACTTTTCTATTATTACGACCAAGTTTACTATTTATTATTTTCCATGTTTCTTTTCACTCGTTTCCTGAATTATTGATTATATTTATGTAATAATTGCTTTTAGTTGTTTTAATATTCTTCTTATACTTTTTTTTTCATTTAAGTATAACATCTTAACATTTGCACAATTAGTTGCATTTACTAACCACGAGAGCATTTTTAAATGATTTCTTTGTTTAATCAAATCATCACTGAACGGTGTATCTTTCTTTGGGGCATTGGGAAAACTCCTTTCGACTAGTGGACAGCAAGTATCGAGACAAAATGACAGCTGATTTAGAAATTCGTAAAATGATACATTGATATTGTTTACATCTTATATAAATGATCAATTAGCTTGGGCAACTTTTTGCACGAATCAAAGGTTTGCTTATCTATTATATTTACAATGGTCATTATTTGTGCAAAATGATCTGCTATGATCTACAATTTTGCAGTGGTACATATCTAAGGGCAGATTTGTGCATATGTAATCGATTGTGTTAGAGTGTGTTTATCCATGATACGTTGTAAATATTCTAGTTGGATCATGTGTTGTGATGTTTAGTTCAAAAGAGTTAATGATTTCACACAAAGTTTGTTTAGCAATTTTATTTTTGCCATAGTCAATGTTAAAATCACCACACAATATTACCAATTTAGTTGGTCTCATTACCATTACTAAGGCAGCAGAAATGTTCTAAAAAAAATATTTAACTCACCATTTGGTGGTCGGTAAACACATATAACTACGACATTGTTTTATATTATACTACACGTTTCAATGTAACACTCAATAGAAATTCTTTTAATTTTGTTATCTCTGATGAATCTTCAAAAATATGGTCATTACACAATATTACAGAGCCTCCATGTACATGTTCAGATCTAGAGAAATAGGAACATATATTGAAACCTGACACTCTTAAATTATTTACATTTTTATTTTGTATCCAATGTTCAGTGATACATAGTATGTCATATTCAGGAACAGGCATGGAATGTATTCTTGATTATTATACCACGTAAAGTCATCAAACAATAACCTGAATTCAATATGAAAAAACTATAGAGGGACATAAACATAGTTAAATTGGTCACTTGGTATATATTATAACTCTTTATAATTATTATTTCAGTATAATGCTCGTTTTTCATTCCTTCATGGATATTTATTTCACCTCAAAATAACTTTTATAAGGTATTCAAAATGGTGCTTATTTTATCTCAAGTACTTAAAAGTCGGTTTATGCTAATATAAATCTTGTAAGACGATAAAATATGTGGCTTCCTTCTAAAAAATTGAGAAGATAAAATATAGGTAATTTATGCTTTCTTTCTTTTCTTATCAGAAAAAAATATAAAAGCAGACCATGAATATGTAAACAAAATTGAATTTACTTTAGGACTGGAGGAGCTTAATTAAAATAAATTATTGAACATTAGTGGGGTCGACTCAGCGTTTGCAGGAGTACCTAAAAACATCTTAAATTGAGCGGTTATCTACGTTGTATTTTAATAATGAGATTTGCTGTGGGATTCTTTTAAATTTATCTTTGCTCGGATGAAAATCTCGACATAAGAAAATACACGTTCTCATAAGAATCTTATTTAAAATATACTAGCATATCCATATTTTTGCACATTTCTTTTCTTATTATAACTATTCGATTTAATTAAATGTGTATGTTATAATACATATATTACTATCGTATTTTATGAGGCGGTAATGTCTCCAATTTCAATATCGTTTTAACGGATATACGTATCTTTCGTGACCCTAAATTATGGTATACTTATATCACTTTTAAAATAGCTGTTATTAGTTACGACTGGCGTTCCGCAGGGAAGCATATTAGGACCCCTCTTATATACAATCTACACATCCAATTTCACAGAATCTTTAAAATTTTGCAGTTATCATTTCTACGCTGATGGCACAACTTTATTGCTCTTTTAACAGTGAAGAAATGGTACAAGCAAATATATTAATAAACCGTGATTTAAGCTGCCTTCATAAAATTTCGACTGAACATATGTTAAAAATTAACCCTAACAAATCATCAGCTATTTTATTTTGTAAAGAAAACATTAGAAATCACGTAACAAATATTATTAAATTAAAAACTCTAATAATATATTACTGAAAAATCATTGTAAAAATCTGGGTTTGATCATCGACACAAAAATTAGATTTAAAGAACATATCACGTACAAACTGCAGAGAGCATACAGCTCTTTGAAATTAATCTATAATCAAAGACAGTATTTAGATCGTGACGTCAAGAAAATGTTATGTGACACAGTTGTTCTTTCCCATTTTGATCATTGTGATTGCGTTTATGGACCCTGCTTAGACAACGACGATGTCCGGCGTATACAAAAGGTGCAAAATTCATGTATTCGTTTAATTTATGGCATTAGGCGGCGCGCCAATATCCATTGGCTTGATGACGGTCTCGATAACTAGGGCCGAGTAGGACTACTACTCTTTGCTCCTAGACTATCTCTGTAGACCTGGACCGGCCTTCGTGATAGGTGGGCCCGCTTACTTCTACCAGACCCAGCCCGCAAATGCGAGATGTGTCGTGGTATTTTCTGCGGACCTCCCCTGGTCCTGGCTCTTCAACCTCGCTGGCAGAGGTCTCTTCTGGCGCTCTTCTTGTCTTGATATTTTCTTTCTTCGCCAGCTTGTCACCCCCGTGGGTAGTCATCGGTCTAGTTGGGTTTTAGGAAGTTTTGGCTGGGATTGACTGCCGGTACGTAGGACACAGTAAAGGTGTGTCCTATCCCGGATCATCGGAAAGGTAAGGATATGAGCTATGTAGCTCGGGAGTGTGGAGACCCTAAGTGCTTTTTTAGCACTTTCGGACTCCACGGAGCAGGTAGGACAACGGGCGTTGGACGGTATGTTGTCCGACGCCCGCAAGGAGGTTGGGTTTGGGTAGAAAAACGTCATGTCTCTGGTAGTGGTGGTCCGTCCTGGGGTATCTGAAACAGATCGGTTAGCGGGAAATATAAGTTATACTCACCCGTTGTCCAGAAGCTGTACCCTCGGCCGTTTGTGCCTCGGGGCGTCGGCAGGGTCGTAATCAGTGGCCTGTCTGATTAGCGGGTTCCCGTGCTCCTCTGCTTGGGCGTACAGCTTCTTCGCTCGTTCCCGGATGACTTCAGTGACCGTGGTGTACTCCAGGTCTCTGACGATGTCTGCGTTTCTCACGTACCATGGTGCGTCGACCGCCGTCCTGAGGGCGATGTTTTCCACTGCCTGGATTTTCTTCATGTAGGACTTTGCCTGGTAACCCCACGCTACCGAGGCGTACGTCAGCTGCGGTCTGATGAGGGTTTTGATAAGCGTGAGCTTATTCCTCAGGTTGAGACGGCTACCGTCGTTTCCCATCATCGGGTAGATGAGGGCTCTTGTGCGCCGCGCCTTGGCTGTAATAGCGTCCGTGTTCTGTCTCCACGTTAGGCTTTTGTCCATGACCACGCCAAGGTATTTGACGGTGTCGTGCCATTGGATGTCCTCGCCGTTCATGGAGACGTGTCCTGTGGGAATTTCTTTTCGCACTCGTCTGAAGAGTATGGCTTGGCTTTTGTCGGCGTTGACGGCGACTTTCCACTTCGTGCATCATTCTTCCAGGAGTGTGGCCATTTCCTGGAGTTTTCTGGTTGCGTTCCTGGCTTTCCAAGATCTGGCAATTATTGCTGTGTCGTCTGCATACAGGGCCAGGGCTGTGTGGTCGGTCCTGGAGAGGTCTGAGGTGTAGATAGCGAACAGGTGCGGTGACAGCACCGAACCTTGCGGGACTCCCGCCTCCACGGTCCTGTAAGTGGAGAGTTGGTCCGAGATTTTGACCCTTAGCTGTCTGCGGTGCAGGTAGGACCTCACTAGTTTGACGAGTTCGATGGGGTAACCCATACTCATCATTTTAGCTAGGAGGCCGTCGTGCCAGACCCTGTCGAACGCTTTGGCAACATCTAGGAACAGCGCCGCGGTGACTTGCCGCTGGTTGAACCCCTTAGTAATCTCCTCGGTGAGGCGAAGTACTTGGAGTTCGGTGGAATGTCCTGTTCGGTACGCGAACTGTTCATCCGGGATGATATTCAGCTCTTCTGTCTTTTCTGTGAGCCTCTTCAAGATGACCCGTTCTGCAACCTTGCTCATGGCTGGGAGGAGGCTGATGGGCCTGTAAGAAGACGGGAAAATTAGTTCTTTCCCTGGTTTAGGGATCATAATGACGTCGGCCTTTTTCCACCTGGCTGGAAAATGCCGTAACCTTAACATCGCGTTTACGATGTTGACTAGCGCCGCTACTCCTTTCCTGGGTAGCTTTTTGAGAGCGATGTTTCCTATCTTGTCACATCCCGGAGCCTTTCTCGGCTTTAGGCTCCTAAGGATTTCCTTGACTTCCTCGGGGGTAGTCGGGCGGATGTGGTCGTCATCAGGCAGGCGGTGGATCCTACGTACTCTGCGCTCGACATCGTCCACCCAGTCCTCGTCCTCGTCATCGAGCTCGTTCTCTCTACACTGCAGTTCTAAGCTGTCGGCAAACGCCTCGGCTTTTTCCTGGTTAGTGTAGACGATCCTCCCTCGCTCTCCGTGAATCGGGGGTATAGGTTTCCTCCGGTTTCGCAGGGCACGTTGGGTATTCCACATACTTCTGTCCTGTGGATCGAGTGACTCAAGGTGGCGTTGCCACCCCTCTTGACAATGTTCTTGGAGGGCGGCTTTCACTCTTCGGCTGAGGACGTTATACTCCCTTCTGTCGGCGGGGAGCCTCGTCCTCTGAGCCCGTCTCTTGGCGCTTCTTCTATCCCTTATCAGCTGCCTGGTGACCTCTTGTAGGTTCGCCATCGGTGCTGGGTGTCTTCTTACTTCTGTTTCTGTCGTGCTGGCCCTTATGGCTCCCAGGATCTGCTCCTCCCAAGTAGCACAAATTGCTTTTTAAAAACTCTATGACTATCTACTCCACCTTTTTATAAAGCTTAATACTTTATAATTAAGAGTTAACAACAATAGTCCAGTATTAATGAAGTATCTATATACCCAAAATAGGCACAGTTTATACAGCCTCGGTAAACTCTGTAAAAGGTACATAAATGCTTAAAGTAACATTATGGCAACCTCTTTGTTTCGCCTTACCAGCTGTTAAAAATCATGTTATATGACTGCTAAGAAGTTGTTATATAATTGTTGCAAGTAAGTTCTTATACAGTAAAAATTCCTCTTAATATTAGTTACTGTTTGCAGTTATAAAGCATCGATATCACAGTGTCACTGGCAACTTCAATGTAATAACTTTCCTATGACAAATTATTAGGAAAGTGAATGAATATTGCCTGCGAATTAGTGTATGCTGTGGTTGGTAGAAAATAAAATTTGTCATGGGAAGAAAATTTTTCTGTTGAAATATGCTATTCTACTTCAAAATAAATAGACGCGCCTCCAAAATTCCTTGAATTTGATAGGTTGAAAATTATTTAAAAAAATATATTTTTTAATTTTGTTCCATAGAATTGTTTTAAAATGATAAACCACCTATTTTAAACACCCCATAAACTATTGCTGTGAATATTTTGCAATGTTTTCCTTTTCAAGTGATAAAAAGTTAATTATACCTCAAACCGGTAACAATGGCCGTCCTGTCATATTTACTTTTAGAAAATACAATATGGTTCCCTATAAGTATCCAAAGAAGGTCACTACAGAAGCAGTTACAAATTCTTAAAGCAGCACTTTGACTGTGTAAAAGTAGTAGTTAAAGATAAAATCCTCGCACAGATGAATTTACTTTGATAGAAATTCACATTTTGTGTAATAATTGAATTCATGATAACATCATTTTGTTTTTGAGGGATATGATATTATCACTTTTGTTTAAATTTCAGACCTAACTTTTTATTTATTTTGGTGGATTTTTGTAGTTTGTAGTGAGAAAATGGCTGCATAATTTTTTTTAATAATAATGATAATAATAACCACATGTAATTACGACCCCCTTTATCCCGGAAGGCTCTAGAAGAGCCTTGTGTGGGAGAAGGCTATACATTTAGAGACAAAACACACACCCAATATCCGAGTATAGTGAAAAAATCCCTCTCACAGTATTTTCGACTGCCACGACCGGGAATCGAACCCGGAACTTTTGGGTGAGAGGCAAGTGCGCTTACTTCTCTACCATCAGTCATACATAACAAGAAAAATTCGAAATCAAATCAAATAATATTGGAGGTTATGAAATGGAGTAAGTTTAGCTGTATAAGAGTTCTATAAAGGCGGAAAATTGCAGCTACATAGCTCCAAAACAGAGTTTCAGCTGAATAAATGCTTTATAAAATACTCCTTCTACTATACCTAAAAAGCATTTATAAATAATCTATATTAGGGCTGACGTAAATGGTATTTGGCTTAAATAACTACATTGCCGTATAATTTTGCTTTATAAACCTTTAGAACTCAGTGTTATAAAACCGTTATAGAGGAATTGCTAAGCTGTAAAACGGATGTATAAATGTTATATAGGGGTTTATACACCTGTTATAAATATACATGGTGTGTATCTGTCTAATAGAGCTTACTAAGCCTCTTATAAATTTTTAAAATACTGTATAAGATGCTTTAATAAAGAAGCTTTATATTTATACTGTGAAAGCATTTTACCAGCAATCTTATTCCACCGGGTTACTTTATAAGCAGTTTAGTGTTGAATAAAGCTTCAATATAACCAATTTTCTGCACGAGTTGCCATAATGTATTATTTATACAGCTTTAAGTGTAATAAAAGAGTGACATGTGTTACTTGGGCTCTAGGGTAATGACGGCCCTCTCAACGTCCCTCACGGTATCTAGCCTGGGAATTTGTGCAATGTACTGCTGCAGGTGCAGCCGGTACGATTCCCAGTCCGTTCGTCGCTTCGTGAAGGTAGCGTTGTCGTCACCCGCCTGTCCTCCTAGAGTTAGGAAGATCGGGTTGTGCTCGGTAGATCCCTCCATTCTGGTGGAGATCTCCGCTTCGAGGGTCATCTCCTTTAGGATGGCTATGTCCAGTACGTCTGGCCTGTTTCTACCGTTGTCAAAGGTGGGCTGGACTGGTCCTACCACCAGCAGTTCGCCGGCGTGCTGTCCCAGGAACCGCAGCAGTTCTCGTCCTCGAGTGTTGGTTACGCCGCTGTTCCATTGCTGGGATTTGGCGTTAAAATCGCCAATTGCGACGACCTGTGTCCTAGCGGGTAGAATTGCGTCCAGATCCCCCTCGGTTAGCGTGCTGTGGGGTGGCTGGTAACATGAAACCACTTGGACGTCGCCGTTTCGTGCTGTGGACACTACTACGGCGGTGGCATTCATATTTTCTAGCTCAGGTAGTACCGTCGGATGGTGGGCTATGGGCTATGGAGTAGAGCCACTCCTCTTGCGGGTCGCCGAGGTATGTTTACCCAGTCCATCCTGTACGTGTGGTATCCTGGGAAGTTGATCTCCTTGGCCGGGGTCATCTTGGTTTCCTGCAGTGCCATGACGTCTATATCGTACCTGGTCAGGAGCTCTTCGACTTCAAGTCTCCTTTGTTGCAGGCCGTTTACATTCCAGGCCGCCATCTGCAGGAATTCCGGTTTAATCTGTAAAGGCATTACAGATTAGTAAAGTTTGGCATTTGAGCAAAAAATGCACTCATCGCTGAGCACATTTGTTGCATCTGTGCTAGCACCGCTGTGAGGTTTTTGGCCTCTGGCGATGCTTGTTGTTTTGAGGCAGGGACGGTGTTCTGCCCTGCCTTGCTCTGGGCTACTTTTGCGTAGCTAGTGCCTGGCGCTACGCCGCCCTTCTTTGTTGAGGTCGTCGTCGGCCTCTGTACCGGACTTTGAGTGGCGCTGGCTGATTGCTTGGGGTATTTTGGACACCCCTTGTAGCTGGCCGGGTGGGCCCGTTGGCAGTTCGCACACTTGGCCGGTTCGTCTGCCTTCTTCTTGCAGTCAGTCGTCCGGTGTGCCTCGCCGCACTTCACGCATTTCGGCTGCGCGGTACACCTGGATTGTCCGTGGCCGAAACGCTGGCAGCGGTGGCATTGGGATGCCGCTACCTTGGCTCTCTGTCTCTCTGTCCTTACGACTAGAGAGCAGCACCTCGTGACTTGGAGTATCTTGTCCTGGTCCTGTGGGACTAGGACAAGTACGAGTGGCACCTCCTGTTTCGTCCGTCTGGACGTCATCCGTTGCACTGCGGTAGGTGCGAAACCTTGGTCTTGGAGGTCTTCTGCCACCTCTGTACAAGTAACGCCGCTCGGGATCCCCCTGATGACTACACGTAGCAGCCGTTCCTCTGGCAGGGTGTACGTGTGGTACTCCCTTTTCTCGTTTGCGAACATCCTAGTCATCTTGCGATAATCTTCGGATGTCGCGGGCTCGATGGAGATTCCCTCCGCGGTAACTTTAGCCTTGCTAAAGTTAATGCCGGTTTCGGTTAGACGACGGCTCACCGTTGTCCATGTCTCCTTGTTTCTCAGCACTACCGGCGGTATGCGCTGGCTTCTTGTTTTTGTTTGAGGGGCCTCAGTCTCCTCTGTCCTGGCGTTTTGTCTGGGGACGTTAGCCTCCTGCTGGGGAGCTCTAGATCCCGATCTGCTTCGTCTGGATGGCTCTGGGGGGCACTTGAGGGGCTCTTCAGCTACCTTCTTTGCCGCCTTAGGGGCCTCTTCGTCGGAGTCCGTATTAGTGGCGGGTGGGTTTTTCCGCTTCCGCGTTTGCGATTCTCCTCGAATCGCACGCAGAAGTTCTTCGTGCTGGGACTTTTGCTCCCTCTGCATTAGCTCCAACCTCTCGGTGAGCTCCTCTATTTTCTTTCTGAGGGTTTTGTTCTCCTCTGTGAGACGTTTTATCGTCTCTTTGTCATCCCTTGGGGTTGGGGTACCCCCTCGGGAGCTACCGCTCTGGGACGTTTTGTCTTCGCTGTAGTCCATGCTACCGTCCTCCACGGTAACGTCGCTGTGGGTGTCCTGCAAGGGAATACCTATAATATTATGGGAAAAAGTTATGATTAATAACAGTAAAAATGGTGTCTCCAAGGGAGGGAGACTTTATTTATCTTTTATAGTACACCGTCTTGAAAAAGACGTGTGTACTTCCTCTTCTTAGAACTGTCGACGACGACACTAACTGTGGGGCTGCCACTTCACTGTGCACATTCTTGGCTCGGTACGTCTGCACTCGGTCACCTCTCGATGCACACTGTCAGCATTAGGCGGCGGCAAAGGATATCTCATAAACTCAAAGAATCTTCATGGCTAAATATGTACAATCGGCGGAGACTCTCCTCTCCATATGTTATGCTTTTTCTTTAAAATAATTAAATCAAATACTCCTTCTTATTTATGCAATAAACTAACTTACAGAACAGATGTACATAATGTAAATATTCGTCGAAGAAATTTACTTACCATCCCACGCCACCATAAGGAAATTTTTAAGAGGTCATATTCTTACAGTGTTATTGCTTGCGTTAACGGTTTGATTAGATTTAATTTATTAAATTTCAATTCATCATTTCTGACATTTAAGCTTAATTACAAAAATTATTTACTAAACTCTCAGTAAAATCCTAACCGTGTTATTTTTTGTGCCATCATCATATTTTGTTAATTTATTATATTACAATCTCGAATTTTTTTTGTCTATTTTTTTTTTCTATAGCATGTGTATAATTGGTTTAAACTATTTAGGTTATGGTACCATTTCCTTCTTCTTCGTTTCATTTCCCGCTGAAGTCGCTTGACGGATGATTTTCATAGAAACCATACCATTTATTTATTTATTAACAAATTGCATCCAGGAATATTGTCCACTAGGTGGATTTTGCGGGGGAGAGAAAGAACGAAGAAACTGATCCGACTTGTAATTATTGATTATTGTGATGTCTAGTTATAGTTATTTATATTATTTTGTGTGGGCATTGGTGGAAGAACAGAATCTGGATTTATTCAGAATTCTGAACCGTTTAGCCCTTTATTTACCTTGTGTAACTTGTGTTTTTATTCTCATATTATTTTATCTATTTTCTTTGGGTAAATAATAAATTTATTATTATTATTATTTGATAATACTAATATTATCATTAATAATACGTATATTACTAGTGTTATTGTACTTCCGAGTACTCTCCCGCGTCGATGGTCGACGTCGAAGTCACGGTTGTCTAAACTACGTTTCGGCAGAATCTCATCTGCCATCTTCAAGTTCTCACTGAAAGCTTCCTACTGCTGCTCCTCGGTGCTCGAACTGAACTCGGGTGGGGCAATAGTGCGTCGGACCTCAATATCTCGAGTTCTACGATAGCTAGACATTTTTAAAAAAATTGCAAGTAAAGTAGATAAAAAAGTCTATAACTGGAAATTATTTTCGAACATACAGGCCCAGACGAAATTACAGGTCCAAGTGCCTTTTTATTAAACGGAATGCTGTGTATATCAGTACATTTTTTGAAGCCTTTTTCTAGGCTCTATTCATTCCTATATTAGCATTGACTATCTCCCAACCACTTGGATGTAATGGATTTTTTTGTTGAAATAATGCAATCTGCAGAGGGATATTTAAAAAATCACCACAGTCACAATTATGGGTTTTAAGAAAAACTTATGTGAATACCAGTTACGAGACATCTAATTAATGTTTTTGAATCAATTTCATTTGCTAAAAATATACAGGGTGGCCAAAAATTATTTTTCAATTAAGAACATTTTAAATTGAAATTTCTCAATTTTTTCAAGTTTAATACTCTATATATTTTTCGACAATGTGATGTAGAAATTAAAAGCGAACATTTTTTGTAAGTATTTCCCTAGGGCAAATTACAGCAAGTTTCGTTTTATCGAGCAATAATTACAAAATTCAAAAATAAACTTTAAAAAAGAGGTTTCTTCAATTAACTCAGTAGAAAAAATTATAATAAATGTTCCACATGTTGCCCATTTTGATTCACACACATCTCTATGTGCTTTTGAAATGAGGTTCCCACCGTTCCTAAAACTGCCGGTGTGGTAGTTATAAAGGCAGTTATTATTCTTTCCTTCATATTTTGTACTATTGGTGTGTCTCTATAAACAATTTCCTTCACGTATCCCCATAAAAAGAAATCCGTTTTTGTAAGATCTGGGGATCTAGTAGGCCATTTAGTGGGTCTATTTCTTCCAATCCATTGATTAGGGTAGGTATTATTTAAGTGGTCTCTAACTGCATTTAAATAATGTGGTGGGGCACCATCCTGCTGAAACCACATCCTATTTCGAATTTCTTCAGGGAGATTTACCAATAATTGTGGCAGATAGTTTTCCAAAAAATGAAGATAAATAGCTCCAGGCAATGTACCATCAAAGAAATGTGGCCCTATTACATGTTCTCCAATAAATCCTCCCCAAACGTTTATAGACCATCCGTGTTGGTTATCAACTTTCATAAAAAGTGAGTATTTTCCGAAGCATAATAATGGAGATTGTGCCTATTAACAAGTCCATTTTTATGAAAAGTTGCCTCATTACTGAATAAAACAGTATTGAAGAAGTTGACATCATGTTGCATTCCACCTCTGGCCCAATTACAACATTGTAGGCGTTTTGAAAATCGTCATCAGATAATTCCTGGTGCAATATGATGTGCATACAACTTATTTGCTTTTAAGATTCGACCCACAAACCGTCTACTTATTCCTACTAATGAAATCACTTCTTTTTGACTAACATAGGACTCAACCGTTGCCAACACCACAGAAAACTAATTTTTTTCGTTGACAACACGTTTTATTCTTTCACTTTTTTTATATTCGAAATTTACAGTTTCCAGAAATCTATCGAGAAAGTTTTGGAAGCTGCTAACATCAGGAATCCTTCTTTCAGGATAACGTTGGTGATAAATTCTATTGGCAAGTAAACAATTTCTGTCTGTGTGATAAATGCTCCTTTGTATAAGACAATTTATACCAAACTGAGGTTTTATTACTTGTCGAATAACGAAAACAGCAAAAAAATGTACAAAAAAACATTACAGTAAAGGACCGGTTAAATACTATTTACTCATTTCAATGGATTGGAAGAAATGGTCCCACTAAATGGCCTCATTTCAGAATAAAGACGTGTCAATAAAAATGGACAACACGTCGAACACCTATTATAAATTTTTCTAATGAATTATTTGAGGGAACCTCTTTTTTTAAGTTTATTCTTGAATTTGACACTTATTTCAATTCAATTCAATTTTTTTGGTTCTTTTCGTTAATTCCTGAGTTTCTCAGGAAAAGTCATTTTTTTGTTTCTTGATTTTGCTTTATGAATAATTTAAGGAAAAGCCGTCAGAAAACACAATTCAAATTCTTTAATAAATAATTTCAAATACTCATCTAAGTATATTGATATATATTCTTCAAAATCGCCTTGAGGTGGCCTGTAAATATATATATTGACATGAAAAATATATTTGGAATATGTACTATTTTAAAACTGTACAGAATATTATAAAATCTTTGGATGTAAACTACAAAATATCATGACTTGTACTTATGAATAAGTAAATTTGAACCAAAATAATAATTAAAACTTATATAATTTAAAATATTTAAACATATCACACGTAAATGCAGCATAATACTTCATATACACTAGTTATGACACTTAAAATTCAGGAAAATTTGCAATTTTAAAACATACCGATAGACATTTCAGTAGAAAAAATAATTATAAACGAACAAAAGATGGGCAAAAATATAATAGATGAATAGAATAGCTGTTAGGATTACGCTCATAAATTGGAAGACACGGTGTTTAGAATTATCTGAGTATTTATTGAAAGGAATACAAAATATAAAACTCAAAGTGACAGATTACATTAATTAATTATTTCACACAATCACACTGTCCACTTAGGTCACAGTACATGATATTCATGCTCAACACAACTGCGTGTGTCTTGAGCGACGGGGAATTCAAACATCGCTAATTATAGCTTTTATGGAAAAAATTTCACAAATAACACATGAACTTTGCAAAAATGGGTCAAATTTATGTAATAAATTTAAGTTATTTATAAAAATAAAAGTGGACAAAGTGAGTAAGTACATTCAAGTTTCACCTGGAACTGAAAAGAGATGAGAGAAAGATGTGAATTTTGTACAGTGCGCGAAAGAGTCATGTTAATAGACATCGTAGAGACGAAATAGTTGCATAGAAAGAAAAAGAAAGAGGCAGGGAGCAAGACTATGAAAAAAAAGTATAATAGTTAAAAGCATAAATGGAATTTCACCAGTTTTGGACAATTAATCCGAAATTGTGTAACCATTGTAATGGACAAAAACGTATAAAATAGATGTCAAATTTGGCATTAGAGAGCGGTAAAGTTATTGACGCGTTGCTATAGCAATTTTCATTTCTAAAATATAACTTAACTAATAATAATTTTCCAAACATAAAATTTAAATAAACTTATGAAACTATAATTAACTTACCTTATATAATATAAGGCATTTGAATTTGCGTAAATAAAAAGGATATTCAAGTAAATTATTGTCACAATTGCTGACAACGTTCAAACCCAGGCTGAGTCTTCGCAAGCTGGAGAAATACAAGAACATCGAGGGACCGTCACTTCGTGCTGCACATCAACAACTGTTTATATATGTACTTATGTACGGCTCCTCCTTGACTCAACTCGACGAATTGCTCAGATGACAGCCTAATCAGGTTTTCATACAAAAGAACCATAAAATATGAGGTATCGTCATCGGTTTAAGCGCTGAGACCTCGATCTGCGAAATTAAGCAGCGTTGGTCGAGTCCGTCACTTGGATGGGTGAACGGCATCTCATTTCGCCGTCCTGGTTGAGTGGAAGAGTAGCTGTATCAGCTAAACTCCGGAAGATGTGAGGCCTCCTTCATCTCAGGATGTCACTAACTGCAGACCGGTTTCGACCTAGTTTTGGGTCTCGTCAGTGCAGAGCAAGTGATACTTTCAAGGAGGCCTCGAATCTTCCTCGTAGCATTCGAGCATTCCAAGTCGTTGTATTTTAGTGCTAACTGTGTTTAGACAAAATACGCAAATTTTGCCATATAATACAGCGCTCGTAAGGGGAGTAGCTCTTTTGGTTTAATTTGTTGAATCCTTATTTATATAATACACTTGCAGATAGATTGGAATATTATAATTCCTATATTTTATATTTTTATAAAATTTCCTTCTGCTATAAAATGGCTTATTTAGTGATGATTAAAAATTAATTTTATAGAAAATTCTAGCAGTGTCAAACGGCTGCCTGTTTTTTATCTTCACTTTCATTGGTATCGACAGAGCAATCTAACAACCACAACAAACACACCTGCCTACTGAAATCACGGGTTAAAAAGAAATAAATTTAGTAGTGTAGGTTTTTATGGATTTATGGATAATTAACAAATATTAGAATAATTTTAATTCTTGTTACATTATCCTCATATATATCTCCACACAAATGAATAGCTATATTTTTACAAACAAAACAATTCTATTTTACTATAGTAATTCAGTTCAATTTTAAAACAATTGTTTGTAAAATAGAACAGATGAGTGTCTTTCATGAAACTTTGCACACCTGGACTATAATAAAGTACAATATATATGCTAGATATTTAAAACCTTATCGAATATTGCATTACAGATTTAAAATATAATGTCAATCTGTTACAGGAATAAGAAAAACTATGTTATTAATGATATCCCAGAGGTGGAAATTCTGACAAACTCTTTATTCTCTTTTTCCATTTTATCTCGTGCGGATATGGTCTAATAAAAACAGGACACGATTTCGAAAAACATTGACATTATATAAGAGGTCGTGTAACCTAGTGATAAATAGCTTTGTCTCAGCTCCATCAGTAACAGGATCCGGATATGACAAACCATTATTTCTCCAAGAATAGGTGGTATTTGCTGCTAGCAAACACAGGTGTTGGTTCTTCTGTAAGTTACTAACGTATATCGGATACCCATTATATCGCGTTTTTATATTCTTTCCTGTATAAAGGAACTGAATATCAGTTAAGAGCTTAAAATAGCAGTTAATAAATTTGATGCCTCACGTAAGATTTAGGTTTGCAACAGTTGCTTAGTTAAGAGTTTAATTAGCTTTCTACTACTTATAATGCAGTAGAATTGATGTTAATTGTTTTCAGCGACAATTTGCGAGGGGCATTTATATCCATGATTCTTATGTATTTTGAACTACTAATTACGAAACAAATGTTTTATCCAAAAGGCGGCTGAAGCTTCAAATTTACATGCACTTTTCTCATGCGCTTTTAAAAATTTTCTACTTATCTGTGTAATTTGTCGCATTCTAGTAATCGAATCGGAATAACAAACATACCGGCTTATTCGCAATGAAAGTCTCAAGAGATTTAAACCTGTCCGACACTCATATTCTAATTTGTCATTTTGAAAAAATAAGAAACCCAAAAATGGTCAAAAGTATGGGCCTAAATAAATTCTGAATGTCCTTTATAACAATTTCAAGTGCATTAATACTTTCGCTATTGATGCTGCCAATGTTATATAATAAAATATTTGGATTGATTAATTCGTTATTAATTCCCTCCCGGATATTTCTTTAAAAAACTCTAAATACATGCACCCACCATATTGTCATAGATTAGGATTCATAGCCTTTTAAAAATTAATTTCTCCTATTTTTACCTTAAATGAAGAATATAAGTTTAGATATTTCGAAGAAATCACAGCAAAATTAAGTCTCAGAAATTTCTGAAGGTAATTTTGGGTAGTGTTTGGGTTCAGACACGTAATATAGTCATTTTGGGTACACCCTTGACTTTCAGTGAATCATCATGATTATTTACAGTGATGATGGGGCGTCTGGATTTTCGTCTGTTGGCGACTTTCCAGTCACTCTCATTGGATTTTGTAACCGATGACCATGTTATTTTAGTAGATGTGAATGGTTCTCCTTCATGTGGAAAGTTATTATTGGTTAATTTAATGTGTTCATCGAGTTTTAGTTAATTTTGTGCGTTTACATGTTCGTTTGATAATTGTTTTTGTGTAATATTATTTCGTGTTGTTTGTATACACTGGGAGTAGCTTTCTCCACTTGTTTATTTATTGGCAATTTTTTACTGGATATTTTGTTTGGTTCGTTTTTTGTGTTAGCGGTCGATTTTATCACCCTAGGCTTTGTTCACATTATTATACATTTAGTCCTGAAGATTGTGTTTTATTTAAAAGGACCATGTTATCCTGCAGCATTTTGTACATGTAACTCCACTATTAAATTATCTTTTTGTTTAGTCACATAATTAAAATCATCACTGAATAAGCAATTTTATAGCAGAAGGAAATTTTATAAAAATATATAATATAGAAATTATAATATTCCAACCTATCTGCAAGTGCCTTATATAAAATAAGGACTCAACGAATTAAACCAAAACAGCTATTCCCCCTTACGAGCCCTGAATTATATGGTAAAATTTGCGTATTTTGTCTAAACACGGTTAGCACTAAAATACAATGACTTGGAAATGCTCAAATGCTACGAGGAAGATGCGAGGCCTCCTTCATCTCAGGATGTCACTAACTCCAGACCGGTTTCGACCTATTTTTGGGTCTCGTCAGTGCAGTGCAAATGATACCTTCAATAACTGCTTATTCAGTGATGATTATCAATTTTATTTTCGATTTGAATTGTTTCGAGACTACTGAGAGATGGCGCTAGTTACGCTCTACTGCGGTGAAACTTAACAGTGTCTATGAGATGTGAACTCCAGTATTGAAAGTATCACTTGCACTGCACTGACGAGACCCAAAAATAGGTCGAAACCGGTCTGCAGTTAGTGGACATCCTGAGATGAGGGAAGCCTCGCATCTTCCTCGTAACATTCGAGCATTTCCGAGTCATTGTATTTTAGTCCTAACTGTGTTTAAACAAAATACGCAAATTTTGCCATATAATTCATGGCTCGTAAGGGGGAATAGCTGTTTTGGTTTAATTTATTGAGTACTTATTTTATACAGAACGCAACTTATCCGAAAAATTTTAACCATGCATGCACCTTGCAGATAGGTTGGAATATTATAATTCCTATATTCTATATTTTTACATAATTAAAAATATGCAGATCAAGCTTGTTGCCCGATTAAGTCTTTTCTAATGCATAGAAGAATGTTGCATCACCATCATTCGTTTTCAATCTCTCAACAAATTATTACGAGCTCACTAATAACTTTCACATTTTCAGAAACTTTTGCACATCTTTGATGAAATACATTGCAAATAGATCTTTCCCCAGATTATACTTTCATTCCCAGATTATATGGCCTTCTAAAAATACACAAATCCCCCTCTTTTCTGAAATAGTCATTAGACTTATGGTTTCATTTTGTAATTCACCTACTTATAAATGTCTAAATAAGATACTAAAAAATCTATACAAAGGGCATTTCTCTTACACAATTAAAAATAGTTTAGATCTAATCAACAATATAAAAAATATTAAAATACACAAAAATAATACTTTAATTTCACTTGATGTTTCAAATCTTTTCACTAGTATTCCCGTTACTGAGGTATTACCACTTATTACTGAGAAATTATCTGATAGTGAATATACTGACACACAAATACTTAACATCATCAATATATTAAAAATTTGCTTAGCACAAAATTTCTTTAATTTCAACGCCGAAACTTATGTCCAAAAAATAGCTATGGGTTCGCCTTTATCTCCTATCCTAGCAGATATATTTACGCATTCTTTAGAATCGTTACGCATTTTGCAGAATAACCCCTTTTCTTCTTACATCCAATACTACTATCGTTATGTTGATGGCATTTTAATATTATGGCCAGGTCCTTCAGACTTATTACAAGATTTTTTAATTTATATTAATTTTATTCATTCTACTATAAAGTTAATATTAGAAACTCAAATTACAGATCGTTCTATAAATTTCCTTGAATTAACTATTACATTAAAAGACGAACAAAATTTTTTTGATATTCACAGAAAACCTACATATAGATATATAGTTATTGATAATTTATCTTTATATTCTTTTTCCCATAAAGTTGCTGCATTTAATTCTTACATACAGAGATTAATTAACGTTCCATTATCACAACATTATTTCAATAAAGAGTTAGGTATTATTAAATAGATAGCTTTATCCCACAATTATCAAGTACCGTTGATAGATAAACTTATCCTTTAGAAACAATATAAAATGAATGAAAATATGGTTTATATAAATAATTCAGTTAATAGCAACTCTACTTTGTCATGTTACCGTTCACTAACTTTCATAGGCAATGTTTCGTATAAAATAGCCAATTGTTTAAAAAATCATTTCACTATTTCATTTAAATCATCTGTGTGTACCGAAAATCTTTTTGTACATAACAAAGCCAAAGTTGACCTTCTTGACAGATGTGGTGTGTACAAACTCCCATATAACTCTTGCAATGCTACCTAGTAGGACGCACATATAGAAATTTTAAAATAAGGTTAAAAGAACATGTACGTTGTTTAACATCATCTTCAGGTTTTTCACAGTTTGCTAAACATCTTTTGGATAACAACCACAACATTGACAACAATATAGAAGTTTTACATGCTTCAAATAAAGGTTTTATTTTTAACAACCTTGAAAGCCTTGAAATTCTTAGAGAATCTAAAAATCAAAATTCTATGTCACTTAACGCACGGTTACAATTCCAATCTTCCCCTATCTTTTCTGTCTTTTCTGTCTTATTTTAAAGCCATCGAACTCATATAACCCTGTCTAGTTTATAATTGTTTAACTATATTTAATTTGTTTATCTTTTACATTTTTCTTGTATTCCTCCATTTTGTTAATTTTAAAACCACTAATCTCCATCTACATACAATTAATTTAATTTCTACATATTTGTTTTTTACATTTTCTACATATTCTTTTAATCGACATGCATTGTTGTAGAACCCTGTATCATACAGGGTGTTGCATCATGAGAGGGACATAGCTTAATAGGAGGTAGAGAACATCAGTGGTAACCGGAACCTCCCATAGAAATGTCTCATTGGGCCTTCATTACGAAGTTACAGGGTGTTAAATAATTTTTGGCCAAACCTGTTTTTTGTCATAACTTTGACAGGGAATGAAATAACGGATTCATATTTGGTACGGCTAATGTACTAACGAGCCCCAAGAGGTACATGTATAAAAAAATATATATCCAGGTCCGGACTCACTATAATTTATGTTTCTTCTTTGCATCAATAAAACATCACCCTGTATATATTTTTTTGAAATTTCGATACGATATTCGAAAAGAGCAAGAAAAAACAAACAAAATGGCCTATTTCATTTTTTGTTACACCTTCGTGGTTATTTAAATACGTTGTTAAATATGCAAGAAAATGGATTACAGAACCCTATTAAATGAGAGGCACGTGAAATAAATAGTTTTATAACTAAAATTTGCAAAAATTCTATTGAGCCTAGGTGGTCTGGGTGAATTCTAATTCCGGCACGTTTTAAAGGTCCATTTTGGTAAAAAACTGTGGTCCTAATAAGTAATCGGGTATGAAATAACAAAATTTTTAATCAATCACAGTAGGCTTGTTCAAAGAATAAAAGTGACAGATAATTTAAACCATTTAGGCCTAAGCAACCAGTTACTTTGATCAAGAAAATCATCAACATTTTATACTTAATAAAAATTGGAAAAGAGAACAAACTAAAATCTAAATAAATAAAATATTTTCCATTCAATTAACAATAAATAACAAAACAATAACTAAATGTGTTTAAAAATAAAACGTAATTGACACTAAAGTAAATTTTCAAAATGTCCTCCCCCACATTCTGTGCATTTTCTTGCGCGTTTAGAAAGGTCACCAATTGCTCGACGTATCATTTCTGGATTATTCCGTATTTCGTCGCAGGTTGTAACGATGCGCTGGATTAAATGTTGTCTACTTTCAATTTCAGTGCTATAAACCTCGTTTTTTAAGTGGCCCCATAAAAGGTAATCACAAGGGTTACAATCAGGAGATCTTGGTGGCCATTCATGTGGACCCCCGCGTCCAATCCATCTATTAGGATACACATTGTTTAAGTGTTCTCTTACTTGAAGGTTAAAATGTGGTGGGGCCCCATCATGCTGAAACAACATGCCTCTTATACCGATATTTTCTAACATATTCGGTAAAATGTTTTGAAGAAAATCAAAGTAAATTTCACCATTCAATCTTTCTTCAAAAAAATGTGGCCCTATCAAATGTCTATTCACAAGTCCGACCCAAACATTTACAGAAAACCTGTGTTGCGAACGGCGTTGGCGTACCGCATGTGGGTTTTCCTGTGCCCATTTATGATTATTTCGTGAATTCTTTACTCCATCCCTTGTAAATTGTGCCTCATCCGTAAATAAGGTTCTGTAAATGACTGGGCGATGGTTAGACAACCAATGACAAAATGCCAGGCGGGGGATATCGTCGCCTTGTTGAAGACGCTGTACCTGCTGGATATGATATGGATGGTAACGTTCTCTTTTTAGGGTTCTCCATACTCGCCAATGAGGAATACCAGTTGCCAAACTGATTCGTCTAGTGCTCATATTTGGGTTTTCTTGAACTACGTTTATAATATTGATTTGTTCCTGCACACCTTGTTGTAAAACACGCTCCACAACTGCAGAAGTAGGAAACTTTCCGTGTTGTCTTGCATACTGGAACACCGTACTAAAGGTTTTATGATTAGGGCATCGACGACCAGGAAAACGCAGCCGATATTCTCTTTCCGCCGACCTACCATTTCCATTACAGAAACCATAGATGAATATTATGTCAGCATATTCCACGTTTGTAAATTTTACTGGCATAGTTAAAATATTTTCACAAGTTTTCACTAACTAAATGCGGATTATGGACACATTAAATTACTAACAAACAATTATTCAACTGTTTAGGAGATTTCTTTTTATTATCTGTCACTTTGAACAAGCCTACTGTGATTGATTAAAAATTTTGTTATTTCATACCCGATTACTTATTAGGACCACAGTTTTTTACCAAAATGGACCTTTAAAACGTGCCGGAATTAGGATTCACCCAGACCACCTAGGCTCAATAGAATTTTTGCAAATTTTAGTTCACGTGCCTCTCATTTAATAGGGTTCTGTAATCCATTTTCTTGCACATTTAACAACGTATTTAAATAACCACGAAGGTGTAACAAAAAAATGAAATAGGCCATTTTGTTTGTTTTTTCTTGCTCTTTTCGAATATCGTATCGAAATTTCAAAAAAATATATACAGGGTGATGTTTTATTGATGCAAAGAAGAAACATAAATTATAGTGAGTCCGGACCTGGATATATTTTTTTTATACATGTACCTCTTGGGGCTCGTTAGTACATTAGCCGTACCAAATATGAATCCGTTATTTCATTCCCTGTCAAAGTTATGACAAAAAACAGGTTTGGCCAAAAATTATTTAACACCCTGTAACTTCGTAATGAAGGCCCAATGAGACATTTCTATGGGACGTTCCGGTTACCACTGATGTTCTCTACCTCCTATTAAGCTATGTCCCTCTCATGATGCAACACCCTGTATACATTAACTTTCTCTATCTTTAGTGTTGCGGACCTCTAGCGTATGCGACCCACCATACGCTTTAGCGTTTTGTGGGCCGCATAATAACAATGGCTACGTCCGTAAAACATTTCGTTATTCTCCACGGGAGGGCGATGCCCTTGCGACACGTGCTCAGCAGAGACAAACGGAAGGAACCATTGTGGTTGGCATGGTAGCTAGTTGATAATTCTGTGCACTTCGGTTAATCCAAGGCATCCTGATGGATTTTAGAATTATCAACTCAAGAAAATTTCCTCAATCTGTTGTTGTTCCGTTTAGCGGAATATTTTGTGGTTGTGAGTAAATTTATCTGCGTAAGCAGGATATTTAATTGCACAAGGTAAGCTAACCTCTTCACGCCATCTTGCCCGTTCTCTACCCACGTGTTTCGCAAATTTGCAGGCTCTCCTTTGGAAATACCGTGCCAATTTAAAAGGCGGATTCGACCCCATTTATCCGACTGTGGCTTCCCGGAGTATTGGTGGATTGTTCCCTCATCAGTGAGGTAAATTATATTTTCTTTGTAGGTTATGTCAGAATTGCTCACATTAGGCACGCTTCACGTGCATTTCTGACTTTGTGAATTAAATCGTGATATCCTTAGGGTTCCACGGACGGGGCTTCTACACACGTCAGTGAGAGTTCCACGGACGGGGCATCCACACACAGTGGAAGGTGTCAGGGCTGGTGAGGCTACAATCAACTCCATCCTTGGGTCCATTTTTTGTGTCCCGAAGACATCTCCGTAGGGCTACAGTTCTTCCACGTCCGGACTCGGTATCGTACCACCCTAAATAAGTGTGTTGTGTTGTATTTTTTTTACTTACCGGGGACCACCTTCAGTGGTTCGGCTGGATATCAATTCATAATTTGCATTTTTAACTTGTACATATTTAAAGATTTTATGCATTTATATTTATTTAAGGAGGTTCTTTAAATCAAACCTTTGTGGCAGAATTTATGACAATTTATGAGGACATTGTAAACCCATGTGTAGCTACACGAGGCATTTTTTGAATGTTATAACTTATTAATCGAGAAATTGGCCACAACTTTGAACATCGCCAGGTTACATGCTAGAGAACCAATATCTGTAAATTGTTTAATATAGTGCATTTAATTTTTAAAGAAAGTGTCATTATTTCGTCTGCGACCACTACATATGGAAGCCTCAGTGATTTGTTAAGTAAGTAAACTAATAATTTATCATAGTTTATGTAAGCTTGGGCTTAACGCCCTGAGATAGTCTGAGCTAGAGAAATTTTATCACTTATCCGGGTTAAGTTAGTGCCCTACGATATCTGCTACGCTACAGTAGCCCAAGTGATTTCGTTACGTAATATCTTATAATCACTAATATCCAACGTATTTATTTGTTTAAGTAAGTGTAAATCGTAGCATTAGATAGATGTCACTATTGTTCTATATTCAAAATTTAATATATTGGGTTTCCATCTAGTTGTTAAGTTATTCTATTGTTACCCTTGACTTATTATACTTCGTTTTTTAAATATTTTAAGAGATTATTTGTTGTTAATAATCCATAAGAAGAAAAAAATAAGAACTATAATTTGACTTTACTTGGCATGTTTGATGAACAGTATTTTATTTTAATGACAATGCTTTGTTTAATTTCTTTTATAGAAATGTAAGTATTCATTTACTTTAATTTTTACATTCAGTCTTATTATTCGTTTTCAATCCAATATAGGTATCTCATACTTGAACATTTTTACAAAATTTTTTTAAATAATTTTTATTTTTTATTCTTCACATACACCCTTTTTATATACTTAGATAATTTTATTCACAAAAGAGTTTTGTAATTCTTATTTTATTCCTAATTTTATTGTTTATAAAAATATCTTGTCATTGTTACAGTCTTATGGCCTGATGAGTGAAGGAAGTTATAGTTCACGAAACTGATCGCCATTATGAAATTAAAGAATTTAGTGAGATAATACATCGTTTTTTACACAGCATGAACAACCGACTTGGGGGTCTATTCTATGGAATTGAAATACATTTGCAAAAACACGTCAAATAGTTTTTTACCACATCTTTTACACACAATAGTTGAGAAAATATTTTACATGATATTTGTATCCGCAGCCATTTTGACACTTTACGATCTTAAAGTACGTTAAAGAATCTATGACTTAAGCAAAGGAAAAACTGATGTGCATTCCTTGATTAGCGAAGGTTCATCATTTTTGACCGTTCTATTTGATTTATAGCTTCTGGGCTGAGGTTTATTCGGTTTTCCCATAGATGTGTTTTATTTTCACTAATTTTTGTGTATCAAAAAAGCGCATATATGTTTTGCAGCACCACCCACTTTTTTGACGTAAACATTTTTTTCGTAATTAGGAGGTCAAAATTTTAAGAATCAGCAGTAAAATTTCCCCTGGAAGGTTGTCGACGAATATAATCAATTCGATTGCACTACTATATAGCATTTTTTAATCTCATTATAATTAAATACTTGTTTGCCTAATACCCTGGTGTTTTCATCATATCTGGATAAGTTTCTCAAAATTATGTATTGTGTATTCAAGCCAAAAAAATGTGATTTACTGTGATGTCAATGGTTTCTTAAACTAATATCCATAATATTACCATGTGGAGCGTTCTGCTTCCATGAATTGATCTGTGAGGTGACTGATTATATCTTCATAAGATTGCCGGGGGGAGCCGCTATAGAAGTTGAACCATCGGCATCTAGAATAAATGGAAGATGAATTTCGCTCCTGGAAAAAGTATTTTTGAATAGTTACAATTTGTTTCTGGAGTAAGAATGAAAAGCCAATCAGTTTTCTTCCACATTTACATCAGTCTTTGTCCATCTGATAATACCAGCTGTGCATGATAGGAAAGAAATTAATTAATAGCTTTCACTGTATTCTTAGCGTTCAGCTTGGTGCTAAGGATAACATTCACGCTATTTATGCGCGTTTCCTCAATCTTCTATTTTATAATGTTGTGCTCTGTACGGACTGATTGGCGTACACCCAGATACTTGAAAGTAATATTCTAATATGTATGTA
The DNA here is from genome assembly GCA_963675555.1 of Leptura quadrifasciata. Lineage (NCBI taxonomy): Eukaryota > Metazoa > Arthropoda > Insecta > Coleoptera > Cerambycidae > Leptura > Leptura quadrifasciata. Next base: position 52,945,512 of record OY776678.1, on the reverse strand, counting down.
TTTGTAAATAATTGGTTTATTTTAAAAGAATTGTCATTTTCAGTATTTCGTAGACCGCTATCTAATTATTTAATTAGTTACTTAGAATAATCATTGATCATTTCTGACACGAACCACCAATAACGAGCCCTTAACGTTTTTTTTTATGGTGGAGGGGAAATCCTACATGGACACCCGGCGCTAGGGTCTGCCCACGCCGGGTAGTGTCGGACTCCTACCGACTCAAACCCCTCCTGGATCAGTGTTTCCACGTAACCTGGAACTGCTTTCGCTTTCCATCAGGCCACGGGTCATTCGTCTTTTATTGGTGTTAGTAAAACTTCCCACGTGTTCCCTTACATCCCCCATCTGTTAAAGCAATTAGGGGTTCGGGGCCAGATTTATTCTATCTTCTTCCTTTGTCCTCATTATTCGATTTAGAGCATGTGCTACATTTTCCCAGTTCTCCTCCGATTCCAGCATATACCTAATTAAGTTATCTGGGTTCCAATAGTCTCCTGATCTCTCGATCTTCCACCGGTTGCAGTAGAATACGGTATGTTCTGCGTCGTCGTTCTCCCCACAGTACACACACTCCCGTGTGTCAACCTTTCCTATATCAGAGTGATATTCCACAAAGCAACCATGTCCCGTGAGAGCCTGGGTGAGATGGAAGCTCATCTCTCCATGCCCCCTCTCCATCCACGTTCTTGTATTTGGAATAAGTCGTCTTGTCCACCTCCCTTTAGTTGAGTTGTTCGAACTAGTCTGCCATCTCTCGAGGAGTCTCTCCCTTGCCTCTTGCTTCCCCGTCCCTTCATATACATGTTTTCTCTCCTTGGCCAGTAGATCTATCGGGGGGACCCCCGCTAGCCCTTAACGTTTACATTTATTTCATGATATTTTCGCGGACTTCTGATAAAATTTTACTCTCAAAGATCTAAGCAATATTTAATTTTCAACTTTCTACCTAACTTAAGGATCACTCATTGGTCTTTAAATTTTTTTTTACTATTTTTGACGAAACCACAGGCAATCTTTATCATATTAATGTACTACGTTTTAATATTTTGAAACAAAATTTATTTTTCAACCCTACGAAAACTAGATATGGCTATTTCAGTTATATATTTGTAAAATTTTGTCTACCTCTAAAACTTGCAAATTCTCAATTGTGGGACGTTATGAGATATATTTATTTAATATAGATCTATAATAAAATAAATTGCCATTAAACTTCTAAATGACACAAGCACTTTCAAGTTGGGCAAAATGTTCAAATGTACTGCTTATAAATTTATTTCTTTATATAATAGAAAATATCATGCAGTAGGTAATGGTCAATTTTGGAAACTAAGAGAGAAATAAATTTAAGTTGCAAATTCAATAAAGGGAATTTTGAACAGAACATTATATAACATTATATAAAAATTACAGATCTTTCCATCTACCCAATTTCCATTGTAAACATATTTTTTGGTTTCCTTTCAACTTTATACTTTGAGGATTTAAAAGTAACCTGGAGATATCCATTTGTACCGTAAAACAGAATCAAGACATCAAAAGGGTGTCACTTAACATAAAACAAAAAGGCCTTTTGCACTCTTCAGGTCAACACGATGCATATATTCAGAAAGTGTCAATATGGGCAGAGTGATGAACGACTTGGGATATTAGGACAACGCTTTTACAGAGTTGCTTTTGAACTTTCAGGTTTCAGACACGTCTTTGATAAACATGAGATCTATTGCTTTCCATTTAAAGCAGAATTTAAACTTTCCAGACAATATTCCATAGTTGCAATGCGCCTTGATTCTGAAGTCAAAATATATTTAGGATTGTTGCTGCAGTTAAAGTTTATACGGTTTATTTATCCCTGAGGAGCTTTAACTATCAATTCTGCATTTATGAATAAAATATACTTAGCATCTACGGAACAATAATTCTACGGTAAATTATTTAGGAAAATTAAACTGAACAATAAGGAACTTTATCTACTTGACAAAATTATTATATACTTATGATAAGCCAAATAAATGAGAATATTAAAAATATTTAAAAATCTATAGCCATGAAGGCTGCTCTGATATTTAATAAATATATTAAATAGACTAGTAGTGCAGTCATTGAAGCGAAAAATAGGGTCTTACCTCCGAAATATTTTACTACGAACCGATTTACATGAAATTTTGGAATTAGGCTTATCTTACCCTTAACTTCAAAAGTGATATTGACCCGACCTCCGTTTTTTATTTTTAAGGGGTGAAAACGACCCCTTAATGAAAAAATTGACATTGAGCCATTTTATCGCTAGAAAACGTATTTAATAATAAGGAGTGAAATCGTAAAGTGTTCTCTAACACAATTACCTCATGTTTAACCTATTTTCAAACCCTAAAAAACTTTACAACCCCTGCAAACGACCCCTAAATTGAAGAAAATTACAAAAAATACTTTTGTATAACTTAAAGAGAGTTAAATATAGAGTAAATATTGTTTTACGTTCTCTACCTTAATTGTCATATTTTTAACCCCTTTTCAACCCTTAAAAACAACTCCTCAATTAAAAATTGCATAAAAAAATTTCTTTTGATGAACTCAAAATGATTTAAATGTTGTTCCACGTTCTCGAAAATGACTATCATATGTTTAGATTTTCAACCCTCAAAACTACCCCTAAATTGAAACATTGAAAATATGTGTTTATACAATTAAAAATAATTTAATTATAGAGTAAGTAATCAGACACTTTTTATTGAATAAAATATAAACTTACAAGTTATCTGGAAATGTACTAGATTAAATTAGTAATTAATTATAAAAAATTCTGCAACAAGAGCATTACAATACATAAAGAAACTATTACACCAATCGCGCCAATATCCATTGGCTGGATGTCGGTCTCGATAACTAGGGCCGAGTAGGACTATTACTCTTTGCACCTAGATTATCTCTGTAGACCTGGACCGGCCTTCGTGATAGGTGGGCCCGCGTACTTCTACCAGACCCAGCTCACAAATGTGAGATGTGTCGTGGTATTTTCTGCGGACCTCCCCTGGTCCTGGCTGTTGAACCTCGCTGGCTGAGGTCTCTTCTGGCGCTCTTCTTGTCTTGATGTTTTCTTTCTTCGCCAGCTTGTCACTCCCGGGGGTAGTCATCGGTCGAGTTGGGTTTAGGAAGTTTTGGCTGGGACTGACTGCCGGTACGTAGGACATCAATTGATATCCTACCCCGGATCGTCGGAAAGGTAAGGATGAGCTGTGTAGCTCGGGAGTGTGGAGACCTAAGTGCTTCTTTTAGCACTTTCGGTCTCCACGGAGCAGGTAGGACAACGGGCGTTGGACGGTATGTTGTCCGACGCCCGCAAGGAGGTTGGGTTAGGGTTGAAAACGTCATGTCTCTGGTAGTGGTGGTCCGTCCTGGCGTATCTGAAACAGATCTGTTAGCGGGAAATAAAGGTTATACTTACCCGTTGTCCAGTAGCTGAACCCTCGGTCGCTTGTGCCTCGGGGCGTCGGCGGGGTCGTAATCAGTGGCCTGTCTGATCAGCGGGTTCCCATGCTCCTCGGCTTGGGCGTACAGCTTCTTCGCTCGTTCCCGGATGACTTCAGTGACCGTGGTGTACTCCAGGTCTATGACGATGTCTGCGGTTCTCACGTACCATGGGGCGTCAACTACCGTCCTGAGGGCGATGTTCTCCACTGCCTGGATTCTCTTACACCAATCGTTCATGACTCAATATCGGAGTTGCTGTCGTAATCAAGATCTTCTTCTGGGTCAATTGGAGGGCTATTCTGGCAGTTATCTCCACTGCATGTTCCACAAGTTACATTGCAAAACAGCCCGACTCTTCGGCATCCGCAAGTGGCTCCGCAACCTTTTTGCAGTTGCAAAAAATCATTTTAAGTAAATCTTGTGGTGCAGGTGGATCTGCAGTTTTTATTGGATATACATATATGAACGTTTGTATGTATTCGTGCGTATGTTTCCGATATATATGCCATATATGGATATATATATGTATATATATATATAAGACAATAGTTTTGGGTTCATATTATTCTTTACTTTCACTCTGCTCCAAATTTTTGTGCTCCGAAATTTTCATTTTACTAAATAAAAAAAATAACGTTTAGTTTTTGGACCATAACTCCTTCAATTTTAAAGCTATCACAACTTTAAAAAAACCATTTTAAAGGTAATTGAAAGAGCTACAACTTGTATGTAGTGTAAAACCCTTCATTTTGAAACGGTGAAGGGTCAAAGGGCTCGAGAGAGACTGTGATTGCGCTACCACGCGCTCTTTAAACAGTCATATCTCCGTCAATTTTAATCTGACAGAAAAAAAAAACCAACAAAATTTTTGTCAAAAAAAGACCTACATTTTTTATCATTACAGTTTTTTACGTATCTTTCATTATTTTTCAAATATTATGAAAAAAAGGTGTTATTTTAAAAAATGAAAAAAAATTTTTCGTCTTAAAATCGTGGTTTTTTTGAAAAGTATGCATTCCAAAGCAACCGAACGGCTGGAATCCAATAAACTCTTCATATTAAAGTTAAATCTAGACGGAATACGATTAATTTTAATTTTGGTGGAAATGGCACTTATGAAATACATCGATTTTTAAAAAAAATATATTAGATGTCCCTCTTTTTTTCATTACAACTCACTCACTTTACATGCAAAAGACTTTTAACACTGCTCATTTTAAAGACTATTTTAAGCACTATAAAAAAGTTTCTCATTGTCATATGGATAAAATGTATCCGTTGTCCGCTAGATGGGATTGAATACATCGATTAAAGTTCAAACAAAAAAAAAACGGCTTTTATCTTCAATATCTCACTTAATATTGCACTTAGAACACTCTTTAAAAAACCAATTTGTTCATTTTTTTACCTTCTACAATTTTGTTTATTATAAAATTATCGTTAAAACGCATATTTTTTGAGGTATTTGCAAAAAACCGTTGAAAACGTGGGAAAATTCGGAGTTTTCAATCGCCAATAACTTGAAAAGTATTGAGTTTTTGAAAAAACTTTATAGGACACTTTTTGCTTAGAATTGGGTCTTCTATCGACCCCCGAGGCTATTTGGACCAAAAAAATTTCCACTAACGAGAAGGGGTGGCAACCACCCCCAGGGTAAGAACGGAGGTCGGGTCAATATCACTTTTGAAGTTGAAGGGTAAGATAAGCCTAATTCCAAAATTTCATGTAAATCGGTTCGTAGTAAAATATTTCTGAGGTATAAAGCTTGAATGACTGCACTATAGGCGGTATGGACGCTGTCGTTTCGAATTAAATTCGGGTTCGATTTTTTACTGGAATCGGTTCTAGAGATAGTACCGATTATGAAGATCCATGTTACCAGACGGTAACCTAGGTCGTTATTTTTTAAAACAATTTTATTTATGACAAATAGAACAAAAATTTCTTCATCAAACAATTTTTTTAAATATTTTTTTAACGATTAACGAAATTAACGAACGAAATGTTCAATAATTTTTTTTCGTGACGTTGATATTTTCAGTGTTATTAATTTGTAATAATTGAAAAATCGCCAATTTCCCGTATCTTGACGCTCTACATGTTTTTTTATATCTTTGTACTGTGTTGCTGTCTTATGCGTATCCTGCGATTTCTGTTGTTTATGTACCTATCGTGATCATTAATTCATTATTAACTCTATTATTATTAATCAACTTTATAAATTTATTAATTAATTAAGTATTTAATTTAATATAGGATTTTCATTACATTATTATTCTCTTCATGAAATTTTTAAAAATTATTTATTGATATAAATTATTTATGCATATATATTTATATATTTTTTGATATATAAATGTTCTACATGCAATAGTAGCTTTTTAATAAAATTGCAAACTAGAACAAGGTATCGCATGTACATATTTGATTCAAAATAAAAATTTTAAAATTTTATATCGAATCAAATATGTACACGCGATACATCGTTCGATAGTGCTCATCTAGCCCTACATTTTTTTTGCTGAAACGCACAGGAAAATTTTTTAAAAATGGCGGCGGTTCAAAGACTTAAAACATTCTCCTCAAAATTTTATTTCGAATCAAAAATGTACATACGATTCATCGTTGGACGGTACTCATCTAGACCTACAACTTTTGTCTAAAACATTTTTTGCTAAAACACATAGAAAAAATTAAAAAAATATATTAGAGACCTAAAGCAATACAAAACAATATAGGACGAAATAAATTGATTTCAACTTTGGTCTATCATAACACCGGTTCTAATAAACGAATCATCGTGCTTTTTTTAAAAAGAAACGTCTTTCTGAGTACTTTCAAATATATTTTAAAAATAAAAATCCGTTATTGCATTTGTTTATAAGCTAAAAATTTGACAAATTTTTAAACAATTCCATAGGCTCTCCTAATTAACGGATATTAATATATCAAAATGGATTTGAAAATTTGAGTGCTCTTTTATATGTCCAAAAATTTTCAACTTTCTAAATGCTTTAGTTTAGCCGCAGCAACATTTTGAAAATTTGCAAATTTTCAAAACGAAGTTTAGATTGCAAAATCTTTATGCAAAAACTAAAAGTCCGATCTTGATAAAATTTGGTGGGAAGATTTACTATATTAAAGAGTTTTATTTAGCCTTCCACAAATAACTTGCTATTTTGAAATATTTTTACTAATTTTGCAATAGTAAAAATGAATTTTTGGATTCGAAACCAACTACATCTTATTTAAAATTTAATTACAAAACTTTTTTACTTTTATAACTTTTCTCTAAAAACGGAATTTTTGGGAATTTTTTCACATTTTGTTTAATAAAAAATTAATCCCACATTTTCAAACTCAATCAATCAATCAAAATAACTTTATTCATATTACAGAACAAATATCTAACCAGATATCTACCTCGCATTTGACCCTGTAACCAACGCATATTGTTTGTCACGTTGGTGGTAACAGGGTCCAGCGGAGCAGTGCTGGTTCAATTTATAATCTTGTTGATTGTATCTTGAATACATTTAGCGATGCATTCAAGACATAATCAACACACTCATTCTCCTATTTACAAATACAATTTAAAATCAGTAATACAATAATTGTACACTACTAAGTAGTTGAAAACAGTTAACAATAAAATTTTATGGTATATCACTTATTTAATTTTGTGCTACTGGTGCGGGTACCAAAGCCTATAATGAAGGATCCCGTTGCAAGATTTCCAATGGCGAGCAGACGTTACTGCTGAATCTTTTGTACTCTATAATTTCTGGTCTAAATATAATTTAGATTTTGCGATGTACTAGAGATAAATTTATATAACAAACAAAACAAACAAGAACAAATAAAACAAAAATGTACAAACATAAACCAAGAGTAATAGGAAAGATTTAACAGTTATGAAATATCAGTACAGATAGGTAGGGGAAGAAGAAGTTATAGTTGGTGAAGCTTTGGCTATAGAGGTTGCCGGAAGATGGGCAGATGGGAAGACTTTCAAACTAGCGCACAGTGAAATTATCATTTCTTATGATTTTTGGGAGCGATTATACCAAAAATCTGCCATACTACCCGATTCACTCAACCCAAAACAAATACCGCCAGGGCTAATATAAGACTCACTATATTTTCCTCGAAAATGTTCACTCTATTTATTTTGTTCTTTTCAAACTTTGTCTTTAACCGAGTCTTTAACTTTTCTTTCAGAAACGAATACTGATAAAGTAAACCGCGTCCATACTGCCAGTTGCTTGTGTAGTATATTTGAAATTGTTCGAAATACTATTAATATCTAAACGTTTATTCTGTCCGAATGCATTTTTTTACAGTTTCTACCGCATTTTCTACACCCCCTATTAATCAAATTATTGGGGACAAAACGGTACTGAAGTTACATGTTCAACATTAATTTTTATAGAAATATTTTAAATTCCGTGCTAGTGAAATTTCGAACATTATCCGATACTACTGTTTTAGGCATATCATACCTTGCAAATATGCAATCTGATCATATAAAATGTATAGTTATATTTATGGTATGATCAACTTCTATCCATTTAGAATGGGCATCTACAATCTTCAAAGTATACTGTAAAGGAGTATGATATAGTCGTATTTCAAGCATAGCGGGATTTATAATTCTTCTGACCCTTATATCGCACTGTAACTATCTTCTCTGGGACTGTCTTCTATCCTGTTGTGGATTTTGAAAGTTATGTAATTTTTGTTAATTGTACTGTATCGGCTGCAAAGTTGATTAGGGATTGTGTTCTTTTAGGAATTCTACTTCTAAGATTATATCTCTGGGCGAATTTTCCAAGGCTATGGCTTTTCAAGTCGTAACCATATTTCTTATTTTGAGGTTTATTATTGCTGTTCCTCATATGTCGACTATTTAATTATTTACTGCTTGGAGAATAGGTGGGTCTCTAGCAGGGCTGATTCTTGTTGCCAGTGATTGATTTGATTTACTTATGATATTGAGGTAGGAACCGGTATCAAAAACAATCTTGTATGGTGCCTCATTGTGCCTCGTTTGATATTATTGACTTAGAGGATATTGATGATGATACATGATAGCGGGAGTTCCTAGGGCCTCTAGTTGTCGCTTCGCTTCCTTGTATTTGGGCTTGAACTTCTCTTCTTGAACTTCTTATAAACGAGAGTGAGGGCTGACTGTCGACGCTGGCACTCTGCATCTTGCGATATAATGTCCTCTTCTGTTGCAACGATAAGAGAACGGCTTGGAGTGCAGGTCATTGGGACGAATCTGCTATTGTATGCTGGGTTTCTTGCTCAGGTGTAGTTTATGTCTCTTTGCCTATTTCAGTCTATTTTGTGGCTAAAATACTCTGCACTGTGCAACGTGCGACTTATTGAACTCTTTTCGATAGTGAGGTCATTTCTAATAATATAAAAATGTTTAAAATTAAATTCCCCTTTAAATACTCCTTCCAACATTTTTAACAATATTTAAAGCAGATTGCAGTATGTATTAATAGAAATTTTTTTACAAAATATCGTTTAATTAAATATTTGTAAGTATTTAAAATTTACCAAATCATGTATTTTCAAACTACCCATTTGTAACTTAATTGTCTTTACAACAAAAAGATCATAAGATATTTTCTACTGGAATTTGAACAAATAATACGAAAAAAGTGACCTAATCAGGTTTCGGGTCACAATACGTATTATTTTAATTTGTTCTTCATCTGCAGGAAGACTGCACCCAATCAGTCAATCAAAATAAATTTATTCAAATTATAACAGTATATACTGCTATCACAAATTTTTAGCCTTAAACCTAAACACCTTTTAGCAATAAAGATAAAAGTAGATAGTGATATTAAAATATCCAAATAAACAAGATTCTAAAAAACTACACATATTTTTAAGTAACTGTCATGATACCACTTTTTTTTAAATATTGTAGTACCTCAATCTAAACGAGGTACCCTCTGCAAAACGCATGAGCACCGGGCTACGCAGGGCTGACCTAAATTTTTGGCTTGAATAATTTTGAATTCAGAAAGTTTCGATTTTATCGGAGATATGTGATGAAGAATGGGACAAAATAGTACAAAAGAAAACAAAAATAACAAATACGACATAAAGGAAAGAGGACAGGAAAGATTTAAAGACAGAAAAAGGTATGAAATATCAGTAAAGGTGGATAGGGTAAGCGGAAGTTATAATTGGTGAAGCTTCGCTACAGAAAAATGCACCCGAAATAGTTTTCATACACTTGCGCTAATATGCCAGTCCACATAGTTATTAATAAAGATAATATCTATTTTATGTGTTTTTCAGTGGCCCCATTTACTGTTTAAAAGAAAATTATTTTGATAAGCAGAATATTATATACTATAAACTGATATGTGCTTAGTATACATAGATAAGATTTAGCTACTAAAGAGAAATTTAAGTATACCCAGAATTGTCTTCCCTTAGGAATTAATCTAGATTTTAATTCGATAAAAGTGGAACATAAAGGCAAGTTGCTATTTTTTTATATGAGTAATTTTTTCATATACCTATGATGATAAATAATTAGTCCCAAGGAACTAATGCAATAGATAATCGCATTTTGTAAAATAAATAGAATATACTTTATATTTACTTTTCTCAATTCGTTTACAGATAATGAACGAACGAATGGCCAATTTTGCATAAAAGTAATTTTTATCGAATATCAATCTTTTTATAAAACAGATATTTGCCTCGGTACGTCGTCAAACACAATGCAAAAGTGAAAAAATATATACGAGTAATAACAAAAATATAAAGGGAAATAAAGGAATACTCGAATGTAATCAATTAATTAGGAATCCCTCAATGGTGGCTTTACGCAGATTGGTAAACGTAATAAGTTGGTATTTCTAGCATCATGGTCACGGATATGAGTGCGTCTTTTTAGTTTTACTTTTATATTAAAATGAAAATTATAATCATTAATATTGTGAACCTGAACGTAAAACTGGGTGACATTCATCACATTCGTGAATCAATTAAATTAATTCAACTGAAATTAGAATAGTCACATTGAAAATTCTAACAAAAAGGAAAATTGCCTGAAAGAGTATATGTTGTTAATAATCATTAAATATCAATAACTAAAACAGATGCTAACCAAAGAACAAACTTCGACGTTGGTCGAATATGCCGCCGTTCTAACTAAAAATAAAAAAAATTATAAAATTTAAAAAACTTGCTTTTCTGTAAATAGTCATATTAAAAAGTAAAAAATAAAAAATACTATATAATGTACGAATGCTAGAAAAGCAAGGCGTGCACACTTTGTATGATTGTACGCATGATTATATGAAAGGGGTGGAATCGTTGTTGCCTTCAGTCATGCGTACATTAAGATGATACATATACTTATATATATAAAGTGCGCACGTCTTATTTTTTTTGCATTCGTACATTAGTATTTTTTTATTTTTTACTTTTTAGTACTACTTTTTACAGTAAAACAAGTTTTTAAATTTTTTCTTTTTTACTTTTTAGTCATGCTTTTTGGGGGGTTTACCCCCCAGAGATCGCTCAAAAAAATTCGCCTCAACGATTTGCTTAGATTTCTCGCTCTCGATTTCTCGTTTTGCAGATTTTTCAATTTTCACCCCCGCGCCCCTATATGCGGATATTTGCCTTCCGATCTTAGTAACTGTACAAAATTTCTTCAATTGATTATGCCAGGAAGTGTGTTAAATAAAGGACGCAAGATTTGAACATATACATTGTGCACGGATTTGAGTTAAAGAAAAGCAAGTAAAAACAGTAACTGCCGAATTGTTAGTTTCTGGAAACATGCATAGCTGATCCACCATGAAAAAATACATTAGTTCTGAATTAGTTGAGCTATTGAATTATTTCCTCTCTATTTCAATAACTTTATATCAATATGACTTTGTTTTGTCAAAAAGTAGTAAATTGATGATTATTGTTTTCAATGAAGTAATGAAGTATGTTATTAACTCAGCTTGAGAATTAAATACGCAAAATAGCCGCAAAAGTTATCAATTGGCATTTTCCACTACTTAGTCTAACATCCAAATAACTAAATACAAAATAAATTGAAACGACAATAATGGCCTTCATTTGACTCCATGTATTTATTAGCAACTCCTAATAATGTTAACTTATATAGAAATTATAGAAAATAACCACTTTGTAGACGTAAACAATGTCGAATTACATTAAAAAAAGAAAGGTAAAAAGTTAGATTTATCAGAGCGATTTGAAATAATAAAGGCTCTAACTAATAAAAATATAATAAATGAACAGCAGACCTTCGCGAGTCATAACATTTTAGATAAAATTACTGTGTAGTATATTAACATAGTTTTTGATACATAAGGAATTATAGTAGCATTTAATAATCTCCCAGGTGGAATTGAAAAACTTCTGGTTAATCCCAGCACAATATTTGTTGCATACATTATAACTATTATATAACTTAGTATTAACAGAAATTGCAAACTTTTTATCGCTCTCGCTCTTCAAAAGGGCATAAAGAAGCTGAAATACGTGTCGAGTTTGTTACGGACCTCTAGCGTATGCGACCCACCATACGCTTTAGCGTTTTGTGGGCCGCATTATAACAACTGCTACACGTCCGAAACACATTTCGCTATTCTCCAGGGGAGGGCGACACATTTGTGACACGTGATCAGCAAAGACAAACGGGTAGGCAACCATTTTTATTGGCGTGGTTGCATGTAATTAGTTGGTAATTCTTCCAACCTCGGTTTTATCCAAGGCATCCTCGTGGATTTTAGGATAATCAACTCAAGAAAATTTCCTCAATCTGTTGTTGTTCCGTTTAGCGGAATATTTTTTGTTTGTGAGTAAATTTTATCTGCGGAAGCAGGATATTAAATTACACAAGGTAAGCTAACCTCTTCACGCCATCTTGCCCGTTCTCTACCCACGTGTTTCGCAAATTTGCAGGCTTTCCTTTGGAAATACAGTGTCAACCTGAAAGGCGGACTCGACCCCATTTATCCGACTGTGGCTTCCCGGAGTATTGGTGGATTGTTCCCTCATCAGTGAGGTAAATTATGTTTCATTTGTAGGTTATGTCAGAATTACTCACATTAAGCACGCTTCACGTGCATTTCTGACTGTGAATTAAATCGTGATATCTTTAGGGTTCTACGGACGGGGCTTCTACACACTTCAGTGAGAGTTCCACTGACGGGGCATCCACACACAGTGGAAGGTTCCAGGGCTGGTGAGGCTACCATCAACCCCATCCTTGGGTGCATTTCTTGTGTCCCAAAGACAGGGCTACAGTTCCTCCACGTCCGGACTCGGTATCGTACCACCCTAAACAAGTGTGTTGTATTTTTTTTACTTACCGGGGACCACCTTCAGTGGTTCCGCTGGACATCAATTCATACTTTTGGCATTTTAACCTGTACATATTTAGAGATTTTATGCATATATTTACATATACTTAAGGAGGTTCTTTAAATCAAACCTTTGTGGCAGATTCTATGACAATTTTATGCACATATTGTAAACCGATGTGTAGCTACACGAGGCATTTTATGAATGTTATAACTTATTAATCGTGAAATATTGACCACAACTGTGAACATCGCCAGGTTATATTCTAGAGAACCAATTTTGTAAATTGCTTAATATAGTGCATTTCATTTTTTTTAGAAAGTGTTATTATTTCGTCTGCGACCACTACATATGGAAAAACTCAGTGATTTGTTAAGTAAGTAAACTAATAATTTATCATAGTTTGTGTAAGCTTGGGCTTAACGCCCTGAGATAGTCTGAGCTAGAGAAATTTTATCGTAGGCACGTACATCACTTTCCGGGTCAAGTTTGCCTACGATATCTGCTACGCCACAGTAGCCCAAGTGATTTCGTTACGTAATATCTGATAATCATTAAGATCCAACGTATCTATTTGTTTATGTACGTGAAACTCGTAGCAAGTTTTAATAAAATTTTCTGAAACATTAAAAAGCATGCTTTATCGATATATACTTAATAACATTTCCGTTGGTGCCAACCGCGAAATTGATTCAACTTACTAAAAATCAGTAACTTCAATATTAGTGGGAGACAGTGTCGGACTGGCCACAGAGTCAGGGTAGCGTTTGCTACCCGGGACCAAGTCTGCGAGGCCCCCCAGGCTTACTATCCACACGCAAAATAGTTCATACACGAAAGAAAATGAAACATAATTACAAAATCAGTCTATGGAAAGTTACTATCCTGCATGGTAATCTCGTCGCAAGATGGCAGTATCTGAAAAATTCACATCTGTCCCATAAAAATTTCAATGCTAGAATAGAACAGTAAAATTGGCTATCCTATATCATTATTTTTCCTTGAGTCATTTCACGAGCAAGAAAAAAAAATACTATCAGGGAGTATCAAACCTAGTCCTGCTTCCTGGTGTATGTGATTCAAAGCTCAGCCCCTTACCACAGCGTCACGATGATGAAGGAATTCTTGAATAAAATCTTATATTAATGTTACAAAATTTGTTTATAATTATTTTTTTTATTTAATGTGATGTCATACGAGCAGAGGTGCCAACATTAATTATCACGCATTGTTACACGCATGTTTTGCATTTAGTGCTGGAGCCTACAAGTGTATTTACAGTTGAAATTATGAATGGGCAATAATAGCACGAGATACACTGAATTTTAATTCCGCTACCGCATATAACTTTACAATTCAAAAGTAAAAGGGAACATCCGTTACATTTTCCCTGATTGATCTCGTATAATCTCGACTCGTATAATCCTAAACACAGAATCTTATCGAGGATGACGAGAATAGCAGCTTTTACAAACGAGTTATAATAATAAATAATAAATAAATAACACCACAAGTAATTACGACACCCCTTATCCCGGAAGGCTCTAGAAGAGCCTTTTGTGGGAGGGGGTTCCATATTTAGAGACAAGGGACATACACCCAATATCCGTGTATAGTGGAAAAATCCCTCTCACAGTATTTTCCACTGCCACGACCAGGGATCGAACCCGGAACATTTGGGTGAGAGGCAAGTGCGCCCACCTCTCGACCACCAGTCATACAGTTATTTATTGACAATCTAGCTGGAATTCCTCCGCTTTTAAGAAAAATGTTGATTGGCTAGCTTCACTTATAACTAATTGGAACTTTTTTATTTCACCCGGTCCCAGTCCGATTCTATCGTCGTCGGAGTTGTCGAAGGATAATGCGGTTATGTTTATTAATTGATTATGCCATATGGACATACCTAAGAGAGTAAAAGTTATTTTAGTATTGAAGATACTTATGAGCGCGTATAGCGGACCGCTTCTCTCCCCACCCCTAAAAACTTGAAGAAATGTTTCAAATATTTTTGTTAATATGAGGAATTGTACCGAAAACGCCCTTTGCAAATTTCCCGTCAGATTAAAAGTTGCCAAAAATATTTTTATTTTAGAAAGTTAAAAACACATTTACGATATCGGATGATGGGAAAGTACTGTCGAGATGCATATGATTTTTTAGTGTTTACACATGGAATCAATAATTAAAAAAAAAAAAAAGTTGGTGGCGACCTCTAATTTATCAAAGAAATAATAAAAATAAACTGTCTAGAGCTTATTAATTATTGGTAGGCACATTTAACAAAATATTTAACAGTTAGTATTTAAAATGTAACGGACTATTTTATTCGGCGTAAATAATTCCATAAATAAACATGCTCACCTCACTTCATTGTCAAGTCCACTCCAGAAATGCGCCATGTATCATGATTACTCATGCTGAATAGTATGTGGTAAATCATTTTAACTAGTGGTTTCAGAACTTCTCTTTACTACTTAAGCAAGTACGATATAATAAATTATCGTAATTACTTACGAAATAACTACTTCATAGTCTAACAATGCTAATATGTCTTTAGTTTGCCTTCTCTCTCTAAGTGAGTGTTCTTATTACGTACAGTGTCAAATTGAACTTATCGCTATGAAAATGAATATTAATACTAAAACAGTAAAACTCATTACAATGAAATAGATCTGCACCTAGGAGGAGAAAAAGCCAATCGCTATTTATTTCTATCCATTTATTATTGACTTCGATTCAGTTGCAAATATTTGACACATACTAAATAGTGTAAGACCATGTGTAATGATTTTTTATAACATTTTTTATGTATAAAAGAATTTTTGTTTTTAATGGAGATTGAACTATAAGTTTTGTGATTTTGGCTATTTGGTGTTTAACGTTGACCTTTGACCAATTGAATATTAGCTAAATATAGGTACATAGTTATAAACTCCATCATATACATTGAGATGAGTAAACCTTTAGTTTCTTAGCAAAAAAACTACTTATTTAAAGAATGAAAACAGTCTCTTTATGACAATTGAACATTATTCTTATTCTTTATGGCCAATACACACTCGCGTAAAACAATAGCAAAGACTTATCTCAATATCATGAGGACATTATCCATTTTATACTTAAAATATTGCAGTAGTTGAGTTCGGTAATGCATTTAATTTATCTCATAAACAGTTGTTTTAGTTATTGCCACTATGGTGATATCTACCTTCATGATTATATGACACCAGATTATTCTATTTTTTTTATCTATCTACTTAAAGGAGCTCTCGTGCCACTCGTCCCACACCATTTGCAGACTGCAATTTCGAGCTGTTGGCTCTCGTCAGTGCATGGTAGGCATGTGACGACCGACACGAGAATCCCTTGACTACTTGATACATTTCGGTATTTTTAGGATAGCGACTTGTAAAATAGCCAGCAGGCGCCATCTAGCGGTCCATTGTCTGTTGCAATCGAAAAATAAATAGCCTGACTGGGCTTAGCCATAGTTCAAATGTGCTGCTAGAGGGCAGAAAATTAAAACATAATTTTTCCGTCGCAAGCTCCGCTATAAAATCTTTATTTTACTATAAGGAACGTAACCAGACTGCAGCCAACAGCTGCTCTCCGGGCTATGTACCCCGCCGAGCACTGAATTACAAGTTACAAGCCTGGTGCTTTAAGTGTAATAATTGCATATCACCATCAAAATGCTAATGCTTCGATTGCAACAAACACCAGCCTTAAGACTGATCCTACTTAAATGAGCTCTCGTGCCACTCGTCCCACACCACTTGCAGACTGCAGTGTCGAGCTGTTGGCTCTTGTCAGTGCAATCAGGCAGGCATGTCACGACCGACACGAGGATCCCTTGACTACTTGATACATTTCGGTATCTTTAGGATAGCGACATGTAAAATAGTTAGCAGGCCCCATCTAGCGGTCCAGTGTCTGCTGCAATCGAAAAATAAATAACCTGACTGGGCACAACCTAGTTCAAATACACTTTTATAGGGCGGAAAATTAAAACATAATGTTTTTAGTTGCAAACTCCTCTATAAAATCCTTATTTTACTATAAGGAACTGCAACCAGGCTATGTGCCCCGCCAAGCGCTGAATTACAAGTTAGAAGCCTGGCGCGTTAAGTGTAATAATTACATATTACCAAAACGCTAATGCTTCGATTGCAATAAACACCAGCCGAAACACTGATCCTACTTAAAGGAGCTCTGGTCCGCTATATGACTATTTTACATGTCGCTGTCCTAAAGATACCAAATGTGCCAAGTAGTCAAGGAATCCTCGTGTCGGTCGTCAAATACCTACCTTGCACTAACGAGAGCCAACAGCTCGAAACTGTATTCTGCAAGTGGTGTGGAACGACTGGCATGAGAACTATGCTACTTTAACATAAAATTAAGTACGCATGCGTTATTACCTATATATTACACATTTATTGTGATTCTCCAGCTTTAAAGCGTCTGGCGGAAGTTAGGGCCCACGGAAAGCGTCCGGCAATAGTAAATGTTCGTTCTTAATAATATTGTGTAAAACATATATAAAAACCAGCTATGCTGCTTTAACGTAAGAGTAAGTACGGATGCTTTTTACCTAGATATTACACATTTGTTTTGAAAATCTTAGCTCTGCAGACGTAGGTCTGGGGGCTCTGGGATCTTACTCTATAAATAAATGTTCACATTAGGTATTTCAGTTGCTAATCGAGCCGAAATACATCTCGTACAAAATGTAAAAAAAAATAAAAAATAAAAAGACGCGATTCGAACCGTCTACCTCGCGCTTCAAAACCTAGCTACTCAACCAAATTCAATTCAAATAGTCTTTATTAATATTAACATTACAAAAAGTTGCCTCACCAGGACCTGTTCAGGAACCGATCGTGCAACTACCGTGCTGACGTGGTGGCGGATTGCAGGATCGGGCGGAACAGGCCTGGGTGGGCGGAAACAACAATACAATAAATTTAACCTAAACTCCTTTTTACAAAAATAAAATAAAAATAGGTATTAACTTTTAACAAAAATGCTTGAAAAACAAACTTAACGAAACTACACTAATTTTTATAAAACTCGCGCACAAAAACACTGTTAAATTTTTGCATCTGAACGCAGGCACCGCAAATTAAACAAGGTGCCTTCCGCGAAACACTCCAATGCAGGGCTGGCCTAAACTTTGATTTCAAAAATTTTGATTTTGAAAGGTTTTGATTTTTTTTAAAGGTTGATGATGTGAAATCGATTTAGAAACAGACATGTACAAAAAGAAACGAAGAAAAAACAAACGCAACAAAAATACACAAATAGAAAGGAAGAGGGGGACAGGAAAGGTTTAAAGATGAGCGAAAGGTATGAAATACTAGTGAATAGGATAGGATTAGGTGGATAGGATTAGTGAAAGGTATAGTTGCTGAAACGTGGCTATAGTAGTTGCCGGAAAATTGGTAACGTCTGGTACGGTAAGTGGTGTTTGATCCGAAATGGGGCATTATGCTGTCTAATTTGCGTTATGTGTCTTGTTAGCAGACTATCGCCCAGTTTGAATGAGTAGAAATTTTGAGAGATGTGCTGGACGTAGCCCGCTATCGGGGTCATGTCGTTGCAGCGTGCGTATAGGTCTCTGAGGGAGGTGTATCTTCCTGAATTCGATATGAGGCGCATAAACTTATGTTCAAACACTTGGAGTTTTTTTTATTGTCGTGGCCAGCATGCTGCACCGCACAGGCGCCGCGTATGTGATGGACGGCCGGACCACCATCGTATACAACAGTTTCTTATTCTGTCTGTTGAGTCTGCTACCCCTGACCATGAACGGATACAGACTCCTGGACAAGGAGTAGATCGTCCGTATTGTCTCATGTATATGAGTATTGAACGTCAGTCTTTGGTCAAGTCTCACCCCCAGGTACTTCACGCATCTCTTGGTTGGAATTTTATTTCGCCTGATCGAAATGGGTTTTATGATTTTGAGCTACTCAACCACTACATCATGGACGGCTGTTAATGGAAGTTCATATTTTTTTCTATGTGAACGTAATAGAGATTTTCTATTTACTTTTAGTACCTATTGTCTGTAAAAGGGCTCCGCTTTCAATTCGGCATTGACCAAGACGGGTGCAGACACTTTGCACGCTGTTCTGGATCATCACATGGGCAATTCGTCTCATCTCCAAGCCAATTCTGTCTTTTAATTCTTCTATGGTATCCGGCCTGTTAAAATACACCCTTGAATTTAAGTAACCCCAAAGAAAAAAATCTAAGGGGTTAAATCCGGTGAACACGGGGGCCACTCAATCGGACCTCGACGAACTATCCACTTCCCAGTAAAAGTGTCATCTAAAAACTAACGCACTGCTATCCCAAAATGACGTGGGGCCCCCTCTTGCTGAAACCAGGCGTTTTCAGCACGAATATCTTCATCTTCATTATTCGGAAACATAACTGCTAAAGCTGCAACTGCAACTCAACTCGCAAAAACTCTAAATATCTTGCGGCCGTAAGATTTTCAGCGATCACCAATCATACCTGCCCACACGTTTACTTTGCCTCGTCGCTGTGTATGGGCTTCTTGAGTGCAATGAGGATTTTCGCGTGACCAATACCTACAGTTATGCCGACGTACAGTCCCCTTTAAAGAAAATGTAGCTTCATCAGAAAAAACAATGTTCTTTAAACAATTTGGGTTTTCATCGCACAAAGCCATCAACTGTTCACAAAACTATAAGCGCCGATCTGGATCGACCTCATTCAATTCGTGGATTAAGTGCACTTTGTATGGATGGTATTTTTCTTTTTTCAATAGACGTACAACAGAAGTTTGACTCACGTTATGATTTAAAGCCAGCTGTCTTGTCGAATGGTAGCTTTCCTCAATTTCTAGAAGAACATTTAATTTTGTTTCGTTGCTTGTGCTAGGGCGGCCAGATCGAGGGAGGTCAGCCACACTGCCAGATTCGTCATATCTAGCAGCCAATCTACTTACACTAGATCTAGAAATTTGCTTTTTGGGATACTTGGCATTAAAAACATCACATGCTTCCTCATGAATTCTCAGCCTATCACCATATCCAGCCATCATCAAAACTGCTATGCATTCTTTTTCACTTAAACGTGCCATTGCATTCACTAGTTTTAAGTTGTACACCGTCTGAGAAGTGTCACAAAACTGAGGTTTCACGCGTGCTAGGAATAAAAAAGTTATCGATACTTTAAACAAAAAGGCCTGTATTTCTCCGTTTTTAAGGCGATTGTTTTTTTATTATTTTCTCTATTTTGTTTTTATGTCAAATGTTTTCATGCTAGTTAAAACAGAAATGTAGATAACAAGATTTATCAGTCCATAAGAAAGTGGAACATTACTCGTGAATTTGCGAAAGGTAAGCTATTTTTACATAAAATGTCATTTTTCCAAAAGAATGGCTCAGGTATT
Source organism: Leptura quadrifasciata (assembly GCA_963675555.1). Classification (NCBI taxonomy): domain Eukaryota; kingdom Metazoa; phylum Arthropoda; class Insecta; order Coleoptera; family Cerambycidae; genus Leptura; species Leptura quadrifasciata. The sequence goes on along the minus strand of OY776678.1, from coordinate 52,925,234 downwards.
ATCATTTTTTTTTTATATCACCAGAAAGCTAAAGGAATATACCACCAAAAACACTAAACAAAAATGTCTGTTTACATTAAAAAAATTTATGATGCCGTCATAACTCAAAAACCAATGACGTCATAAATTTTGGTATAGTGACAAAATGTATCATTTATAAAACTAAAATCAACCTGTTCGAGGATTTTTTAATAAAATGACATATACCAAAGATATGAATTTTGCGCATTTCTAGGTTCTCAATGTATAAAGAAACTGTATAAATTACAGAAACAAAGTTTGCCGTAACTTTCATTAATACATGTTTTGTAATAATGTAAACAAGCTGATTTCGTTTTTTTATTATGTTATTTGTTACATTATAGAGATTTTTTTTTATTTCATCATTTATTTCTTAGTTGCATACATATTGAATAGTACAACCAAACTAACAACAATTTTTAAGATCCGTTTTAAAACACACAAAAATAAATGAAATTAATCTTTTAATTTTATTTTAAATATGCTTGTATTAGTTGTCAAGTTTTGAACAACTTTCAGAATGTCCAAATGTTCGTCTGTCTATCCGTCCATCTGCCTCTCCGTTTATCTATTCCTCCGTCCGTCCGTCATATACTTGTAAGCACGATGTCCAAAGAAGCAAGAATCTAATTGTATTTTTTTGATAGTAAGTTAACGTTAGCTAGAGGAAAAACCACAGTTTTTTAAAAATCAATCAGTAAATACAAAGAAATGAAACACATTAAGAAAAAAAATAAGTAAAAAGCATTTCAACTTCAATTACACCTAAAAAATTAACTTATTGTCAGAATACCATGAAGAGTATCCTATAAAATATTCGACAATAATATAAAAACTTCAATCCCGCAAAACGGACAATGTTTTACCTAGTTAGCTTATACAATAATTATATCATGAAGTCAGTCATCAATATTTCATAAAATGATAATAAAACGGAAGTTAACGCTTACAACGTGTAGCTATTTATTACTACGTGTATGTGAAGATATGAATACATTTCAGCTTCAAGCGTCATATTCTGATTATTTTTTAATGATGTACATTTGAATAGAGTTCTGCATACATTTTGCGTTATCTCTTCACTTTTCCGGTGTGTGCGTTTGTTAATACTTCAGCTTAACAGATTTATTACCTGAATTTTTCAACATTTCCATGAACTGTACGAAAGTCGAAAAATGTATGTACATTACATTATGCGTGTATATCACATGCACGATAAATCACGAGTAAAAATCCAACAGTTACACGTTCTACGATGAATTATTCGAAATACGATGTCGGTTATTTTAGAGCACAAAGCGCCTCGTAATTCATCTAACAGAATAAATGTGTATCAAAATCGCCAAACAAAGAACAAATCATTTTGCAACAATAATTTATGTTTAGCTGAAAAGGGCTGTTCGTGGATAATTGGACGTATAATGTATTATTAATACGGCTTGTACATCCAGGATTAAAAATGTATAGTCTCTATAGAGATCGCGTTATTTAAGGGTACATTTCCGCATATAAATCCTGAGAAAACAGCACAGCAATGAATATTTTTACAGTTACAGCAATAGTTCGATTTTACTGATATAATTTATAGAGGAACTGTCAACATATTTTCCTAAGGCACTTTATTCTACTTGCGAACAAGAGAAATATGGGAATAAATACAATATATCTTTTCGTTGTTGTGAATATCTATTTTTATGTTTACGACGAGACATGTATTTTTTTAATCAAGGTAAGGTTTCTTCGAGTAGATAAGCTACTACGTCCTACGCAGTCTACAAAGTAAGTCTAGACGCTTCAAATATATTTATGAACTATTTATAAAAAAAGTAGTTCTAAATTAAATTTTAATTTAAATTTAAATAATTGGAAACTGCAAAGCAAGTTTGAAAAATAAGCAAAAAAATAAATTAAAAACAAGTAAGCCTTGAAAAAAAAAACATAAACATATCATTTGTCAATTCCCCGACCAGACATAGACCGGTTTCGAACTTATTAGTTCTCATCAGTATGCCATAGGTCATGGAACAGACAAATGATAGTGGCCAACCTGTTAGTTTTATACAAACTTAAGTAAATGGTGTACCGGTGAGAGGTAAGTGAATGCCCTCATGTGGTCAAATGCTACTATACACCAGACATCATAGATGTCTCCATGGTGTATAGCGACTTGCTATTTTGCAAGTACCGAGAGCGGTGACCTTTAGCCCTTGGTGGACTTAACCCATATACTGTTATTATACATGATTTGCAGGGTATTCACTTACAAATCATGTATAATAACAGTATATGGGTTAAGTCCACCAAGGGCTAAAGGTCACCGCTCTCGGTACTTGCAAAATAGCAAGTCGCTATACACCATGGAGACATCTATGATGTCTGGTGTATAGTAGCATTTGACCACATGAGGGTATTCACTTACCTCTCACCGGTACACCATTTACTTAAGTTTGTATAAAACTAACAGGTTGTCCACTATCATTTGTCTGTTCCATGACCTATGGCATACTGATGAGAACTAATAAGTTCGAAACCGGTCTATGTCTGGTCGGGGAATTGACAAATGATATTGGCTACCAATCTTTCATGATTTGTAAGGTATAATTCAATGCAGGTCGGGGTATTTGCCCGCTGAGTAGTTGTTTCCTGCAAATCATGTATAATAACAGTATATGGGTTAAGTCCACCAAGGGCTAAAGGTCACCGCTCTCGGTACTTGCAAAATAGCAAGTCGCTATACACCATGGAGACATCTATGATGTCTGGTGTATAGTAGCATTTGACCACATGAGAATATATATATATATATATTTATATATATATATATATATATATATATATATATATATAAAACACATTACAGTAAAATTATTGTAAATACGTTCATAAAAATTCAGAGCGGTTCAGGAAGAATCATTTTTAATATAATGTCGGCTTTCTTAGATTAATAAATATTAGCTATTTCTTTACTTCAATTTGGAAGATATTAAAAACTTTACAGACAAAATAAAAGATGATGACTGAAATAGTTAATATTCTGGGCACTTAGAGAACATGTCTACATGAAAATTGGGGTACATTAAAAGTCACTGCTGGTATAATAGGTAATATAATAGTTAATACACCATTATTTACTCAGATTTTTCTCAATAAATAAGTAAATAATATGAACCAAAATATATGAGACAAAAAACTAAAATGTATAGTATATAGTATGTATAGTATAGATAAACCCATTTTCGTTCTAACTATAGGACAAAGCAATATGTTAAGTTTTTAAGGTGATCTGGAGATAGTTGAGAATGAATCTACAAGTTTATTGGTTTCTAGTTGCTCAACAGCGTTGTGGTTTACTTTCTATTAAGGACCGTTCTCTGATTCACAAGTGGAAAAATAGCTATTTATGCCATCAGTTACGAAATGCCTAATTTTGTGTAACGCGTGAGATTTTTGCGGAACGAACGAAGTGAGTTTCGCAAAAATTCACAAGTTACACAAAATTTCATTTCGTAACGTATTGCATACAAGATTTTTTCTAATTTTGAAGAAAGTAATAAAAAAATTAAATTTAATATAATTGATAAAAATTTGGAAAACATAAATTTAGTTTGTTGCTGTTACTTCATGTTAGTTGTCAGTTTGACATTTTGTAAAAAAGTCTAGACGGAAGGTTTTTAGTGAGATTGATATATTTTTAGTTTTATTTTTTAAAAATGAGTAATTCAAGTTCTGAAGAGCTACCAAGCGATATTGAAGAGGCAGCAGGTAATGCTCTATTATCAGTAATTCCCAAAAAGTCAAAGGCAGTTTATGATTTGGCATACGAAAAATTTGTTACGTGGTGTGATGAGAAGAAAATTAAACATGTTAATGGGAAAGTTTTACTTGCATATTTTGAGGGTAAGAAAGATCTAAAAGTTTCCACATTATGGACACTTTACTCAATGTTAAGGTCTGAACTAAATCTGAAAAGGAATATTGATATTAAAAAATATACAAATTTGGTAGCATATATTAAAAGTCAAGCGGACGGGTACAGTGCTAAAAAGTCAAAAGTTTTTATTAAAGAAGATTTTGCCAAATTTTTAGTGGAAGCTGATGACAAAGAATACTTAATGGCTAAGGTTGCAATGATAATTGGAATGGCAGGAGCATGCAGAAAAGCAGAATCAACATTTCTTCCAGTTGAAAATGTTATAGACGAAGGAAGCTATTTTCATGTTGATATCCCACCTTCAAAAACAAAAGTTATATGGCAGTTTGCAATTACCACTGGAGACATTGAAAATACGAATCTTGTTGAAATATTAAGAAAATATATTAAGTTGCGTCCCCAGGTTCTTAAACACAACAGATTTTTTGTAAAATATGCGAATGGAAAATGTACCAGAAATCCTGTTGGAATTAACACATTTAGCAGTCTGCCAAAAGTTATTGCACAATTTCTTCGTCTTTCAAACCCTGTTCTATATACTGGCCACTGCTTTAGAAGAAGCTCTGCCACTTTTCTAGCAGACAGTGGCGCTGATATTTTAAAATTAAAGAGGCACGGAGGTTGGAAATCTAGCTCTGTTGCGGAGGGATATGTCGAAAATTCTATGAATAATAAGAAACTTATAGCGCAAGAAATATTTGGTGAAACATCTAAAGCAATGTGAGTAGAGGAAGTTAGCCGTAGGTCGGTCTCCCCCCACCACTGACCTTGACCTTGACCGTACACCTGTGGTCCGTTCCTTCAAGGCCACGGTGGCACCGTAGGTCCGCTTAGCATATACCGTGACCTTGACCTTGGACGGCCGCAGTGCGTTTCGACTTCAAGGGCGCAGTGTTGCTGTTACCCAGAACGATCACTTGCGGTGACCTTGGCCTTGGCTAACACTGTTAGAGAATGCAAGGACGGAGCTTCCTCCTTGCCACGCAACTCGTAATGTGCCGTGGTTTGATATTTTGTGACGTAGTATATCTTTTCTATAAAAGAGTGAAAGGAGTTAATATGGGATCATTCTTAACGTCAATTTCCTAGAGTAAAGAAGCAAATATGTATTCGTGCAGTTTTTGTGGTGCAAGCTTCACTCGCAGTGACAATATGCGACGTCATCAGAGGGAGGCGTGTAACAGTTTAAATGGTAATGGACCGCCAGCAAAGAAAGTGAAATTGGATTCGAATCCATCAACATCGGTAATTATGCAGACGTGTTATAGCTGTAATGTGACTTTAACAACTAACCAAATGAAGTCTCATAAAAGAACACTACAACACAGAACAAATTCATGTGTACGTTTGATGGATGGTACAGAAATTGTTCGCAGTGCTTTCAAATATAGAATCATAACATACCGAGTGCATAGTGATAATGAGAAACTGGACTATATAATATTTTTCAACGAAATTCGACATAAAATATTGAATTTACTAGAAGAAATCTTATTACTTCATAAAACTGTGAAAGTAAACATGGAGACATTTGCCAGCTATATATTACAAGCACAAGAAATAGCTGAAATTAAATCGTTTAATACGTGTAATAAAATATTGGATCAAGGTGTGGATTTAAACATTGCACTCGACACTTTTATAGACATGATGGTTGCGCAAACTACTGAGTTCCAAGAGCGTGATTCTGGTATGTAAATATCTTCTGGTATGTGGAATAACAATTGACTTTTTTTTTTATTTTTAGGGTGGGCCCTCGAACAAATAAAATTTGTTGAAATTAATATAAACAAGTACAGTCCAATGGGTGGTTCATCATATATCAAGTTACCAAAGTTCATCGCAAATAAGAAGGCCGTAGTGAATATAGAAAACCAGGACCAATACTGTTTTGCTTGGGCAGTCACTTCAGCATTGTATCCTGCAAATGGTGGTACATCTCAAATGTCATCTTATCCACATTATTCAAGAGTTCTAAATTTGACAGGTATGAATTTTCCAATGAAATTGAGAGACATTTCAAAATTTGAGGAATTGAATAATATATCTATTAATGTGTATGGGTTAGAAAAGAAATTCGAGAATAATAAAGTAAAATATGATGTTGTCGGACCTTTGCGTTATTCTCAGAAGAAACTACGTATTCATGTTAACTTATTATTAATTTCCGCGGAATGTGATCAGAATCATCATTGTAAATCGGATTGTGCTAAAACTCACTATTGTTGGATAAAAAATTTATCTGGATTAGTATCAAATCAAATATCCGCTCACGGACATAGAAAATATTTTTGTGATGGGTGTTTGCTGTATTTCTGTAACGAACGTCAGCTAATGTCTCACCAAACAAATGATTGTAATCATATTTACACTACAACACCATCGACACAATTTCGGGTTGATAAATATGGGAAACGTGTACCGGAAAATATATTAAAATTTGAGAATTTTGACAGACAAATGCAAGTACCATTTGTAGTATATGCAGACTTTGAATCCATTTTGAAACCGATAAATACTTGCGAGCCAAATCCTGAACGCTCTTATACCAACAAAACGTTTATTCATGAACCTTACTCTTTCGCGTATTACATAAAATGTTCCTTTGATAATAGCATTTCTAAATTTGAACTATATCGCGGATCTGATGCAGCAAAAGTATTTGTATCATGTATAGAGGCTGATTTAAGGGAAATTTATAATAGATATATGAAAGATGTAATCCCCATGTCCCCGCTTACAGCGATAGAAAGAGAAAATTTTGACAATGCAACCATCTGTGGTATATGTGAGAAGCCTTTTGCAGAAGGTGATATAAAGGTGAAAGATCATTGCCACTTAACTGGTAAGATACGATTCGGTGCCGCGCACTCGATCTGTAATTTAAATTATAAACTACCAAATTTTGTACCTATCATATTTCACAACATGAGTGGATACGATATTCACTTATTTGTAAAAGAGTTATGCGCTCATAAAGATAAAGTTGACGTAATACCACAAAACAAAGAAAAATATATATCTTTTACAAAACATCTATACATGCATGATTACGTTACTGACAAGGGGGAAACAAAAAATAAATATTTGCGGTTACGTTTCATCGATAGTTTTAAATTTATGTCAGCATCACTACAAAATTTAGGGGAAAATTTAAATGAAGGTCAAATGGTTACAATGAAGAACTTTTTTACCGATAATGCAAAATTTATTTTAATGCGACGGAAGGGTGTATTTCCATATAGTTTCGTAGATAACTTAGAGAAATTAAATAATCGTGTTCTACCCACCAAGCAGGAATTCTATGACAGCCTAAATGAAACACATATATCAGATGACGATTATGAAAGGGCTAAAAATGTGTGGGAATTGTTTGAGTGCCAGAGTTTGGGTGACTATTCAGACCTGTATTTAAAATCAGATGTCCTTCTTTTGTGTGACGTATTTGAAAATTTTCGTAAAATTTGCGTGAATAAATATAAATTGGATCCAGCTCAATATTACACAGCTCCAGGTTTATCTTGGGACGCTATGTTGAAACTAACAGCGGTAGAACTTGAATTGTTAACAGATATCGATATGATACATTTTTTTAAAAAAGCTATACGCGGTGGTGTCAGCCAGTGTACAGAAAGGAAGCATATCGCAAATAATAAGTTTGTACCCAATTATGATCCCTCAGAACCGTCGTCATTTATCACATATCTTGATGCTACGAACTTATACGGTCATAGTATGTCCCAAGCATTACCAACAGGGGGGTTTGAGTGGCTGTCCGAAAGAAAAATTATCGACTTAGATGTTACTAATATTTCAGACGAGAGTCCACACGGGTATGTTTTTGAAGTAGACATACATTATCCGCAAGAGTTACACGATTTACATTCAGATCTCCCTTTCTTAGTAGAAAATATTATACCCCCCCAATCAAAATCAAAATCACCAAAATTAATCCCAAATTTGAATGATAAGAGACGATATGTTGTGCATTATAGAAACTTGAAACAAGCCATTGAAAATGGTTTAATGGTGTTAAAAACCCATAGAGTATTTAAGTTCAAGCAGTCGCCCTGGTTAAAAAAATACATCGATTTAAATACGCAAATGAGAAATTCAGCGACCAATAAATTTGAAAAAGACCAATATAAATTAATGAATAATGCAGTATTTGGTAAAACCATGGAAAATGTTGATAATAGAAGAGATATAAAGTTGATTACTCATTGGGAAAATGTTAGAAGAACTATAGGTGCAAACGCATTAATCGCTCGTCCAAATTTCAAATCTTGCACAATTTTTTCTGAGGATTTTGTAGCGATTGAAATGAGCAAATTGCAAGTAGTCTATAACAAACCAATTTACGTAGGATTTTGTATTCTTGAATTATCGAAGACGGTACTGTATAATTTTTTTTATGGTGTTATTAAACGTCAATTCGGTGCTAATGCTTCTTTGTTGTACACCGACACCGATTCCTTAATTATGAAAGTTTATACAGATAACTTCTATGACTTTATTGTACAAAATCCAGAAAAAATTGATACTTCTAATTACAGGGAGGGAAATAAATTTAATATTCCAAAAGGCTCGTCTGTGCTTGGGAATATGAAAGACGAATTCCCCGAAGATCCTATTATCAGCTTTTATGGTACTGGAGCGAAAGCGTACTACGTGCAATCGGTCGGTAATGAGTTGAAAAAAGCCAAGGGAGTAAAGAAATCTGTGATTGAAAAACAACTTACAATAGATGACTACAGAAAAATTGTTGAGCAGGGCGGGTTAATATTTCGTAAAATGAATACTTTCAGAAGTCACTTGCATGATATCTATACAGAGATGCGGAATAAAGTTGCTCTTTCTTATTATGACGATAAACGTTTTGTGATTCCCAATACCACTAAAACTCTACCCTGGGGTCACTCAGACATAACATTTTTTCAGAGTGAACCAGAGCAGAATTTAAAGTGGTTAATATCAGCCTTAAATAGTGTCGTTGAACGAAATGTTTTAAAGGATGATGATAAACTAGATGTGTTACTCAAAGCAATGAATGAGTTGAGTGATTAATTGTTAATAATGTTTCTACTTGTTAACGCAAAGGTCGACAATTATAATATTCAATTGAAAAATTCATTGTGATATTTTATGTTATGTGTAAGTCGAAGTAAGAGATATTTGTATGAAATAAAATGTTAATTTATAAATAAAGATTTAAATTACTCAATGGTATTTTTATTGTATGAGTACTGTAGGCAATAAGATAGAAAGAGACGATAGGAAGAGTGGGGTGGGAAGTAGGGGGTTAGTTAGAGTGTGTAGGGAAATAATTTGAACCAATAGGAACAAGAGTGGTAGGGAGTGGAGGGGTTAGTTCAGCGTTATGGGCTTCAGAGATGCTACAAAGATTCTTTCCGTCTCCAGCTCTCGAGTTGTAAAGAAGTGTGCAAAATAGTGCTGTCTGCTCTATTCCTAGCATTCTTTGTGTTCTGTGTTTTGTGTTTCGTGCCCGTTTCTCGTGTCCGTTTTGTGTTTGTTGTGACAATGGTAGGACAAAAAAAGATTGGTGTTTCTGGTGGTAGCGGTAAGGGAGGCGCTTTGTTGAGTGCTGTGGCTGCATACTTAATTAATTATATGCCAGGGCAAGACGACAATGGCGACGCTTGTCCGGGTAATGGTGTGGCGAACAATGGCGACGCTTGTCTGGGTAATGGTGTGGCGAACAACCAGACGAGCCCTGGCGTGGGTGACAATGGCGACGCTTGTCCGGGTAATGGTGTGGCGAACAACCTGACGAGCCCTGGCGTGGGTTTAGTACCGGATATTGAAATCCCGACGGATTTGACCGATTTGAACGATTTGCTGGGTGATTACGATTTCTCCGAATTGGACGCGCAGGCTTTGGCTTCAGATGAAGCCAGAGCTAGTACATCTAATGGAGAGGCCTACCCGAACGCCGCGTGGTCTAGGTTCCCTACGGTTACGGAGACAAATTCTGAGGACGAATTTCAACCTGCGCAACCAAAGATTTCTTCGCAGAAAGGCCAAAAGAAGATGACGACGCATCCTTCAACATCTACAAAGCAGACGCAGGTAGAGAATACCGAGAAAGATGATGACGTGTCGATTCTTAGAAGAATTTTATCGGCGCAAGCATCTGTACCTGCTCGCCTGAGCCCTATTCCCGATGTTGGCTCAGACGAGGGGCAGGTAGAGATACCTGAAAAGCCTAAGAAAGCAGCAGCTAAAAATAAAAAGCCGTTATCGGGAAGGAAACCGGTGGTTAAAAAAGCTGCTGCAAAAAAGTCGGTAGCTAAGAAACCGAAAAAAGATGCTGCAAAAAAGCCGACGAAAGTGCAACCGGTATGTTCGAGCGCGCCGTTGCCAGGATGCTCTCATGCGGTGTTGCCAACGCAGGAACCCCGTAACCGTGCTCTGGTTGTGAATGAAAGTGATTCTGATTCACAATCAGAGTTATTCTCCCAAGAAGAGCAAAATGAAACTTTCAAAAATTTCTTGAACATGTATGAACAGTTGCAGCGGGAGGATAGGGAACTTAAAAGTGCAACTGATGATGATAGCAAATTAAAGGATCACGCGCAGTCCCTCAAAAGGAAGGCGGAGATGTTGAATTCTCGGGCCGATGAAATGCTCAGAGGCATTGCGAAGCGTCGCAAAGCCTCTGTGAGATGTATAAGGAAGCTAAATGCTATAAAGAAGAAACTGGGAATAAGGTAGTGCGTAAACACACTACAGAATGTTGCATTAAAAATGTTTGTACATAAATTTAGTATTAGGTTAGGGTTAAGAGAAAAAATGTAAAAAAATATAAAAGTAAAAATGTAAAAGTGAAAAAAAATGAGGTTAGATTAGGTTAGAAAAATGTAAAAAATTTAAATGTAAAAAAATAGGTTAGGTTAGAAAAAATGTAAAAAAAAATTTAAATGCAAAAATGTGAAAAAAAATTAGGTTAGGTTAGGTTAGAAAAAATGTAAAAAATGTAAATGTAGAAAGTAATAACACCCCCCCACCCCCCACCCGCGTCACGCGCTGGGTTATGGTTAGTTCAGGTTTATATATTAAAAAAAAAAAAAAAAAAAAAACGGGTAAAAAATTAAAAAAAGGTTTATGCGGGCGAAGCGACCGAAGGCTGCAAGCGTCGCCCCCGCCTCTGCCAAAACCCCCCGCGACCACCCACCCACCCGGGGGGGGGACCAAGGTAGCGCAGTGGTATAGCGGAAAATTGTTATTTAATTTTATAATTATAATTTTATAATTCTATAATTTTATAATTATAATTTTATAATTCTATAATTTTATAATTTACGTGTTGAAAAAAATCCCTGCAAGTGCTAGGGATTGAACTACCAAACCTTCGTTCACAAAGTTTACAAAGCAAGCCAATTTTGCCAATTTTTGCCAATTTAAGTATTTTTATTAGACTTGTATGTACATTTCATTTCATTTGTTTATGTTATTTTTCTAGATAGTTCATTATCATAATCCTGCACAACGTGCTTACAATAATTTTTTTTTCCCTAACAAATTTCCTGCAGAGCTTCCATCTGTTAGGTGGCTGGTGGTAGCCGAGATAACACGTATACAATGTTGTTATTGATGGGGTTTAGCCTCACTCTCCTAAAGAGCTTGAGTGAGTTTTTGTGTTGTTTTTCTGCAAGCAGCAGGGTGTATATAAATAGTTGAAGTTATTTAAAAATTTTTGTTTCTATTGTACAGGAAATAAAATTTTAAAAAACCTGTTTAACATTCCAATTAGAATAAATTAAAAATATATTCTCTTAATGAAAACTATTTACATAACACTGTTGACATAGATAAAAGTTCTGTGCATTAAAAATGCGGCATCAATAAAAGTAAGAGGGTGGGGGGAGGAGGGTAGAGGAAGGAAGGGGGAGGGTATGTCGGTGCAATTATTGTCTGTTATGTGAGGGTTATGTGTCTTACTCCATCGTCAGTCTAATAACTCATCATACAAAGGTAGATTCTGATGGAGTAATTTGTGGGCGTGTCTAGGGTCATTGTGTCTACGTCTTTCTGTTAGGTTGCGTCTCAGCTCCGATCGCTGAATTTTCGTGGAGAGAAATTTTTGTGCGATATCGTTAATGTACTGTCTGATGTAGGGTACATTCGCCCTCTCGTGCAATTCTGCGATCGGAGTGTATCTGTTAAGGTTTAGTGATAGTCGAAGTAGTTTGTTCTGTAAGGTCTGTAGACGCATGCACTGTGCGTCCGAGATGGTGTTCCAGGACACACAGGCATACGTCATTATTGGTCTAAAAATCGTCTTGTATAGTGTTAGTTTGTTGTCGTCAGTAGTTAGTCTGCTTCTACAGTTCATTAATGGGTAGAGTCTACTTAGTGCTGTGTGTGGCCTCTGTATCGTATTCGTAATATGGGGACCAAAGTAGAGCCTCGTATCCAGAGTTACCCCTAGATACTTGACTCTGCTCTTTTCCCCAATGTCTTTGTTGTTTATTCGTATTTTTGTAAAAGTCTGTGTATTAGTGACGTTACCACTGGGCTACCTTGGTCCTAGGAAACTCTTATACTTTACTCTTATACTTACCTATAACGCGAGTTTATATATATATTTCATGGAATTTTTGGTAAATTGTGTATTTAAGTATATAATTAGATTAGAACTATTGTATTCATCGTAGATGAAATAAAAAATAAATTTTAATACATTTATTTATACACAAATATTGGACAAAAAAAAATATATATATATATATATATATATATATATATAAACAACTGAAAAACTTCCAAAGTACACTCAGACACGCGTAAGGGGTCATTTTCGACTAAACTGACCACTGGGAATCGATTCCGATAATTTCCGAATCGATCCGAACACTACCGAACGCGTTATTCACTGTTTTGTCAAGGATTGGGGGAATAAAAAAATCAAAACACGTTTCAGGGGAGTTCACACATGCAAAGGCTGCAATTTTAAGCGAAAAGCCGAACTCATGCCGAACACTCCCGAAGTTTCCCGAAGCCACCCGAAGACGCCCGAGAACATGCGAGGTATCGTTTTCGACTAAACTGACCACTGGGAATCGATTCCGATAATTTCCGAATCGATCCGAACACTACCGAACGCGTTATTCACTGTTTTGTCAAGGATTGGGGGAATAAAAAAATCAAAACACGTTTCAGGGGAGTTCACACATGCAAAGGCTGCAATTTTAAGCGAAAAGCCGAACTCATGCCGAACACTCCCGAAGTTTCCCGAAGCCACCCGAAGACGCCCGAGGATACGCGAGGTATCGTTTTCGACTAAATCGATCACTGGGAAGCGATTGCAACCACTTTCGGAGCGATACGACTAGCCGTTCCGGGAAAAAGTCTGCTGCGGCAAAACTAAAGGTCGGAAGTGAGTAGAAACGGTACTGGAGTACAACTGTGACCTCGATACACCTTTTGCAACACTTTTGACCGACAGTCCAAATACGAATAACCAATTTACTTAAATAAGTACCCCGTTATTTCTTATATTAAAGCAATTTTTTATTCTTTACTTTACTACTGTTATTTATTGTATATGAAATGAAATAAAAAAAGAATAACTCTTAATACATTTATTTATAAATAACAAAAATATATATACATAAAATAAAACAGAATTATCCGTCCGAATCATGCTCCACCAGAATGACTGCTTCCTCATCTTCATCGGCAGATTCCTCCACCAGAATGGCTGCATCCTCATCTTCATCGGTAGATTCCTCCACCAGAATGGCTGCATCATCTTCCGAGTCAGACGATTCCGCTGTGTCCGTCGATGATTCCTCCAGAATTACTCCATCCATCTCGTCTTCGGAATCATCATTGGGCACAGTGTCCATCGACCATGTGGACGGAGACCTCTCCAATGGTTGGTATTCTTCTGGTGAGGTGGTGCTATCTGCTACACCACCCCTTGTCGCCTCTCTAACGCGCTGCAGGTAGGCACGATACCTTTCGCACAAAACGAACATGGTTGAAGTGGAAGATACAGTATTGTCTTGTACTTCAGACATGTTGGAGCGTAGAAAGTAAACTGAGGATGGTGAGGGCTTTCTTATGTATATATAGCCCCTACCACCACCCCCACCTCATCACTCCCCACCTCACTACTCACACAAATAAGAGTAGAAAGTGTCCTAATACTCATATTTTTAACACCATCAATATCAATAGCACTGTCAACATAAGCAATAATCGAAGTGAAACACAGATTTCTCTAGTAACATTGTGTTACTTACATTTAAATATTTAGTAAATAAAACAAAAAATAAGATTCAATTTAAAGTTTATTTAACACTTAAACTAGTTATATAATATTTACAATAAACTAAAAATTAAATATATACATTTATTTATCACTAAAACTAATTACATAATTATTTACAATAAACTAAGAGATATATACATATTTACAAAAAAAACTACAAATTATCTGTCCATATTGCAAATATTGCAGATTTCCACTCGCCTAATCTGATAGAGTGGATCTCTGCAAGATTTGCAATATCCCCGCCTGCCTCTCATTATCCTTGTAGTGGCATGGTAGTCCACATGACGATGTCTCCCAGGATCCACCCTAGACTGGTATCCCAGAAAACATCCGTGGCAAAGATTGTATTCCATACCACCCACTACTTGGACCGCAACAAAGGTCATGGTGGTGCAGAAGATGCCATCCATTGGGTTCACCCTTGCTAAATATTCTGATGTTATCCACCGCTGCCCTCTTTGGTGGGGAACATCTACGACGATACCCTCATCATCACTCGAATCGTCTGCACCCTCTTCAGCGTCAAAAAATTCCTCATCGTCTTCCTCGTCGCTTTCCTCATCGCCTTCCTCATCGTCTTCAACTTCTACCTCGTCGTCTTCGGGAGCAGCCAAGTCGTCCTCTACCTCTTCAAGGTACCATATATTGTTGAGGACATCTAGGGATGCTAACCAGTCCAGGAATCTGAGGTTAGCCCAACCAGCAGGTACAGCAGCCATATTAATACTTGGAAAAGAATATATAAGACAGTAGACGGAATGATCAACGTTGAAGTTTGCAAAGCAACTGATCTAACGTGGAGTTACACCTCCTCTTTTAAACATGTTGCTGGTGACGTCACATCATCTCTAACGACATACCATGGCTCTAATATCGGCAATTCCAGCGACTACTTAAACAAACAAGGCCATGAGGAGGAACTCAGTTATTATTCAGCTGTCATACCGTACACTTGTTTTTAAAACAGCAATGTCTTGTCCAAGAGAGTGGCAATCGAAACCAACAATCGCCGTATATCCATATAGTATGGATGGTGCAATTCTGTGCTATAATTGTTCCCAATTCTGGGCAAAGCAGCAAATTAATCCATGTACTGGACTATGTTCAAATTGTATAAAAGAAAATCCAGTGCCAGTGAATACCGTCCGAAAAGCAGCATCACGTGAGCGTCTGGAGCAAGAGTGCTACAAGTGTCTACAACCCACGACTCGTACAAATTTTGGAATTATCCGAGATGTTTGTGAGACATGCAAGGTGGAGCACCCATTGAGGCAGCGGTGTCTGGTTTGCAACAAGTACACTGGTGATTGTTGGAACAATATTTGCAGCAAATGCAGAGACGAGAAGACATACAGTGTTTTACTTTGTGAATATGTTGGACATATTTATGGAGGTGTGATGAAACACAACAGAGAATGTTTCTGTCAGGAAGCGTTACTGTCGAGACGGGGGGATTTCATCTGATTAATTCCATAAATATGTATTTGTATTTTTTCTGTATTATATACGTTTTAAGTAAATATATTTAATCTATAATTCGTTGTAAATATTTTCTTCTCAATAAAATTTATTAAAATGATTTTCTTGATTTCATCTAATAATTTTTAGGAGTAAAAATTAATTCAAAAATTTTAACAAATTTGCATTTGTATATATTTTTTCGTTAATGTGTATATAATTACTAAGGCTTTGGAGTCTTATATGGGGAAAATAAATAAAACAAATATTAATGGAATACACACATTTTATTATGAAATTTCTAAACATAAGTAAAATATTAGTTGTTATAAATATACACATTTTATATAAAGAATGTGACAATATTAAATAAGAGCTGCTTCGTTAATCCAAGAGTTGTGGTCATTAGAGAATCCGAGCCACTTCACAAAAACCTTGTTCCCTCTCCTTCTTAAAACCTTTTCCACCAAGTAGACATCAGGGTATTTAGCTTTTTGTAGCTCCATTTCATAAAAGCACCCCTTTATTGGTTGGCCATGAATGTCCTGGAGTGTATATGTTGTGGGATTTGTTACATTTATTTTAACGATCTTGAAAAGTTCAGTTGAAAAATCGCCAATACGAAATTTAGGTTTCAAAGCAATTTTAATGTGATTATAAGCATTTAAACGTGTAGTTGGTTTAACATCAGCAGGTTTCATACCAGTCGTACGATGTATTTTATTATTGTACAATTTTGTAATGTCGGATAGAATGTCAACCCATTTGTATTTACCTCTAGCTGAGAATTCTTTATATAACCAGGTTTTTAATGTTCGTATTACTCTTTCTGCAATTGCTGCTTTTTTCGTACTATACGTGGAGTAATGATTAATGATGTACTGTTTCATTAAAGCAGAAAAGTTTTTGTTGTAAAATTCCGTACCCTGATCGCTTTGTAGATTTTTAGGAGAATAATTTGATTCTTGTAAAATACTTCTCATAGCCTTAGTAATTTCAACACCAGTTTTATTTTTTAGAGGTTTAGTCCACAAATATTTTGAGTAACAGTCGATCACTACGAGAATGTATCGATAACCATTGTTTTCATCAGCGTATGGTTGCATTTCAGCTAAATCCATTTGCCATAAATCACCATAACCTTTGATTATTGTTCTTCTTCTACGGAAATTTCTCCTACAAGCTTTATGCAATTCGTTAACAACTTGTAATTTCTCATTACTAATCACCATAATTGAAGTTTAAGTCAGGCGTTTATATAGATAATTTAGGTCTGTTTTTTCACTTTTTTCCTAATGTAGCAGCGTTGTCCGTGACTTCAGCCACTATTTCATCTATCACTTGTTGATTACGATCGTTCCTCCCAGCTTGTGCCACAATATTTCCAAGTGATTTCTGTCGCACTGTCGTACCTTTCAGACGGGATTCATCGAGAATGTGGTGCACTTTGCTTATTGCATCATATAAAATAGTATAATTGTCCTCGGTTAATTTCTTAACTCCAGAAATTTCTTTATTAATGTGTTGCAGAGCGTCATTAATCATCTCGGTAATTTTGCTGTGTACAAACTTACTATATTCAGTCCACTGATTCTCCATAAAAGCAATGTGTGACTTTTTAATGTCTTTCATACATTTATCGATATTTTCGTCTACATAGTTACGAGTTACACCATCTTTTTGATTTATTGGTTCACCAATGTTCAGTAAACGCTTATTTTGCATATCAAATTGATTATCTGCGGTAAGCTTAAAACCAATACCTGGAGGTCCATGTACGATAATCGATTTATTATTATTACTTCTTCGTCTACCGAACTTGTCAATTGTGTTGTTTACAACAGCCATTTCTGTTTACGTCTGACCCCGTTTAAGCATTTCACAATATTTTATACTAATTAAATAAGTGTGAAATGAATTTTAACTTCACTAATAGATTATCCTTTCTTCCCTCATTTCTTCCAATAAACTGACTATTTCGTTATTGACACCATTGTTACCAACCATTTTTGAGCTATAGAGCAGGCGTAGGCGGTCCACCAGTTCTTTCGGTTTATTCCAATATACATAGTCAACACCTCTATTATTGTATAATTTATTAATAGGAACACCTAAGCCAGTTTTAGATCTCGTCACAACTGTAGAAGATACCAATGGTTCTATAATATTAGTGAATTTCTTCCATTTAGCTTTATTCAAACCCTGTTTCATATCATAATTTTTATATGGTGCTTTTGTCTGTTTTAAAATCCCACCATATAATTGACACTCTTTGTCGCCAATAATAGCCTCATTACTACGCGAAATTTGTGGTTGTTTCATAAATATCATATCATATAACTTAGGACTGCCAGAATACGTCCCCACCTTCTTAGTTCCACGCCACAATGTGATATTTCCATTAGAAAAGCGTATTTCAGCATTACCCATTTGTAGTTTTTCTGTATGGGGGTCTAAACGTACACCGTATATAGTATCATACCTAGCATTGTCGAATTTCAGATTTTCTAAATGTGTTTGCACTATATCACATTTTCCTTCTGCGCTAATAGAACTTTCTGAACATGGAGTGCTCATTAACGACGATCCCGGTGGTGTTTCCAAAAAATATTGTTGACTTGCATTTTTGTCACCATCTTCATCACTAGTTTCAGGTGTTGCTTTAAATGTACTAGTACTAGCTCTTGCACTTTCTATCGGTTGTGTTGGTTTCTGAGGTTGTGTTAGCGATTGGTTATGTGAAGCAGATGATATAACCTTTAATGGTTTTGTTATGGGTTCATAAATTTTTTCGAGTGTTAACTGATTCTCAACGTTTCTTCTCTTCACAGAGTTGAATTTTTTGCGCACTGAATCGGAGGCCTCAATCAATTCACGTTTCAGTCTTATTTCTTCCCTCATGTTTCTACCTATAGCACTACTGAGTTTATTCTCACCATTGTCATTCATGTCTAATAAATGCAGCCTCGCTGCTGAAGTTATCCCGATGCTATCTGTAGACCAATTAAAATTTTAATTACAATACTTCATGGATATATGAAACTATCAAGTCCTTTGCGATATCTCCCTTCATTTGCTTCTCTATCCTTGTCAATTACAAGAAACCCATATTTGTCTTTCCAACACTCTGCACACATTTCTTGAAATTCTTTATAAGTCACATCCGGTGAGACATGGTCTGAGAAAATGTGGTGTAAATTCATATCATCCTGCTTAAAAATTGCTATGAAATTACTATTATCCCTTACCAACTGTTTAGGGACGCGGGAATACGTTTGTGCCAAATAGAAACAATCTACATGTTTATGACGCCCCATTGAGAAGTATGCTCGAATAACATCTTGCTTTTCACATATAACATCATCAAATATAAATATAGACTCAGGCTCAGCGTCGGATGGTTGCACTATTTCCGCGTTGTTACTGAAGGTGTAATATCCTAACCCCGTAATCGGTGCTAATATATCGCGTAAATATTCATACTTGGGTTGATGTAAGGACTTTGAATATAAGTAAATGTTTGAAAAACGTAGCCCAAGTGGATGAGTAAGCAAAGTTATTAGTAAATTTGTTTTGCCACAACCACTTGGACCTATTAAGAGTCCGCGAATAGTTGAGGGAAGTAGCGGGCCATGGCGTGATTCGACTTGTAGTCCACACCCTACTTTTTCATCTAAATTATCTACAGCAAGTTTCTGTTTCTGCTTCACAATGCGCATCGTAGCACGGATGGATACTATATAAATAGATGTACGTATTGTGATTGTTATTTAAATGGTGTCAACCGAGAAGCACACACGTGAAAATCGTCGTGGTGTAAAGATTGGTAAGGGGGTAGTCAATTCTCTAATAAATAAGCTCCCATTTGAACTACACTTACCGGGAGGTTACCAGTATTGTGGTCCAGGCACCAAATTACAAAAAAGATTAGCCCGAGGTGATCCAGGCATAAACAAACTCGATGCTGCATGCAAGCAGCACGATATTGCATACGATCAAAACACCAGTAATTTAGCAGCCCGACACAAAGCAGACTATCAACTTGAACAAGCTGCCTGGAAACGAGTTAAATCAAAAGACGTAAGTTTCAAAGAAAAGGCCGCCGCGTGGTTAGTTACAACTATAATGAAGGGAAAGCAACGTCTTGGTATGGGTTGTACGTCAACAACACCCCGTACTACAAAGAAACGTATAATTAAAAAGAAAAACAAGAAAAAAACTAGAAATATAGCTTTTGGTGCTGGAATAGTACGTAAAGTACGTGATGACATACGTAAAGCCGGTGGTAAACGAAAAATCGCTAAGGACACAAAAAAAGTTACGCAAATTGCGCTTCAAGCAGCACGACGACACATGAGAGCAGCTGGTGGAAAACGTAATATTCGTACACCTAGGATAATACCAATACCGAAAGTGGGTGGAATTCTACCATTAATACCCATTTCTGCTGGATTATCAGCTTTGGGTAGTTTAGCTGGCACTGCTGCTGGTATAGCTAAAGCTGTAAATGATGTTAAAACGAGTAGAGAGGAATTAGCTGAAAAAAATCGCCATAATAGGCAGATGGAGGCGATTTCTATAGGAAAAAGTGGTAAAGGGCTATATTTAAAACCATATCGCAAAGGACTAGGACTTTATCTAAAACCACAAAGTTCAAAAAACTTCTAGATGCTCTACCCCGAAAACCTCTCACTAATATCGATCTTAAATATTATGCAGAGAAGATGAAAGTGCCCTATTTTCGGGGGATATTTATGCGGGACACTCTACCATATTCTGGACCACGTCATAATGAGTCGGCCATCATAAATCTAGACAGTATAAATGGCCCTGGAACACACTGGGTTGCATTTAAAAAACGTGGTAGTTTAGTCACATATTTCGATAGTTTTGGTGATTTACCCCCACCGATAGAATTAGTTTTATATCTGCGCAGAGGTTCAAAGTCGACTGACAAAATTTACTATAACTATGAACGCCAACAAAATTTTAACACAGTGTGGTGTGGTCATTTGTGTTTGAAGTTTCTCACTACAAAATAAATACAAACGCTTGTGAAATAACATCTGCAGACCTTGAAATGGATCGGGAAAGCATCAAGCAGATGGGTCAATCACTAATCGCATTCTCCCGTTTACGCAGTCTATTGAAGATGAGCAAACAACAACTGGCAAATATGCCTAAAGAAGTAATGATTGGATGTGCTGCACATGAAATTGCATTAGTATGGGACAAACTACCCCAGCATCTCCAGAATGATATTGATATTTTAAAATATCAATACTGTCAGGAACATTATCATGATGATGATGATGATGATGGCGGTGGTAGCAGTGTTGATGTTAATGATGGGCCGCCGCCTCGAAGAATATTTTGCTGCTACTGTAAAGTGCGCGATGTCAATGTTGCATCAAATAATGAGATACAAACGTCTCCGTCATCCAGCAAAAAACGAAGATTACACCACGATTATTGCTGTAGTTCACAATAAATTCATGAGAGAACACTAAATATCATCAGTCATGTCGTATACGTTCACTCTATCAAACCGATCTAGTGTGCTCAGTGCTGAGTTTTATCCTCCTATTGAATTAGATACTAATAGTCGATATGGGTTAGGATTAACAGGATTCTATTCTTACAATTCTATATTCAATGTGGACAAACCAACAATCGTTTTTGTTATCGAATTGGACCAAAAGTAGCCCCCACACTTATCCACATACCTTGCGGAGCCTATGAAATTGAAGAGATATATCGTGCAATACTGAAAGCTATGCCCGGTGATAAGAAAGAGGAAAAAGAAAAACTATTTCGACTGCGAGCGAACAACAATACGCTAAAGTGTGAGATTTGGTCAAAATATGGAATTGACTTTACACAAGCAAACTCTATTGGTAATTTATTGGGATTTGAATCGACTTATTTGCATCCAAACACTAATCATGAATCAACATTACCTGTTGATATTATGAAAGTAAGGATGATACGTGTAGATTGCAACATTATCTCTGGAGCATATCTGAATACCCTTAAATCCCATACCCTTTTCGAGTTCGACATAGATGTTGAACCAGGTTACAAACTTACCAGAGAGCCAGCGAACATCATATATTTGCCTGTTAGACCTGAAGGACGTCAGTTTATCGACAACATTACACTACGCATATTGGATGATAATGGAGATTTAATCAATTTTCGTGGTGAGAAGATTATCGTAAAGCTAGAATTGAAACAGTTTTAAAATCGCAAACACAATGGGTTTCCGATATAATCAACAACGATTAGCACACAATCGTTTCAATGTGATTGACGATAAAAAGACTAATGACTGCGGAAATCGACTCATTCAACGTGTAGAGCTTAAACGGTTAAGACATAACCTGCCAGCTAAAGACCGTGCATTTCTTCGATCCATCGGATTGAAACTGAGAGAAAAATAGTTAATAATGGTGACTTTTACATCTAGTGAAAAACTTGAGGTGTTCGAGGAACCTGTATTCGATCAGTCACTCGTTAGCTTACATGAGCATACATATAAACCACACGGTTCACCATATTATAGAAACTCTGATGAAGTACGCATTCCTGTCAATTTTCAGGACTTAATACTTGACATTACAGAGAGTTACATTTATATAGAAGGAAAATTTACCCCTAGTGATGTTACCAAGAAGTGTTATCTATCTAACAATGCGCTAGCTTTTCTCTTCGAAGAAATAAGATATGAAATGGGTGGTGAACAGGTCGCTGTCGTTAGGAAGCCTGGCATCACTACTACAATGAAAACTAGGGTGTCATATGGACAAACATCCCTCCCATCGCTACTAACTATAGGTTGGGGTCTCACCGAGAAAAAACAGGATATTTTAGATACTACCAGCCACGTTTTCAGCGGTAAACTCCCTCTTAAGTACCTCATGGGTTTTGCAGAAGATTATACCAAAGGTATTTTAAATACAAAACAGGAATTAATTTTAATTATAGCACGTTCCTTTAAAGACTCTTACATTGGAGAAGTTGATGCACAGTTAGAAATTAACAAAATCGAATGGAAGATAAGACATATTGTGCCTGAAGTTAGACAAAAGGTTAAACTATTAAAGAAAATTGATACGAGCAGTAATAATGCTAAAGTTAAAATGGCTTACCGTATGTGGGATCTCTATGAGCTACCCACTCTACGTGATACTGCTTCTGATATATGGGCTGTTAAAACCACTAACAGTCTTGAGAGACCTCGATACATCATTATCGGATTTCAAAACAATGGCAACTCTAGTGACAGAACCAAGGACGCTGCAAGTTTTATACATGCAGATATAAATAATATTCGGCTATATTTAAATGCCGAAGTATTTCCATATGAACGTTGGAATTTAAATTTCGATAAGAAACTCGACTCTGCAGCCTACTACGCCTATGAAAATTTCCAACGTAGTTATTACGATAAAGATATGAGTGAACCTATGATGGACCTTGGCGAATTCAGAAAAAATCCATTGTTTGTTATTGATTGCTCACACCAACCAGATGCAATGAAATCATCCACCGTCGATATAAAAATTGAATTTGAGACACGGAAGACGAAGTTTCTCGAACAAACTCGAGTATATGCACTTATACTTCACGATGCGTATTTAAGTTATAGCGCATTAGATGGTTCAGTTCAGTGTGGCATTGCTGGTGCTAAGTAACGAATACCTATTACCATGACGTCATTAGGTAGCCAATTTCCTACTTTGATAGTTGACTTGCAGGGGTTTCAATATAAAACAAATGATTTTACCGTTAAAGAATTAGCTGTTCTATGTTGTAACACTAATCAGCAAGCACACTATTTCTTCAAACCACCAAATCCTTTCTCATCACTAACCCAAGGTGAACAGACTCACTACCGATGGTTAGAAAACAACTACCATGGGGGCATAAAATGGAGTGATGGATATATTCAACTGTCAGAATTCCCACTAATACTTCATCGACTTTGTCAAAACCCAGTTAATAATTTTCGACGCAATGTATTGTCAGAGGATGTTATAATTGTATGCAAAGGCAAATTAAAGAAAAATGTTCTACAGCATCATCTAAAATGGAATAGAGTTATAGATCTAGATGACTTCTCACCCTGCATACCCAATCTAAAATCGTTAAAGGTACCAAGATGTATGGAACACACCCAACCAAAATATAGTCACTGCTCTCTTGCAAACGTTCACTTTCTTAACAAATGTATTATAGATTTAAATATAGAGTTAAAATAAATATCTTTAAATATGTTTATATTTAGGATTAATAATTAATATTTTTTAATTTATGTCACCAAAAATAATTATAAATAAATTAATGTATAATCTAATAATGTGTTTCATTTATTTCAATTTTAATTTTAAAAATAAAAACAACTATATTTCCATAATAATAATTTTATTACACCATTTACATATTAATATTATTAACAGAAGAATTACAATAAGTGATTAACTACTAATTGAGTTGTCTTCATCCTGTTCTTCATCAGATTGGTCGAGTTGATACTTTTCAATAATTTTCTTAGGTAAGTATTTTTCTATGTCACATAGGAAATGTTTTAAATTCATTTCTACTAGTTGCTCACAGAATTCCTCTAAATTCACAATACCACGAGAGAATTTACCACATAGTTGTGCACCTCTGTAATACCTCTCAGAATCCTCATTAAGCTGTTTAACTTTTTCAGCATCGAAGCAGTAATTCAGATCATAATTTATTGCATGGAGTCTATCCATACTTAAGTCGCCTAGTACAGAAGATAGTCTTTCAATTGCCGAATTAATGTCTTCTGCCCTTACCCAACGTTCTGCTGAATATTGCATCCACATTCTTGCCAGTTATAGTGAGGCTAGAAATCACATAAATAAAATTAGAATAAGTTATCAAATATGTGATAAAACTACTTACATCTCTACTACTATTGTAGTGTATTTGTAATATTTCAGTCTAAGTTATACTTTCACTATACCTTATTTATTGGTCTGATAATTTAAAGTATACAAATATTTTAAATAGTTTAAATCACGCAATAATTTCGAATTTTATTAGTGACCTTGATTTGGCACCGGTATAAATGGGTGAATTCTCTCCTAAATAAATTAACGCATATTTACCACTAGACGAATTTATTTCTTCTATAAAAGTTATATTTAATAGTTCAGCAATACGTTTAGGCAAAAATGATTTAAAGGTAGTACTTGTACTTTCATCAAATAAATGTACTAATATCGATTTTCCAAAACGTGTATTAAGCATTAACATTTTTTTAATGGCGTAAACCTTATTTAAAATTAACGATGAAATAGATTTTTGGTTTAAAACTTCAGTATCTTTAATAATAAGTTCATTAAGGGCTAATAAATCGATATTGGTAGTCATATTTAAGTAGTTGAGTACAGTGAAA
This sequence comes from Leptura quadrifasciata, assembly GCA_963675555.1. NCBI lineage: Eukaryota > Metazoa > Arthropoda > Insecta > Coleoptera > Cerambycidae > Leptura > Leptura quadrifasciata. Next base: position 52,900,085 of record OY776678.1, on the reverse strand, counting down.
GAATTACTAACCAAGAAATATTACAGAACTTTGCTTACTTAAAATATTTCAGATCACAGCACTATGCTCACTTATTAACTGTAGGTGAACCAGACTAAATATGATTTTGTTCTAATAGTCCGTGCTTTTTTTATAGAAAAAGTATACTACGTCACAAAATATAGAACCCCACCACATTTTACTGTGTACGTATTGAACTAATGTAATTTTAGAGGTCAAGTTGCGTGGCAAGGAGGAAGCTCCGTCCTTGCATTCTCTAATAGTGTTAGCCAAGGCCAAGGTCACCGCAAGTGATCGTTCTGGGTAACAGCAACACTGCGCCCTTGAAGTCGAAACGCACTACGGCCGTCCAAGGACAAGGTCACGGTATATGCTATGCGAACCTACGATGCCACCGTGGCCTTGAAGGAACGGACCACAGGTGCACGGTCAAGGTCAGTGGTGGGGGGAGACCGACCTACGGCTAACTTCCTCTACTAATGTGCGCCACTTCCCAAATAACAGCAAGTTCGAGCAATGAAAAAAATATGTCGTCGGGAATTAATTTGAATAATTGCAATAATTGTGTTATCAATATTTATAATAATTAATTAATTTATAATTTATGTTTTTAACTTGTATTATAACAGTTTAATAAATAGAATAATTCTTTTTGTCACTAATTTTGAAATACATTTTTCGTCACCAATTGCATAAAATTTTACTTTATGCAACTAGTTACAAAAAGTAAGACGTTTCATAATGTCAATCAGTTTTAAAAAGTGTCACTTTATATGTCAAAATTAGAAAAAGTAACATTCGATAATGGAATTATTTCACAATTATTTTATCGAAAATATTTTGGAATGTTAATAATGTAATTTGCATATTGGCTAAGTTCATGAAAATCTAGATTTGACAATAGTTCATCATTAACAATCTAGATTTTCTAGACTTAAGAGGTCATTCATATAATTTGAAATGCGGTTAAAATATTTATAACATTTACAGTCATATACCGTAAGTAAACTTAATTTGTTGAGAAATAAAACTGTTTTCTATATTTTCATATTTATATTTCTCATGGATCGTAAGTGATGAATCAAATAATCAATGAGTAAATATGGAAATTAATTTTTTTGATGTTGAACAAAACCGAACGAAGGTGCATTGTTGAGTAAGCAATTGGAAGTGCAAATAAAGGGAACAAGCGAGCCAAGTTATTAAAACAGACCGTTTATTTCTGCCAAATATAAAGATCGTAGACAACTGAAGGAAATCGATAATAAATAATAATTTTCTTAGCAAAGAGAACGGAAACATGCTAGTCAATACAATCAAATAAGTAAAAAATCTTTTGTAATCACAGAAATAGATAAAGAATCTCATCGTACATGTCGCGGGAATAGCAAGAAATTTCATCTCTTATTTATTTGTAGTAGACACTATAAAATAAAATAATTTGCAACAGAAGATGAAAATACAATTTTAATCGTGAGTGAACAATTATTCTCGAACCGTGTTAGCTGTAAGTGGGGCAAGTTTACGAACGATAAAAATGTATCTCATGTTGAGTAGGAAATGCTATTCCCTATACTTATATGTATTTAGTTCATTTGTTTATCATTTCTACAGTTTATAAATGATTATATAGACAAATTCATAGCTTTGTTGTGATTTATCAGGACAAAATATTATTAGGAGCAGTGTTTCTTGCTTCAACAATGTTCAGTTGTGTACCCTGTTCATTCATTTCATTATCGGAATTCATAATTTTCGATCTGAAATCACTTTAGGTTCAATTTAACTGAAAACAAACTGTGATGGTTCAAATTATTAATTGTTTGTTTAGTCTTTTTTCATACAGCAGTTTATTATTGCATTCACATATATATCATTCTCACGAAAACGTGCAATTTGCTGTCCTCGAAGAAAATCTTGGTATTTTATTGTTTAATGGAGCATGTGTTTTATAAGCAAAGAAAACCTTTATTCGTGTACAAATTAGTTAATTTAATTAGTTTATTTTTAACAATTTTTTATTTAATACAATTTTATGAGATCTCACCTCCGTTGACATTCCAATAGCATAGTGGCTACTTTAAACAACAACTTAATTATGTTAAGTATGGATTGGTACATCCAAACCCTCAGTAATTTTGGCACAAAAGCTAGTTTCATAATAATGCCTTTTTCTTACACCAACAAGTAGTAAGGTCCTGACTTTAATTCTCATTTCCGTTAGTAAATTTACTTTGTCAATAAAAGTAATAAGTATGGCAGTTTTGTTCTGTAATGTTTGGTCCAAACACGCTACTTCGCAGTTTTGATTATGTTTAAAGAAAAATCTGAGTTCACCATTAGCTTAATGCTCATATCAATTAACGTTCTGTTACCTACTGTCCCTTATTGCATATTTTTGGGAAATAATCGAGGCAACATATGCGGACGACTAGCTGGTTTTAGCTGAACCAAAGAGTCATGTATTCGGAGAACTTGCTAGAGATGTGAAACTTGCCCTCTTTGAATATGTGACATAAAAGACACATTTTTCCTTTATTCGGGAAAAGAAGACACATTTTTCTTTTATTCGGGAAAAGAAGACAGTGACAAATTGATGTTGTTTGGGCACGATGTATAGTTAATTATTAGTTGATTTGTCTCTTTTCTCCGTAAAACTAGTCTCCTACAGACGAGAACGAAATTAAAGGTAAGAAAATCAATAGAGAATAAGATGAATAATAAAATATATTACAGAAATAAATTAATTTTATAATATTATTTTATTTGAAATATAAATTTTATGTTAATAAAATTGTATCAGCGAAACAGAATAATTTAATACAAAAAAAAAAATAATAGTGAATATGATACCAAATCTCCCAATCAATCAAATCAATACAACTTTATTAAGAATAAAAATTTATATCTGCCTCCCCAGAATCCACCCCGGGACCTACCGTGCAACCACCGCGTTGTTCGCGGTGGAGGATTGGAGGGTTCGGCGGAATGGGACTGGTTCGGCTAAAAGACAATTAGACAATTAGAAACAGTTAAACCCAAACACCTTCCCTCGCAGATGGATTAAATTAGATTATAAAATTAAAACATATCTGAAAAAAGATTTAATAAAACTTAAAACTACACCTTTTAAAAACTCACGCACTGTCACTGATTAAATTTTGATTCTGACGCAGGCACCTCAACTTGTACAAGGTGCCTTCCGCGAGATATGTCAATGCTGGGCTGCGCGTGGCTGGCCTAAACTTTGATTTTAAAAATTTTGGTTTGGTGAAAATATTTATGTGAAATGAATTCAGAAAACAAAAATGCACAAAAATGAAATAAACCAAAAATAAACCAACAGAACAAAAAGAAACAAATATAAAGAGAGAGGGGGACAGGAAAGATTTAAAGATACAAAAGGTATGAAATATCAGTAAAGGTAGATAGGGTAAGCGGAAGTTATAGTTGTTGAAGTTTGGCTACAGAGGTTGCCGGAAGATTGGTAACGTTTGGTATGGTAGGGTTACCAAATCTCCCAGATTTCCGGACTGGGTTGAAGGTGGAAAGCTCTGATATTACAGTTCAGGCCTCAATTGTCTCGTAGAGTATCAAGTCTAGATATATCTTTGGCAAATTATTCTTACAAGACGGCGTTTGATTCTAAGGAGTTTAGGTGTGATGTAGAATAGCTTTTAATTTATCTAATTTGTGTAGTTAATACAAGATCGAAGGTATAAACGCCTTAAACAAATGCAGAGAAACATTATCAAACCATGCATCTTGGAAAAAGTAACAATTGCAAACGTAGATGCAAAATTGCATATAAATAAACGAAAATACTTAAAAACTTTTAAATAAAACTGCTTACTATGTAAGACTGCTTAAGAGTAAAGTAAATTTTGTTGTAAATTTTATGAGTAAATTTTAGTAGTAAATTTTATATGCTAATTTGCAAACTATAAATTACCAAAAATGCGACGGAAAAGAATATTTTATTACCATGTGGTAATATGTAGTATTTTAATTACTTATTGAATTAAAAAATTTAATTTAATTCATTTAAAAAAATTGAAATTGCATTACGGACATAATTGAAAATTATTAAAATTTAAAAGACTAATAAATACAATTTACCTGGCAGTATTAAACACAACGAAACGTGGATATGAATGTAATATGAATTAGTGAGGATCACACAGTTGAATGTTTGTAGTCTCAATGAGATCAAATTCGACAGGAATACGATAAAATATTTTATATTACAACCTGAAATACGGTACCAATATACAAACTTGAAGAACCTACTTTTACTAATTAAATTGAAAGCTGTAAAATGGTAGAAGAGTTGCCATCTGTTGATGGGCGACTTAAGCGCACAACCTGGTTTCTTACTTAGGTTTCCTTACTCAAGTAAATTATAGAACCGATTAATAGAATCGATAAAGGGAATCTATAATATCTACATACAAACTGACAGTGAATAAATGGCATTTATTGCAAATATAACTTGAGAATGAACTGCCTTAATAAAAAGTAAGTTGTTTACAACTGTTTTGCAAGGATTCAGTAAATATATTACATCATATAGGATTCACTATATAACAGGAGAATGAGGAAGTTTCAAAGGTAAGGAAAATAACTACATGTACATAGTATAAAAATGAAATATAAATGAATGTAAGTAAATCTGTTGCAGGTTTGGTATAGACAATTGGTTCTAAAGTGCTATAACAGAGATACATAATAGTGGTTAAAAAAATGACTGAGTTCCTAAGATACAAAAATAGGTATATAAAACAATGTGAAATAATTTAGCAGTTGTACAAAGAAATATCTGATAGTTGAAATAGTCTCACTTACAAAATCTGAACCAAAATGCTATAGAGATCGTGCTAAATATAAGGAAAATACCAATTATTATAAAAAATTGTTAAATGGACATAGGCCATGTAACAGTTCATAAACAGGTTAAGTGATTACATGATATTAATTTAGTATTCTGTTTTCATATTAAATAATTATGGTATATACGATCTTAATAAACACTAAAAGTCAGCATCTCCTTTATGAGATAACAAATTATAGATTTAGATTAGCTTGGTTTGGCTATTTTTATCATTTACGCAAGTCGATACTTAATGATGACTGGGTTAAAGACTAGGATAGTAAGGGATGCACATTTATATTCCTATATATTTCATTGAAAGGGGACTTTTTATGAAAATATGAAATTTTTAATTAGTTTTTGATTTTAATTCAGATTATAATTTTTCATAATGTTTAACTTTAAATGAAATTTGTTGTAGGTTTTCTCATACAACAGACTAAATAATAAACTTCATCATGTTAAAGGACATCTCACACCTCTTAGGGATTTTCATACTCCGACAGAATTTCTTGAAATTTTACTATGCTGTTAGGACTGTCAAAAGTGAGAATTTTGTTCAGTTGCACCACCTATACACGGTGATATAGAAACAATGAATTATCATTTGTGAGATCTCATATTCTAAATTCAATTAACATAATACTTTCAAGGAAAAATATGTCTACTATTATTTTGTTTTTATAAAATGTGTTTATATCATATTAGTTATATGATTTCATTATATTTCTTCATAAACATATCTTATTGTCTTAAAAGTAAGCATTTTAAAATAATAAACAATGAAAACGAACGTAGTGTTTATAAGAAGAATATGAAAAAAAATATCAATTAGATATTTTGTGCCTTTTGTCCACCAAATACTATTTGACAAAACCAATATCCAAAACAACTTTGAAACAAAATAACAATAATTACTGTATTATTTGGGGCCCTTCATCCCTATTTGCAGGAACTAATACATTAGTTTATAAGCCATATAATGGGTATTTCACTGCTTGCTGGTGTCTCGTATAACCTAAGTACCTTACACTAGCAACATGAACACATACACCAAGAGTTCTTGAATCCCCTTTACTGGTACAGTAGGTATCTGTGACAGGATTAATCTGGGCATCAAGGAGGTAGCAAATATGATACAAAAAGTCTATGTTTCACAGCTTGAGCAAACCTTGAAAATATTTTTGCCCTTAACAATTAGTCAATCAAAGTGTTGCAATCTGAAAATAAATTCGTTATTTGCTTCTCTTTCCACGGTGCCTTGAATATATACCGGAGCTAATTTTACTTGACATTTGTCAAATGTTTTAGAAAGTACACATTTTAAAGGTAAAATAGGAAACACCATAATATCAATGTTGTCCATATTAATCCAAGGAGACCACAACGTAAGTTGAAATTTCCTAATTGAATTTTTGTCTGCAATGAATTTTCAAGGTTACGCGCTATAGCTAACATTTTTTCAGCAAGTTCTTCATTGCCAGCTTACATTTGAATTAATCCTCTAAATACATTATTTATAAGGGCACAAACTATTTTTAAAAAGCGGGCCAAATGAAAATATTGCTGCATGTGTATTAAGTCTCTAAAAACTTGAAAATTGATTTTAAATGACCATTTTGCGACCCCACTATCTAACAAGCCTTGGTTATTTTTCTCTTCACTACAGTTTCGATCAGTAGAAGCCAAATTTCAACCAAAAGATTCATTCATCTTTTGTTTGAAATTTGGCTTTGAATTTGTACTTGGGGGTCAGACTGGATCAACGACTGAAGTTTAATACGGACATTAATGGAACAGTACAGACGGTTTACTCCTTGTCCAGTAGTCTGTATCCACTCATGGTTAGGGGTAGCAGATTTAACCGACAGAACAACGAATTGTTGTACACAATGGTGGTCAGGCCGTCCATCACATGCGCGGTGCCGGTGTGATGCAGAATACCGACCACGACAATGAAAAAACTAAAAGTGCTAGAACACAAAATAATGCGCCTCATATCGAATTCTTGAATCTACACCTCCCTCAGAGACCTCTACGCCCGATAGGACTCTCAAAACTTCTACTCGTTCAAGCTGGGCGATAGTTCGCTAACTAGACATAACGCAAATTAGACAGCATAATGTGCCATTTCGGATCAAACACCCCTTACCATACCAGACGTTACCGATTTTCCGGCAACCTCTGTAGCCAAGTTTCACCAACTATAACTTCCGCTTATCCTATCCACCTTTACTGATATTTTATAACTTTTGTGTCTTTATACCTTTCCTGTACCCCTCTCTCTTTCTGCTTGTAACCTTTTCGTCCCGTTTGTTTTTATTGGTTTCTTTTGTGCATTTTTGCCTCCAAATTCATTTCTCACCATAAAATATTGGTAAAACATTTCGAAATCAAAATTATTAAAATCAAAGTTTAGGCCAGCTATGCGCATCCCAGCATTGACGTATCTCGTGGAAGGACATTCAAGTTAATTTGCCTGAGTCAGATACGAAGTTTAATAGTGTTTTGTGCGCGAGTTTTTTAAATATAGTGTAGTATAGTTTTGTTAAATTTTTGTTATTAAATATTTAGAAATTTCATTACCTTCTTTTATCTACTTTTGCGGAAGATGTTTAGGTTAAATTTAATCAATTTTTGTTTATCCCCAAACCAAACCTATTCCGCCCGATCCTGCAATCCGCCACCGCGATCAACGCAGTGGTTGCACGGCGGTCAAAGTATGGGTTCTGGGGAGGCACCATTGTATTTTTAACTGTAATAAGGTCTTGTTGAAGTGAGTTGAATTGGTTATTTCTCTGGAAAGATTCGCCTCTTGAGTAGTAAATTGCCTTTGGTTTCTTAAAATACAGTTGGAATTTTTACGTTTAAGTTTTCCACAAAATCAACAGTATCTCTATAACCGCGACCTATTACAAAGACATCACCATCTTGAACCCATTGTCGTATATTTAGTCTATCTTGATCCATTTCGTTTCTTAGATTAGATTAGATTAACAAAGGAGCTGGTTGTTTAGCCTTTACCACCGCGATCTTTTCAGGTCTATTGTGATGCTCCCAGAATATCTTCCTTATAGTACCTCATCCAGCTTTGTCCTTTGTACTAGACTCCACAGCTTTGACAAAGGCCCTTTTGTATAGCTGTCCGCCCTTGGTTTTTCTTCTCCGAGTACTTGGAATCTCAGACTCACCAGGCCTTCACAGTGGCACAATACGTGAACTGAGGTTTCCTCTTCCTTTTGGCAGAATCTGCATATCGCGTCCTCTGCCACGCCCATTAGACTCATGTGTCTATTGAGTCGGCAGTGGCCAGTTAGAAGGCCCACTAATTACTCCGATGGCCTTCCTATTCTGGCTTAGTAGGTCTTCCGTAAATTTGGCCAAACGTTCTTTATTGAACTCCTTGGCCTGTCTCTGTCTTGGGAGATTCCTCCACCATTCCAGAGATTTATTTTGCACCTTATAACCGCAGCATCATTATCTCGTATATTCGGAAAATAGGGACCTCCTGAGGCTACAGCACTGGCCCAGCCCGTGGAAATGCGTCATATTCATTCCCATCTTGAAGCCGAACAAGAACGCAAAGTTCGCCCGTAGTTACACGTCCATCTCGTTGCTGTCGGCGATCTCCAAGTTGGTGGAGAAAGAAGATCGATGCTGTTCAGGAAGAGATATAATGAGTCTCAGTTCGGCTTTACGAAGGGCAGGAGCACGGTGCAACAGGTCGTTAATGTAGTTAATGACGTGAAAGTACAATACAACCTCGGGAAGAACACCGCCATGCCATGGTGCTCCTCGATATTGAGAAGACGTTCGACGCCGTCTGGTTCCCGGGATTACCCTAAAAACTTCATAATTATAACTTCCCGACATAAACTTTAGGCCAGCCCTGCACAGCCCCACATTGGAGTATCCCGCGGAAGGCACTTTGTTCAAGTTGTGGTGCCTGCGTCCTGATCCCAAATTAAAAAGTGTAGTGCGCGAGTGTTTGTAAAGACTGTAATTTTAAGTTTAAAGTTAAGCTTGTTTTCAAGTATGTTTAATGTTATTATCTATTTTTATTTTCATACAAAAGGAGTATTTTAACTGTTTCATTTGTCGTTCTCGCTGATCCAGGCCTGTCCCGCCCCATCCATCACCGCGTCAACGCGGAGGTTGCACAATCGGTTCTGGTGCAGGGCCCGGTGAGGCAACTGTTGTATTCTTATAAATACTAACCTAGTGTTTAGCATGTATCTTCATTACTTAATATCTTAAAATGCTTACTTATAAAACAATAACATATATCTATGAAGAAATATAATGAAATCTTATAGTTATTTCGGGATTTTTATTAATTTTACTTCCACGTCCAGTGGAAGTATAGTAACGCAAAAAAAATAATAATTTTTTTTGTTGAAATAGGTTTACAATGTCATGAATCGTCGAGTTTTTAAATGTGAGCAAAAAAAAAAAAAATTCCTGTCTGTCTGTCTGTCGGTCTGCCTGTACCTGTGTTTGTGCGCACGTTTACTCTGGAACCGTTTGTGATATTGACTTGAAATTTGGTACACTTATGTATTTCAACGAGATCTGGAATTAGATTATACTGTGATCTAATTCTGTTGAAGGGTTCGGGGGTAAATGGGGTAAATAATAAATAAATAATATAATAATAAATAATAAATAATAAATAATAAATAAATAAACACCACAGAAATTAGACAACCCCCAATTTCAGAAGCCAGGGCTTGTGCGGAACGGGGTTACACATTGAAAAAACGCGGACATACAACCATTTCCCCCGACAGTGTCGGAGCCAGGATTCGAACCCGGTGGTGCAATGTCCGTGTGATTAATCGCAATTGCCACCTAGCGCCTTAACCCACTCGGCTATCGACCAGACAAAGGGTAAATAAGCAAAGCAATCAGGTAAGAGTCCATAAAATAGCAATTTAGGGCATGTACGAAAAGTTAAGGTTTCAAATTTTTTTTTGGCATCACCTCCAATACCACCCCTACACTATTATGAAAGGGAGTAAAAAAAATAAAATGTGATTTAGTGTGTATATAAAAACGAAACGTCTAAAGAAGTTTTTTTAGCGCTAGCTACCCCTTCTACCATTTCTATCCCCTGCCTATTATTAAAGGGGATAAAACAATTGTAATGTGATTTAGTGTGTATACAAGAACGAAACGTCTAAACAAAATTTTTTTTGCGTTAGCTACCCCCTCTACCACCTCCATTGCCACCCTCACCTTAAAGGAGGTAAAAAAAAAAATGTGATTTAGTGTGTATACAAAAACGAAACATCTAAAAAAAAATTTTTGGCGTTAGCTACCCCCTCTAGCACTCAAATTGCCATTCCCATCCCATTATTGAAGGGGGTAAAAAAAATTAAAATATGATTTAGTGTGTATACAAGAACGAAACGTCTAAACAAATTTTTTTTAACGCTAGCTACCCCCTCTACCACCCCCATTGCCACCCCCACCCTATTATTAAACGGAGTAAAAAATTAAATTGGGATTTAGTGTGTGTACGAGAACCAAGGGCCTCTAAAAATTCTTTGGCGTTAGCTACCCCCTCTACCACCCCCATTGCCTCCCCCACCCTATTATTAAAAGGAGCAAAAAACTAAATTGGGATTTAGTGCGTGTACGAGAACCAAGGGCCTCTAAAATTTTAGCATTAGTTGCCCCTCTACCACTCCCATTGCCACCCCGACCCTAATGTTTAAGGGAATAAAAAATAAATTGAGATTTAGTGTGTATACGAGAACCAAGGACTTCTAAATTTATTTTAAAATTAGCCCCACACTATTATTAAAGGGAATAAAATATTACATTGGGATTTAGCGTGCATAAGGCTTGGATGCAAAATCTGGATGTGGAAACAGTGATTCCGTGGGCAGCGGTTTTATCATTGTCGTCGGTTTTTCCTTGAATGTATTACGCTAATTGAATTTAGACTATGAGTTCTCACAACTGATAAAGAATTTTCTATATCACCCTATATTGGTGCAATTGGACAAAATGCTCAGTTTTGACAGCCTTATAAAATTTCAAGATCTGTCCGCGTATGAGAACCCCAAAGTAGTGTGAGATGTCCTTTAGTTTTGTGGATTAGTCTTGCTTATTTGCCTTCTTTTTTACCAATTCTTGTCACACTACATTATTGCGTCTATGTAACAATTTAAATTAATTATACAAAGCAAAATTGGAGTTAAGTAATTTGTAATTGATGTGTGCAAACCATTACTGAAATATCTAGATAATATTATATTTTATTATGTAAGACAAAATGTTCGCTAAATATGATTCGAAAAAGAAGAACTTAATCATTTTAGAATATTAAATACGTCCTTAATGAGACTTAGAATTTTTTCCCTCTGGAAAAGAATTAAAAATATTTTCTTTGCACTACTAGAAATGAATTCTAAATTAGAGTTCTTAGTATATGTGTTAAACTAGGTAAAGTTGTTATTGATATAACTAAGGGAAATACCCTAGCAAAACTTGCTGCAACAAAAGGATACGTTGACTATTTTATAGGAAACTTCAAGGATTAAATAAGTATATTATTCCGTAAAGTTACGCTTTGTGCAAAGTGAGAAGAAAAAGGGCCATTGTATTGAAACAGGGTAATTTAACGTAAACTTGCACGTATATACGCTGAATATTTATATAGAAGGAAATAATTAAAAGCAGACTGGAGGATTCACATCTAGGGACTAGCGAGCCTAATTAGACCTGGTCTCGTATTCAGAACAGTGTACCTGCTACATCACTTGCTGTGGCAGCTTAAATATTAATTGTATACCCTCTTTGTCGTTTACGTTATTTGCTTTGAAATGCTTTTGTTCCGAAATGACAGTTTACAGAACCTTAATTTTTAAAGCTTTGTGCAGTTCACGCTTGCAGATAACGTCAAACGAAATTCAACAACCTGCCTTGCTTTTAATCTGTGGTATTTAACACGAGAAACAGGGAAATCTAGAAGAATAATTGGGAACGCCACGATTATTTTCACTAACTTGATTTTAAATTTATAGTGCAATGCAATAGAATTAGGTATAAACGTTTGACTATAGAAATACGTAAATTTATCTGTGTAAAGGAAAATAGCAATTTCTTGTACTATACACTAAAAATACTAGAATATAATTGTTATTTAGATTGCGTGATTTGAAATATTCCAGTAATACCTTAATATATCACTATAATGTTTTATTAATAACAGTTTTCTCTCAAAGCGTGTATCTGTTCATCAATTTGTCCATCTGTTCGTCGTCCCGTTTCTTATAAACACGGTAACTCAAATGTAAAAGTTCGATGTTATTGTAATTTTGGCAGTAAGTTAGAGCTAATGAAAAATACCTATTAAAAAAACTAAACTAAAAGTTTAAGAACAAAATTAAGGCATATGAGTGTTCCAATAACACCACAGGCAATTACGACTCCCTTTATCGCGGAATAATATTCTACAAGAACACAAATAATGCATAGTATAGTGACAGAAGTTCTTTAACTATTGTTAAGTATAGTAATTATACCTAAAAACACAACTTAAACTTAAAAATATTAAAAACTGTAACTGCGTGGATATTCTATAAACTGTTCAACAATTTAATAAAAATTAAAAAAATTAAAAAAAATTTCTCGAAATAGGGTAAATTGGTCATTTTTACGGGTGGTTTTTCAGATTTAATTTATTTTTTACCCTTTAAAATGCTAGTTGAGAAACGAGAATTGTGCCCTTTAATTATCGATGGTCAAGGAACTTTCAGCTCAAATTTAGTGAAAATCAGTTCACCGCCTCCCACAATATGTACATAAATATACTGAAAAAACGTCAAAAATTGAATTACGGCTAACTTAGCCAAAATTAAACAGAATTTGATGAAACTAACTATATAACCAAAAAATAGCCTGCCAAATTTCAGCAAAAAATATCCAACAGTTTGGCCGCAAATCCATTTTTAGTCCAAATTCCACAAAATTTTCAAAACTTTCCCCAATTTGCTCAAATGATCGAACGAAATTTTTTTAACCAAAATGAAGGTATAAATGAGGCGGTGAACAGATTTTCACTAAACTTGAACTGAAGGTTCCCTTGATCATCTATAATAAAAGGGCCCTGTGCTTGTTTTTTAAGTAGCATTTTAAAAGGTGCAAAATAAATTAAAACTGAAGAACTACCCTTAAAAATTACCAATTTCCTTCTTCGTGAAAAAAAAGGGTTCCCCACCTACTCGAAAGGTATTCTTAGCTTCACCAAAACAAACTTTTTTTTTTTATGTCGCGTTGCTCCATGTAAAATTTTCTCTGAAAATCTAATTTTACTCCACTAAAAGGCAAACGAAGTCCCAGATCTTACGGATCCTTATAGTGAGTGTACAATAAAAAGAACAAGTAAAAGAATACACTTTATTATAACAATATTCAAAGTAGTAAAAACAAGAAAGGTAAAAAAATTTACAATAAAATAAATATCAAGAATATAGCAAAATCTAGGATTTTTCTCAGCTAACGCAAGGAAAAAAATTGGTGATCTAAACAAATTTTACAAGGAATATGATATACAGTAGTTACTTAACTTTTACAAAATAATATGTAATAAATATGTTCGTAAATTTTAATTTTTTTTTTCAATACGACCTTTGTGGCTTTAAGTTGCGATGAAAAACAATTAAAAATAAAAAAAGTTAGTGACCCTGTGCGCCTTTAATTTTTCAATGGTAATATATCGGAGAAGACCTATATATTTAATTTATGCATTAAAATGTAGGAGAGGTTCTTGCATGTGGAGTCTCCTTCTACGTAAGATAAAGACTTACATTCCCTCAATTTTAATTAAAATAACTTGAGGATGCGTCCTCGACAACAAAGTCAAATTCAACTTTATTCTAACACGGCATTGTGTTATCGACTGATTAAATTCGGTTACGGGAATAAATCCAGTTAGAAAGTAAATTCGGCCAATTTACTTTTTTAATTAACTGCTTTTGTTTGGTTTTGCAACAGAGTGGGTATTGCAATACATTTGGAAAGGCCACCGAAATCCCTAAAATTAGAAATTACAGGGGTAACCATAGGCGTCGCTTGAGTCGTTGGGTGGGTAATGGTGAGTCAGTGATACTAATGCAAGGCAATAGGATTCACTACAAAATATACTTTTCACGGCTTCGCAATCTCATCTGAAATGTCAACTGTGATGTTTTTCACAAGACACAGATTGAGAACTCCAGACACTGTGAACTTATGTGGCTATACTATACCTGTAGTCAACGATTATAAATATCTAGGCATTGTACTAGATAAAAAACTTTTATGGACCAAGCATATAACGCATATTAAAAATAAATGCGAAAAAGGCATCAATATGCTAAAATGCGTCTCAAGAAATAAATAGGGAGCAGATCCCAAAATATCTTTAATGTTGTACAGGGCGTATATTCGCTCTATTTTGGATTACGGATGTACACTGTATGGATCTGCATCCAAGACAAATTTACTAACCTTGGATCGAATACAATTCAAAGCAATGCAAAGCAATTTTAGTTGAGGCACAGGAACCCCCGTTAAATTTGCGAAGACAATATCTAACAAACAAGTTTCTAATTAAAATAAGGGAGCTTAATACAAATATGGTAATTAGAAGAATTTGTGCGCTTACATCTGAATGCCTAACTAATAGTTTTTGGTCACTAAAAAATAATCCTCCGCTTGTAGATGCTTTTCTGGAAACAAATAAATATAATAACAATTTAAATATTACATCTAAATACCCAATATTCGCGAATGAATACGACACTATTTCGTTTAAACCCACTCTCATATTCCTAATTATGGTGACTACCCTATAGAAAATCAAAATATAAAAATAAAAATAAAGTCCATAATGAGCTATCATAGTAATGAAACAATAATATACACAGATGGGTCAAAAAATGAAAAAGGAACTGGTTGTGCTGTTTACATATCAAACACCAATCAAGCTTTTATGTATAGAATTCTCGATCAGAGTTCAATCTTCACCGCAGAATTATACGCATTAGACTGTGCACTTAATATAGTAGAAGGTAATATGGGAAACTCCACAATTATATCAGACTCACAAGCTGCATTATTGGCTTTCTCAAGGAACCCAAAATAATTCAAAAATTTATAATTTTTAACATCAGAAATAAACTAAACTCGCTAACTAGGAAAGGTGTTACCATCACATTTATTTGGGCCAAAGGACACTCAGGGATCGACGGTAATGAACGAGTGGATCAATTAGCAAAAGAAGCTATTAACAAAACAGAAATAAACAATATAATTTTCAATTCTGACATTAATAATTTGTTTAAAATAGGCATGAAAGAAAACTGGCAAAAGATATGGGCAGAATATGTTAGATCTTCGAAAAACCACTATGTATTCATTCATCCTTCCTTACCCGCGTCAATCCATTACATATTTGATTATCATGTCCAAGATATGTCTCTACTACCATAACTAGACTGAAGCTAAACCATGGGACTTTTCCGTCACGCCTTTATAAATTAGGGATTGTAGAGTCGCCGTGCTGCTCGTGTGACCACGATGCTATAGGCGATTTAAACCATTTAATTTTTGCTTGTGGCAATCACCGGCAAGCTACCGAAAACCTAATTAATCAATTAAAGATTTTAAATGTTCAGTTCTCTATCAATTTAACACATTTACTAGTGCTAACAATCCGCAAATTTTTAACGCAATTATAAGTTTTGTGAGACAGGCTAATTTGAAAATGTCGCCACCTTTTATTTTACTAACTACTCTGTGGCAAAGATATTTCTGATGCCGCCACCCCCCCCCCCCAAAAAAATACTTTTTAGAGCATTTTTTAAATAAAAGCTTTTTTTAATAAATATTTTCTTATGTAATTTTATTTTTTACTTTTTATAAAAAAAAATATTCATTAATAAATTAAATAAGCCCTAAAACTAAATCAATAAATAAATTCTACATTCTTTCCAAATTAAATTTTATCATCCATATTTCATTTCTATAGTATAAATTTCTAACTACGTTAGATATAAACTTCAAGTCAATATAGGAATATTGCTGAATAATTATTTATAAATGATATAAATAGTCCAGAATTGATACACACATTACTTACTCATTGGTAGTACATAATGCACTCATTGATATTCAGTCAGTCAGCAAGGAACTACCGGACTCATCTTCTCCACCATGGACTGGTAAGAGCTTTTTATTTTATATTTTATTTTTGAACTCTTTCTTTTGTGGTCCTGTTTGATATTTAATTTCTAATAACATGTTGATTATATTTTGATTTTAAATGATGGATGAATGATTATTTTACTTAAAAAATTAAACCTCTCCATGTCAAGCTCCCCCAGGTCATGACAATAATATTCCCGTGGAGGTTAATGATGAGGGAATAATGGATCATTATTCCCTCAGGGAAACGTAGTGGACAGTGATATTGAAGAAACGTTTTCTTGTACAGCACCAGATATTTTTGAAAAAAAGCGGAAGCATCAACATCTACATTACTGCCAGAAAAGTCAAAACGTTTTTACTACAAGCCTCATGGCCTGGCGTATCAGAAAAACAACTTCATTTTCAGTAAACGCATTACTGGCCTATTTTGCCGAATTAGGAGAAAATATAAATCTTCTTCATTGTGGTAATATTACTCTATGTTGAAAATTGATTTTATATTAAAGCGCAACGTGAATATGGGAAAATATAGTAAGCTGCGTTATTTTTGGAAAAGAAAATTAAAACGCTACCAAACAAAGAAATCTGAATTATTAACCCCTGGAGAAATAAAGTAATTTATCTCAGAAGCACCTGATGAAGTTTATCTTTTACATAAGGTAATAATTATCGTATTACAAGTATTTCTAATCTAGCGTTACAATGTGTTATATTATATATTAACTACCAGAATTATTGGTGCATATCGTTCTAATGAAATGTAAATAGAGGATGTGAAAGATCTCGGTAGCACGTTATTAATAACTATACCTAAAACAAAAACTAAAGTTATAAGAAAATCTGCCATTCGTGATCATTTTTATAATATTGTGAAAAAGTATATGAATCTTCGGCCATCTCATGTAGTAATAAATTCATTTTTTTTAAATCACCAAAAATCTAAATGCACTATACAACGAATTGGTAAAAATAAATTTGCCATCATAGAAAGATAAATAGCAATGTATCTGAAATTACCTAATCCTGATAGATACACAGGGCACTGTTATCGAAGATCTTCGGCTACATTGTACATTGACGGGGGTGGCGATATAAGAGGCCTAAAACGCCATGGAGGCTGGAAATCGACACAGGTAGCCGAAGGATACATCGACCAATCTCTAAAAAATAAGTTGACCACAGCTGACACCATTTCAAAACAGGTATACAATACCGAAGTCTCCACCTCGAACTACTATAATTGATGATAAAAATATTGCAAATAGTAGTAACATTAATATACATTTTGCTGGAAAGCAAAAAAAATTACATAATTTTTTATTTCTAAAAATTAGTCGTAGATAAAGTATAGTATACAACTCGCTATAATGAATACTGTATTCCCTCGGATGATTACAACACATACTCTCTTCGCTCGCTCGTACTTGTAATCATACTCGGGGATAATAGTATTCATTATAGCATCATTGTATAATACACTATTACATAACGATACATTCGGATATTTTTCTTAATTTTTCTTACATGTGCATACAAAAATCTTTGGTAAAACAAAAAGTTGCTTTATACATTAAAAAAATCTTATTTTATTTCGACGAAAATTGTTGTTCTAAATATAAATTTCCTTAAAAAAAAATGTTTATAACAATGGGATCCGAAAAATCAGTGCAGTCCTCCGTAATCCATAATCAAAAACTACCCTAGAAAACCAAGGAGTATACGAAATCCCGTGCCAAGATTGCAACAAATAATACATAGGACAGACTAATAGACGTATTAGTGTAAGAAAGGAAGAACATATGAATGCAGTACGAAAAGAGGAGAAAGCTTTGTCCCTAGCACAGCATATAAAATCCACAGGACACAAAATAGACTTTGACAACACCAGAACAGTAGCTAATATCAAGCATTATAGGTCAAAGATTACCAGAGAGGCCACAGAGATCGAAAAAAGACCACAAATTCTTAATACACGATATAATACGCAGAGATTGCCCAGTTCTTAGAAGCCCGTTCTTGTACGAAGATTCGTAACCGAAAACACACGACGATCCACCGTGGATGAACCAATCACGAGGAGGTACGTTCAAGTATTGACAAATAGCGAAGAAACACAGCAACCTGACCGAAATGGACCTATCGCGAGGAGTCAGAGCTGACCGCTGACCAATCAAGGAGAACCACGGCATTCTGCGGCATCGATTGGACACGAGGATGCCCGACCACCAGCGAAAAGTCACGTGGAGCGTGACGTTTCAGCGGGGCCACTTGTCGGGTTGGCTCAGGCGCCCGCTACGCCTACCACAGGTGGTGGGGACCGGTAACACGTAGCGAAACGCGCAGGCGCGCCCTAGACGGCAGCATATATAAGGAGCCGCACAACGCGGGGAACGTCAGTTCAGTTCGAGAAACGAGGAGCAGCAGTAGGCAGCTTTTAGTGAGAACCTGAAGATTCTGTCGAAACGTCGTTTAGACAACCGTGGCTCCTGGAGGAGTCGACCATCGACGTGGTAGAGCACCCGGAAGTACAATAACACTTCATTTAACACTCGCGAAAATCTAAAAAACAACATATATATATATATATATATATATAATTTCACCAGGGATACAGTCAGACCCGTGACTGTATCCCTGGTGGAAATTAAAATTTTTGTTTTTAACTTAGACAGTCGTCTAATATTCGTCTCTGTATATATATATATATATATATATATATTTGGATAAAGCATCAATCTAACAATCAATAGAAGAAAATGAGTAGTTACCGATTCCAGCAGAAGGTAACATGTCCGCCAGAATGAAATAAATATCCATTTTAAATCGAGTTGTTTTTATTAATGACTAAATCTGCATTCAAAAATGAAATACAAAGTTGTTGAGGAAACACGTAAATTCTATTTTTTAAATATTTCATCGGTTTGTTCGAATATTATATTTCGGTTGATCCAAAGTTTGCGGTCGATTAGAAAACACTTTTGACTTTAAGTAGCCTCATAAAAGAAAATCACAAGCCTAGAGATTCGTTGACCGTGCCGGCTAGTTGAGGTACTCAAATTTCAAATGACATGACTAGGAAACTTTCTTTGGAAAATTGCCATAGAATCCCTAGCAGTGTAGGAAGTGACTCCGTTCGGTTGAAACTATATTAATCGAATATCCATACAAACATTACGAAGTTGTTCAAAGTTACGCAATACCTGTGATGTAACAGTAACCGTCAAGTCATTTTCTTCAATTAACTTCCCAAAAAATTCCAAAGGCGAATACTGCTTACCGCACAGTAACCTTTTTGCTATGAAGCGGTACTTCGTGTAATTGCAGAGAATTTTCCATCGCCCAGTAATAAGAGTTCCGTAACATATCCGGAAAGATGAGAATGAGCTTCATCTGACATCAGCAAGCAATCAACAATATTCAGATTTTCACCAAATAGCCCTTCAGAACGTGTGTTCCAAAATCTTGAGGCAGAAATTTTTGAACGACTTGAATTTTGTAAGGATAGAAGCGTAGTCTTTCAGAATGCGGCGTTAACTACGTTTAGAAACATTGAGTGCTAATCTTGCAGATCATTTAGGACTTCCTAGCACAGCTCCTCTTATCCTTTTAGCATTTTCAAATAACGAATTCTTCCTTTTGGTTTTTCTTTGACATATGAAGCAGTACTGCGAAATTTCTGTACCTACTTTTAAATTGTTATTCGATTAGAAACTGGATCGCGTGGATTTAAAGAACGTTGAATATTTGACCAACTCTCCATATTCACAGCTCACCTAACATATCTCGCAAAAGCTTTAACAACGAAGGGTATAGGGGAAGAACGACCATAGTCCATCTGGACGAATTTGGAGAAAATCGAAAAATAGAGTTTAATTATTCGTTAGAAAGATAGAATTTAAAGAAAAAAGTCACAAACAATATTTTTGGTAAACAATGTGTTTATTATTAAAAAAATATATAAAAAAATAAACATTTATTCAAAACTAGCGACGTAGCCACTTTTTCCCTGAATCAGACGTCTATTATTGGTGGGTCATCCACATATTCGTCATCGCTCTGTTCGGCATACGTTAATTGTTGATAAAACACCTTGGCTTCTGCTCTCTGAAGGAATTGGGCCCTGGTAAAGTTTTCTCAACGATATCTCTTTAATTTTCTGATGTCCTTGTTTCTTTCTTAGGTTCTTCTTAAGCGGTTTTTGGTCGAATTTAGAACTAGTACATAGGCCCATATAAGCGGATTTGTGGAAAACTAAGCGGGGATTCTTATTAGAAAACTTCAGTATCCTGATGGGCCGGGTCGGGAAGGGGCACTTCGTTGGATAAAGCGGCGATAAAAATGTAGTAAAATTTTGAAAATCAAAATTTTTGCCACAATGAATGGCTTCAAATGGTGTAGGTTTCACACGGAAATTTCTTAATTCGTCTCTCCAGTCATCTGGTACCTCAGTGTATCCTTTTTGGTTTAAAAGACTCATGTTTCGATCGCATTAGAGGTATGAATACTCCCTGATCGGGAATATTACTTTCACAGTATCAAAACGGTTTTTTTTTGGTAACCAAGTAATGCAGAAATTGAATAACAGTAAAGTTTTTCTTGACAAGGAATAATGAGATTTGCGCCCTTTAAGACTTTTAATGAACTCAATCTCTTTGTGTTTTGTGTCTTCTAAAAGTTTGTAAGGTCGTGTGTTGTGTTTATCACGCATGTCGACGGGTGATTTCCCAATTAAAAGCAAAGACTCCCTTACGTATCTAGCTCGACGCCCGGTGATTCCGTATAATACAAAAAAGCCTTAATACAAACTGGAACATCACGAGTAATTCCATCCTCAACTAGTTGCACACGATAGCTAAATGAGGCATTATTAAGTCAGGCCTACGCATGACAGGAAGAACAGTGATGAGACCACTAAGGTAAGTGTTTTGTTCGTTATTGTTACCTAATTCGTTAAAATCCCGAAGGATTTTACGGCGTTCAGGTTCAGGAACAACAGTGAAACAGCGGAAACGTTTACAAACAGTCAGATCCCAATTCATGGGTAGTAGCACGCAAAATTTTCATTACATCTCGACTTCTACCTATTTTTGGCGTTTCTTCGTTTCTCTGCTTGATGGACTGGGTTCATTTTCACTTGACACTGAATAGTTACTATCCGTTATACTTATTGTGTACAAAAATCTGTATACTATAACAAATAAACGGGTGTAGCTAATAATATTACCAAAATGTATGTAATTAATACAACAACACATGCACGTGGACAGGAATTATAATAAACTAATGGCTGATGCAATAAACACTAGCATTGTACGACCCTGCCGACATGGACTGATGCCATTTTTCCATACACGCGCACGGACTCATATCACTCTTCCCGATTATAGCCAATCTTGTACCTGTTGTTTTGCAGACCCATGCTGTTTCTACAATTTAACGATTTCATTATCTGATAATAATAATAATATAATTTATTAATCCTTGTGATCGCAAAAACATGATATATGATAAGTCGATTGCAAATAGTAGAAGTCTTCAGTGAAAATACAATAAAAGAAATAGTGAACAAGTATATACTCGTACATGCAGTATGCACATACATTTTACATATATACAAGAACACTGATATAAAATATACACATATAAATAAAAATAACATACCTAATATATATGGAGAAATAATAAGGAAATAAAAAGCAATATAAGTGGATTGGTCACAAACTATTATCAACGTGATATTCATTCAGAAAATAATAGCATTTATCTATTAATATCTTTTTGAATTCTAATTTAAAATGCTTTAGTTGTAGATTCTTATACCTTTGGCTTTGTTTACATTTAGCTAATCTGTGTGGAGGAATTTCAAGGGTTGTGTTATGGCGAGTGTTGTACACATGGTGATTATTAAGCGAATTTGTGCTAAGTTCTGTTTTAGCATACACTAAGAGATTAAGTAACAAAATGCAAGGTAATGTTAATATTCCTAATTGCTTAAACAAATTTTTACAACTCTCTCGTTTATTTAATCCAAAAATAGATCTTAAGCTCTTTTTGCAATTTAAAAACTCTGACACTATCGCTTGCAGCTCCCCAGGCAATTATCGCACAAGAAATTACAGAGTGAAAATGTGCATAATAGTACATGACCAATACAAACCGGTCAATAATATCACGTAACTGATTAATGCAATAACATACCGGGGAATTTTTTTTACAAATATTATCAATATGCATAGACCAGGAACAGTTGTCAGATAAGCCTAAAAACTTTAGTTTGTTCTTGTTTAATAGTACCATTTTTTGTTTTTATTAAAAAACTTTCCTGATAATTTTCTTTTAACTTACTGAATCTTAGAAATGTAGATTTATTACTATTCAAAACTAGGTTATTCTCAGTGAACCATTCGTGAGATTGTGAGACCTTTAGATTTGCTTCATTTATCCTGTGCTCTATTATTGAATTTGATATTAATAAAGATGAGTCATCAGCAAATAATAAAAAACCGTCAAGAGAAAAGTCATTTACGATAATTATATACAGTAAGGGACCTAGAACGGACCCTTGCGGTACTCTGATTGAGGTTCCAAGGACATCAGACTTAGTATTATTAATCTGTACAAAATGCGTTCTGTCACATAAGCTTTTAAACTATTTTAATGGTTGACCTCTTACACCATGCTTCTCCAGTTCATTTATAAGACGAGAATGACACAAGATCAAGAAAGATACCTACACATTTCTTACTTGTATCTAAGCTTTCATAAAGATTATTTAAAAACGGCATAATAGCCGTTGTCGTAGAGAGGCCTGTGCAAAACCAAACTGATTACTATTGAAAAGTTTGTGTTTATCAAAGAATTTTACAATTTTTTGCGCAACACATTTTTTCAATATTTTAGAAAAAGAACTCAAAAGTGATATTGGTCGATAATTTTCGAAATTTGACTACTAGTAGTAAACTACAAAATGTTATAAAAATAAACAGGAGCTTAGTTTCTCAAAGAAATGGACTAATGCCGTTTTACTCTTGTACCCTTCAATTGTCTTAAATTTCCATTTATCGCGAAAGCATGGCTATTTGATTTAAATTAGTATACCATATTTGTTAATATTTAAAGATATTATAGACATCAAAAAACAAATTAAAAACTGGTGCCGCAATTCTTGGCTAGAGATCGAAATGAAACAGAATGTCCCGTGAAGGATATTTAGTACTATGTTCAAGTGCTTTGGTTTTGTGGTGACTACGTTAAAAGTATTAAATTGTACACATTAGAAGTACAATTTTAGACAAAATAAAAATAAATAAATAAAGTAACAATGTGGGTGATTAAATATACAGGTATATACAACTATAATTCTTGTGATTAAAACAATAGTTATTTGATATCTATTCATATAGTAAATCTTTTGAGTTTTACTGTGAATATGTTTTACTGTCGATTTTCGTGAGAACAGGGTAACATGCCCTGCTGGCCCGCTTCCAACGGCGGCCATATGGGTCACCCCGAATACGTCGGACCATTTACATGCTAATTAGTTACTGATTGACTTGGGAGAGGAAAATTTGACATTTTAATCTATAAAAAATGTTTCCTCCATCAAAAACTGATGGAAATGTAACATGTTTCTGTAAAGGTATTTTCATAATCGCATAGGCTATTAAGTAATTAAAACTGTTTAATTTAGCCAGAATAAATGGTTGAATTCGCTAACAAAAGAGAGTAATATATGAAAATTAAAATATACTTTGTACTTAATAGACGTGGCGAGGCTAAAGTAATTTATCAAAACAAATTACCTTTTTCGACCATAAATATACAAAGTGCACTATAGTAAAAACTCCCAGGCTTAATATTTCGGAAAATAATATAGATATTTAAGTTCTACAAAAGTCAATTGTCAGAATGTGTAAATGGCTTCAGTTTTAGGTATAAATTGTTTCTTAATATGTTGAGATAAAGATGGCCGTGCTGCAATGAAATTTCTCGATGATAGGTACTATCACTAAAATTTGTGGAACTATTTTAAAATAAATTTTAGACAATAGATAGATGTATGCGAATCATTCTACAATAAAACAAAGTTTACAACTTTCGGTTGAACCAAAGATGACTTTGACTTTGGACTATTAAATTTTAAATGGAATAGTCTATATTTTATTACAGAATATTGAACAAAGTCACATTCTAGGAATTAATTCAAATATTTATAAAGATAACGGTAAACTTAGCAATAAAGGAAATATTAATAAAAATAAATTACAGAATAATAAATGTGTAGAATATTATGCAAATATACGTCGAGAAACAAACCTCACAAACAATATTGAAAACTACCTTAAGAATGAAAATATGAGGAAAATAATGCAATACTTGAAAACCACATATCTACTTTAAAAAATCTAAGAATTTATCAAAATTAGGAAAAAGTTATTACCTACTGTTTTTACTTGCTTGTATTTGTTTGTTCAGGTTCTTTATACCTCTGGAAATAAATTTATATATCCAAGTATCCAAGGATAAGGATACAATATAGTAGGGCTAATGACCGAAGTAGTCGGGGAAATAAATTCATTGCCACCCATCAAGGTGCTCAATGTGCATTTCTAAAACGATTGAAAATAATGCCCTAAAACTTGCGACATACTGTACCCAAAATCTAGCTGTACCAAATCGTCTATAATTAAATTTACAGAATTACTCTCAAATTCAACCTCTAACATGAGCACGGGTCTATAATAAATCTAAAATTAAAACTTACCCAAAATATTTCTGGACGATACTCGCTAATTAAATCCGAATTAAACGAAATTTCAATTAATAAATCCGAAATAATAATTGAAAATATGTGAAAACTAGTTTTTGAGTCGATACCAAACCGAGTAGCACCACGTGCGATTTAACTAAATTAACACTTAACAAAGTTTTCAGCTCAATTTCTTGATCAAAAAAGGAAGTTTGAAGGAACTTGAGTGATATTTATAACAATTCTAACTCACAAAACAAAAGAGGATATGACTTATACTAACAGTTCGACAATCGACAGTCAACGAGTACCAACTTGAGATATTTTAAAACTAAGTGGATTGCTATGGACTTTTTCATCATTAACTATTATCTTATACCATTAGTTTGGAGGCAATTTTTATGCACTAATTATAATAATAGTTTATATTTAATATTTTTATGATATGCATATCTATTTAACGAATTAGTACATATTGCCTAGTTCTATTGGCCGGAAAGCCTAATTTAGGTAGTAATTTGAATAGGTAATTAAGGTGAAGTGACATCTATCAGTTAAAGTGTTATTTATTACTATAGATTGATGAGTTGATGGACTAAGATCTTATATCGCATTTTCTCGTGCCGTAAACGTCATCCTCGTGATTAATAATAATAAAATAATAATAATAATAAATGGTCTTTATTTTATACTCGGCGAAGTCCAGGTCACCCTGTTCTACTTAACCTAGTTTCGAAAATACAAAATAAAATAAAATAACAACAATATCGTTTGTTCCGATACGCAGTAAACACAGAATGAATAGTACAGTATGTATACAGTATGACAGTAGGTAATGAAATAACATTAAAAAATAAAACAGAGATTCATAAAATCAAATAATAATCAATTAATTATACCTACGTTTGCCTAGAGAGTAAAATATTATACATAGATGTTTTAAAACGTTGATGGTTATAACTTATAAATTCAGCTGGTACAGCATTATATAGTTCTGAGGAACAATAAGTAAATGAACGCCTGAAAAAAGTAGTTCGGTGTCTAGAGATATTTAAATGATGCTGGTTCCTACCATTAACATTATGAGACGTGTGACGAAAATTAATTTTTTTCAACAGATAATTCGGACATTTTGTTAATATAAGTTTATGTACGAAGCAAACCAAGTGTAGTTGTCGGCGATAATGCATATACAGCCAACCAGTCTCATTGATTTTACTGCTTACATGATCACGCCTAAGCAAATTGTAAATTAACCTAATACAGCTATTCTGGATTTTTTGCAACCTGTCAGCTGTTCTAACATCAAGACATGGACCATATACGATATCCGCATAATTTAATAATGACAGCACCAACGTATCAGATAATTTCTTTCTTAAATCTTTATTCACATGCTCACGGTATCTGAATTTATTGTCAATAGTTAGACCTAAACTTCTGACACTAGTTGCAACAGGCAATCGAACGTTAGCCAAGGTGATATTTAAGTTATTAGCAGCCCATTCAGAATCATTTCCAATGTATATCATGACTGACTTCTGTGGATTTAAAATCAGACTATTACGCACAGAGTAGGTCTGTAAATTTTTTAGTTCCCTATTAAGCTTAGATTGAGCTTGTAATGCATCATTTTTTGTGAAAGACAAGTAAACATTAGTGTCATCAGCATACTGATGACTATAAGAGTACTGTAATTGACGACAAATGTCAGAAATGTATAAAATAAACAGAAGAGGTCCAATGATAGAACCCTGTGGGACACCAGAAGTAACTGGCAAGGTTGATGATATTGTATTGTGTAAGATAACACTCTGGGTACGATTAACAAGATAATCTTTAATAAGATTATAGCTGTCATTATACGCTCGTTAAATAATGTACCTTAATACTATCAGTTTCTTAAGTCAATTTGCAATAGATATTGACATGTAAGTGGCTCCATCTATTAGAGGCCTATTCCAATAATAGTTGAATCAAAAGTTGGAAGGAATGTCTGAACTAGTGTGGTATATTGAAATGTATTGAAATATAATTTGGAAATGATAGAAGTACATATTAATATTTAAAATGAATTGTATTAAAAGCTATTACAGTTCTTAACCTCTAGTACATAAAGGCAATATAACGTAAATACATTTTATTTCATACTGTCATGTAATTGTTTGATTACATCATTAATTTGAGTCCGGAAAATGGGTTATTACGGGATCAGAACCGGAAAAAGGTTGCTAGATAAAATGTAAAAAATTAACTCGATGGTTATTTTATGGAATTTTACAAATTCACTTTATGGTGAAGGAGCCGGTTAAATACTAAATTAAATATCGCTAAAAAATATAGCAAAGGTGCACTAGGGCAGAGATTATGGATAACTTTTACTTGTATTACCAAGGAAGACGAGTACGGTTGTAGAACGCAGCACTAACTGAACTTGCTCGAGCCTGGTCTCGCCCGAGCTTAAATGCTTTCAGGAAATTGCGTTAATCGTGCCCCATGGAGTCAGGCCGAAACGTTTTTTGGAAGCTGGAAAGGACCCCCAGACTGCGCGCAGGCTTGGTCTAAAATTGGTTACAGTACTTCTCGCTCCGTGCGGGCGACGTAACTGCGCAATTATTGAATCTGTTGGAAATCCTACTTGAAAGTTATATTATTAATTACAGTTTAAAATTTGGGGCAGTTTGGTTTTTCGATAAGTTCTGTACCATTTGTATTAAGGGAGATATTTGAAGTTTTATAAAAATTTTGAAATAAAGTTTCGCTAAGCGACTGTACTATACTGATCCCCGCTGTAGTGGACGTATGTCTTAGATTGATACAGATTGTGGTATTCCTTATGCCTTTGCTAGTTGAGCTGAATGTTTAAGCGGTAGGAGTAGATACGCTATTGTGGTTTGTTATTTCTTTAATACGCAATTACGAATAGACTTGTTGGAACAGATCAGTGAATGCCTGTAGAATTTTTAATTGAACGAATTAAAATTTGACATTTGGGAGCTATGGAGAGTCTGATGAGTGGAATGAAAATCTATGGGGGCGATATTTTTAAAGTTGATAATTTCGAAAGTTTTGTCTGTAAAATGGGCAAAATAAATGATGTGAGTGTCTTGATGGTATTTTTGGAATATCGGTGAATTATCGGATTGTGCTAAATTTTCTCGGAATTTAATTTTGAAAACTGCTTTTTTTCGTGAATTGAAAATACATGCGTACTTTTTTAATGTGTTTTAACATGTTGCGTGGGTAGATTTAGTGATTTGACAAATTTTAACAATTTTTTGTTCATTTTTTGTTTGACAGTAGTATGTACTACAACACGGGCTACAAGCACAGTATGAAATAAAATGTTGTAGGAATAATTATTATTACATAAAAATGCTTATAGTGAGTTAGCTAATAGCGATACGTATATACTGTAGCGGACATTTCATATTTTTCAGAGTTATACATTAGCTTTTATACATCGTTCCAATATATGCCCTACAATTTTGACTCTGTATTTTTTTATCTACAGGTTTTATTTATGACTTACTACACGTTTGTGTTTATTACTTGGCCTCTTAAACAAATTGTAAATTTGTATACTTTCGTTAATGAATAAACTGTAGAATATTATTATTATTATTGATGAAAGAGAGACTTCTGTTAATACCATGTTTACTGTACTTAAATATTTGCCTATATTATTTTGAATGTTTACATTTAACGGAAAAAATATTTCGACAGGTAACTATGTGTTATTTTTAAAACTCGTTGTTTTTCATTTGCAGAGGTTATTGAAATTTACACACAACTGTGAGTCAATTTCACTATGAACTCATAGTGAAATATTTAAATTATCCTGTATTTTATTTTAATGAGCAATGTTTCAGTAACATAAGGCCCATCGGACAATTTCTTTAAAAAATTTTATTGTTACTTCTTAAATTAATCCATAAAAGACCCCTCTATGATGAGAAAAAGGAGCCCTGATAAAATTTTATTCAAGAAGTTTATTACATATTTTCCATACCATCATGACGCGGACATAAGATTTCTAAATTCAGAAGTTACATTATATAAAAATTGTTGTAAGTACATGATTTTTCTTAAAGTCATTCCATTTATTTCCTTGCATCGGCTGAAAAGAAACATTAAAACACTTCTGACACTACGTATACATATAAGGCTAAACAGGCTGTATGAAAAATATGTTCAGAGTCTACTTGCTTACACAATTGATTGAGGATGTCAGATGATAAAATATGCTTCGCACTTTTCTACTTTCCACTGTAGGGCATAAAGGATTTTGAGATAAGGAAATTCCATTTCGTTCTGAAATCCAAAGTTATTTCCACTATTAGTTTACGTCTATTCCTATAGAAACGTACCGAATTGTTACTTTCTGCCTACGTGCATGAGCAAATACAGGCGAGATGAATTTTAATTTCAAATTTGTAAGTTGAGAGATCTATTGTTGTGCTAATTGGAATTAAATTAACTTCAATTAATCAGAGTACATTTTAATTCAATATACAGTGCACTAACACAATATAATATTGTCATCGCATAAAAAACTGTACATAAGCATTTTACTCGTTATCGGAAGTTTTGAAATAATTGTTGAACATGCTACAGGATTCTTTATCACATATCCTCTTTAATTCCAATTTAATTAATCCATTTTTACATTGGATTCTTTGTAAAGGATTATTTCGGAAAACGGCAATCCAGCGAAACAGACTCTAAAAAATTGAAACATGATCTACTTTGAGAGGTCATAGCTCGCAACATATTAAGGGAACTTCTGCAAAAAATGTTTAGATTACTGATTGAATTAATATTCAGAATATCAGTGCCTTTAAATATCCAGCGTAAGCAGGGTTTAAGTGGGAAAATTCAAAGTTATATTGTTCTGTAAAAGTATCTGGACTGGAGTGTTTTAGTTTGACCATAAAGTTATATTATATAGGTATATTATAAAAAATGCATCTTTTCTGGTTTTTTAAATTTTAGTATCTTAAATGTGCGTTAATAAACGGCTGATTAAAAAAACTACTTTGTGAGGGATTCAAAATTATTGTGGGGTTTGGACTCTTAAACCCAGTAACGTCAAAAATATAACCTACGATATTGGACCAGCCCGACTTCGGACAAATAAAAACAACACTTCTTCTACAGGTATACAAATTTAATAAGGTCAATAAATAACCTTTATCAAATTAGATATAGGTGAACACATAAACCAATTATCAAAAATAGATAATTCATATAATAAGCACTATTTGATATATAATGACATATGGCTTCATGCCAACTCGACTTATATAATTCTACTATCGCACATACACTCCCTGTTAAAATTTAGTCCGGCAACAGACTTAGCTCTTGCAGATACAGCGCGGACACAACTATCTTTTCCAGGAAATATTTCAACAAATCTGACCAGACACCTCTGAGAAAGTGGTATGTTATTTTCCTTAATCAATACGAGATCTATTGACTCAATTCTTTTTTGTAATTATTCCAGTGTTTTCAAAGATGCTGTTTTAATTGAGTAACTTGTTCCCAATCACGCAATCTATTAATTGATAATTCAATAAAATCAGTCCTGTCAGGTAACGTAACTATTGTGTCATTTATTAAAAAATGTACTGGAGTAAGTTCACTATAATTATTGGGATCGCTAGAACAAAGATACGAGAGGCCTGGAATGAACGATGCCTTCGATCTGAACAAGCAGTGTGTTTAAATGGGTATTACCCATGATTCAAATTAAATGATGCCTAATGAATCATCTTCACATATTCCGTCCCAATGAAGTGAATAACTAGGACTAGGTAATTCCAATCCTCTCCTTCCAGTGACATTGATTTTTTCACTACAGAGGCGCTACTTTCAGAATGAACCCTTTTATATAATGAATTTAATTCACTTTTAAATATAGTGCCATTATCACTATAAACCTTTAATTCCTTTCCGCAACGCGGAGAGAAAAGTCTGTGTAGTCATATATCATACAAGTTCAGATCGAATCGCTTTCATGGACATGAATATAAACGAGCAAATATTATTCTTAGTTTTTGCACAAAATATTTTTTCATACGTCTAATAAGTAGCGGGGTCATGTAAATTTCGCAGAATTGGTTGTGCAATAATAGTTATACATTAATAATTATTTTATAATATTTATTTCGTAATAAAAGAATATTTTATTATTAACTTTTGATATTAATTTTTTAAACTATTAATTTATTTTATTGTATTGTCACTTCATGCCGCATATGAAATTTCAAGTCAATCGCTGGAAGTGGGTCAAATTTGAATTGCAAGATTTGTTTACATACGAAGTTACATATTATGGGAATACATGTCGGGTTAACAAAAGCGTGTTAAAAATGGGATAACAGATAATTTGTATAGTAAACAATAAATGAATAATTACCTAATTAAAAATAATAGTAATTAATAGATCATAATAGTAATAAAATAAGCTTCAGGGATATTTTTTGAATTTTTCATAATTTCATAGATTCTACAGGACTGTAGGTCGCTATTTATTAGACGTATGAAAAAATACTTTAAACAGAAGTTGTAAGAAACTATGCCCTCTACAAAATTGAAATATTTTGAAATACCATTTTTGTAGTTATTTTCCAAGAGTTGATGTGCAAAGTCGAAAACTTTAATTTTTCATTAGGATTCCAATGTATAAACCGTATAAAAAAATCAAAACCTTTTACAATGTAAAGCAAATTTGATATTGACCAATTTACTGTAAGCAATATCCATCAATTTACATGTAAAGATCAGTTTCTCGGACATAATTCGCTTAGTTTGATTCGGATCGAAAAAGTGCAAAATTGATAAAATGAAGTATTCGCGAAAGTGCGTAAACTGAATTTTGACTCGTCGAACCAGCGGTTCTCGAGATACTGCGATTTGAAAGAACGGATTTGTATATGGATTTTTCGCTGCGGCAGGAAACTACCGAGAGCCGTTTTCGCATTTTCTTTCGGGGAAGAAAGTGACTGTCTTTCTCTTTTTCTGCTAAACACTCAGGATCTAAGTTCTGAGTCCAAATTTCAAGTCGCTAGGTTGATTAGGAGGGGAGGAGGAAGGGTAAACGTAAATAAAATTAAAACTGCTGTAACTTCCTCAATTTTTTCCGCACATCGCCCAGCAAACATGAACGGACAAGCGGAGTGGGACGTGTATTTGTGAGAGAGAAGGGAGAGAAGTGGGAGCGCTAGACTCCTCCCCCGGCATCTCGCTGCACGACTGCTGAATTTCCGCGCTCGTTTATATAAATCTATCACGCGCGCGTGCAGGCCCTAATGAAATTAGAGCTTCGGGGTAAAAAAATCTTGAAAGAGAATTGATTGCTCTTGAAAATGAGCCCAGCCCGAAGTCCCTAACCCTTTCCCTTGCCCTTCTACAAAGCAAAAACTTTGCGCCCCCCTCTCCCCTCCTAATCATCCGATCGCAATCTGGTCGGGTTCAAATCAAAGAGAAAAAAATTCTACATTCGACGGCGGAAAAAATCTCCCCCATCCCTTTCCTTCCTGGGGAAAAATGACTTTCTTTAAAAAGAATAACAACAATAAATTGATTATTTCGTAAACATTTGTTTATTTTTGGCGAAAATTGAAAATAAATGAGCGGAACTCAAAGCAGGTATATTAGTACACAATCTTACGTTTGCTGGGCGGTTTGCGGAAAAAATTGCGGAAGTTACAGCAGATTTAATTCCCCCCCCCCCCCCCCAATTAACCTAGCGATTTCGATTTAGACACAGTACTTAGGTCATGAGTGTTTATCGGGGAGGGAGAGAAACAGAAAGTCGCCAAGTCACTTTCTTCCCCCCCAAAAAAAACCGCGAAAACTACTCTGGGTACGTTCCGCCGCACCGAAAAAACAACTGTATACTAATTCGAACCTTCAAATCGCAATATCTCGAAAATCTCTGGACCGATTTCGAGGTTTACCCGCTTTCGTGAGGCCTTCATTTTATTCATTTTACACTTTTTGGATCCGAATCAAACTCGAGTTATGTCCGAAAAACTGATTTTATCTATCTTTACATGTAAATTGTCCCCCCTCCACTACCCCCTCGCGCCCGCAAACATAACCGGATGTTAGAGGGAGTCCGACTACATAATATACACACACAAAAAATCGAAATAACACTGTCGTTTCGGGGCTTCTTTCGTGCCAGATCGATCCCACTATATATAATGAATTTTAATATTAAAATGAAAGTTACAAACATTTTTTTAAATGCTCATACGTGAACGAAAATAGTTAAATTAATACAGTTTTGTTTCCTTTGTTGCAGGTAAGTCTTGGATTAATTATAGAAGCTAATTATATGGAAGGATGTAGGTACGTAAATGTATTTAAATACTTACAGAAAACTCCAAGATAAATTTTGCAGTTATACATAAAGAAGCTGAATGAATGTTTTATATAAAATGAATACCAAAAAGTTTACAAACTTATTGACTAAAATGTAATCTATATTTTTCGCCTTTCTCAACTCCGAGGTAGAAATTGAGTTACCTATTGGTTTAATTTGTTGGAATGAACAAATTAATGTATGAAATCTTCTCTCGTTTTTGTATATAATGCATTAAAATAAAATGTACTTACATGAAAACTTTCAGAGATTTTTAAAAATTATGTTATAATTATAGTCTTTATAAAAACATACAAGCTACTCAATTTCAATGAGGCTAACATGAAAATGGACAATAGTTTTATTTAATCTGACGATCAAACGATGTAGCTATGATATTATTTTCTATTAGGGGAAGCTAAATTGTTAACAAAGACGTTAATTGAAAGAAGACCGATTTAATATTTTTGAGGAAGTTATTTTAAACGACGAAGAAAGAAGACTACCGTATTTTACATATTGTAAATGGGAAGTCAATAACTGTGTATTTTCAGTGATACTTATTTTGAGTTAACTAGATCATGATTCTCTGTCAACTGCTTTAAAAAAATCTGTATAGACAAAGCCAACCTGAACTCTACATTAGATGAGATTAAGAAGAAAATATTTAATATAGGACGTCTCATTGAAGACGGGTCAACCGAGGCAGAGTGATAAAGAAATCTAATCCGTATCGTTTGACCCCGTGTATGTTAACCGAAAGTTACTTTAGGTTTTATTGAGGTTTTTCGAATATTTTTAGTTAAACTCCGGTGGGGATCACAAAGTTTGTCAGTCTAATTTAACTGCCAGTTTTAGCGTCATGATATTTTTATAAACGTAATCCAGTAGTGGGCCTATCATCCCAAGAAATAAATATTTTTATTGAAACCGAAATAGTTTTGGAAAAAAAAATATAAAAATTGTACAATATACTAGTGAAAGATAAACGATAAAAAAATAGTACCTCTCTTAAGTATTTCCGTGATTTACTGGCAATCAATCCTAAACCTTTTATTTAACTAGCCCTTTACTTTAGGTGAGAGTCCCACTTTCTAATTTCAACCAAAAACATTAGTTGAAAAGTGACATAAGTTGTTGTGGGTATCTTCAACTCTCGCAGTGTATATAGTAAGAACAGTTAGTGTTGAAAAAAGATACCATCCACACTAAGTTAGGAAGATCCAAGATTTGCTGCCTACTGATTATGAAAGGGTAATTGAATTTTGCGATGAAATATTAAGAAGGGCTGCATATCTCGATTACTAAAATATATTCTTCAGACAGAGCCTAATTTTAATAGATGTAGTATTTTTAACATGGATGATTACTACATTTGGTAGATAACCCGAAATTGATTAGCCGTCACAGTTTTCAATGTCTCTTTAGTGTTAACTTGCGGATAGGAGTCTTGGGTGAGATCTATTTAATTTTTTTGGAACATGACCTAAGTATTATCTATTAAGCATTTCTCCAAAATGCTGGAGGTTGTTATCTGAGCCAACGTTTCCCACGTAGGCGAATTGACCTTAAAGGACCGATAGCCCGACCTTCAAGGTCCATGGATTTAAATCCGATTGCCTTTTTATTTGGGACCACTGTAAAGAATTTGTGTACCACAAAGAATATGATTCTGTGCAAGAAGTACAAATAAAAGTGGAAGAAGAGAACACAAAAATTCGGGAACATCCATTCCCAAAATTAAAGAGAATTTTTTGAAGAAGGTGCCGCAGGTGAATTTTCTCTGCCTTTCAAACAATTAATAGGATGAACGAAATCGATGTTTATTAATTTTTTCAGTTGTTTTACTTCGTTTCATGCCTAAGAGAATAAAAAGAGTTGTTCTTGAATAAAGTTGAAATAAATTAGTTAACGTGAATATTACCTCTTCTTAATGCTAACCGACCTAACTATCGCTTTTTCCAAATGCTAATGACACCCACAACAACGTATCTCCTCACTTTTTGAACCATGTTTAGGTTATAATAAAAAGGGGATTTTTCGCCTTTTACGCACTTACAACATTTAAAATTTACGACTAGCTGAATGTAATTTGTTGGGTTGATTGCCGATAAAGTAGAGAAGTTTTTATGATGGCTACTAATTTATTTTTTGTCTTTTTATTTTTCGCTGTGTTATAAAGTTCTAATCGCTGCTACTGTCGTAGCTGCGAGTGAGATCTTTCCATATAGTGAGGCTTAAGACCATTTCAATATTCCGCTTTTAAATTATTACGCAATTTTAAAATTTCTATTTACATCTATTATTAAAAAGTAATTGCCTGACAAAAATTAAGCTAAATATTGGGGCCACTTCTAATTTCAGTCTTTTACAATGCAATATAATTAATGAAATAATTACATAATATAATATTTAGTAATTTTTTTTGATATTATACTATTCCTCCGAAGGGAAACGGTTTTCGTGGTGTAACTAATTCGAAAAATTGCGCAATAGTTTCTCTATTATCTACTGCTTTTCAGTAAATTGTTGAATGAAACACGATTATAAATTAGGCATCTTATCACCAATTCTCATTCTATTTGATTTTCAGTATTTGCCCCGTTATCAGGCCATAACTTGGGGCCTTGTGGTTATTCAGTTTGCCTATTTCTTTCCTAACTACTGCTGGGGTAAAGGTTTTTATGGGGGGAGACATTTCAGACGGGGTGTCCTCAATTTCTTGATCAATAATTCCTTGATTAGTTTTGAATATTTTAGTTAGATGTGTGGCGAATGTGTCGGTTTTCTCTTTATCAGAGCGAGCCCATTCGTCATTTGGTTTGCGTATTGGAGGTACTGATGTCTGCGGTGGTTTTAATCTTTTCGTTGCCTTCCATAGTGTATAATCATTAGAGGATAAGTTTGTTATATATTTTTCAAAGGTGGCATTTTGGGCATCTCTAAGCGCTGTCCTTAGTTCTCTGCATAACCTATTGTAAGCATATTGATCTATGGGGTACTGGACATTTGCCAGATTCGTCTGGCTCTACGTTTTCAGCAACAAGTTGTTGGATATATAGTGGTGTGTCTACACAATTTCTTGACTTTGAGTTGCTTTGGAGAGCGAAAAACCAGGCAGCTTCTTGTACTAGTTTTATAAAGTACTGTGCCACTTTATCAAGGTCTTTCTGCTATTTTAGTCGTAACTTGAGGTTTATCTTTTCTTCAATATAATTTCGTTCCAGTCGGTTTCTTTCCTAGTTAACTTAGAGTGAGGTCACCTGCTGATGACTGTAGTACAAATACTGGTAATGACCGGAGTGTGATCCCACGAAAGGTCGAAATTTAATTCTATGATGCAATTGTTGCTAAAAATTCCGCTTGTTATAAAGAAGTCGAGGAGGTCAGGAAGCTTCCTGGGATCAGTAGGCCAGTATTTTGGGACGCCGTTTGAAAGGAAATTCATAGTTATTCTCGTTAATAGCTCTCAGAAGATTGCGGCCTCTTGTTGTGATGTGCCTGGATCCCCAGTGAGTGTGCATGGCATTCCAGTCCTCGCCAATGATAAATATGTTGCCGAGTGTTTGTAACAGGTGCTTATATTCGTCCGTTGAGATGGTGTGCCACGGTGGGCTATATGTTGCAGCGACTTTAAAGTGCCATGGTTGAGCTTGTATTTCAATACTTGTTGCTTGAATTTTGTTGATTTGGTATTTTGGTAGTTTATGATGTGCTATTGATTTACGAATAATTATTGCCGAGTGTTATAGGTATGGTATTGCGGTATGCTAAATGATGTCAGATCGGTAAAATGAGTTTCGTAGATAAGTAAAATTTTTTTTGTTTATGATTAGGAATCTTATTATTTCCTGCTTGTGGTTGAGCAGTCCATTGGCATTTCATGTTGCAATTCTGAGAATGTTCATGGATTTAATTGTTCAATAACTGTCGTGAGTAGATAGAAAAATATCTTAGAATATCTCTCACGAAGTTTCCACTACACCTGAATACACTACTCGAGGTGCCCAATTAAAATTCATATGTCTGTGATGCCAACATGGTTAGCGAAATGTACTTCAATAGCGTATTCGAGTATATTTTCAAGTAGTTTGGTGCTTGTGGAAACTATATGGCAAAAGATTCCAATTACTTTCAGGAGTCCAAAACTAATATCAGGGTTAAGGACTGCAGGACCAAGATATCCAGGACCTCATGTTAGTTGATATCGGAATCGTCAACTAAATAATTTGGACATGAGAAAGTAGGTGTCTGAACTGTCTATTTACTAACGTTTATAGAAATTTATCACTGCATTTGGTTCTTATGTAATCAGCCTGAGATAGCGTTTACTTTACAAAAGTTCGCCTACGAAATAGTGGGAATTTGCAGGAATTTAAACGACAGTCATAAATACTAATGAAGCCAGCAATGAAATCGTAATTAACGAGCAACATAAAGAGAGTCATAGATATATCAACAGGGTTTTAGATCCCATAAAATTTATCGCATGCAGTAACATAGTTATAATTTTAAGCGTTTTCAGGATTTAGTCATAGCGTGAAAATGTGTTATATGTACTGGTATACATAAATATCTGTGTAATCTAAATAAGAGTTTTATTAACGCAAAGATTTGTAAGCATTAATACGAAGATTAGAAATTTTATTAAGAAATAATTGTATTCTTTTAAATACTGACTTCCTTACTACTAGTAGTGGTGAAAGGTAAGTGAATCCTTTCATATGGTAATTTGCCACTATACGCCATAGATATCTCCATGGGCGTATAGCCACTTGCAATTCTGCAAGTACCTGAGAGCGACGACCTTTCAGTTCTAGGTAGACTTAACCTACTGTTATAATAAACTGCTGGCCACTCGAACTTACACATAGAGAATTTTAGGCAAAATTTAAAGTTCAATATATTCAACAGGAATGCAACTTTTTGAACGCGGCTTGCAAATTTTAAGAGCTAGTTTTTTTCGGATTAAGCTGCATGACGTATATTTATCGTAGGACCATAAGTTTATTATATACGGGGTGATCAATGAAGTCATGCAAAAAATCGAAAAGTTTGTATGAGTGAAATTTCCACAAAAAATTTTTTTGGTCGTTGCAATATGGTTCGTTACTAAGGTAACATCAATATCTCTAGACGGTTTTGTCAGTTTTTTTATTAAGGCCCTTAGGCCTTGTACACACTACTCAACATAAAATTTGGATACCGAAATATTTAAAATGCCATAACTTGACATTGGATTGACGGTTCTTGATGATTTTTGCGGATTTGGAATCCTTATTTCACGTAGATTTTCTATGGTCTAAACATTTTATTTGAGGGTTGAAATTTATACATTATGCCGGGTCGATAATAAACAAAAACGTAGCGACAAGAATAAGTTTACTACATTATATTCTACAATGTACAAGATTGCTTAACAACGGCCAAAAGTCAATTCTTAAAAAATTTATAATTCTAATTCTGGTAATTTTTAATAATTAAAAAAAAAATTAACTTAATTAAACTTAAATTAAAATTACCTAATTAAAATTAGGTACATTAATTAAAAAAAAGAGAAACTAATATTTTGTTGGTCCTCCTGCTCGTAATATTATTTCCCGACATCGATTTGGTAGAGTATTCACAAGATTATTTATAAAATCTTGTGGAATATTCTCCCATTCTTCACGAATGGCCTCACTGAGCGTTTCTAAGGTTTCAGGGGGTACATCAAGAGATCTTACTTTAAGTTTTAAATAAGACCAAACGTGTTCGATGACATTAACATCCGGAGACTTTGCAGGCCAGTCCATCCTATTGATGTTTTGTGCCTGCAAAAACTCTGTGATCCTTCGCGCTTTGTGAGGTCGAGCGTTGTCATCCACCAATAGAAGTTCTGGGCCGTAATGTCGAGCAAAAGGAACAACAATAGGTTCCAAAATTTCCTCCTGATAAACAGTAGCATTAATGATTTTTAGTTGCAAACTCCTCTATAAATCCTTATTTTACTACAAGGAAAATAACCAGACTGCAACCAAAGTTACAAGTCTGGCGCGTTAAGTGTAATAATTGCATATTACCATCAAAACGCTAATGCTTCGATTGCAACAAACAACACCAGCCGAAAGACTGATCCTACTTAAAGGAGCTCTCTTGCCAGTCGTCACACACCACTTGCAGACTGCAGTTTCGAGCTGTTGGCTCTCGTCAGTGCAAGGTAGGCATGCGACGACCGGCACGAGAATCTTTTGACTACTTAGTACATCCCGCTATTTCTACAATAGCGACATGTAAAATAGCCAGCAGGCGCCATCCAGCGGTCCAGTGTCTGTTGCAATCGAAAAATAAATAGCCTGACTTGGCTTAGCATAGTTCAAATGTGCTTTTAGAGGGCGGAATATTAAACATAATATTTTTAGTCGCAAACTCCTCTATAAATCCTTATTTTGCTATAAGGAAAATAACCAGACTGCAACCAAAGTTACAAATCTGGCGCGTTAAGTGTAATAATTGCATATTACCATCAAAACGCTAATGCTTCGATTGCAACAAACACCAGCCGAAAGACTGATCCTACTTAAAGGAGCTCTCTTGCCAGTCGTCACACACCACTTGCAGACTGCAGTTTCGAGCTGTTGGCTCTCGTCAGTGCAAGGTAGGCATGCGACGACCGGCACGAGAATCCTTTGACTACTTAGTACATCCCGCTATTTCTACAATAGCGACATGTAAAATAGCCAGCAGGCGCCATCCAGCGGTCCAGTGTCTGTTGCAATCGAAAAATAAATAGCCTGACTTGGCTTAGCATAGTTCAAATGTGCTTTTAGAGGGCGGAATATTAAACATAATATTTTTAGTCGCAAACTCCTCTATAAATCCTTATTTTATTATAAGGAAAATAACCAGACTGCAACCAAAGTTACAAGTCTGGCGCGTTAAGTGTAATAATTGCATATTACCATCAAAACGCTAATGCTTCGATTGCAACAAACACCAACCGAAAGACTGATCCTACTTAAAGGAGCTCTCTTGCCAGTCGTCATACACCACTTGCAGACTGCAGTTTCGAGCTGTTGGCTCTCGTCAGTGCAAGCAAGAGAGCCGTAACTGACGGCCACTTGGCTTGTGAGAGAGGGAGATTGGGTAGTCAAAGTAGAAAACGAGTTTAAAACAAATATAATTTATTAACAAAATAACAACAAACAGTGTCATAGTATCAACAAGCACAACAATAATAGTAACAAATTGGGGGGCTCTTACCAATATCACTGATGTGGGGAAATGCATCAGGATAAGGAGTCGTACTTCTTAACACTTAAGAATAGGACTGTCTTAAGAATTCGACTGACGCCCGCGTTAATAAAATTCGTATTTATAATTTTACTATATGCTTATTTAGCAGGCTACCTATTGAGTACAAGTTCGTATTTATTGTTTGTGTTTAATAATTTAATGTCAGGTCTCGTTCTCAATATTTGTTTTATATTATTGCAAAGTATATCAATTTAGAATTTGGAAAAATAATTTGTATCAATATGTAACCTACTAAAGCTGTTTTATATTTTTCTAAAATATGAATACTCCTTACGTAACAGTAGGCATGCGACGACCGGCACGAGAATCCTTTGACTCCTTAGTACATCCCGCTATTTCTACAATAGCGACATGTAAAATAGCCAGCAGGCACCATCCAGCGGTCCAGTATCTGTTGCAATCGAAAAATAAATAGCCTGACTTGGCTTAGCATAGTTCAAATGTGCTTTTAGAGGGCGGAATATTAAACATAATATTTTTAGTCGCAAACTCCTCTATAAATCCTTATTTTACTATAAGGAAAATAACCAGACTGAGTAGAATCAGAGTAGGATCAGTCTTTCGGCTGGTGTTTGTTGCAATCGAAGCATTAGCGTTTTGATGGTAATATGCAATTATTACACTTAACGCGCCAGACTTGTAACTTTGGTTGCAGTCTGGTTATTTTCCTTATAGTAAAATAAGGATTTATAGAGGAGTTTGCGACTAAAAATATTATGTTTAATATTCCGCCCTCTAAAAGCACATTTGAACTATGCTAAGCCAAGTCAGGCTATTTATTTTTCGATTGCAACAGACACTGGACCGCTGGATGGCGCCTGCTGGCTATTTTACATGTCGCTATTGTAGAAATAGCGGGATGTACTAAGTAGTCAAAGGATTCTCGTGCCGGTCGTCGCATGCCTACCTTGCACTGACGAGAGCCAACAGCTCGAAACTGCAGTCTGCAAGTGGTGTGTGACGACTGGCAAGAGAGCTCCTTTAAGTAGGATCAGTCTTTCGGCTGGTGTTTGTTGCAATCGAAGCATTAGCGTTTTGATGGTAATATGCAATTATTACACTTAACGCGCCAGACTTGTAACTTTGGTTGCAGTCTGGTTATTTTCCTTATAGTAAAATAAGGATTTATAGAGGAGTTTGCGACTAAAAATATTATGTTTAATATTCCGCCCTCTAAAAGCACATTTGAACAGTAGCATTAATGGTTTGGTTGGTAATGAATAGCTCGGTTTTACCATTTCTTATGATACCCCCCCACACTGTAACACCTCCGCCACCAAATGCTTCTTGAGGGTCCATATTTTCCTCCAAATATCGCTGATTTGGCCTTCTCCAAACTAAAATTCGGCCATCGGAGTGAAACAAATTAAATCTTGTTTCGTCAGTAAATAAACAATGGCTCCACTCTGCATTACCCCAATTCGCATGCCGATTTGCCCATGCCCGCCTATTCGCTCTATGGTGTTGTAATAACCGCACACATTTTGCTCTGCGACGGGCTCTATAATTTAAAATGTTTGGCATTAGTTATGTTTTTAAAAAAAAAAATCTCACCTCAAGTTGTTTTTATTTAATGTTCTTCTCACTGTTCTGTCCGAAACTCTCACCCCCGTTTGTTGTCTTAAAGAGTCATTTAGTTTTCTAGAGTTCTTTGTTCTATTCCGCATAGTTTCTCTCATTAAAATTCTTTCGGTTCTTTCGTTTATTTTTTTTGTATGTCCACCCCCATGCCCATAAATATGATCACCAGTAGTTTCGACGCGGCGGATCAAATTATAAATTGTCTTTCGGCTGACATTGTAAATGTGCGCAATTTGCTGTTTTGACATTCCTTCGTTGAGAAGTCGAATGCAATTTTCCCTTTCTGCCGTGGTTAAACGCCTCATATTAATTAAACTTTACAAAATTATAACTTTGAAATGTGTTAGATTATTTCTAAAATAATGTAAACAGTTTTTAATTGCATAGCAACAAATTTGTTTTTCCAATGCCTACTTTGAAATTGACGCGGCGCGTAGAAATTACACCCAATCATAATTATGGGCTTGGGGGTGGACAAAGAACTCTGTAAAACTGAATAACTCTTTAAGACAACAAACTGGGGTGTGAGTTTCGGACAGAACAGTGAGAGGAACATTAAATAAAAACAACTTGAGGTGAGAATTTATTTTTACAAAAACTTAAATAATGCCAAACGTTAGAGCGCGTCGTAACCTACGTTTTTGTTTATTATCGACCCGGCATAATGTGTAAATTTCAACCCTCAAATAAAATGCTTAGACCATAGAAAATCTACGTGAAATAACCGTCAATCCAATGTCAAGTTATAGCATTTTAAAAATTTCGGTATCCAAATTTTATGTTGAGTAGTGTGTACAAAGCCTAAGGGCCTTAGTCCAAAAACTGACAAAACCGTCTAGAGATATTGATGTTACCTTAGTAACGAACCATATTGCAACGACCAAAAAAATTTTTTGCGGAAATTTCACTCATACAAACTTTTTGATTTTTTGCATGACTTCATTGATCACCCCGTATATAATAAACTTATGTTCCTACGATAAATATACGTCATGCAGCTTAATCCAAAAAAAACTAGTTCTTAAAATTTGCAAGCCGCGTTCAAAAATTTGCATTCCTGTTGAAAATATTGAACTTTAAGTTTTGCCTAAAATTCTCTATGTGTAAGTTCGAGTGGCCAGCAGTTTATATGGTTTGCAGGAAACAACTACTCAGCTAGCAAATACCCCGACCTGCATTGAATTACACCTTACAAATCATGAAATAGTGGTAGCCAATATCATTTGTCAATTCCCTGACCAGACATAGACTGGTGTCGAACTTAATAGTTCTCATCAATATGCTATAGATCATGGGTTATTGACTACCACTCTTTCACGATGTGTAATTCAATGCAGATCGGGGTATTTTCCCGCTGAGTAGTTGTTTCCTGCAAATCATATATTATAGCTGTAGGTTAAGTCCACCTAGGACTGAAAGGTCGCCGCTCTCAGGTACTAGCAGAATCGCAAGTCGCTATACGCCCATGGAGACATCTATGGCGTATAGTAGCAATTGACCATATGAGAGAATTCACTTACCTCTCGCCACTACTCAATTTACTATAGTTTGTATAAAACTAGCAGGTTGGCCACTATCATTTGTCTGTTCCATGACCTATGGCATACTGAGGAGAACTAATAAGTTCGAAACCGGTTTATGTCTGGTCAGGGAATTGTCAAATGATATTGGCTACCACTCTATCATGATTTGCAAGGTGTAATTCAATACAGGTCGGG
Source organism: Leptura quadrifasciata (assembly GCA_963675555.1). NCBI lineage: Eukaryota > Metazoa > Arthropoda > Insecta > Coleoptera > Cerambycidae > Leptura > Leptura quadrifasciata. The sequence continues at coordinate 52,856,292 of OY776678.1, read as the reverse complement.
GTATTTGCCCGCGGAGTAGTTGTTTACTGCAAATTATATATTATAACAGTAGGTTAAGACCACCTAGGACTGAAAGGTCGCCGCTCTCAGGTACTTACAGAATCGCAAGTCGCTATACCTCCATGGAGACATTTATGGCGTATAGTAGCAATTGACCATATGAGAGGATTTACTTACCTCTCACCACTACACAATTGTTTGTATAAAATTAACAGGTTTGCCACTATCATTTGTCTGTTCCATGACCTATGGCATACTGATTAGAACTAATAAGTTCGAAACCGGTCTGTGTCTGATCAGGGAATTGACAAATGATATTGGCTACCGCTGGTTTATGATTTGTAAGGTGCAACTCAATGCAGGTCGGGGAAAGCTTTACAAAATGTTAGGAGATTATACAACTACGAGCTCTCTTATATTCATATGTAACTTTCGGAATTATCGTTCAACACTTGAAAATATATGCCCCTGAATGTTTTCATTAGAAGATGTAAATCATGTAAGGTAGCTTTTAATATATTTACACAACTTCTGGAAGCAATCACTGATTCACCTTGAGGTGTACAAAGAATTTAAACCTGGAAATTTTGTAGACAATAAAACAAAATGGAAATTCTTGTGCGTAGCTTACGATTGTATACATAAATAAAATAATAAACTCGCAAAATTAGACGGTATAAAAGTATAATTTCTTAGTGGCAAAGATACATTGCTGAAATTGATGATCGTAAGTCCTGAAGTGGCACTCATGTACCTTAAGTTTGACAAAGTGGCTGATTCGAAGCATCAAGCAACATCTTCTAAGAATAAACGCCATGAAGACGGCAAATCATTTTACTTACGTTTCCAAAAACACGTACTTAATTTATTAAATGCATTTCAACAACCTGGTAACCACTTTGAGGATAAAAAATTTATTGATGTTAACAGTAGTAGAATTGTTACGAGTGAACCAGTACTTCAGTCTGTCATGAATGCCTACAAAGAAAGACAAGAACATATACCAGTGTATCGGAGAAAATAAAAATTCATGATGTGATTAAGAGCTTTTCATTATCTGGAAATAAAAAAAAGTACAATTAAGCACAAAGTCAAACGCTAGTTAGAAGATCTGAGAGGATTCTAATGTATTCTGTCAACTTTATGTTGCTAGTCAGAGACAGAGATGTAGCACATTTTTTTCTTACGAAAACAGTCCATACCCAGCGTTTTTTTGACTTGGAAATCTAGGACTATGTCAAGTAAATAATATTGCCTCTTATTGTGTTCAACAATCGTACAATTCTGCTAACCAAATTTCTTCGCAGCAGAATAAATCTGCTCTTGTTATTGATGAAGCTGATCTGATTCATATGTTGCTGCCATAAACACGTAAAATATTTGGGCAGTACAATAAATCTGTCGTAGAACCTTACATAAGGCTGAGGTTACAAATAGTTAATAGAGTAGATATTGTATTTAACATTGTTCGTGTTTTAATGAAAACTTGAAGCCACAAACGCATCAGCCCTGAGGTTATGAATAAAGAGTAGCTGTCAGTCGCGAGATGAGAATACCCCATAACTTCAACACATTCCTAGGTGGAAATAAATATAATAAGGGAACTAGTTGCAACACAAAAACACCGAACAAGGACAACATAATATCATCAAATGATAATAAATAAATACCACATAAATTAGACAACCCCCAATTCCAGAAGCCAGGGCCTGTGCGGAAGGGGGTTACACATTCAATAAACACGGACATACAACCATTTCCTCCGACAGTGCCGGAGCCAGGATTCGAACCCGGTGGTGCGACCGTGTGATTAATCGCGATTGCCACCTCACGCCTTAACCCACTCGGCTATCGAATGATGATGTCAAAGTCGAAGAACTTTGAATTGAGTATGGAACTGGGAAGTATTTCAGGATCCATATTCTAATATTCTTTCCTTTTATTTGGGTTTTCTACCACATGTATTGTCCTCTTCAAAAACAAATCACCGAATCTATAAAATAATATATTGGAAAAAAAAAGCCTCTGCGCCTGTGACGTTTACGTTAAAGAAACAGTCAGAGGTTATTTTTTACAAATAATATAAATCGGAATAAACGCAGAAATAATGAATTTTGCTGACGTTTCGGTAAGTAGTCTCTTTCCATTTTCAAAGCCTATAGATGGGAAAGGAATAAAAAGTACAAGGAATGATTAAAATTTAAAAAACTTTCAAAAGCATTTGATCTGCATGTTAAGTTACATATTAAGTTACAAAAGACTCTGTCCGCTGGTTTGAAAGATACATAAAAGAAACTTGAGAGTTTTAACCCCTTTTCACCCCTCTTAGTACGAATTTTATAATACTCCGATGTTCTATGTTCTAAAAGAAAGCTTCACAGAAAATTTGAAGTTCCTGGAACCATATTAGATGCTCCAGATAAGAATTTTAGAAAATCATCATTTCTTAGTACGTGGTTACATATCAAAAGCGACGTCTGTAGTAAATTGCAGACTATTAAGTCCAGAGGTTTAGGCTGTATGTTAATCAGTCGATAAAGATAAACCCGTATATGTGTGCACATTGTTTATAAAATTTGCTTGCTTATTTTCAACAATTATAATTAAATGTCTATATAATGACACACTATAAGATATTGTTTAATGTATCTTTGACTCACGTATAAGGTGTAACAGGTGTTCAAAGACGCCTCGTTTTGGAGGTACGGAGTGTTGAAATTTCCTAAAAAATATCGGTGGAATACGATTTAAAGAAATAATTTTCCGTTAAACTATGAGAGATTGGATAAATACTTAAGAGACAACTTTTATTTGCAATTGCATGATTTATTTATCTTAGGATGTGATCGATGTTCTACAGAGTGTTACTACTTTTTTAACTAAATATATGGTACTCAATACACATATCTCCATCTATGGTAAATTGTAGAGCATGGTATAATCACACATTAAGGCATCCTATCTAAGTCTACTGCATACCAAGTTTGGTTAAAATAGCTGCAATAATAATGATAATGTAAATAAAAATCGATATTCTCTTGGAAATTTCAACACCCCTATATCCAAAACGTAGAATTTTTGTACAGGTGTTTATATGATTTTTTTTTTCTTAAAATTAACTGAGAAATACCCCCTAAAAATATTTTAACGTGCTTAAGTTACACCCTGTATACAGTATGTCCGCGAATGGGGTTTACAATAGGTGTAATGGCTAAAATTTTCAACTTTTCAAGAAAATTAAACATAATATTTTTAGTCGCAAACTCCTCTATAAATCCTTATTTTACTATAAGGAAAGTAACCAGACTGCAACCAAAGTTACAAATCTGGCGCTTTAAGTGTAATAACTTTGGTTGCAGTCTGGTTACTTTCCTTATAGTAAAATAAGGATTTATAGAGGAGTTTGCGACTAAAAATATTATGTTTAATATTCCGCCCTCTAAAAGCATATTTTAACTTTTCAAGAAAATGTTGTGCTTTATAAAGATTTTTGCTTGCCTTAAAAATAGTAATGACATTGAGAAAAATTATATTTTTTATACGGGGTGCTCAAAAATTACGAAAACTTAAAATTCCGTAAGAGTAAACTGGTGGAAATAAAAAGTTGATTCAAATTATATGATCTGTCCAAAATATTATTTGAATATTGCAATGTTTCCGAAGTAAACGAATTTCTTGTAAAATACTTCGATACTTGTCAAATTTTATTTTTCTAAATTTTGTTTTATTTTAACAAATACTACACGTTATAGAAATTTGGAATCCTGTTTTATGAACATCCTGTATAATTCATGTAATGTTCTATTTGATTGTTAGCTGCGTTATTATCTAGTTACGTCTACATAGCATGACATATCTGCATTAAAAAATTATTTTTAGAATGTTAACTGTCGGACAAAGATTTTTATTTAGTAGAGTATGGAAATGGTGAAAGTCCCATACCGTTACATTCTTTACCGGCGGCTGTTGCTAAAAATCTCCAACTTTCGTTAAGAAATCGACCACGGCATTTGGAGATGGTTAAAAAACTTGTATCCAAAAATTTTTGAAAGAGAATAAACTATTTCCATACAAACCACATTTTAACCATGCCTTAGAAGGAGACATGGAGCAAAATGACTAGATTTCTGTATATGAGTTGGAAATGAAATGTTAAGTGGCAACACGAATTTTTATAAATTTATCATGTTCTCCGACAAGTAAACGTTTCAACAAATGGGAGTGTAGCTTCACCACATGTTAGGAATTGGAGTGAGACCAACCCTGAATTTAGAATTTCTACCGGAAGGCAATATTAAAAAAAATTAATGTTGGGTGTGTTATTTGGTATCATGGCATAATAGAACCATACTTTTTTAAAAATACGTGCAATAGTAACTCTTATTTACATATGCTTAATACTGTTCTGTTCGATTAGAAGATTTGCCGTTGAAATTTCGTAATAGAATTTATTCTCAATAGGATGGATGTCTGACACATTATGCCTGCCCGTACGTAATTGGCTTAATAGCAAATTTGGACGACGCCGACGATGGATTGATTGGTCACAGTGGACCAGTTTTGTGGCCCCCAAAAAGTCCAGATTTGACAATTGCGAATACATTTCTCTGGGCGTCTAAAACAAATGACCTACCGACAACCTACAGACAACGATATTGGAATTTTAATGCAGCGCATTTCGGCAGGTGTGCAATCGATTTCCATTGAGGAAGTTAAATGTAGTTTTCACAACAATTTGGAGGAGAAATTTTTGAATTGTAATGTTTAACAAAGTCAGAAAACTTATTTTTATCCACCATATTTTATTATCGTAAGCGTATTAGTTTTCAAAATAATTATGGTAGTTCAATTATACTGGAAATATTCAGAACTTCCAAATATGTATTTACTTTTACAAATTTAGAATTGTTTATCTGATGTAGCAAAACTGACTATTTTACTAAAAATTCGCTTATGTCGGAAACATTGCAATATTCAAATGAGAGTTTGGAATTGGACGGACGGATTTGAGCAACTTTTTTATTTCACATTTCACAATTATTATGCATCTTCTATGGATTTTCCGAATACAACTGTTTCTATGAATTTTATAGAATTTATTTTTAATTCCTGACTGCTCCGTAATTGGATTACAGTTTAATGAAAGTTTTACATAAGATATCTTTCTCGTGATATAATACTCTTGATTGGCAATTTTCTTCCATTTATACTCTTATATATTTTTAACCAAATTACCGAACTCAACATTGCTAAAAATAATCTGGTTTTAACACATGTCTTGAGCTTATTCATTGTGAGTACAATCGCAAGAGTTGATCGATCTTCCTACTTTGTATTATTTATAAGTGATCCTTAGTATCGCTCAAGTTATTTTGTCGGATCAATGTGTCACGGATATTGAAAGAAATGCTCTACAGGAACCCGCATATTTATTTATTCAGCCGAGATATCTCAAACGATATATTTTTATATAGAAAATTGTTGAATGATTGAAAGTTGAAAGCCGAAAAATTAAAATACAGCTCTCTGGGACTCAGTATACAGATCCATAGTAAATACTGAAACTGAATTGAATATGAAAACCAAATGGGTACGCATTTAAGTAGAAAGCGTGATTTGTATTGTAAATGCTGTTACATTATAAAAATAGATTTCTAAGATATTGTTTTCTCAGACCAATTTTGTAACTTTTATAGGCGAATAATTTTCTGTAGTAATAGATAGGATAGATTGATTTTATATGCTAGTTCTAATAAGATACAGAGATTGTACAATAAGCACGTCATTGTATATAAACATAAAAGTAAGCAGTGTAAAAATGTATACCGGGTGAATAAAAAGTCCCGATTGGTCAAATATCTCGAGAAACATACATCGGATTGAAAAACAAAAAAAATCGTATTGATAATTTTTGAAGAAACTATCCTATGATACCAAACTTGACCCTCTATACCCTGCCCTGGGGGTGGAGTGGGGGCAACTTTGAAATCTTAAATAGAAACCCTAATTTTTTATTGCAGATTCGGATTCCACGCTACGAAATACGTAGGTTTGTTTCACGATAGATGACATTGTAATCGCAAAAAATAAGATTTTCGCAATTTTTGAGAAATATATTTTGGATTGAAAAAGATAATAAATACGTGTTCAATATTTTTTAAAAAACTTAACTAGTCATAACAGTTGACTTTCAACTCTCAAAAAATGGTAATCCCCATTTTTCATTGCAGAATTAGATTTTACTTGTAGGTTTCAATTGAAACAATTTTTTCATTCCTAATAGATAGCGTTTAATTTGTTCAAGAAACTACTTTTAGCGTTACCTAGGAACAACGACGTGGAAGTAGTAGTAGTAGTCTTAAAGATGCTTATGTTAGGTGAGTCCCCTCGCCTCTCACTAAACACTACAAAGTAAGTAAAAATATATGCCATAAGATATCCAAATTGACCTTCCTGCGCTTGACAGTGTGCTAACCGACGATAAACTTGTTGATAAACGTTTTCCAATGTGTGTGGTGTTATTAAGTTTGAAAGATTGAGCAGTCTTTCTTTCAGCTCATAAATATTGTTGGGTTTGATCTCGTAAACTTTACTTTTCAAATATCCCCAATAAAATAAGTCAAAACAGTTCAAGTTAGGGGACCTAGGTGGCCATTCTAATGCACCTCTTTGACCAATCCATCTTCCCGAGAAATTGTTATTCAGTAAATTGCATGTTCGACGATTTCTTATATTGCAGGTAATATTTCATCATTTAACATGTTGACATACTTTTGAGCATTCAAATTACCGTCAATAAAAAATGGCTTCTCTATCCTGTTACATAAAATTTCAGCCCAAACATTGACTTTCTGCGGATATTGACTGTTATTCTTTCCCTTTCTGAAAGAGATATTACAAACAAATTTTGCAAAATAATTAGCAGATGAATGAAAAACGACAAATCGAAACAGACCTCACAAAATAGTAATGGGCAAACTCAGCAGATGGATCTTAAAATCAAGTGGATGTATAAATTGAGCCCTAGTCTCTCCGAAAGCTGGAGATGAAACAACATTGAAAATGTAGTGAAATGGAATACCATATTGAACTGGACTGAAAAAAGCATCAAACAACGGTAAACTAGTACGCCTAGTATCTAATTCTGCTATGATGGGGGTTCCAAAATTATATTATTGACATGTTTGCCGATGAAAGGAACCCAGTAATACAAATCACACATGTGATACAGGACCGCCCATTCTGAAAAGTGAAATACAGCATGCCATTAACAATTTAAAAAACAACAACTTATTAATGGTGACAACATTGGTTACCTTGCCAGCTTATTCAACAAAATATACAACACTGGTGAATTTCTACAGGAATGGCTGAAATCGACGTTTATCCCCATTCCAAAAAAAGCAAACGCCCCAACTTGTAATGAATATCGTCTAATTAGCTTGATGAGTCAAGTTATAAAAATCTTTCTAAAAATCATACACAACAGGATATACACAAAATGCGAATCAACTAACTATAGGAATGGAAGAGTTTGGATTGAGGAGCGGCCTGGATACACGAGAAATCTTATTCAGTTTCCAAATATTGGCTCAGTAATGCTACGACCAACAAAAAGATCTACATATATGTTTATAGACTTTGAAAAAGCGTTTGACCACGTAAAACATGAAAAATTATTTAACACTCTCGGAAATGTGGGTATAGACGATAAAGATATCCGTCTACTAAGAAATTTGTATTGGCACCAGATCATCAACATCAAAATAGACAACAATATGTCGAAAAACATAGAAATCTGTAAAGGAGATCGACAAGGTTGTGTACTATCTCCAACAATGTTCAACATATATTCTGAATGTCTATTTAATGAAGCACTTAACATCTGTACAGATGGAATTAAAGTAAATGGGGTAAACATATCGACAATCCGGTATGCAGATGAAACAGCACTGCTCGTTGATTCAGATGTGGCACTTCAACGCTTAATGGATAATTTTAACGCCACGTGTGAGGAATACGGTATGTCTATAAACATCAGGAAAACGAAAGTTATGATATAACCAAAATGTCTCGATACCTATTTCTATAAATGGAGAGATACTAAATAATGTATATCAGTTCAAATATTTGGGATGCATAATCAGTGCTAAGCTAGACCCTGACACAGAAATCAGAGCCATAATAGAACAGGCTCGAGGTAATTTTATCCGGATGAGAAATATACTACCTGACCAACATCTAGATCTCGAACTTCACTGCAGACTATCGAAATGTTATATCTGGTCCACTCTATTCTATGAAGCAGAAACGTGGACCTTGAAAGTCAGCTGAATGAATAGACTCGAAGCTTCTGAAATGTGGACATACTGTAGAATACTAAATATCCCATATACCGCTCACATAACTAGCGAGGAAGTCCTAAGGCGTGTGAATAATGAAAGATTCTGCTTCATACTGTAAAATGTAAGAAGACATCATATCTTGGACATATTTTACGAAATGACAAATATTGCATCTTACAATTAATTATTAAAGGAAATATTGAAGGGAAGAGATCAATTGGTAAGAAGAAACTACTTTGGTTGAGAAATATAAGGAACTGGACTGGCCTAAATTTCGAAGAACCGATAAGAACTGCCGAAAATAGAGAACGATTTGAAATGGTGATCGCTAACCTCTATTAAGGAGACAGCACTAGAAGAAGAATAAGAAGGAGGTTCCCTTTTTTTGAGAATTGAAAGTCAACTGTTAACACTGGACAAGTTTTTAAAAATATTGAACACATAGGTTTTATTTTTCAATCCAGTGTATTTTTCGAAAATTGCGAATATATAAAAATTTAGTTATCCAATGAATTTGTCAGAAACCTAATAGTATCAGGAATTTTAGGTTAGTTTCAAATAAAAATCTGGATTTAACTCAGGATTTCAAGTTGACTTACTTTTGAAATACGCTACGTTTCACTTAACCCAAGATTAACTCCTTAACAGGGGTTAACTCGCAGTTGAAAACTGTCCGTAAAAGTTTCGGGTTATATTTGAAACTTTCCTTTTTCTTGAATTCTTGTAAAAATTTATAGTTTTTGCAAAATTAACGCAAATATTTAAAGTAAGACTGATATTTGTAATAAAAGAATTAAAGTTTTGTTTCAGTTATTTGAGTTTCTCAAACAAACTAATAATTTGCATAAAAATATCTTTGAATAAAAAAAAACTAATCTTTAACATGAAGACAATAAAATGCACATGGTTGATCTAGTTTGGTCACGTCAAATATACTCGTGCAAATAGAATATTCCTTATATTTCAGAGTTAAGAATTATTAGAAGGCGAAAACATTCCTTATATTACCGAAGGATATCTAGCCATCAAATATTTATATAAATACTTTTGTGGTTATCTGAAATTGTCAGGATGACACATAAATTATTGGAAATTAAATTACTGTTAATACGAAATAATCTGAAAAAAATATATTTCATGTATTACTAAAATGACATTTGTCAATAATTATAAAAAGGCAAATAAGAAAGATATTGTCCTCAAACAATAGAGATGGATAGATTGGGCTATAATTAAGTAAATGTTCTTATTATACGGAGTGATTCAATAAAAACTTCCAGGCCGAATAGCTTCTAAACGAATAGAAACATTTTAATTTTGTAATAGCCGGTTTGTTGCGCATAAAGAAGGCTTCAAATATAAATGATTTTTTAATATATCGATGAGAGAAACTTTAAAAAGCGTTTATGTGAAGGTAAATGTATTTATAAGTAGATTGCGTTCCATAATCAATATTATACTAGTGTGGAAGCCACTAGCGTACATTATTTAAAGTTTGTAGATCTGAACTACTTAATAGATTTACAATTGTTAAGTTAATGAAAACTGCAATAATTTTGAACACCTTTTACGATAGTTATTTTAATTTTTTAGATGTAAATATTGTTATTATTTTATGTTCATAATTTTTTTATCGTCAATATTCTTAACGAATTTTACGATAATAGTATAGTTTTATATGTAGTAAAAGCGACATATTTGAATCGCAGATATACTTGACAAACGAGCTATATAATTTATTTTAATTAGTGAAGTTTGATCTTGCACATGACTTTCAAAAACAAGCAGAACTAAAGAAGAATTACTTTTTTTCTACATATTAAAAATAAGAAAGTTTATAAGAGTGTAGTACCACATCTATTCTGGGGACACTATACATAAATTTCATACAAATTGGACAAACGCTAGCCTTAAAAATAACTATAAATTATACAGAAAAAACAGTATACTCATGTATATCACAAAATCATATTTTTCCAACTGAATATAGTGAAGATATAAGAGATATTAAGCAAAGATGTTAAATTAATACAAAATTAAATTGCTTGTTCACTTACATTCATAATATAAAATAAAAAAAATTAAGCTGGAGAACGTCCGTCACATTTTATATTATCTGTAGTTGAAAGCATTACTTAAAAAAGAAGACGAGTTTGACATAGGATATTATAGACCTATTACATCGATTTCCAGTCTTAGAAAATTCTAAAAATAAAATTAAGAGAATACCCCAATAAAAATTCACTGTTTTCACTATACCAGTTTGGCTTCAAAGTAGAGCAAAGTACACAAGACGCAATAAATATATCAATTCAACATATATTCACCCAGAAAGCATTCGATACGCTTTCCCATTCTCTGTTGCTACACAAACTAAATAGAACTATAATTAGAATGTTGTTTAAAACTGATCTTGCCGGAAGAAGACAGTACGTTCAAGTGAATAATACCATCAGCATAGCAATGTCTTATATAGCGTACTTTAAGGCACCGTGGTAGGACCCGTATTCTTCAGTTTATATACCAATGATTTACTTGACTTAGAAACAGAGGGGACAATAATAGATTTTGCAGACGACCCTGTTATATACTACGAGGCTAAATCTTGGACTCACCTGAAGCAAAAACTAGAACAGGACATGAAGCATATACTGGCACTGTGGAAACCTTCTTACCATAAATAGGGACAACATAATATACAGAAGCTTCTCTTCATATTGTAACATCTTACCAAAATTTGGCCATATAAAAATAGCAATAAATAATCAGGACAACTTCCTGCCAGTCCCATCTTAGATGTCCAACACCAAGGTAGGAATCAGAGTCAATAACAAATTATTGACTCTGAATAAAAAGTTACCTACCTTGGTGTTGGCCATCTAAGATGAGACTGGCATATTGACGAATTAAAAAATTGAAATATATTTTATGTAAAATAAGGCAAATTAAAAACTTTCTAGAGTGAAACCAACTGAAAGTAATCCACCATGCTCTGGTGGAAAGCCACCTTAGTCATGGTATTATTACTTGGAGACTGGCGATTTAAACGATCTCTGTGCTTCAGCGAAAAATATTAAAATTAATGACAAGTACATAGAGCAATTATTCCACAAGTGGTCTAGATTACAAAGAGTTAAATATTTTAGATATTCGTCAGCTGTTCTATCTTAGACTTACGATAAAAATTCATGCCGAGAAACTTTATCCAACACTAACAGATCTCAGTAATTGTAAATAAGTATGCGTAAACATTCCATTTAAATTAAATCTACAACAGAAGGACTGCACAGTGCATAGCTATGAGTACCTGAACCCGAAGGTATATAACTCCATAACCCAAAAACTTTTAAATATCTACTTAAAAGATATCTTAGTGGAAACAGACAAAATATACGAACTAGTTAATCGGTGGCGGCAGAAATAGTAGCATTGAAACAGACGCGTTTTGGTATTTAGCAAATTTTAATATTTTATCTAGTTATATAATATGTATAAAAACACTATTGTTGTTATTACTACTGTTATTATATTTTAGTAATTAAGTTATTGCAGTTAATGCTATTATTATACTCTCTCAGGTATTATATTTGTATAGCCATAGTTATTTTATGTTAACAACGTATGTATCTATATAATATTATTAGCATAATTTCACTCAAGTTTTCCAACTTATGCCAATATTTTGTTTACCATTAGCTCATTGTTTGTGCGTATTATTAATGTTACGTTATTTGTTGCGCCAGGTGGTGGGCAGGAACTGGGGATTTAGTCCACGGATCCTGCACTGGGTCTACACGGCGGTAATCAGACCTAGACTCCAATATGGGTCGGTGGTCTGGTGGCCGAGTGTGAACCGCATCACCACGTCTCGAAGACTGGCAAAAGTTCAAAGACTTGCCTGTCTTGGGATTACAGGCGCAATGAGGACGACACCTACAGCTGCCTTGGAAGTAATGCTAGGGCTGCCAACGCTTCCAGCCTGGATTAAGAAGGAAGCCATGGCGGCCCATCTAAGAATGCGAGACTCAGGCAGCTGGCGGTGCAGTGGAAGGACAGAGGGTCATGCAGCCATCGCCAGATTGGCGGAGGCGGAGATTCCGATCTCCGCCCTTAAGGTGAGGGAAGCAACCGACCGCTTGAGATTAGAGAGAAAGTACACTCTAACCCTACCTAGTAGGGAAGAGTGGGCAGAAGGAAAGATTAACTTCCCCCCGAACTCCCTGGTGTGCTACACAGATGGTTCCCTTCTAGTAGATGGACAGAGGCAGTCATCGGGGGCAGGAATATTCCTGGAAGGCAGGGAAGTACAGGAGAGCTTTGCTCTAGGATCGTACACTACTGTCTTTCAGGCAGAGGTATATGCCATCCTAAAAGTGGCACATAATGAAGAAACGAGGAACGGTACGGAACAAAATATCTGTATCTGTTCAGACAGCCAGGCAGCACTTCGGGCGGTCTGCTCTCCTAGGACGAGGTCCCCCCTCGTCCAGGAGTGCGGAGATGCTCTAGAGGAACTTGCCAGGCACAAGGAAGTGAGCCTGATATGGGTTCCGGGACATACTGGGGTCCCAGGAAACGAGAGAGCCGATGAATTGGCTAGGCTCGGGGCCAGGGAGCCCTGTCTAGGCCCGGAGCCCATGTTGGGAATTACAAGGAAACATGTCGCTACGGCCCTTAACGAGTGGGCACAAGCAACATTGAGGGAACATTGGAGGCTGAGCAGCGGCTGCAGACAGGCTCGAGACTTCGTAACGGGGCCGAACAAGTCAAGGGCGGCCTGGTTGCTAGGTAGAAGCCGGAGGACCCTGAACCAACTGGTCGGAGTCCTAACTGGTCACTGCAGGCTCAGAAGACACCTATCGCTGATAGGGGTTGAGGCAGATTCCACTTGCCCAAGATGCGGAAGTGATGAAGAAACATCGTTTCACTTCTTGGGACAATGTGAAGCGTTCGGGCGTCTGAGGTATGAACTCTTCGGCGCCACAACGCTCCCAAAAGAGGAAATGGACTCTCTCGAATGGAAACATGTCCTGACCATCATTGGAAGATCAGGAAGGTTTCAAGAGGGAGTAGGAGGCCGAGTGGAAGTGAATGGTTGAGGGGACGTCAGGGGGTAGGTAAAAAGGGCCCATTTGTGGCCTACTTGCCAGGCACTAGGCCTCCCCCAATAATTACTACTACTACTACTACGTTATTTGTTTCTAAATGACAATAGTATATTATTCAACTACAATATAATGATGGCTATTATTCACTAGGGTGAATAGTATCCATTATATGTGAATATAATACCGTACTTTGTCCACAACTATTAAATAATATCAATTTTTAATGTTGGACCGATACAATTTTGGCAATTCTCCAATCCGCAAAAGATTTGTATATTGACATATACAGCTTTTTCGACTTTAATGGAATAATAGATAACATTATGCTTGAGAAAAAACATACATAATGGATACATTATATAGTACTCGTGGACAAACATTTTTATTATATTTATATTATTATTATTATCAAAATTTTAGCCATATTAATGTGATACAAACTGACGTCTACAGAATTGAAATGTCGCTATTCTTTCAGAAGATATCCATTCTGGGAGCTTTTATTTTAATGTCAATGTTGCATGGAATAATTAAATTTCGAATAATCTACATGTGAAGAGAAAGAAATTATTTATATAAGTACTTGATAAATAGAGATGCTTCAAATATTGAAAGAATATGTTTGCCCATTGCATTATGGGAGTAAGCTATGTCTTAAACCTTTAAAATTATTCTTTAGGGATTATTTAGAAGGTCTCGTAACCCAAGGAAATTATGCACGGTAGAAGCAATTGATGACATTAATAACTGCCATTAGCTGTGATCGATACTAATTCTCAAAGGGTTGTCAAGGTATCGTTATTATAATCAACTTAACTAACTGGTAGACTTTTTAAAAATGTTTTTCATTTAGAAAATGTAAAGCCTGCTTTTATCATTATATTAGTTATTGCCATCTGGCGTAAGAAAAACTATTTTAATAAAATTTCACTAGAATGACTTACTAGCTCAGTCGTTGTGCTGTAGGTTTTGATGTCCAACAAATTAGCTAAAATGTCATATAGTGTTAGGTTCTTCTACAAGAAATCATATAAAAAGAACTTCCGTGAACTATCAATGAACTCTTTATAAATATGTGATTTTTTCCGGAAAATTATTAAAATTGACGCGTTTTTTCCATCTTAATGGATGGCGAGGAGAGAAGGGCCACTCTTTAACACTCGAACTTCGGAAACTGGTATTCGGTTTAGATCGGGCGCCAGCCTCAGTTTTAAGTCTTAGGACAACACTATCCACAAGCCGGACACGCGATGCTGAGTAGGTCAAGTGTAGAAACATTTTCTACAGGCTACTAAGTAACAGTTAATTTAGGCAAGTGGTGCAACGAAAGTAGTACCAGATGACTCAAATGACAAGAATAGCAAGCGGCAAAGTGGTAACACAGAGATAATGGTAAAGCGCTATCACAGGGCAATCAGTAAAGCAGTAGCACCGGGCAAGCGGTAAAATGGATGCAGACTAAGTACGGATATATATGCCAGGCATGAGAAGCAAGACCAAAAATATGTAAAAAATATAGTGCAAAGTTATAGAGAAGTTATATACAATACTTAACTGAAAGTCTGAAACAAAGGTTGATTAGTAAAACCTGAAAAAATAAAATCTGATTAATAGATCCTAAAACATTAAGATATCATTAGCGAAAACTATTTATGACCCTCCAGTGCCCCCATGCGCCTCAGGAGAGGTTATCTACTGAAAAACACCTACTAGTTATAAGTCCACTGGAACGAAAACTGAAAATCAAGGAATGATTAGCGAAAACTATTTAGGACTCTTCAATGCCACCATGCGCCTCCGGAGAGGATATCCACTGAAAGGCGCCTACGAGATATAAATCCAGCGAAATGGAAGCGCCTGAGCCCTCGTGAACGGACTGGGGGCTCCCCTGACGGTCGGTCTTGCGGCAGTTGTCAGCGGTATTGCACTAGCCAAGCTTACCTATTAGTTTGCAATGCTTCTTTATGGTCCTACTCACTTTTTGATGTTACTGTTCGATATGGGTTAATTTACGTAGATATACTAGGTATCGAATGTGATCGTTTACCGTTATGTTGCAAAAGGTTCTGACTTTTAGCTTTGTCAGATTTCAGTCTAAGATTACAATTCACTAAAATACCAACTAAACAAAATCACGAGGGAGAATATTTTTTACAAACCAGTAAATAAAACTATTCACATAAAACTATACTTCTTTCGAGTTCGAGGTATTGGATTTCAATTAAACTTTAAATATGAACTTGATAACTCCTACTGAATAGGTGAAGTGAATGTTTCATGAAAACGTCAGTATTTAAATTTCACCATGCCCGATCGATGTAGAATTTTAAATGGGTATATGATCGTTCACCGTAATATGCCAAAAGAGCCTTGCCTTTAACTTTGTCCGTTATCAACCGGACAACGACTAAAATTTATTAAAAATTTAATCACACAAAATCACACCAGAATATTTTGATAAGTCAATAAATAAATATATTTTACCACTTAATAATGCCTAAATATCAAAAAATATTCACATATATAAAATTTTACTTCCTTCGAGTTTGTGACATTGGATTTCAATGAAAATTAAAATATGAACCTGACGATGGCTACTGAATAGGCGAAAGGAATTAATTCCACGATAACACCGATATTTCAAATTTATGACGTTCGATCGACGTGAAATTTTACGTGGGTATAATGGGTCTTGAACACGAATTTGACTTGTAAAAGTGTACTTTTTGGTTAATTTGAGTTACTGAATGACTTTTTTATTGCTATTTGACTTTATTAGTGAGAACTGAGATCTATTTTAAAATTATGATGTTATCAAATTTATTTTTTCATTGATGAGTGAAAGGTTCTATAACAGTCTAATGTGATCATTTATCAGAACCTGCCAAAAGAGCTTTACCTGTAACTTTGTCCGAATTTAATCGAATGCATACTGTTATTGAGTACAAAGTGTCCTAGTTAACTTGTTAGCTGTTATTATAAAGAAACATTAAAAAACTGTATGGAAATATTTTGATACTAGCTTTACTGTTACATTCAAATCTCTATTATGACATTTCGTCTCTTCAGGGCCTCCATCAACTATATTTTTTTAAATATGGACCCGTTATCAAATAGCCATTTAACAAAAATAAGCATTCATGGCGAAAAAGATATTTACATCATAATTCAAAGTTAACTGTGAGGTAGGGTACTTATTCTAATAAAAAGAAATTATAGTCTCAAAACTCAATTATGCATAATTTCTCTCAAGCTCAATGATTTTACATAAAACATTTTTCAAAGGTAAAAAAAAATCCATTAGAAGAATTTTCCTGTCAACCATTTATATATAACAACTTGTCTTGATCAAACAAGGCGCTAGTTTTTATGAGGAAAGTTGTTCTCCTTGACAGACGCTCGCGAATAATTTATTTTCTTTTCAGCCGATAAAAAAACAATTTCTTTCGTGCTAAATTTAAATCAACCTTATACACACGACCACCAAATGTGAAAAAACTCTTAAATCATTGAAATCAAACGAAAAGGAGTTGGCAAATTGGAAAACTAGCTACCGTCTCTAAGCTCGATATCTAATCAAATCACTGTAATCGAAAGTAGACAAAAAGTTTCAGTGTAAATCACACTTCTTTGCCAACTGTTACTTCAAGCGTATACTCTGAGAGCTGACAGATGGCGAAATCTATCTTGTCGAATGTTTGTATAAATAATGAGTATAACGCGGGAGATAATTAGTAATTTCTTAGAGGTGAAATTTCTTTATGAATTGATAAATTGAATACGTTCAGTAAAATTAAGGTAATTGATGCAGAATCCAACACAAATTTATTTTAAAAAATATGCAGGGATGCTCATGATATTCTTATTTTATTTAAAAAATTAATTTCAATTTGTGTAAATAAAATGCTAAAAACCACTACACATAAATCATCTTTTTGTGCTGGCATCTGAATATGAGTGACTTCAATGTTATACATAAATTTAAATCAGAACTAAAACATTTCCTCATCCCAAATAGTTTTATACTTTAGTGGAGTAAAATTATATACATTGTACAACCACTGTAACCCTCCCTATCTTGAAGTCACATTACAATGAGTGTGAATTAGTTATTTATTATCCATCAAGATATAATATCTCTTGTCCTCATTTATATCAATTGTCCATTTAGTTATAAGTAATATATCTCTTTTGTCAGTTATGTGTGCAAATCTTTATAAGTTGAGATTTTAATTATTTTTTATAGCATATAATTATACTCTTCACTTCTTCTATCCAACGTACTCTTGTAAAAGGAATTAATAAAATTATTATTATTATAAAGTTATTATTAGTTTTGAACCGTATAGTTGTTTACATAATAAATTTGACTTGTTGGCAAAATCCAAAAGTTTGCTATATACAAGTTTTCAAGTACTTTTGAAATAGTTGTAATAAGAGCCACTGGTCTGTAATAACTATTCATCGAGTTTCTGTTACTCCTTTTAAAAATTGGTATTATATGCGATTTTTTCCGGAACAATATCCTGAATAAAAGATTCATTAAATAGTTTTGCTACTTCTCTGCCAGAATAGTGATGCATTTCTGTATTAAATTAGTTGACATATTCTCATAGCCTCTAGGTTTCATAGGTACGCTA